>CM067372.1:160414576-161110663 GCA_034401795.1 Chaetoderma sp. LZ-2023a | reverse complement strand
GTAGTAGTAGTAGTAGTAGTAGTCGAAGTGAACGCACGCGTTTATTTAGCTCTGCAATTGCTGCCCGAATTTGCTAGTTTCTAGCGCGATTTTGTAGATAAATTTTATACATATATTTCGTATTAGTATTTCCTTTCAAACTTTATATTTAATTTGTAAATTCTTGTCTTGGTTGGAGCGCATTTCGTGTCTCTATTTTCTAAAGGCATTCCTCTTAGCTGGCGGTTTTCACCATTTAATAGGGCTCCTCTTACTGTGGTCAATGCAATACATTTCTCCCCGCGCCGGTCTGCTATTTCTATAGATCGTAGGCTAGCGCATTGTATTTGGCAAGATCGCTTGAGTGAGTGGATTTAATTCCTTTGTCATTTGTAAGCACACGCCTAGTTCTTTAACTATATTACTCCTTATAGTCAGTTGGCTGTCCCCGGTCAACTCGAACAGACTAACAAATATATGACTTGACTATTTAATCATATGTTTGTTAGCATACTTTAATCGGCTAGGTGTTAGTGAACCACTTAGAAAGTGGTTCAAACTAACAAATATACGACTGTACTCTCTATTCGTATATTTGTTGGTAGACGTCAGGGTTTCAAAAGGGGACACTATTTATTTAGTGTTTAGCTCTTTCCCCGACGTCTTGGTGTTATATATTTGTATTATATATTGTAGTAGTATGGGGTTCCTCTTTTTATAAAACACCATGGCAACCTCATATAAGCGTACCCTGAGTCTTAAAATCACGACAAAGGCTTGGGGTATTTCGGCAATTGAGGTGTATCATGGGTTGAAGGATATAGTTGGGGCAGGGCCACGGGTCCTTCAAGGTCTCGTTAATGTTTCCAAATCTGTATGGAATGTCACCGTAGTTAATGAAAGTGTGAAGGAAAAGTTGCTCGACGAGGTCCTTGTCGTGAAGGGTGAGGTGTGTAATGTGGAGGAAATAGATTCTGAGCGTCTATTAGTCAAGATGAAGGTTCCATTAGAGATCCCAGATGAACGGGTTATCACTGAATTGATCAAGTATGGCAAAGTGGACAAAGTAGAACACGAGACCTATCCATTTGATCGAACCTTAGAAAATGGCATCAGAAGAATTTGGTTTGAAAAGGTAGAACAACCTCTCCCAAGCAAGGTCACCATAGATGGTCGATTTATCTTGCCATTATGGTAGAGGGGGCAAATCAAAGAGTGTAGAATCTGCTTAAGCACAGAACATCTTGCAACAGATTGCCCTAACAAAAACAAATGTCTAGTTTGTGGATCATCTGATCATTTTAAGTGGCGATGCCCGCAGAACAAATATGTCGAAAAGGGTGCTGATAAAAGTGCAGAGCAAGTTGTCTCTAAAGAGAATGTCATAGAACCGGTAGCTGCTGAGATTGTAGCGGAAATTCATACTAATGGGAAGCACGCTGCTAAGGAAAATGTCATCGAACCAGTAGTTGCTGAGATTGTAGCTGAAGTCCATGTTAATGAGAAGCATGGGGAAAAAACTAAGAATCCAATCGCTGTAGTTGCAGGCGATGAAATAGAGGTTCTAGATGAGGGGCTAAGTCTTGCTCCAGTAACAAGTCAATCCAAGTTTGATGACAGAGAGGCTAATTCCACACAAGTTGAAGATGAGGATCAATACCCTCTGGAAGAGAGTTTTAATTTAGGACAAGTAAAATTCAGGTCGCAAGATACTGAAACTAACTTTGAATTTCCACTGAGTACACTCAATCTAGACGATTTAAATAATATAGAGAAAGTAATTGGTGTCTCGGATCGATTGAGTGGAACAAAGCGACAGAAAGATGGAGAGAGTTCTGAATCAGAAATAGAGGAAAGTGATATAGAAGACGATAATATGTCAGTCGCTGAATCTGATATATCCATTCAAACGCAGAGTTCTAAATCACCTGATGAAATGGTCATGTACAGGTCAGAGGCAGGAGAGGTGTTAGTTCCATATGTGACGGCAAATGGTGTTAAATATAGGCATCTGCGTCATGATTCAGATATATTAAAATATAAGCATTTGGAAAAAGTTGAGCTAAGTAATGCAGCGTTTGTGAGTAAAATAGGTAAATGGTCTAAGAGAGGGTCGAAAAAAACAAAATCTAGTTAGCTTAATAATGGCGGTTTTACACAGCATTTTATTACCTTTTATGCTAATTTGCACACTCAATTGTAGAGGCTTAAATAGTGACATAAAGCAACGTCACTTACTAGAGACTCTGAAAAATGAGCAGATTGACATTGCTTTGATACAGGAAACAAAAATTCAGAAGTCAGAATTATACGATAATTTAGAAAAGATTTCTGGATCCAGAATATTTTATTCGTTATCTCAAGATAATAGTGCAGGCGTAGCAATTGTTATACTCCCTCGTTGTTCAGCCTATGTAAATATAATCTCTTCAGTATCAGGTGCAAATGGTCGCTGGGTGAGAGTCACGCTAGATATACAACAAACACGTATCACGTTGCTGTGTATATATGCACCTACATCTCATCAACTACGTCGTAATTTTTTTAAGGAGATGTCTAAAACAGCACTAGATAACATCACTGAAAACTTAGTAATGGGTGGTGACTTTAATTGTGTCTTAGACAAAGAAAATGACAGGAATGCAACTTCAACTTATACTGATACATCACATAGACTCTTAAAAGAAATATGTGATAATGAAAATTTAGTGGACACCTATAGAATATCAAAACCTCATGGTAAAGATCTTACATGGTTTTCGGTAGATGGTAAAGTTGGTTCAAGGATCGACAGAATTTATGTGAATAGTTTGTTAACAGGGTACTGGAGAGAGGTTAATATTAAGCCAGTTGCATTCTCTGATCATAACATGGTTTGTGTAACCTTTGCCAATGCTGACTGGGTAACAAAAGGGGTCGGGTTTTGGAAATTAAACACAACACTGTTGGGAGAAGAATTTTATAAGAATAATATAGAGAGTTGTTGGCAACATTGGATTAATAGGAAAGCATCATATAAGAGCACATTGCAATGGTGGGAGGATGTTAAACTGGATTTAAAGTATGTTTCCCGAAAGTATGCTATTAGAAAAGCACAGGAAATACGCAAACGCAAGAAAACACTTCATCGATCACTGATGAAAATTAATGCTAAAGTAAATAATGGTGAAGAGAATTATTATGAATTACTGGTTAAAATTAAAAGTAAAATAAGAGATATAGAACACTATGAGTTTGAGGGTTCAAAAATTAGAGCAAGAGCCCAGATGCACGCAGAAGGGGAAAAGCCAACCCGATATTTTTGCGCATTAGAAAAAGCACAGGCAATAGATAAGGTGATGTGCTCATTAAACATGCCGGATGGTTCAACCGTCTTTACCAACAATGAAATGAGTACTATTGTATGCAATTACTATGAGTCATTGTACAAGTCAGAGGGAATTGATGAAGATGCAAAATTGGATTTGTTAGCAAATATAGAGAAAAAGGTGTCAGACACAGGCAGTGAATTTTGTGATCAACCCTTAACACTAGAAGATTTAACTAAATCCCTTAAAGGTATGAAACTAGAAAAATCACCGGGGTGTGATGGCCTTCCAGTTGAATTTTACCAAACGTTTTGGCACCTTGTAGGTCCAATAATGGAGGAATTAGGCACTGAAATTTTTGAGAAAGGCCATTTACCACCAACTATGGCTAGGGCATACGTAAGGCTAATATATAAAGGAAATGACAGACGTCTAATTCAGAACTACAGACCAATTTCTCTACTATGTGTAGACTACAAAATAATATCCAGAGCACTAACATTGAAACTAGGTAGTGTTTTAGGAGAAATCATTGGAACAGAGCAGACATGTGCTGTACCCAGGAGGACAATTCTAACCAATACCATGGTAATAAGAGACCTTATACAATTGGTTGAGAAGGATAGCATCCCTTCAGCTGTGATTGCCTTGGACAATGAAAAGGCATTTGACCGTGTGGAATGGGATTTTCTTTTTAATTCTTTGCAATCGTTTGGGTTAGGCTCAAACTTTATTAAATGGGTAAAGATTTTATATACGGATATCAAGAGTAGCTATTTAGTGAACAATCAATTATCCAGAGAAATTGTCTTAGAACGTGGGGTTAGACAGGGGTGTTCCCTATCGCCATTATTATTTGTTATTGTGATGGAATCACTTGGCATAGCATTGAGGCAAAATAATAACTTTCAAGGCATATGTATTCGTGGCATAGAAAGACCACTTAAGCTGTCACAATATGCTGATGACACAACTGTGTTTACCAGTTCAAACAATGATTTTGCAATTTTAAACCACGTACTAGAAAAGTTCCAAAATGCATCTGGTTTGAAAATCAATAAAGGAAAATCCAAAGGATTATTTCTGGGGCCATGGAAAGAGCGGAATGACCAGCCACTTGAAATCAATTGGTCTAATGATACCATTAAGATTTTAGGCATCTATTTTGGCAGGAAACCGAATACAATACAAAATTGGAATGAACGAGTATCTAAGCTTAAGAGAATATTAGCAAATTGGAAGCGTCGTCGTCTTTCAATCTTTGGTAGAGTGTTTGTTGTCAACAACTTGGCATTATCTGGGCTATGGTATACAGCATCGGTTGTACACATGCCAAAACATGTAGAAAAGGAGGTTAATGAGTTGATATTGTCATTCATATGGGAAGAAAAGAATCATTTAGTTTCCCATCGTGTTCTCAATAATGCTAAGTTAGAAGGAGGACTTGATTTAATTGATATTAAAGTGAAATGTGTTTCTTTAAGGTTAACATTTTTGGATGATCTTATTACATCAGATGAGACGTGGGCATGTGTTTCACGAGCTCTCATGGAGAGAATTGTAGAACCATTTCTGGCGGAGCATGTGTTTACCTCAAAGAAGCCACCTCCGAATAGCCAAATGATACCAGATGTGTTTAAAGATCAAGTTAAGGGGTTAGAAATATTTGACAGATACATGCCTCCACCTACGTGCTGGAAGGAAGTACTAGAACAGCAATTGTGGGGCAATAGTAATATATGTTATAACAATGCAGTACTTTATCTACCGTCCTTTGCAAAATATGGCATTCAACATTTATCGGATATGATACACCCTCAAACACGTAGATGGATTTCAATGCAAGACGTAGCTAGAAAAACACATATGAGGCATATAGATGTCCAGCGGTTGCTAAATAAAATAAAACATGCTGTACCAATTGAATGGTTTCGTCTGCCAAATGTAAATAATAATAGTTTGACTCCACAACCCGCATTAGTTCTTGATGATGAGATTTTTAAATACAAGATGAGATCCAAGGAATGGTACCATATTATGAGACGAAAACAAGTATCACCTCCCATAGCAATTAGGAGATGGGATGACTCAAGCTATAAACCATCCAGTTGGAAAAATGTATGGAAAATCTTACATTCTCCATCCATACCAAATATGGCTCGTGATTTATTGTGGCGATTACTACATCGACGTCTATGGGTGGGACACTTGACATACAAGTGCAATATTACGACTTCTGATAGGTGTTACTTATGTCAAACAGACGAGGAAACAATCGAGCATTTATTTGTGGAATGTCCAATATCGTCACAATTTTGGGACTATATCAGCCAAATCTTGGCAAAATTTGGAGCGATGCCCATTGTTCTAGACACGCATGTAGTCTTATTTAGAGAATTTGGATCAAGCGGTGTAAATATCATAAAGTCTGAAAGGACTATTTTAATAACAATACTAACCATAGGTGTTTGGGCCATTTGGAAACATCGGTGTGCACAGACGAAAAATCCATCTATGGGCAATCACAATAGAGCAATAAAGGCAATATTTCGTTCATTGCTGCTGAATCATATTCCTTGCGAATATTTTAGATTAAAGCAGCATGGTAAAGAAAAAGTATTCAAGGACATATGGTGCAAAACAAACATAGTTTCAATAGAGTTGGGAGCTGTAAAAATAAATGAGCCTGCACTAGCTTAAATCATTTAATTACTACAGCTGATTTATCTGTGTCTTTTAATTAATCTGTGTCATGTAATTCATTTTAGTCTGCACTTTGATATTGTTATATTTAATAATTCATGTTAAGAAATAAACAGACTGGGGTAATTTACTAATCAATCGACAAAGTAATTTGCCATTGAATTATAAAATTGTCCCAGGTAATTTTAGGAATTTGCACAGAGTTTTATAGGGTTATTTGTTCCCGGGTAATTTACAAAACCTTACAACAAAGTAAATCAAAAATGGAAACAAGAGCGCCATCTATTTCCATCTATTTTTCTGTAATTTTCCTGCTGACTATATATGTTATGTTACCCGAATGCTACTACGCCCGCTGATCTTTAAGACTCAGCCCACTGGCGTCATTGATTGACGAGTCACTTTTCATTTGTTGAATAGTTGCACTCGCCACACGGGTCTACTACCACACATGGATTGAATGGTAATTTACAAAACCTTATAATAAAGTAAATTGAAAATGTAAACAAGAGGGCCATCAATTTTTCTGGAATTTTTCTGCCGACTATATGTATTATACTACCCAAATGCTACTACGCCCGCTGATCTTTAGAGAATCAGCCCACTGGCGTCAATGATTGACTTATTTGTCATAGATTGACGAGGCACTTTTCATTTGTTGGATAGTTGCACTCGCCACACGGGTCTACTACTACACCTGGGTTGAATAGTAATGCCTTTGTTAAGTTTTGTTTTGCTATCGGAGCTTTATCAGCATATGGTTTTGTATCTATACTTTTTAAGCCATATGTAATTATAGATTGTATTAATGCTCATTATTTATCATTGTTTTGGTGTAATATTAATCAAGATTACTAGTTCACCAGGTTTTTTTCTGGGGGTTTGCAAGCCTTTTTAAAGGAGTTCCTCCGTGAAGTTTGTCCGACTGCGTCAGCGTCGGTTTTTCAAAAAAAAAAAAAAAAAAAGTAGTAGTAGTAGTAGTAGTAGTAGTAGTAGCATCGGCAGCAGCAGCAGTCATAATAGAGAGGTAAATAATATATTAAAATTGCTCGCGCGCAGCACAAAAACGGTCAATTGCGGGTGTCTATGCAGGAGCCCTGGGAATGACGAGGGCGAGCGGCAATCTTCAAAGAAATGTGCCTAGAAACGACTGGTAGGTCACTGGCGGATGCGATATAATCTGTATCAACGTACTATAAAAACTGTCCCTAACAGCGCGGTACCATTGACTATCGGAGCATTGGATACGGCCGATTGTACCGTGCTGATACTGCATCGATACCGGGCAGGCCGATAAGGCCTATCAGCGGATGCGGTATCAGAGTTTTGATTCGGTCGACCCTGATTGTCGCGACTGCGGATGACTTGCGTTCAGTAAATCCCCAGTGCACCTGATGGGGGTATTTTCTGATTTTGACAAGTCGATGTAAGCTGCCAGTAACGGCTGTTCAGTTGATGTTTCATTTAATTTTGGCAACTTAGCAACCCATACCTGCAACTATCGGTAGATCATAGCGTTTCTAGGCGCTCTTCTCATTCGTCTTGCTACGTCCACGGCAGACACTCGTGACCAGTATTTATATATTTTCGTCGCAAATAAAATTGTGGGTGTATTAATCTGACATTTTATTCGACTAGGGAATGTAATTTGCATCAAAAATAAGATTTTGTTAGTAAACTAATGTTCTCATATCAGCGAAATCGGCAAGAAAATTCTGAACATTGAATTTCCGCTTTGAGAGGGCCATGAGTGATCTACCTAATATATAGGGCCTACGCTATCTATGGTTACAGCGATTAACGTCATCTCACATGCCCATCCCGCTGTCCAACCCGCCCCAGTCCAGCGACATGTAATACTAATCTTACCCTTGACAAGGTGACAAGCTGTACTCAGCACCAAAAGAACAACGGTGTTCGACGTTACGGTCATCATTGCTTGGTTATCTGATAGTTCGGAAAAGATGGCAGGTGTGAACTAACGACGCAGCTACGTATCAATGATGCATATGCAATATTTTCTCAGATTTAATACTCCCTCAAATATACTTCCCTAAAACACGCGTGCAAAAATTGAACGTGAATAAGAAGAATATATCCTGTTTCAAATATAGGTTTCTAGGAATTCCTCCCTGATTTAAAATGTGAGTGCATAGCGTTTTAAGCCGCAGGGAATATGAGTGCACCAGTTATGTCGAAACTAGGGTAATGTGAGGCATAGGGCAATAGCTAAATTTGTATCAAAATTGTAGTTTTAGCCATTTAAACCCTCGGATTTATTCAAGAAAGTTTCATTTTTCTCATAGACCAAGATAAGACTATGTTTGAAAATGTATCAGCTGTAATGACTGACTCGGTTATCGAGCCAGTCATTCCCGTGGTAAATTGTAAAAAACAGTCTTCTTTTGGTTTGCAAATGGACATTTCTCAAGACAACTGCAGAAGGCGTTTTTGGCTGATATGAGTGTTAAATGGCTATAATAATAGGCCCCTGTAGGAGTGGGATTGGTGTTAAATCTGAATTGAACATTCGCTACACTGGTATCGCGGAATCTCAACTTTGAGACGAGTTTGCTGGTAAACTGTTGAGTATTTTGAATCCAACAATTGGCGAATGCAATACGTCATCATCGGCTGGCGTCGCAATACTCATAATTGACAGAAATACTCCGTCACGAACCTGCAATAGTCCGCCAGCTGTACGAATTGTATGTCTTTACTATTTAATACACATTCTGTTAAATATTTCAAAGCAAAAGCCACCAGTCAAATTAGACTCAAAACATTCAACAGCTTAACTGTATAGTTACCTTGAAAATGTGTTTCTGGGATGTCAGGGTGTAACGCGTATAAATCGGGTCACAACACGCTCATCGCTTTGATGGAGCATAGTTACAGATCGGCGGGAGATAGCTAAATGCGAATGAATCCATTATGCGGTAACGCTTCGTCACGAACGCATACTTGGTGATGGAGCATGCATTGGCGTACTAATTGTATGTCTTTACTATTTAATAAACATGATGTTGACTCTTTTGAAACTAATTTGACTGGGCGCTGATGCTGCCATAGGCAGCAACAGAACCGAGTCAAATAAGTTTCAAAACATTCAACAGCTTGCCTGTATAGTTTCTTTTGGAAATTGATAATCATGGAATTCAGGAATCGATCAATCCCATCACAAGCTAGGAGTGGGTGGAGATTAGCTAGAGATGGGCGGGCATTGCCAAAACTGGATATCGACGTAAAATACAGAAAAGGCTGTGGACATTCGTGTGCGGTCAATGGGTGCACAGAGCACAAACGATGTCAGAAAACTAAATATATGTAAGAATGGCTTGAGCGTTTTAATCCCGTAAACATTCCACGTTATGCTTTCATGCCTGTAAGAAGACGAGGCTATTGCGATCGGGTACGTGCGTGCGTATCTTCACTGAGTATTGTTTACACACTTAAGTCAGAGCCAAGAGCATAGGTCGCGCACAAGCATCTGTCCAATCCACCCTGATGGCCAGTCTTTCGTTCACGTTCTAAGGACAAACTACAGAATGATAAATATAAATAAATTAATTATATTATCAAGATTGTAAAACAGTAGGCGTCATTCCGATGTACCTGTAGTAAATGATTAGTATTGGATATCAGCTATTACCGTATATTTGTGTCACTCACCAGCACCCCACCCCCACACACCACCGCCACCTACTCCCACACTGAGTTGGCTGGCTTGGCGTTACCAGATCAAGTATGAAACTATGCCCCCCCCCCCCTTTCAGGCGAATCAATGTGTAAGTGTAACCCTTACCATACTAATGTCAACATTTTAAATTTTCAAAGTAAAATAAAAGATGAACTGGTGTTCATTTTTCAACAACTTTATGGAAGACGTTGCTGTCAGTCGTAGATGGCAACATCATTCATCAAAATTGGTGAACAATGTACACGAGTTTCTCAGTGTAAAAAGGTAGAATATTACTATCAGAGTGTTAAAGGTTAAAGGTGCATATTCACAGCAGAATTGTTTTAAATAAAATTTGTTAAAATTATAAGTTTCAAAACATTCAACAGCTTACCTGTATAGTTTTCTGGAAATAGATAGTCAGGAAATTCAGGGAGCAATCAATCCCAACACTAGCTAGGAGTGGGTGGATATTAGCTAGAGATTGGCGGGCAATGCCAAAACTGGGACATTTACCACTTTAGTGTCGTAATTTGATTCTGACGCCGGCTAACGCGTGCACGACTTGGATTACTTCTAGCGGTTTAAATTGTGTACCTAGATGCAACGGAACGAAATAAATCTTAGCATATGATGATTTCATTACGTAAAAATTGATATAGTATTTTTAGGATGTCAAATTGGCACGAGTCGCTAATTCAAATTCACAACTAACGCCTACGAAATGTATTTATATGTAATGAAATCATCATAAACTAAGATTGTTTTCGTTTCATTGCATTGCGGTACACAATTTAAGCCTCTATAAGTAAATAATTTCATCAATTTTATTTTCAAACATTTTGGTGTGAATATGCACCTTTAAATACTGACACATAGGCGATATTTGCACGTCAACCACTCGGTACGTGCACTTAAAATAGGTGATGTAATCACGAGACATGCTTAAGGATATATATATATATATATATAAATATAGTTACATAATATAGCCTGGAGGCCTAACCCAGCTAGGAACCGGTTGTTCTGGTAGGCGTACAGTGCCCAGCATATATCAACGTCAGTGTGACCTCAGCTTACTAGAATGGTAGGACACACCCACCTTATCGGTGTGGTTGGTGTCACACTTGAGGTTATTGGTACCCTACTAGGGCTGATAATGCACACCTACCTGAGTACTTTCTTAATAGTGATATGAAATTGACCTAGCTGAGCGAAGGCTGATAGTCCACATGCACGCGTGTGTGTAGTTTATTAAGTAGCGGAACGCGGACTAGAAAGGTAGGACAGGCCCGACTTATTAGTATGCGTGGGGAACACCAGGGTTCTGTTTGTGGCCTCGTGAAGCTGGTAGGACATGTTCACCTGGCCTGGTTGGATGTATGTAAGAAAATGTACAAAATGCTGTCTATTGACATAACTATAGCGTAGACCTGGTAGAAACAGCACATGCTCTTGTGGCGGGAAATATGAGCCGACGGCTGACCAGTCTCGTTCAGATACAGATTATTGAAGTGATAAGAGATACCCAGCTTGACAATATGCTTATGGGGTCATGTGTGTCCCCGTAGGCTGATAGGCCGAGCCCACGCAACTTGGCTGCTTGTTAATGAGGAGGGATTTGAGTAGATTGGCTTGGCTAGTAATAGCACGTGGACCTTGAACAGCAATGACATTTTAACTTAAGTTGGTTAGTCCGCCTGGCCAATATATTGTTTTACTTTAACGTAGCATTACCGGGCATTGCTTTCGTGACACGTTACGGTGTCATGAACTGGTAGGACCGACCCATCTTTCCAGTGTACTTGGACTAGGCCAGTCCACATATGTAGCAGCTTGGACAGGGTAGGATAGGGCCACATATAGCGGGTTCGTTTGGTTATAGCGGGCGACGCTGGTAGGACAAGCCCGTCTGGCCTAACCCTGCGTCGATAGCTAGGTTCTGCTGTCAGTCAAATATCTAACAACCTATTCAAATACGTCACGTTGTAGCTGACGTCACAATTAACATGGCGTATGACGAAAGTGGCAATGGTCCGTCACGAGTGTCTGCATTGTATGTCTCTGATGTATTCACAATTTCAATAAACATTTTGCTGAATATGTTGAAACACATTTGATGGGAGCGGATATTGTCGTAGACAAATACAACTCCGAGTCAAATTAGTTTCAAAATATAACAGCTTACGTGTATATATACATATCTTTAAATTGGGACTCTGACTATTCAATCACACGTAATAGGTGGGTGGAGCTTAGCTGGACGTCGACCGGAGCACAACACGCATAGATCCGTTATTGCGCCTTTCCAAGTGTATCCCTATATCATATGACAACACATGACGACATAATGAACTACGTGGTGCGAAGGATGACGTCATAATCATGACTGGCTCGACATAACTTTAACGCGGATAGTCCGACACTTTGTACGAATTGTATATCTTTACTTTAATACACATTCTGTTGAATATGTTGGTTGAATGGGTGGGTGAGCGACCGAGCGGGCCGCTCGCCGGCGTGCGTGGGTGAGTGATTGAGCGAGCGAGCGAGCGAGCGAGCTGGCGGGTAGATGGGTGGCTGGTTGTGTGGGTGGACGGGTGAGTGGGTGGACTGGAGGGTGGCCGGTGGGAGAGTGGGTGCGTTGCTGGGACGCTGGGTGGGTGGGTGGGTGGGTGGGTGAGTGAGTGAGGGAGTGAGGGAGTAAGGCGATCGAGCGAGCGAGGGTGGAGATGGCGGAGTGAGTGGGTGGTGGGATGTGGGGGGTGGGGGGAATGGAGATGGAGTGAAAGAATGTAGTGTGGGTTATTCAGTGAGTCTGACTGCGTGTGTGAGAGTGAATATGTTATTAGTGTATTGGATGGGTGCGACGGTGGGTGGGAAGGTGGGTCTGTGCGTGGGTGTATGTATGTGTGGGTTGGCATCATTTAGTACTGTTCTCGCGTCAAATTCTAGCACCCTGCTCTGGCAATACCACACAGCACATCTCAACCGAAGACGTGCTTTACCTATACTGCAAGGGCCCAATTCTAATAACAAACAGCTCGACAATAAAATTACCCGCACGCACGCACGTGCGGTTTGCGCGCGCACACGCGCGCACGGACTCACACTCATACACATTTTGGAACTAATTTTACTGGGCGATGTTGCAGAAACAGCAACAGCGCCAAATCAAATTACTTTCCAAATATTCAACAGCTTACCTGTATATTTTTCTGGATATATCGAATCAGGGAGTGTGTGTATCGAAGCCTGGCTTGACAGGCTAGTTAGAGATGGGCTGGTCATAGCTCCAACAGTATCGAACCATTAAGTGGTCCATTATGAACTACCAATTCCATGCACATGAACATCAATATTTCCTTCAATGTTCTAAAGAAATATAATTTGTCACGGGATGCAGACATGTAAGTTTTTGAGCAGATTGAAAGTAATTTTACAGGAAGATGTTGCTGTCGTCGTCGGTAGATCTCTGCCCGGAAAACTGTCCTATCAAAATTCTGTAAAAGAAATCTACCACCATAAGGTCGTTCCAGTCAAACTTGATCGAGGTCACACAGGGCGTCCCATCAACTTTCGGTTAATTTGGTAAATGCAGGTTCATTTGGTAAATGATGAATCCAATCTATCACTCAAGTATATGACGTCATAATAAAATCCGTCACATACAGGCTGACCTCACAATAATACATACGAATTGTATGTCCTTGGGGGATTTACTATTTAATACACATTCTGATGCATATTTTAAAACTAATCTGAGAGGAGTCCATACTCATTTTTCGCACGCTGGAACAGTTGCTGTTCAACACTGATTGAGGGATAGAGGGGCCCACGTCTAACTAAGCCCCGCCAAACATTTTACGTGTGTTATCTCCCTTGAATTTTACTGAAAGATGGTGCAGCCTAAGGCAGAACCAGTTTCCAATAACAATTATTTTCAAAATAGTCAACAACTTACATATATCATTAATGTAACAGTTAGATACTGGGATGACAGATTCAAATGGGTAACATACGATTTTTGTTTGCATATGGGGACCTTATTTGTTGGAGCACCGAGTTTGTCGCCCCGTTAGCCCTTGTCTTAATCCGGTTCTTGGTGGCTACTGTATGTGTATGGTGCATTGATAGATGGCACAGACGATTTAGCTGTTTGATATCCAAGAGCGGGCATCATCTGATGTGTTTTGAAAGAGAAAATATATCTCCCGGGTAGAAGGACTGATTAAACCATCGTGTGCCAACAGCACCTTAAAGCGCTTAAAATGCACCCCATATTAATTAACTCTGTAATGGTCTAGATTTATCACAAACATTGTAATTCTGCAGCCCAAGAGAAGACTATCCTTTTGTAAATGTATACTTATAGAAACATAGCTTTCTGTTGTCCTGCAGATAAACATTGCTTAACATCGCTACAGGGCCGTGTTGGCAGTCGTAATCATCGTTTAATGATGTATCAAGAGAATTCAATATTGTGTTTATCCAGTGCCCATGTGCAGGCAATTTTTTGAAAGATAACCACTACAATGGCTGGCTCGGTTACCGAGCCAGTCATTACCGTGGCACATTTATAAAAAATGTGTCTTCTCTAAAGTTGGTACAAGAGCAGTTAAACTCCATTTAACAGACGAAGCAGAGCACGCAGTTAACCAGTGCTGACACTGTCTATTGTAATACTGTTGGAGAAGTTGATTTAATATATGAATCTATTTCCAGATCGGTGGCACTCATTTCTAGCTCTGCTCCACTCACCTTCGGTCTAAGTAATAGTATCATGACTTTTTTTATTATCGAGGATGGTCTCTATAACAAAAAGATGAAGGCCAAATAGAAGCTTCACGCCATCGTGATACTGAAAACTCAGTCAGAAGCGGCACAACATGGGAAATATGTCAATCATTGATACACATAGGATACACTATAATAAATATGTGTGCTAGCTTGCAAACACCGGCTAGAGAAAGGGAGAGTGATTACTAATTGCAAAAACGTACTCAGAAGGAAATGGCCGATGGAGTTTTGGATGTGGAGGTGTGGGGTTGGGGCGCATGAAGTAGTGCGTAACGGCATAAATGAACTGAAGACATTCAATAACTTGTCTAGACACCCTTGGAAAATATGACGCAGGTGTATGTGCATCCATGGTCGTATTAGGAACACGCCCATATGATCCGAACGTTAGCTCTGCGTGTTGTCCTACCTCACTTAATCCCACATGGATTAGTTTATGAGAGAGTGTAATGGGCGTTCATCTAATTTGTTGCAGTAGTTTTCATAAGATCATAACACGTTACACTAGCATATGAATAAATCCTGCTCAATAAATTCACCTGTCCATGGTATCCATCTATCAAGCTGACGTCATATGCCGTCACAATCAGCTAAGCCGCGTGTAGGATGACGTCATAAACATTACGCTATAAATGAGTATATTTAGCCAGTCTTTAACTCGTAATAGTCCGACGCGGGCAGCAACAGCGCCCAGTCAAATTAGTTCCAAAATATTCAATATCTTGCCTGTATAGTTTTCTGGAAATTGATAGCTAGAGAGTTCAGAGATCGGTCGATCCCAACACTAGCGATGTGTGGATGGAGCTTAGCTATAGATGGTCGGAGCATAGCTAAATATTGGAAAAGTCCATTACTCCTCAAAATAATAATGGCTCATGTACAATTTTTAACATTGTTATTTCCCGCTATCCGACCGTCCATGATAAGGCCCATACATCTCCGTACACAACGTTGTACAATGTCTCAAAGGCGGAGAAATAGCGAGAAATTAGGGCGGAGAAAGATAGTGTGAGAGAAAATGTGTGATAGAGAGCTAGAGTAAAAGATGGAGCGATGTGAATAGTGAGAGAGACGTGGGGAGGGAGACCGAGAGAGGACAAGGAAGTGTGCGAGTGCGTGCGTGCGCGTGCGTGTGCATGTGCGTGTGTGCATACTAGAAATGGTCATGGCATGAACACGTTACTATTGCAAGCACCATAAGAGCAAGTCTAGTTTGATCATACAAAGGCAGCTACCAACTTAATATTTCAGACGTTGGGCATGACAATTACACGGATGACATGAAAGACTTATATTGGCGCCATTTATATTATGTAGGCCTAAAATGGAATGTGCATTGTCACGAAGAGTGAAGATTATGCGGACAAAAATGGACATCTAAATCGGATGGCGAAAGAAAGTAGGCACCTGCACAGTATTCAGGAATCCAGGCGTATGTATACCTTGCCCAGCTCTAACCAAGCTCCGCACACGCTCAGCCTGTTTGTGGGATTGATCGTCCGTCAATATCCAGAAAACTATACAAAATATCCAACAGCATGTGTATTAAATAGTAAAGCCATAGAATTCGCGCAATAATGCTTAGTTTGCGCGTTCGTGACGAACTTAGATATAAAGGCGCACATCACCTGAGAAACGCATCATTAACATGGGGATTAATGATAAAGATGCAAATATTAACATCGCGAAATCACGATTGCAACATTTGTCCAGCGACATCCGCCTGAAATTCCCTAGCGCACAAATATTCTTTGGCCTCCTAAACTATTTAAACAAGCTAGACTCTGCACAGAAAATAACCATCCGAGAGAGATACACTCACCAGCCTTATCTTCTAGGCCCAGTATCAACACGATATCAGCAATCCCTGCAGCCCGAGTAGAGTGGGCGCTGATGATATTCACTGGACAGAGGAAACAGTGGACAACATATACACCCACTGACTGCATTGGGTAGATTTTCAGTCTTCTCGGATGGGACTTTAAACTGAGGTCCCGTCATACAGTGCCCATCACTGTGTGAACGTGAGCTAGGGTTAGGTAGGCAAGAAATTTCGGCATAGTCAAAGTAAACCGGATGCTGAATGGATCCCTCCTCGGATGGAACCACGCAACATACGGATTACAAAACCAAAACCAAATTGCTAGAATTAGAATCTTTCGGAATTTTCGAGGGGACTATGGAGGGATGTAACCCGGATGACTGATCGAGTTCGTCCTCGGACGGACACAGTCACCATACGGGCTACCTAACCAATCAAAATCAAACAAGTGCGCGCTGGTGCCTGCTCGGATGATGGCCAGAAGACCAAATGGGTCCCAGGACCCGAAAGACCCCACACCCCAACCTCCCCACTCCCCCCAAAGGGGCCGGGAGGTCACCGACCTAAAGCCCCCCCCGTCGGTGCATCAGGTCATAAGACCGTACGCACCTCCCCCGACCCAACACCTACCCCATCCCTTCCCCACCCCCGTTAGGTCCAGGTTAGGCCATCCCCATTACACACGCCCAAGCATGAGGAGCAACAAAAAAAAGCCATGGAAAAGAACAGCAACATGAGACAAAATCGAGAGACAACGATCAACACACACACACACACACACACAGAGAGACACAAGCTAATGCACAAACCGACGTCACAAGAATTCACAAGAATTCAACAGAAACAATAAAGGCCAGGCGTGAGTCTAGACCCTAGCATTGGGAACTAGCATATAAACGCCTCAAATATTACAACACACACACACACATTGGGTAGATTTGAACTAAATTCGGGTCACGGTCATAATCACCCAGTCACTGGCTTAGGTATTAATATTGTTAAGCTCACTGGCTCGCCATTACGTGAATCACAAAGATCGCTTCTAAATTACGAGCTAGCCTGTGTTGCAACACCTAAACCTAAAACTGGGCTAGACGGCCTACTCGATAATGGCACATTGGAAATTGAGGAATTTAAGCGCCAAATTAAAGTTGCAGAATTTGTTGGTGATACTAAGAGGCAATATCTCAGTTGAAATAATTGTTTGACTTAATGCATTGGCATCATTTTCAGCACTGGCTGCTTACAATGTATTCGTAATTTTAGTTCTATGGAGACAATGAGAGCTGATCCAGGTACTTACTCAGACGTGCGTGTGGGTGTGCGTGACGTGACCTTTTAATGTTAATGGCGGGCCGGTTTCCCTGGGTCATCAACTCATGCCAGACAGGGTCTCATAGCATCCTTTTGTGCTATCATTTTGGCTATTAGTGTGCGTGCGTGTATTTTTTTGTTTGTGTTTATGTGTGTTTGTGTGTGTGTACGTGCATACGTTTGCACGTTAGTGTGAATGCGTGCGTACGTGTGTGTGTACATGGATTGATGGATGGATGAATGGACGGACGGGCGGACGGACGGAAGGAGGGAGGGAGGGACGGGCGGACGGACGGCTGGACGGACGGACGGACGGACGGCCGGACGCACGCACGCACGGGTGTGTGTGTGTGGGTGGCTGGCTGGTGGGTTCTAATCCACCCACCCCACCAACCTCACACACTCTCCAAGCGTTGTGAAATTAAGTAACATTTTATCTCTTGAAAAGCCAACAACTCTCTTTCCAAACTACACCAAAGTTAAGATGCTGGCTATTTTAAATGCATTTTGATTAAAGGTTTTAGCTGCCTCAGGCGGCAACAACTTGCAGGGAAAATGTCTTTTCACCAAAATACTCAACAGGATACGCTCTATATTGTCGTGTATTGGTTGCTTCATGCCGGCAATGGGGGAAAGGGTTAAAATGAAGCACAAATACATATAGTAAGACATTAGAGGAAATTGGTTAGAGTTTGTCAACTGCTGAAGAAGGCCATACAGCCGAAACATACAGTGATTTGACAGTATCCATTTGCATGAGTGTATCCTTATACAAGCAGACTGCCGGCTCAGCCCAGTTTCTCAAAGCTAAGTGTTTAATCTTTATTATATTTATTGTTGCTGCTTACTATTATTAACTATTAAATATTAAATATTAAATGCTTTCCAGGTTTTAATTAAAATTAGTTAAATTTAATTTTAATTACTTTAATTAAATAGTTATTAGCTCCTTATTTAATTGTTAAATGTAGCTGATTCTACTAACATGCCTTTCCAGTTTTCGTAACTCTTGATTGATTGATTGCTTGATTGATTGATTGATTGATCATGGACAAGAGAGTTCATAAGAGACGCAATGGCCAAGGATATAACAAACCTGGTCTCGCTAGTACCTCTCGCCACCATAATCACCAGCACAAACCAACCAACTCAGCCATTGCAAGGCTAATCAAGGTATATTACCGCATCTTGCAATGCTTTCATCACATGATGGTCCTCAAGACTCACCTGGAAGAGGACTCTCTCCCTAGGGGCATGGGCAACAATATTGGTGAATTGAATAGGTTCTGAAAACCCGCTAATCCATGCACAGCGGTGTTTAACTCACTGGCTAAGGTCAATCTCGCATTGAGTAGATCCATTATTACAACACTGATGCACCACTATGAATCCATCTTGGGGCTTTGAGCGTCCAACTCGCTTCAGCACAAAACTCGCCAGGTGTTGACCTTAGACATGCACAAAATGTAGCCGTAGGTTGGACTAAAAACAATTATCTACGCAAATTAGAAGAACATGCTATTACTGCATTTTTCGAATTCATCAAACCAGTAGACACGAAATCAAAAGTCCAAAGGTCTCAGGAACCTCCGACACCAACAATTCCGCAGACTATTGAGCCACCTACACTACCACGACAGAATACACGCCCTAGATCACCAGCTGAAATCTCCCCCCCCACCCCCGCCGAAACGTTGGGATAGGAACGATTGATTGAGAGCCACTCAATTGTTTAATTGATTGATTGAGCGATTAAGTGATTGAGTGGTTGAGCGATTGATTAATTGATTAATTGATTAATTGATTAATTGATTAATTGATTAATTGATTAATTGATTGATCGATTAAGTGAGTGATTGCTTGATTGATTGCTTGAGTGATTGATTGATTGCGTGGTTGATTGATTGCTTGATTGATTGATTGGTTGGTTGGTTGGTTGGTTGATTGATTGATTGATTGATTGATTGATTGATTGATTGATTGATTGATTGATCGATCGATCGATTGATGGATTGATTGATTGATTGATTGATTGATTGATTGATTGATTGATTGATTGATTGATCGATCGATCGATCGATCGATTGATCGATTGATCGATTGATCGACTGATCGATTGATTGATTGATTGATTGATTGATTGATTGATTGATTGATTGATTGATTGATTGATTGATTGATTGCTCGATTGATCATGGACAAGAGTGTTCAAAAGAGACGCAATGGCCAATGGTATAACAAACCTGGTCTCGCTAGTAGCCCTCGACACCATAATCACCAACATAAACCAACCAAACTATCGAATCGAGTACAAGGCTAATCATGGTATATTACCGCGTCTTGAAATGCTTTCTTCACATGCTGGTCCTCAAGACGCACCTGGAAGAGGACTCTCTCCCTAATGACATGGGCAACACAATTGATGAATTGAATAGTTTCTGCAAGCCCGCTATGCCATGCACAGAGGTGGTTGACTCACTGGCTAAGGTTAATCTCGCATGGGGTAGATCCATTATTACAACAATGATGCACAGCTATGAATTCCAACTTGGGTCTTTTAGCGCCGAACTCGAGTCAGCACAAAATCGCCAGGTGTTGACCTTAAACGTGCACAAAATGTAGCCGTAGGTTGGGCTAAAAACAATTATCTACGCAAATTAGAAGAGCATGCTATTACTGCATTTTTCCAATTCATCAAACCAGTCGACACGAAATCAAAAGTCCAACGGTCTCAGGACCCTCCGACACCTGCAATGCCGCAGACTGTTGCACCAACTACAGTACTACGACAGAACAAACGCCCTAGATCACCAGCAGAAATATCAGCCACACTGAAACGTTGGGATAGGAAACGCTCCCCAATAGCAGTAGTGGGCGGCCCTTCAACATCTAGGTCTATTGGCAGTTATGCTAACAGATTTGCCAGTCTATTGCCATCGTCCATCCACGGGCTGGTGATACACTACCTGCACGGAGTGCACAGAATAGTACTCAATTTGTCAACTATATATCATCACCTATGGAATTTCCACCACTTGCTCCATGATCTCCACGACTGCGGAAGAGGAATGGCAGCCGACACAACATCAAGACGCCACCCCTTCCTGTATCATACCCCAGCCTAGTTTCACACCCACACCAGCCCAAACTAGCAATCGACCAAACCTACAGGTTCAGAACAACACAGCTGTATCATCGGATAAGACCACTTCCTGGAAATTCCGAGTTGAGACAACAGTTAATTGGTGTCTTCCTACAATATCAAAGAAAGTTCTACTCTTTGGCTCATCCAATCCTAGTAGGATAAATCTGCCACCCCACCCTGAGATGGATGTTGCCTGTTTTACAGGGGCCAATTTGAATCGTGCTAGGTGTATACGCAGGCGATATAAAGGCGCGCATCAACCTGATAATCTCATCATTAACATGGGGATTAATGATAAAGATGCAAATATTAACATCGCAAAATCACGATTGCAACATTTGTCTAGCGACATCCGCCTGAAATTCCCTAAGTCACAAATATTCTTTGGCCTCCTAAACTATTCAAACACGCTAGAATCTGCACAGCAAACAACTATCAGAGAGATAAACTCAGCAGCCTTATCTTCTGGGTCAAGTATCAAAACGACACCTGCAATCGCTGTAGCCCAATTCACAGTGGGCGCTGATAATATTCACTGGACAGGGGAAACAGCGAACAAAATATACACACTGGCTGCATAGTGTAGATTTAAACTAAATTCGTGTCAACGTCATAATCACCCAGGCTGGATTAGGTACTAATAGTGTTAAGCTCACTGGCTCGCCATTAAGTGAATCAGAAAGATCACTTCTAAATTACGGGCCAATCTTTGTTCCAACACCTAAGCCTAAAACTTGACTAGAAGCCCTACTGGATAATGGTACATGGGAAATTGAGGAATTTAAGCGCCAAATTAAAGTAGCATAATTTTTCGGTGATACTAGAAGTGATTTTAGAATCTAGCTCATTCATCACCTGGAATGTAATTCTACCTTTTTCTATTTGTTCGATCCGAGTGGGGTTCGAAGCTGGCAATTCTATGGCAACTTTCGGCTAGCGATTGGGCGGCGAGGGCTCTACTACGAGACCACCATCCGGAGGACAATACTTCTATTTCATCGGACTGGCTTGCAACCACCTGTCTCACAACCACGCAGATTACCTGGAATTGTGATGGTGTACATAGCAGATACCTAACTTTTACATTTTTCGGAGATCCCTACTGCTAGATCACTAAGCACTCGCAAGTATGTAGTTTTTTATTATTGCCAAGCATTAGTTCTATGAACCCTGTCTTTGACAACGCACTGCCACTATGATCTAGATCATTCATCATCTGGAATGTAATATTACGTTTTTCAAATTGTTCGACCCGAGTGGGGTTCGAACTGGCAATTCTATGGCAACTTTCGCCTAGCCATTGGGCGGCGCGTGCTCTACCAACTGACCACCGTCAAGAGAAACATAAACCTCTTCACCGGACTGGCTTTCAACCACCCGTCTCACAACCCCACGAATTACCTAGAATGTTGATGGTGTACATAGCACATATCTAACTTTTACATTTTTTGGAGATCCCTCCTGCTAGATCACTAGGCACTCGCAAGTATGTAGTTTTTTTTATTGTCAAGCATTACTTCTATGGAACCTGTCTTTGACAACGCACAGGCACTAGGATCTAGCGCATTCATCATCTGGAATGTAGTAGTAGTAGTAGTAGTAGTAGTAGTAGTAGTAGTAGTAGTAGTAGTAGTAGTAGTAGTAGTAGTAGTAGTAGTAGTAGTAGTAGTAGTAGTAGTAGTAGTAGCAGTAGTAGTAGTAGTAGTAGTAGTAGTAGTAGTAGTAGTAGTAGTAGTAGTAGTAGTAGTAGTAGTAGTAGTAGTAGTAATAGTAGTTTTTACTATTGCCACGCATTAGCTCTAGGAACCCTGTCATTGACGAGACAGACACTAAGATAATATAGCTCACACGCCATCTGCAATGTACTTTTTTCTTCATTTTTCGACAAGATTCGTTTTCGAACGAAAGCCTTTGCGCCGTCCGCCAAGCATTTGGGAGGCGAGTGCTCTCCCACTGCCACACCATTCAAATCTTTCACCGGACGAGCTTTCAACCAGCACTCTCACAACCACACGAATTGACTGGAACTGATGATGTATATTTCAGATAGTTTACTTTACGTTTTCTTCGCCCCCCCACCCCTAACCCCCGCTATATAACTAGCCACTCGCAAGTATGCAATTCTCAAGCATTAGTTCTATGAACCCAGTCATTGACGACGCACTGCCACTAGGATATAGCTAATTCATCATGCGGAATGAAATTTTCTCAATTTTAACCTGAGTGCGGTTCGAACATAGGCAATTCTGTGGCACGTTCTTCCTAGCGTTTGGGGGCGAGTGCTCGACCACCACTCCGCCATCCAGAGGACAAAACTCCTCTTTCCGTCGACCAGCTTGCAAGCACCCGCCTCACAACCACACGAATTCACTGGAAATAATGGTATACATTCCATATATTTTGCTTTACGTGTTCTACGGTCCCTGCTGCTATATCAATAGCACTCGCGTAAGGGTTAACTACGCAACCCGCAGTTGATGAAGACATATATTGGAATATCTTCACACCGCGCGTATGAACATGGATCACACAATACCAGATGTTCATTATCGGTGTGTCATTCGTCAAAGTCATTTTCTTTACCACGCAGTACCATTGTGCAGTTAAGACGAGATGTATGCGGTCTGTGCGAAGGTTAGGTTGGCGTCTACCTAATTTACCCGTCAATTAGTGACGCAATCGTAGGCCTACTTTATTACATCATATTAGGTATTAACAAGCTTGTGTCAACAGCGCCTCAAAGTGCTCAAAATACTACTTGCTATACTCATTACACATTTTGATGGTTTATATTTTTCAAGGTATTTTAATTTTAGAATACTATTTTTGTAAATTTACCACTGATTTTTTTCCGCCGGCTGACCATTAACGGGGTAATGGTAAAGAAAATTAGTTTTTACTTAACCAGTGTCTATCTGCAGGCCAAGAAATTATTTTTGGAAAATGTGCAACTAGAATGACTGGCTCGGTTACCTAGCCAGTCATGATACTGGTAAATATTAAAAATTCTCTTCTCTAGGCCTTTTCAAATAGCCATGTCTGAAGATCATTGCAAAGTTGTTTTTGGTCAGTTTGACTATTACAGAGTTATGTTGGCACAAGGTCGGTTAGTACAGTCCGATGGATTCCTACGCAATATAATTTTGGCTCGTGTATATAACTCAATAATAAAACAAAGCACTGGAATTTAGATATAGCGCAGAAGCGGGATATAATTGCAGTAGGGCCTATTATATGTCAATCACTAACAGCGGGTTTTCGTTTAATGGCCGACAGTCCAGCGCGGTATGAATCAAGGGTCTGATCGTTCTAATGGCATGTTCTAGGCAACTGTTCTGATGCATGATATTTTGGAAATAGTTCACGGCATATGACGTCACAATCAGATACGAGTGGCGTATATGATGAAGGCATTATCAATACGTCATAGCTTATTCTATTTGGTCCGTTTAACTTTTAATAGTCCGACAGCTTTTACGAATCGTATGCCTCTACTATTTAATAAACATGCTGTTGACTATTTTGAAACAGATTTTACTGGGCGCTGTTGCTGTTTCAAAACATTCAACAGCTTACATGCACCCTTCTGGAAATTGATAGGCAGGGAGCTCAAAGATCGATCGATCCAAAATTGGAAGGTGTGGTGATTTAGCCAGTAATTGAACCCCGTAAGATTATTTTCAATATTTGCATTATAATGATTCTATACTGAAATACGTGTTTTGCCTCTGGTGAATTGCATCCGTGCTGTTTAGTTACACAATCGAGTATTCCGGTTTCTCAGCCAATCATAAATTGCCATAATCAACTACATGACGCATAGGCCGACTTCATAATCAATTACGTCATGACGTGCGTAGCTAAGTTCGTCACGAACGTGTACGCGATGACGGATTAATCGTTGTTGTATGAATTGTATGTCTTTACCATTTAATAAACATAGGCAGCAACAGCACCCAGTCAAATCAGTTTCAAAATATTCAACAACTTACCTGTATAGCAGTCTGGTAACTGATAGTCAGGGAGTTCGGGCATCGATCGATCCCAACACGGGCGATGTGTGAGTGAGTGTTTTTGCTAAAGATGGGCGGGGCATAGCTAAAACTGGATTGCTCCACTGTGCATTGTTTAAAGAAAATCTATATATACATGAGGCGGCATAGTCAACGCTCTGTTAACTGACCTGAAGGTAAACCTATCGTAACAGGCTACCATTGTATTGTATTACAACCAAGTTGGAACCCGCTATAGTTGCGACACAGGCATCTTTGCCCAAAATGCGAAATATTTGAGTTTAACCAACCAATGTATCGACTTATTATAGTTGTGAGTCGCAAATAAAAATATTTGTTAGGAAAATCGTATTTTCAATCACGTGCATTTCTTCAATTGAGAATAAAATGGCGACCTCTTAGTCCAAGTCAAATTTGGTTTTCACCCATCACTAATTGCAACACAGTACACCGGCACTACGTGTGTAGACCGTAGTGGTCGCATAAAGGGAGGGGGGGGGGGGGGGTGTGAAGGGGGGCACGCGGTACGGGCCAATCTGGCCCGACCCTATGCGACCCGTGCCACATAAAACTTAACTACACAACATAAATTGGCTTCATTACTGGTGTAATTAATGATGGGTGAATGAAGAAATGGTTTGTAAACATCGAACATCAGTGTTAACTGTTGGGTTGTGACGTCATAGAGGGGCCAAGACATCATTTTTCGGTGGAATGTGTGCATGTTTCTAACTACTCGCAAGACATTTATGCGGTCTAATATGAACCGTTCCCGAGATATATGCCATATTATACTCGATTAGTGGCCATATTGGTAGCCATCTTGAAGTCACCATGTTCCACTCAATTATTAAGGGTTTTTTATATTTCACATTGAGGACCCTACTGAACAGATTGTACGCGGTTTCCTTTCTGTTGCGATTATTGGTAGGTTTTGCCAAATCTCTGTTAGTTTGCCTGGGCTATCTGTGTATCACAATAAGCAGACAACGTGCGGTCGATTGTAAATGAAGGAATTATGATCTATGAAAATAAAATCCGACATTTTGTAATCTGTATTTAGGATAGATTGATGTATGTTAATGTGCTAACTCGTAAGGTCCGGATTCCCGGGACGCCCACGATGCCCTAGCCTAGGGCGGCAACTCGAGAACGGGCGGCAAGTGGCAAGTCAAAAAAAATTGTTGACGAATAAATTAAACAGGCCACACAGAATATGTCAGAAGACACCCGCCAGCATTTGTAACAGTTATGAATCGTGTGCGATAACGCACGGGTGGCTAATCTTTAACACACCGCGAAGAGTGAAAACAATTGCCCGCATGCATTTTACGCCCTATACAAGTAAGATGGCTCTTGCGGTCTTAGGTTCTGAATTGCTAAGCTGCTCTGTATCGCAGATTATTGTTTTCTTTCTGGATCTTTATTATTATTATTATTATTATTATTATTATTATTATTATTATTATTATTATTATTATTATTAGGATTTTCACCACCTATCCTCTTTTTCAAACTTCTTCAACTTGCAGTACTCCATAGGGTCTAGTTTTCTTTGAAATCCAAAGGTTTTGAAGATACACACCTTTCCCTAGGTGGAAAAGTCACATAGGAAATGTATGGGTATGATCACTATTGATCTTTGAACAGTGGCTACACATAGCGTTTTGATCGGGTCACTACCATACACGGGTAGGATGTTCCTCTAGGGATCCTAAAGATGTCTGCCGACTTAAAAGTTGACCTTGACCGTTGACATTTGACCGCCATTACATGGAATATTCCCCATAGGGAACGAATGGGAATTTTCAGTATTGTTCTTTGAACTATGACTACAGCTAGAGTAGTTATCGCATCTCTCCCATACGTTGGTAGCGTGTAACCCGTGGATGCCTGAAAGTGTTGAGTGATCTGCAGGGCACATTCCAAAGTGGAAGGGTGCCGCGTGGGCATCAAACTTACCAGTGTTTGTCTTTTGTAGAAATGAACTCCTCTTCATAAGAGAAAGTGAATGGACATTGTGACTTCACCCCCGTGACGTCATTTCGTATTTTCACCACACCTGGGTCGCAGTCCTAGGTGGTTTGGCACCCCCTGGTCCTCAGAATTATCAGTTTTCTTTTTCCGCATAGATTACACCCCCACCCCCACCCCTTATCCATAAAAGCTGATTAAGATTATTAGATTGAGTGAAATGTTAGGTTTAGGACCATCTAAATTTCGCGGTTTGCCATACGTTGTAACAGCGCCCAGTTAAATTAATTTCAAAATATTTAACAGCTTACCTTTATAGTTATCTGGATATTGAGATTCATTCCAGTGGTAAATTTTCAAAAATGTTTTTTTCTTGGCCTGCAAAAATGTAGACTTCCTAGACTATTAACCCTAGAATCGCCAATCCGGTCAAAAGACCAACTCTTTAAAAGAGATTTTCAGAATTTCGGTGGTAAATTTACAAAAAAAAACCAACCCGTGCTCTGTACCAGAATGTTCATTCTCTGAGCAAATATTGGAATTTTCTTTAAAAATCGTGACAAATGAAGGGGTTAATTGATAAAGGCAGCATTTTGAGCGCATTGAGGCGCTGTTGACGCGCGCGGGGTTAACTCCAGCCTGAGGTCCCCGACAAACTACTCATGTTTTACGTCAGCTAGCCCACGTGTGTGCTAATATCCCATGTAGAGCTTGGCATTCATGCGTTAAATCATCATACACACTAAAACGTAATCCTATTTTGCCAGAGATGAGAATGTTCTTTACTGCCCCGATTCTTCCCGCGCGACCTCCGACAAACTGATTATGTCGTAAATGCACTTAGTAGGTAATTCTATTGTTAGAACACTGTGTTGTTCTAGTCACCAGAGTGGAGCTATATTATCAAACCCTGATGCAATTCTTGAAACCAGCTTATTTTCAGGCTAGTATTTCTATTCGTGAAGTAAGATTTCCAATCCAATCAATAAATAGGTTAATATAGCTATGCACTTAAGCAATACACTGATTTACTATCGAAAATGTCCCTCTGCTGTTTGTAACGGGTCAGACCCCCCTGCTTGCTCCAGACTCTAACAGCCCAAGCCGCCTTAAACTTTACCAATAGCAATTACGCCAAAAGTGTTCGTGTAAGAGTGCTCTCCCTTTAACCGTCAACCGTCTGGGTTATACTGGCGTATGCGTGCGTATTCATGTGGCGAAACGCGGTACTAGTCTATTAAATGCTCTGAAGTTATTTTACGCACTGGTAGCTTGCCCACCCGCCAGATGCAGTAATATCGCTAACACCGATCACAGGGCATATGAAGATGTAAGTTATAATCACCTAGCATTGCCATACATGCCATTGGTAAATCGTGGGGTGGCCTGGCCGTTAACATGTGGCTTGAGCATAGATGTGATTTCATTCAGTTCAACAACAACTGTTTTGTTCATTAATTTGAGAAAGATATCAAATTTATGGAAAATTTTGAAAATTTATTTAGTGCAAACAGAAGATTTGGAGGCGTATATTAACGATTCTATTTTATATTATAGACCTACTGAGCTATTATCTCCCCTGAATGTTTGCTGAATGGCGTGTACAGAATGGAGGAATCCAATTTTAGCTATGCCCCGCCCATCTTTAGCTAACGTCCGCTCACGCTTCGCCCGTGTTGTGAGCAATCGTTTTCTGCTCTTGCTGAATCTAAATTTCCAGAAAACCATACAAGAAAGCTGTTGAATATTTTGAAATTAATTTGACTGTTCGCTGTTGCTGCCTATGGCAGCAACAGCGACCAGTCAAATTAGTTTCAAAATATTCTACAGCATCTTTCTTAAATAGTAAAGACGTGCAATTCGCGCAACGACGCTTACTCTGTCATCAATTAAGCATTCGTGTCGCTATATCAGTTACAGATAAACCGCAAATATCCATTCTAGAAAGCATCTTAACTCTTACATCGTGTTCAAAATTCTACTAACCATGGCTCTGTTTTATTGTATTTATTTTTTGTTGGGGTGGGGGAACATGTTGACTTATTTATGAGCTGTTTTATGCGTAAGCCCGCGACAGAGCAAATAAATTACGGGAGCGTGAGATGCAGTACCAAGCATGTATAACAACTAGCAGCTCTACCGGCGTTGGTTTGACGCTATAAATTGCAGTGTGTTCATGAAATCACCCCCAACGATCCTTTTTGCACTAGTGAAAACAGTACGGTAACTATTGCCTAGCGAGTAGAAGTCTATTGTTGAATAACTGGTTTCTACGGAACGCTACTTGACCACAGCTGTTGTCGGCTACGTGAATAGACAGCAGAATTCATTAGTATTGAAGATGAATGTATATGCCTGTTTGGTGTATTTCAGTACTGTAGTCGCTGGTTTGTAGTAAACGCGTATGCCATTGGTTCGTGCGTGACTAACAGCTACTTCAAAGGACATTCCAGTTTATCCATCCATCTTATGATGTCGTAATCAACTACGTGTAGGATGACATCTTAATCAATGATGTAGATAGGTGCGCTACGAACGCGTAATTGGTGACGGGATAAACGTTGTCGTACCCGAATTGTATGTCTTTACTATTTAATAAAGATGCTGTTGAATATTTTGAAACTAATTTGAATGGGCGCTGATGCTGCCATCGGCACGAACAGCGCCCGGTCAAATTAGTTTCAAAACATTCAACAGCTTACCTGTAGAGTTTTCTGGAAATTGATAGCCAGAGAGTTCAGGGAGGTGTGGAGATTAGCTAAAGATGGGCGGGGCATAGCTAAAACTGGAAAGGTTCATTCTACGTCG
This sequence comes from Chaetoderma sp. LZ-2023a, assembly GCA_034401795.1. Classification (NCBI taxonomy): domain Eukaryota; kingdom Metazoa; phylum Mollusca; class Caudofoveata; order Chaetodermatida; family Chaetodermatidae; genus Chaetoderma; species Chaetoderma sp. LZ-2023a. Next base: position 161,081,118 of record CM067372.1, on the reverse strand, counting down.
ACTACCTTGAATGTCAGTTGAATGTGGTTTTTTAACAATTCCTCTAAATGATGTTACGGGCTAAGAAGGGAACACCGACCGACGTTCAATCACATTGTTTTAAACTATTAAACATTAAACTATTAATTTGACTAACGCAACTTATTAGGCAGTGTTCTCATACAGCCTCTATTTTGGTAGATACCAGCTATAGTGTCTAGCGTTCTCATTGGCTCTTGTACCGGAACAAATATACCATTTATTTCGAGATTTAATCCCACACAATCAGCGGTTTATCGTCCGATGTAATGCTATTGCTTCCCTATGTGTCCCTCAAAATTTGCCCGGGAGAATTACCGTCAACATTGTCTCTCACTGCCTGCCAGGTAGCGCCACGGTCATCAATGTATATGGTTCACCAACAGGTAGGGCCGCCATCCAGTCTAGGACTATCTTCCACGAAATAGTTAAGCACGATTAGGTAATGAGAAAGAGGCCTTAATGAAAGCCTGACAGAAAATCATGGCTGATTGTCATGCTGGTTATATGTCCAGGTTATGGTTCTTGTTACTTTAAGCTGTTTAAGACGATATTTACATCAACAAGCGGTTATTCGATTTGCATAAAACCTCGTTGACTTGTTCTATACGATGCTTAGGACTAGTCCACATAAAAATAACTAGATTTTCTAAATTTTTTGATATTTTTTCGGTCTTTGAACGTAGACAATTTTATGACTTCAAGCTAATGAGTTTTGCTGCACTGTTCACAGTGTTTGAAATTGGATTATGTTTAGGACTGACTTGAATGCTGGTTATATGTATTATGTTGCGTTAAGGTGGTGTTTTTTTCAAACGGCATGTACATTAGCAAAGGCGTATCAGATCTTAATATAACTTCACAGATTTGTTCTATACGATGCTTAGGACTAATCCACATCAAGGGGAAATATACTTTGAAAATGTTGCCATAGATTTACTGTGTTTAGACTTTGATTATCCTAGGGCCGGGTTCATCAATGCTATGCGTATTATGCTGTGGTTAATACTTTTCAAATGGCAATATAATGAGCAAAGACTTACCCACTTTAGATACAATGTTTTTCGAGTTGCTATATAGGCTTCCTAAATGTAGCCTGCACCATATTAATGTACTTACTTTTGAAAAAGTGTCTTCTTTTTCAGATTCTGAATTTTGTATATGTTTGTACCATTTGCCTTTTGGTCAGCCTTGGTGTGCCGGTAGTCATTGTCCTGCTGGCTACTACCTGACAGCAATGCTTTATGTTTAGTCTCCAACCATTGCGTCTACGAAGCTACGCTTGCCCCTTGGGTAGTACCATTATTATTTGATTCGACAAGTGGATTTTCAACTGCCAAACTGAGACTGTATCAGAGCTGGGGGTAACTGTAACTTGTAACTGTAACCGACTGTAACTTAGTTACATTTTTCAGGTAATTGAAGTAACTTGTAACTGAAGAATTTTTTTTCAGTTACAGCAACTGAAATGTAACCAGTTACATTGCAAAAGCAACTGAAATTCCAGTTGCTTTTAAGCTACTTTTCAGTTATATTTGACACTTTTATAACAAATCTATTATGATTTTCATAATTCGCAGCATAGCTGCTGTTATGCACGTGCCACACCAATATCCCAATTTCAATGTAATCATCCAGGTAAGATTGAATATATTGAAGCTAATTTTACTGGAAGATGTTGATGCCATGGACAGTAACTTTATTTCCAAGCATCCATGATATTGTTTTTGAAATTCAACATTGAAATGACTGGCTTGAGTATTGGGCTAGTCATATTTATTTTCTTGACTAATCTTGACCATTAAAGGGTTAACCCATTCTATATCTGTATATGTGATATTTACTATATGCTATTATTCTAAAAATATGCCTGTTAGCAAGGATAATCTGACTGAATTGTATTGCTATATCAGACAGCAACACTCTTTAATACAATTCTTACACAGCTTTTACGTTGAACTCCCTTAGAAACATGTTGTTTACAAAATTATTGGAGAATTACGTTACCTTGTAAAGCTCAAATGAGTTAAACACAATTTTAGTTTGCTTATCTATAATAAATGTCCATTAGAGATTAGTTTAGAAAGGTTACCACTGGACTGACGGGCGTGGGTGTTGAGCCAGTCATTCCAGTGGTAAATTTTCAAAAAATAGTATTATATTTGTCTGGAAATGGACATTTCTCAACAGCACTGCAAACGCTGTTTTGCTCAACTTTAGTGTTAACAGGATTAAAAACAGCAAATGTTGAATTGTAAAGAAAGTTCAAATCTGCCACAGTATGTGTTAACAGCATGTCCTGTTCTTTTCTTTATATGCTATTGATTAGGCCAACTTAGGACATCATTGCTCAGCAATTATTCTCAAGCTAGGGCCATTCTCATACGTGTGTTGATAAAGATCAAAGAAGAATGCCATTGATAAAAGCCAAGCCATCAACTATTTTGGTATGGCGAACAAATCCATAAAGGTTGTGAAATAAAACTAATGTGCTGGAAAGCTATTGAAAATTGTGAAACTAATCTGCCATATCAAGCAACATATTTTGAAAGTAAAAGCTGTCTAAAGTACTCAGCAGATTATCTGATTAGAATTAATTTGTCATTTCAACATATGGAAGTAATAAATTATTGTCAAAATATTTAAATTCCTATTTTAAATTACGCATACATCAAAGCTAATGAACATTTTAAAGCTAATTTCATTGGAAAATGTTATATTGTTCCATTGTAGATGGCAGATAATCTTTCTCGCAGAAAGTCAGTGCTCTAATGAAATTTGTTGTACATTTTGAAACTAATTTCACTGACAAATGTTGATACCTAATTCAGCAATATTATCAATCAAATTAGTTTCAAAATAGTCAACCAATTATTTGTTATCTGACCTGCCTGGTTGAAATGTGAAGAATAAATGTGTGGATCCACATCTATCCACATTTTTACAAGGAAATCGTATTATTTTTAGAAACATGTTGAATGAAATTTGTTAATGCATATGGCTGCAACAAAATTCATTCAAGTTGATTTTTAAATTATCAGGTTTTTATATTTTATATCTGGAATGATTTCAGTTCTGTCAGTATATTATATCAGTGGTTAAAGTGGTATTTTATTTCTACCATGTATCTCAAATTGGTTGACTACATTACACTTTTGATGATGACTTTCATGTTGTATATTTACATAATAATTATCAGACAAAGTAACCAATGTAACTAAAATGTACCTTTAGTTACATTATGCAAAGTAACTGAAATGTAACTAGTTACATTGCTCAACAAATGTAACTGTGACTGTAACTGACATAGTCCAATGCAACTGAAGCTGTAACTAGTTACATTTAAATGTAACTGACCCAAAGCCTAGACTGCATTCGGTGGTCCATCGTATCCCGTGACGAACAATTGATTTGCAGGTATGCTATTTGCGATCTTCTGATAGCTCTTGTTCTATATATACACCTGTGCAAAAGTTAAGCACCACCCTATTTTTACGCACATGCGAGGGTATATTCATGTGCTATGAAGAAAGCAATAGCATAAACATTTATGTACCCATCCATCTTAGTGCAAGAGGTAATAATGCAACTAGAGGAATGCTGATTATGATGGTGGGGAAACACTGTATGTTTTTGTTTGAACTTGAAAACGAGGCCTGAATATGGTTACGTTGACACAACTGACAACTATTGCCCTACAGTTGACACACGTGGCTAGATTGTCATTAATGGTGTCTGAAAACGAAGTTTAACATCTGTGCACGAGTTTGAGACTGTCATTATTAATACCGGGTATATCCACCTTGTGCCTGGATGACGGCCTGGACACGACGTCTCATGCTGGTCACCAACCGACTGATACGCAATTGTGGTATTCGTTGCCATTCAAGATGGAGTGCGTCTGTTAATTCCTGTAGGTTCTGCACAGGAGGATCCCTCCTTCTCACCATGTTTCCCAGAATGTCCCAGATATGCTCAATAGGGTTCATGTCAGGGCTCCTTGCTGGCCATGGTAGGGTTTCGATGGCATTCTGGCGGAGGTATTCATGCACAGCTCTAGCACGATGTGGTCGGGCGTTGTCATCCATGAATATAGGGTGGGTTCCAGGTGCATGATTTACAAAATGAGGGACCACAACTCTATCCAGTATGGAATCTTGATATCTTTGTCCATTTAGTGTTCCAGGTACAGTCAACAGATCCAGCTTACAATCAAATGAGATGCACCCCCATATCATAACGGAACCTCCACCAAATGGAACTTCTTCCATGATGTTTCGTTGGTCGTACGCCGTGCGTCTGGACCTCCATACACGAGTTCGACCATCTGTGGCATGAAGCAGGAACCGACTTTCATCGGACCAGTGTACCCGTCTCCAGGATCTCATGTTCCAGTGTCTTCTTTCGTTGCACCACCTCAGACGCTCCTCTTTGTGGTGTGCAGTGAGGAGAGGACGTCTGACAGGTCTCCTAGCTTTCATGCCAGCAGCATACAGTCTCCTTTTGACGGTAGACATTGACACTCTATTGCGCGTTTCCCATTGCTGGCTGAGCACTCTGCTGTTGGTGAATGGAGATCTCCTAACAAGGCGTACTAGGGCTCGATCATCACGGGGAGTAGTCTTCTTCGGTCTTCCAGATCTAGGCCTGTTCTTCACCTCGTTAGTTTACCCATGTTTTGCAATCAAACGACTGATTACAGTATGGTTAATGTTCAGCTGTCTGCCAATCTCGCTGCATGACATACCAGTGGTATGCATGCCTATGATTTGCCATTTCACACGATCACTTAACCTTCGTCTTGCCATAGCGGTTCACAATCAAGAGCTAATTCTCTCTGTACAAATAAACCACGGTCATGAACACAAAATTCCTAATCTTGTCGCCTAAATCTGTATGTAATGTTCTACACCTCAAACTGGACTTTTACATAACTGAACACGTGTGCTGTTTCCCGCCACGCACGGACATCAAGCGGCGTGAAGTCATGCATGCATGTGCATTTCGTACTTGGAATTATGTCAGCTAACGCGGGGACAAAAAGTATGGCAGCCTAGTTGTACCATCATGTTTCTACGTTCTATTGTTTTTGCTGGTGCTTAACTTTTGCGCAGGTGTATATGTACAGGGATGGACATTATGTTTTGATAGAATATTTAGTCCAGGGCAGACCGGATCCTGCGGCACCATAATAACTTTATCTCCTGATACCTACGTTGAGGTACCAGATTGTCAATTCCAAGGTAGCTTTTAAATAGGTATGGTGTTAGATATTTTGAAATTAATTTGATAGTGTAGTAAATCGTTTTTGGCTTTTAAGACCACCTTCGTTATAGGTGTATGTATATGAAACAAAACAAATAGAGAGAGAGAGAGAGAGAGAGAGAGAGAGAGAGAAAGATGGCTGCAGATGCCTTTGCGAAGGCATATGCAAAAGAAAGCAACATTTCTATACCACGAATGCGCAAAAAAATAGGTTAGAAAAGAGCAAAACGAAAGAACAGACACCAACACCCACGATGCAATGAAAGTTGACATTAGTTTAGCAGAACTGAAGAAGTCTATCCGCCATTTGAAGAAGAAGAACTCTCCCGGACCAGATGGCATTACGAATGAAATGATCCAACACCTTGGTAATGCATCTCTCCGCAAGTTGGTAGACATCTTTAATCTCAGTTTGACCAATGGAGAGGTTCCTCTTCTGAAAAAAGGGTAGAACAAGACGAAAGTGCTGAGCTACCGTCCTATCAAGCTGCATATGCAAGACCATGGAGCGCATCGTCAGCCAGCGGTTGTGGTGGTACCTGGAGTCTGAGAACATTATAGTTTCAGAGCAGGCTGGCTTCAGAAGATACAGAAGCACAGAAGATCAAACAACACGTCTTGCACAGGTCATAGAGGACACTTTTCAAGCCAAGAATGTGATGCTAGGTGCCTTTATCTATCTGCAGAAGGCATTTGACAAGGTGTAGACGGATGGCCTCCTGGTGAAGCTCCGGCGCACAGGAATCGGTGGCAACATATTCCGATGGACCAAATCATACCTACATAATCGTAGAGCTAGGGTGCTGCTGGATGGACAATCTGGACAGAATGTATTGCTGAGAGAAGGGGGACCACAAGGCGGAGTATTATCACCAACTCTGTTCATACTCTTCATTAATGACATTGTAGCAGAGCTGCCCAATGGGATCCAAGCATCCCTCTATGCAGATGACCTCGTAATCTGGTGCACTGAGGAGTACACAACGACTATCACGTACAGAATGCAGCTCGCCTTGGACAGAATTACAGCTTGGGCCAATCGCTGATGTATTACCATCAGCAAAGAAAAATCATCAGCCATGCTATTCTCACTGTCCACCAAAACTAAGGTTTGCAATCTGCCACTGGGCGGTACTCCACTCGAGTACGAGGACCAGCAGACATACCTGGGAGTCACCTATGACAGACGATTAACATGGAAGGAGCACATCCAGAACGCAGAGGCAAAGGCCAGAAGAACGCCAAACATCATGAGGAAGCTGGCAGGAACAAAGTGGGGGTGCCAATGAAAGGATCCTCAAGACCATCTACCTAGGTGCCGTACGACCACACCTTGAGTATGGATCCAGCTCATGGATGACAGCAGCTAAATCTCATCAACAGAACCTCGACAGAGTACAAATCCAGGCACTGCGCATCATCACTGGTGGAATTAGATCAACACCAATAGAAAAAATGGAGCAGACAGCAGGCATTCCCCCCCCCCCACTTAGCAAAGGAAGGGAATGCACAGCACTAATCCAAGCTGCACAGTTCAAATCGTTCAACATCCACCCGATGAAGATCAGGCAAGCACAGCTGTCATCAGGAAGACTTAAAAGATCAAGTTTTGTGAAAGAGACAAAAGCACTTCAAAGGAAACACCAATACATGTTGCCAGCACAAATAGAAGACCCACACCACACCCTTGATCCCCCACCCTGGGAAAACAAACTAGAGAGCATAGCTATTCGCACCACAGTACCTCATCTCACAACCAAAGATGAACACAGTGATGTGAGCAAGAAGGCCCTGACCCTAGCCATGCTGGAAGAAATGTACCCTCAGGAGACACGGATAAGGATCTACACAGATGGATCAGCCAAAGATGCAATTAGGAGCGGAGGTACCGGACTGCACATGCAGTATCCAAACGGACAACACGAGTCAGCTGCAATACCGACAGGCAAACACTGCACCAACTACAGAGCTGAAGTCGAAGCACTGGTCCATGCAGCTAATACTATCAGCAGAACAGCAGACCCTATTGCACAGATTGTCTTTTTATCTGATGCCCGCTCCGTCCTTGAGGCTATCACCAAAGGTAAGCTGCCACAACTTGAAGAAGCACTACAAACCATCAAATGCTTTCGGATAGCATTGCAGTAGATCCCCTCACACTGTGGAGTCCAAGGAAATGAGGAGGCAGACAAGATGGCAAAGGTGGGTGCAGAAGAGAATCAGACAGAAAACATGGTTACACATACAGAGATGAAGACTATCATCACGTCACTCTATAGAACACCTCAATCAGCAGATGCCTACTATCATCTCTCGAGGCCAGAGCAAGTGACCATTTTTCGTCTCAGAACTGGACATAACAGATTAAACCAACACATGTACAGGCGGTTCCACCTTACGACATCACCCGCTTGTCCATGTGGAGAAGCAAAACAGACCACAGAGCACATACTTCAATGTTGCAGTACGTATCAGCTGCTGAGAGAAGAGATCTGGCCTTTGTCAACCTCTTTTCTTGAAAAGCTGTATGGGCATGTGGAAGAACTGCAGAAAACCACAGATTTCATCTTGAGAACGGCTCTCCAAGTGTGATACCAGCGATCGAAAAGAAGAAAGAAGAAGAAGAAGAAGGAGAGAGAGAGAGAGAGAGAGAGAGAGAGAGCACTAACTAAAACAATGCTGCGAATTATACCTATTTATGTGTTAAATTAAACAGTGAAACGTGCATATTCACAGCAGAATGCTTTAAAATAAAATTGTCAAAATTGTAAAATTGTATTTAGATGTTACATTGTAGGCCTATATGTAATGAAACGAAATAAATCTTAACATATGATGATTGCATTACGTACAAATTAATATAATGTTTTAAGTTATGAAATTGAATTGGAGACACGAGTCCCTAATTCAACGTCGCAATTAAAACAAGTATTATTATTTGTACGAAATGAAATAATCATATGTTAAGATGTATTTCGTTTCATCATATGCAGGCCCATACTTTAAACCTATAAATGTATACAATTTAACTACTTTTATTTTCACACATTTTGTTGTGAATATGCGCCTTTTAATGGCCAAGATCGCCAACACACCCTCGGCAGTAGTCTTGTGGAATGCCCATTTGCAGGCCAAGAGAAGACTCTTTTTTGAAAATGTACTACTGGAATAACTGGCTCGGTTACCGAGCTAGTCATTCCAGTAATAAATCTTAAAAAAATGTCTTCCCTACCTCTGGAGATGGACACTGGTTAGGAAAAGAAGAGGTTATTTTACTATTATTTATTAACCCTTTGCTGTTCAAACAATCCAAATACGGTATCTGCTGCGGTCTTGAGGAGTGTCAATTTACGGGGTAACAGAACATCGTTGTAAATATCATGGATAAATGTACGAGCATAGTTTTTCTGTTAGTCTACAAAAAAAATATAAATTTCTGGGTGAAATCTTTACTATTAAAGGTGTAATTGATATAACTAGCATTTGGGCGCCCGATCCGCTATTAGACAAAATAAATTTTAAAATGTGACCCAGAAAGGTCGATTTCAAAAGCTCATTTAAAATGAAGTACATACACCCCCTAGTATGTTGATTATTTTGAAACTAACTTGAGTGGAAGCTGCTGTGCGTATGGTGTCAAAATAGTCAGCAGCTATCTGGAATTTGGTATTCTGCTAATTCGAAGTACCCAGGTGTTGTCAGGGATCCGGCCGAACCATACGTAAAACCAACTAAAACGTCATCGATATCCTACGGGAGACAACTCTAGCAACAGCAATGTGCTAAGCTAACACAAGTTCCCTTTCTTTGCCATGAGTGCCGGTTTTTATTTGTTGCTACTTTCTGAAACTAAGGTCGTGTTCTCACTAGAAACTTACAGGATTTGTTCCAAAATCCCATAAATGTCAATCATAATGGGAAATATTAGCAATAACGGCATAAGCAATAATATTCTGAGGCCAAAAATTTAACCATTTCAGGACGAAACCGGCAAAGACCAGCCTCTGCCGGGGTCTTGAGAAATGTCCATTTGCAGGCCAAGAGAAGCCTATTTTTGAAATCTTACCACTGGAATGACAGGCTCGATAACCGAGTCAGTCATTCCATTGGTAAATTTTCTAAAATAGCCTTCTCTAAGCCTGCAAATGGACATTCAATAAGTAAATATTGTAATTGTTTGAACAAATTTAGTCGTTAAATGGATAAATCGTGTGCTGCAATAGTGGGGTATTGCGTTATCGAGTAACAACACGGCTCGGCTCTGTCGATTTAATACGGATGCATTGCGCGTGTGCAGGCACGGGTTTGGGGTGTGGCGCCCGGGGACCGGCCTACATTATGCCGCTCCTCCAAGAATTTACTAACCGTCTTCTGTTTCAGTCATAGAGGTAAGATAGCGCAGCTTCTTATGAGCTTATAAAATACTATTTTGAATGTTTTGAAACTAATTAACCGGAAGATGGTGCTTTATAAGCCAGTAATAATCAGTCAAATTAGTTTACCTTTGCTTGCAACGCTTACGCTCATGATTACTGTGGAATTCAAGTAGTCAGACAATTTAACGTCTAATGGAAAAATAAAACAATGTTAAAAGCAATTAAAAATGTGCCTTTTCTTGGTCTGCCAATAGGCATTTTGCAAGACCACCACAGAAGCCGTATTTTGGCTGGTATGGGTGTTAAATGATAACTAACCGCATCTCTCAAATTGATATTCAGGTGATCTAATATGCTTTTCAACCAATCAGAAAAAACCTTGGCTATCCGCCTCGGTATATACGCTCGGTAATAGAGGTGCCAGCTACAGTTTGGCAATTTGGTGTGAAAGCAATCAAACATGTAAGCTGTTGAATAATTTGAAACTAATTTGACTGGAAGTCAAATTAGTTTCAAAATATTCAACGGGATAAGTATTACATAATCAAGAATATAATGCATTGGCACTCGCATGACAACTCACACTATCGCCTGAGGAGACAAAATGGTGGAGATCACTGTTCAACATTTACGCGATATCGCAAAGCATATAATTGTGATAGAGATAAGGGAATGTGACAGGATATGAATGATATGGAATCTACACACCATAATCTATCGGTACAAAGCAACATCTGAGTGAGATTAGCGTCCCTTTAAAGGGCTAACATTCTAAGATATTCGTGTAGTGATCAACCAGACCAACGAACCGGGGCGTGTATTCCGGGAGTATGCTCTTAATGAATTCCTAAATCCGGAGCCGGATTAAGGCAATGGCTACAGCCTCATCCCCCGCCCCTACCCCCCCCCCCCCCCTCTCCGAAAATTAAGGGACGCTAGACAAAAAAACAATATATCGCATTTTAATCTTTTGAAAGTGTAATCATATCTCACTTTTACTCCCATGGCATATGTAAACTACTGAGTATTTTGAAACCAATTATGCGAAACAAACTTTCAGTTAAATTAGTTTAAAAATAGTCAACAGTATTTTGGCACACATAACGAATTTTTCTTTATAAGCAGCAGCAGCAGCAGCAGCAGCAGTAGTAGTAGTAGTAGTAGTAGTAGTAGTAGTAGTAGTAGTAGTAGTAGTAGTAGTAGTAGTAGTCATTCCATTCTTGAATGGTGAATTTTAAGGATGTTGGTTTTCGCATAAATTTGATGGAAGTGGCTGTTGTGTATGATTTTGGTTTTCCGAATTCACTGCTGTAGATTGCTTAATGGTAGTAGCTGTGTTGCTCGGTGCTGTTGACCTTTGTAGAACAGAATACGGCGGGTTTGTTTCCTTCTGTCTTTCATTGGTGGGAGTTTTAGGTTCTCCATTATATTTGGCCTGGTCCGTAGCTATAGTTTAAGGATATATAACACACCCGCTGGCCTTATCAGAACAATCTTGACCAACAAAACGACTGGCATACTGATTGCACATCTACAAATTAATCATTGCCACTCTGATGTCAGACTTTGTTATTTTCAAATTAAATGACAAGATGAACTGATGGTAAGTTTTCAAAAAATTTGGTGGAAGGGTAGACAGCAACATCATCCACCAAAATTGTTGAAAAATGTACGCCAGTTTCTTTGATATCGCCACAGTAAAAGATACAATATTGACGTCAGAGTGGTAAGGGTTAATACTATTTTATAACCGATGTCAGATGTTGACAACCGTATTATGTAATACCTCATTACAGGTATTTGGCATGATACCTAATTCAGCGATCAATTATGTAACACTCACTCAGCGCACTGTCGTCCACGGCCCAGTAATTCTATTACGAACTACAATTAGTACGCTTAATTAGACACTCGACACATGGAATTGAAGATTATTACATTCCTTTCGCTTTGATATGCGTACCCGGTGTTCATTTGGGAAACGATATTGCTATACAAGACATCATTGAGCATCCTTGTGGTCAAAATGGTATCAAGCCTTTCTGCTACTTGCTCTCTCTACTAGATCTATAACAATTTGGTTGTCAGCGGGTATAGGGTTAACAATGTGGACGCCAAATCCCTCAGAAAACAAAAAACAATCATATTACGATTGGATAAATATTCAATTTAGTATTTTGAAACTAATTTGACTGGGAGCTGTTGCTTTCCTAGGGTAGTTTCATAATATCGAACAACTTACCTGCGCGGTTGCCTTTAAATTGAGAATATGGTAATTTAGCATCTATGTGGTTAAGCTATGAGGGTGTGGGTGGGGTTGCTTACGCGTCGAGATATTCAGGGGAAATTAGATTCGTTATGATGTAATAACCCGCCCGTCAATTAAACCACTCTCGTAGTGGTAAGTACTGTGTTGAGTTTCTGCAATGGACAGTTCCAGTTTTAGCTATGCCCCGCCCAGATCTAGCTAAACTCAACTCACACCTCTCCCGTGTTGGGATCGATCGATCCCTCAACTCCATGACTAAACATTTTCAGAAAACTATAAAAGCAAACTGTTGCTGCTTGTCTGTGGTTTACGGATTAGTTCCCAGTCAAATTAGTTTCAAAATATTCAACATAATTTGTATTAAATAGTAAAGACATGCAGTTCGTACACCGTTTCGGACTATTAAGCGTTTAAGACAGACTAAACCGAGTCAGCCATGCTGTAATTGATTATGACGTCAGCATATGTGTCACATAATTGAGTATGACGCCATATGATGGATGGATAAACTGGAAAGGTCCATTGCTTGCGAGAAATAAATGCGACACAAAAACGCCGTCAGAAAATGTATTATTTGTATTTCATCAGAAATATATCCGAGTACTGCTCAAGAACGACAACTCTGTACAGTGTACACATTATCTAAATGCCAATCCATCACAAGTTACCTGTTGCTTAAGAATCAGTTGTATTGTTTTGATTTAAACACAGTTTCTTTAGTCTATATGGGAGCACAAAAGACATGTCTTATGACTGTGGCTCTCTCCCACCGTGTGTACAAATATGATACAATACATAAATCAAGTTGGGAAAAAATAAAAATTACAGTATTGTTTTGCAATACGTATCCTGATTAAAGATTCGTGTTTGTTTCATCGAAGCCCAGGTTGTCCCCGTCACATTATATCATCGCGCCGCCGCCGCCGCCGCCGCCGTCGTCTTTGGCGCTGCCGCCGTCCAATTATCGTTATAATCATCGCCCCTATCATCATCGTGGTCATCTCAGCAATCGTCCACTTCACTGGCATATTCATTGCATTCTCGCGATAATAATGACATACTTTCCAGAAGACCGCTTAACCATTTCATCGATGAATTTCCCAAATCTCATTTTCAAAGCAAGCATATAGGAAACGGTTGCCTATTTTGAAATTAATTCGACTGGAAGCCGTTGCAGCCTAAGGCAGCAACGGCTTCCAGTCAAATTACTTTCAAAAATATTCAACAGATTATGTCTTATATTGCAAATAATTTACTTTCTTCAGTGATTTTTTGCAGGCGAACAGCCTAACACGTGGCATGCGAGTGACTTAATTACTTAACAACTATCCAGGTACACAGGTTAATTTGTGAAAATAATCTTCTGACTGGACGCTGGTGCTGCAATAGGCAACACGCGATACGCGTCAGAGAAACATCATCATATTCAACATTAGTTTCCTTATAGTACAGTAGAAATTGACATGGACCCGGACATTTTGTATAACAGACAAATTTTTGTTTTAATCACTTCGGTATGGCCCAAAATACATCCCAGAAAAATTCTCCAAAATTCACACATGGGGAAATATGTTTTTTAGAGGAAATTCAAAATGGCCGCCAAGGCGATGACCAATAACCAGGTAATATGTAGTTTGACTCTAAAAACCCGTGTTTTGGTAAGTGTTGTACAGTTTAAAGTATGTCATCATCAAAATCACTTGATAAACTATAGATTTAATGAAAACTGAGCGACTGTTGTGAAACACAGCGAACAGGCAGAATGGTTGAAATTTGTCTATGAATTTTCACTTTCAAATTTCGAGCTGTTAAGGCAGTGACCTTCACATTTACAATGTATGCTACAGGGAATGCCTTTCTTGGAGCAACTACACGAGGAACACAGACGTGTGCTGCTTTTACACTGGAACCTTATATTTAGAATTAGCTCCGGAGGCGCTGCTGACTTGTTTGTAATGATCGCCGTCACTCATCCTTGTTCTACTGCATAACCATACTCTTCTTTCTTTAACACAGTTTTTAGGTGAAGCCATGTGCTTGCTTGGAGATGAACCCGAAGGCTATGGAAGTATGCTGCCTTACGTGTTGGTGGCCTCCTTTCAACTGGTACATGCTTAGGAGAGATGGTAGTCATGTATCTGAGATTGTCTACGCCAGGACTTCTTGATCCAGCACTATACAAAGACGTAATGTACTTTTCACCAATAACCATTATATCCGCCTTTGATCTGGAGATGTCGCCAAATGCAAGTGCATCTTGTCTGAGGGTTGGTGACGATTGGATCATTTTCATATGCTTTACTTTGCCCATGCCATATAAAGCTGATGTCGTGTCACATCCAGACATACTATGGACGAATGGCAGGCACATACACAAATTCCATGCCTAAGATCTCTGTGGCCACTTTGATGCATAGCCTATGTTGCTTTGTTTGTAGGAAAATATTTGCATATGTGCTTGCATGATAGAGGAGTAAGATCAATATGTCTGTATCGTCAGCAACAACTATCGTTGTTCTTTCAGTTCCTGCCAATTCTAATGATCTCCTTACAATCACCACATCAGCATCGCCTTCGTCTACTGCGTGTACCACCTCAACACCTGCATCTGATAAATGTTTTGCCAACAGATTTATGGTATTCTGCGTGTTGCGTTTGTTTGATAGAAATCCAGTTTTATTTCCTGGAACATGTGTGTTGTCTTGGAAAGCTACATCAGGAGCGCCAACTTGATTAAGCCGTCGTCGTTTCTGTTCTTGATCTTTTGTGGTCTCAGTTTGATAGTTATCAAATATAACACATACAGGCGCATCAAGCCTCTGATAATGTACTACTGATGCTACAAATGAGCTACAAACGGTCTCCATTGTTCCAACCTTAGGCCATGGTATCCGATGCAAAAGTGCGCAGCCATCAACTACTCTTGCAGCTGGATCTGTTGTCTCTTGCTGTAGCATTGATGTGTTCATTTCAATTATATACTTCGCCAGTTGTGACTTTTGCGATTTCCTCATAGTTCCGTCATCGTGGAAGAGGGCGGGACATACCGTTGTAAGCTCGTATTCAAAGATCGCTTTGTCTGGAGGTCCTGAAACAGATGCAGTTGACATTAAGCGATAGTACAGCTCCTGGGAAGACATATGGACATCTTCATTTCCTACTTTAACTACCTTTCGCATGACAGCAAATGTTACAGCTTGGTCTGTTTTCTTTAGCGTAATGTCGCCAAACCTTTTCTCATTTAACTTCTCATGAATTCTTCGACCAATGTCAATGGCATCATCGGCAGTAACACGATGGTCTGCAATCAAACCAGTTGCGATATTTCTCAGTTGGTCGTCTTCAACTGCGAATGGATTGTGTTCTCTGAGAAACAGAGTGAATTTCTTCATGTCTTCTACATCTCGTCTCATATTTGCAGGGTGAACATCTCTGTGTTGTTCCGACCATGCCCCGGTGAACGTGTCAGTCAATGACCGCAGAGCCTGTGTGTACTGTGCTATGATGTGTGCAGTGAGAAGCCATTTTGTTCTAGCGGATTCCTTGGGCGTTATATTGATCAATCCACCCTGTGTCTTCCCAGCTCTCATTAGACTCTGTTCAATTGTCATATCAGACCAGGTACCACTCCAATACAGTTTAGCATTCCTGCGTACAGCCAAGTGCCCTTCGTGCATGGGACCATCCAGACAAGTACATAGATCATCAGAATCTTGGAGGTAAAGGCGACAACACTTTGTGTAATTGTTGTGCCCTGCAGCAGCAAAGAATGGCAATATTAGTTGTGTCGCCTTTAAATGAAGGAGCCAATTACCAGTACGCTCAGCCCTGATGAACATCGTACAATGGCGACAAATTCCATGAAGAACGACCACAATTTACCAGTTCTTGATTTCTCTACGTTTTCCTTCAAATTAGAAACTTGCTTACATAGGTCTTGCAAATGGTCATTGTCACAAACATCGTCTGCTGAAATATCATGTGACATAATAGCATCGTATAAATTGCGCAGCTCTGACCACATATCATCCATTGACATATGTGTTTGACTTTCACAGCATGTTTCTGTTTCGGTTGTTTGCTCATCCGAAGCGTCATCGCTATCAGGATCAACATCACTTTCTTCATCTTGCAGCTCTGCAAATTCAGATTCACCATATGTACTGCTGGGTGTGCTGTCTGCAGCACTGCCTTGTAGAGAAATTATATCAACATCGTGTTGAATTAGCAAAGGATGCAATGCGGAATCTGTAAGGAGGCATGCTCTTAATGTCTTTGTGTAAGCGTTTCCCTCCATTATCCTAGGTAGGAAATTCGTAGCATACACGGTTGCCCACAACTCCTCGATCCCACTCCCCTCCATGATCTTACAGCCCGCTCCAAGAAAGGACATTAGTTGGTGGAAGCCACCCAGCCTTCTTCTTCTTCTTCTTTTCGTTCGCTGATCATACCGCCAGTCCTGTAAGTGACTATCGACATGATCATAAGCGTTAAGTGCGTGGATCCATAGTTTATTAGAGTGCGCCGTGCGGCCTGGAACCTCCGTCTTCAGCACTCGAGGTTTGTGTCAGGGTTACCTCACCCTTACCTCCTTTAGTCACTTCTGACGACACGCAGAGGATACGGAAGGTGTATTCTAAGCCCCACCTCCAGGGCGAGCCACCCAGCCTTATGTACATGTTCCTAAACTGTGGATGGGTGTCTTGCTTAATTTTGTAGCTTTTTAAGGACAATGGCTGGTCAAATGTTATGGTTGCGCAACACAGTCCTGCCTTTAGGGATTGGGACTTCACATACATCATGGTGCTATATACAGCTTCATTTGTTCCTGGATTCAAAGGTACCCTGGGGTTGTAAACAACTGCCGTGCAGTGGAAATTGTTGCATGTCGTTATTTCAGACATGAACCCCTACCAGTTTGGTGGCTGACTTGTGAGAAGGCTAGAGTACAACCACAGTGTGTCTAATTGACCGTGCATAGCAATAGGTAAGCTGATGGGGTTAATGGTCTTTATCCTTACATCTGCCATTAGGGATTTGTTAGAAGACGTGCATAGTAGCATGAAGCTCCCAAAATCACCAGCTTCTTTGATCTCATCAGCAGTTATAGTTTTACGACATATTGCCCCAACTGGGTTAGCCCTGCTTTCGGCTGATGCCATTGTTTGACACGAAATGATCCCCATCACATGCGTTGTAT
Source organism: Chaetoderma sp. LZ-2023a (assembly GCA_034401795.1). Lineage (NCBI taxonomy): Eukaryota > Metazoa > Mollusca > Caudofoveata > Chaetodermatida > Chaetodermatidae > Chaetoderma > Chaetoderma sp. LZ-2023a. Next base: position 161,063,990 of record CM067372.1, on the reverse strand, counting down.
CGTGACCAGAAATCGTGTCCTCGTTGTAATCAAAATTGTCAGCTACCCATTGACAGAAACCCCCTCCATCTTTCTTCTCCACGAGCCCCGGACACAGGTCTTCAACGGATGTGCTTCCAACTGCAGATCTCTGAAATGCAATTACCTGGTCATTGGAAGCACTGAGTCACAGGGATGAGAGCATATCTATGATAACACGGAAGCGGGTAGCCTGGTAAATGAACAAACCAATGGACAGAAGCAGTGGTGATTCAAATGATTGCTTTCCAACAGCTTGCATGATAACATGACATACAGATACCATCTTAAGTTTATTTTTCAACTTGGCAGATTCACTACGAGGTTCAGAATAGATTCATGAAATAAGATGTTTCAATGCATCTGGCACCTCGATTTCAAGTTTTTCAAGGTCTAAACTGGACGGTTCTGGATACACATCTGATGGTTGATCAATATCTTTAATTGTTGATTAGTCATAGATCCCACCAGTCTAACAAGTCGCATAGTTTCATCACTCTCGTCACTTGATGATGCTGCTTATTATTCGTGTATGATAGAAGATGCTCTATCAGTCAATGTGACCACGCTTATCTTGCCTTCAACCAGGGATATTGTCACATCTGTCCCAAATCGGCCGAGCAGACGACGCTGGACGCGCTTCATGCTATATGCGGGTATACCATTTGGCAAGTAGGTGGTCAATTGCGTACAAAGGTCGTGTAAAGTGAGCTGGCGCTGTTGCTGTTCTGGTGCTGTTAGACAATTGCATAGCTGGTTAAAGCCCACATCATTCATGTCATCAAAGTTCCGGGCATTACTTCCAGAAGCACCACACAAACTGATGTTTCTACCAGAGATGAATTCCTGCATACATTGACGATGGTATTTGGATTTAACAGCACATAGGTCACCTGCAAAAAGTATTCTTGCTTTAACATCATTCGCTAACGAATCGTGCCTTTTGCCACACGCGTTTAACAAGGGTCCCTGGACTACACTGAGTTTACCCTTACTAACATATTCAATATTGCTTATGTGAGAATGCCGTTCATGGTGACTGCGGGCAGCATCAAAGTCGAGCTCTTCAGCACATATCAAACAATGAGTATGGTAACCATACTGATTAGATTCGGAGCGCAGTGTAGGGGTAGATGGTCGCACACCTTCATCGTTTCTGTTTTGCTGTTGCACTTTTGCAATATTTCTAGGCAACGTGTAATTTTTGTAGCATTTATCGTGTACATAATGTTCGTTCGACGGAGATAGTTTCAAATCAATACCATCTCCACGAAACTTTGAAGCGTCAAGCAGCGTTAAAAGCCCTTTATGACTAAGTTTTCTAGAACTGCTGCTATCATGGGAAACATTACATACAACACATGTTTTTTCTTCCGTAGGGCCATACATAATTGGACTAAACCATTAATTAGCATGAACACTGTGATTTTGACTCTATATATTTATCGTTTTATAATTGAATCGACTTAACTTACTTCAAGTAACATTTTCTAAATTTACCCCGGACTATTTTTGATTGTAATAGTAAGAATAATAGCGTTAGGAATATTTATATCATTGACTGCATAGTTGCGATCAACATTCTGTCCATATGTGTGACTCTCTCCGTCAGATCTTTAAAAAAACTGGCCATACATTGATGTACCATGTTCTGGAATTCACACGCATGTATCAAATCATATATGGTTGTTATAGACAGGTTTTACTGATTAATTTTAATTTACATTAGTATGTCTTACATGTAATTTGACTGGGATCTGTTGTCATATAGACAATTGACAATAGCTATTGTCAGTAGGTCTAATTTTATAAAATTCTCAACAGATTACCTATTTATGCTAAATATTTTTCACATTTCGTTCCCTAATTTCAAAGGGTTAAAAATCAGGTTTTCCTAAGTGTGAATTTGTGAGAATTTCTTGTGTGGACTCTGGACAGTCATAAGAAGTGTTTGGAACACAAAATCATCTGTTATACAAAATGTCCGGGTTAGCCTATATTTCTGTTGATGTCTACTGGACTATTAGAGCAAACTGAATGTGTTGATTCTGGTATGCATAAGTTGAACGGTTATCCTCGGGAATTATGATAAAATAAACAATTACGGTAGCACGCCTACACATTCATCTGCCTCTGTTCTAACGACCTCCATCGCACATCTTCCCAGAAACATCCAGATACCCTCCACTCCCACCGCCACCCCAGCCCCCTGCCCCAATTCCCGCCCACCCCGCACTGTCCGCCCACCTGACGAATCTTATGCCTATTTAATGAACTCCCTTACGTTCCGTGGGGAAATCTTTCAGAGCGCTCCGCACGTGCAAAACCGGCTTTTCTCGGTTTGTATAATATATGAAGTAATTAATGCGACAACAGCAGATTGGCAATATATTCGCAGGTTAGCAAAACGTTTCGAAACGTTTTCCCTACAGAACGCAACACGGATTTGTGCACACACACACACCCCCCCCCCACACCCCCGTCCACCACAGGCTGTTTAATGATGCCATTGTTTGATTTTTTCCCAGGTTAGTTTCCGTTGCTATACATGTTGTTTCTATGTTATAATACAACATATGTGATGTTGTCATTAGTAAACGTAGACTGGTAAATCTGGATTTATATGTGTTGTACCAATTCGTGTTCGCTTCTTGAATCAGGGTCGGTGGCAATTCCGATTGGAATTGGAATTGATAAGACAATTCCAAGTAAATTCCTGAGTTTGAATTGGAATTGATAAATCTGAGGTCTCAGGAATTGGAATTGGAATTGGAATTGATAAATTTTAAGACACCGGAATTGAAATTGGAATTGGATTTGGAATTGATAATTTGAATTGACGTGAATTGAGGAATTCCAATTCAATTCCAATGAATTCAAGTCATATTTGTCATAGATGTACTGAACATTGTTGGCCTATGGCAGCAACAGCGTCCAGTCAAATTAGTTTCAAAATATTGAACAGCATGTTTATTAAATAGTAGAGACATTACATTCGTGCACCTTCTCGGACTATTACGAATTAAAGACGTGCCATATCGAACCATGTACGGCGTAATGATTATGACGTCATCCTGCAAGCTGCTTAGCTGATTATGACGTCATATGAGGTGAGATGATAGTGGGATACTCTGGAAATTTGAATTCCTATGATTTGCTATTTTTGCCGAAATTATATTTCTCGTTAGTACACCTTTTAAACAAGTAAAACAACGATATTTTACTATTCTTAGTATTAGAAGTCCATCAAAGACCTGTACCTGATGTGTTTGTGAACGTTCCAGAGCGACCCATGCACGTGCACAATCGGATTTTCTCGGTGTGTATATTATATGATGTAATTAATGCGAAAAAAGCAGATTGTCAATAGCTTGTGTATTTATCAAAACGTTTTGAAACGTTTTCACTACTGAACGCAAGGCAGATATATAGTCATTCGCTTATAGCGCACATTGTGACGTATAGCCAGTCGTCGCATACTGATGACCTATAGCTTTTCTCTCTTCTCTAATGTTGATACATCACGGGTTGACATAGCACGTCACGTGCCACTGTCTGATCGATACAAAATGAAATGTGACAACATGATTATGATTCCTCGTTCGCCTCCACTTATTCTTTCACGCTTCCGTGGGCGGACCTATCAAGAACTAATCCGTAAACCACAGACAACTGTCGCCTGAAATTTGATCGCCAGATTATATTGAGCAAACTGCTGCATATTGATGGAAAACCTCAGACGAGAAAGATTCGATTTGTCACTTTAAGCCAGAGATCAGCGATTTGAATACCTCCCATTGCGGCGATATAATTACATTCGTCTTGTAATAGGATACCGACATAACCGACGTTATCATAGAATTGGTAAATCTTCTCCCGTGATGTTTGAATCAATGACAGTGAGTATTTTGCAAATACATTATTCATTTCCCTCGCCATGTCAAGGTCGTATCTGAATCCGGAGAAGACTTGTTGCCCTAGATAGATGAATCATTACCGAGCAATCGATGCAGATTAATTATTCATCCGTAAATCAATACGTTCCGCTTCACTTTGGCAATCACTTTGGCAGGATGTAAGCGTGGCCTAAATGGGACTTAGACCCGTCCGCCCGTCCTTCCTCGTATTCAAATCTGCCAACCACATATCTATCCATCCATCTACCAGTTCGCACATCCATCCACCCATCCACCATCCAACTATCAATCCACCCATCCATCCATCCATCTACCCATTCATCTACCCATCCATCCATCCATCCTTCCATATAGTACGATATATTTGTCATATATGTATATTCTTATATATGATATTCCGTCCGACCATCGGCCGCGTGTTCCATTCGTCCACCTCTCCGTGTCCATTCTCCCATGATATGCCCGTCTGTATACCGTGAGATGATTTGACCTCTTTACATTTGATAGGGCGCTATCTGAACCTGCAGAATATCATCATTTGTGTGCTCGTGAAAATGTCCCGGAATAACTGTGAAATTACTGTGTATTCACGTGTTAATTGATTCTCACACTTGCTTACTAACGGACCATTCGAGTTTTAGCTATGCCCCGTCCATCTATAGCTAAGCTACACCCACGATGCGACCTAACTATCTACAGATTACTTATTAAATTGTAATGGCATATAATTCATACACGTGTCGGACTGTGAACCGTTTAAGATGGAGTAAATCGTGCCATGCATGCAGTAATTGAGGATGACGCCATCCTATAAATCATGTAGTTGTTTATGACGCCATATGATGGATGGAAACGCTGGAACGATCCATTCACCCGGTGCGTCCAATTCCTAACAGATGGGTATATGTGGGGTGGGTAGCATATCTAGCTACGCTGCGCCCATTTCTAGCTAAGCTCCGCCGATTTTATGCATTTTAAAATCGACTAAAAACTTTAAAACCTGAATTGCCTGAATCAAAATTTAAAAATAAGAGTTAGCGAGTACATACTTTAAAACTAATTTGACTGTGGCCTATTGCTCTCTATGATAGAGCGGCTCCTTTTAAAATTAATTTCTAAATATTCAACAGCATGTTGATTAAATTATAAATGCAGGAAAGCCATACAATTCGTACACTTTCGTGAAGAACATTCGATTTTTTTTACGGAGCTCTGCCACTTTGCGTGTGACGTCAGCTAGCAAGGAGCATAACTCATAATGCCGTCATCTATTTGAGTGACAGATCGCATTCGGCCATTCTCCAGATGCGCCAAATTTATAGCAATCCATTGAACGTTTAGTTGATTGCCTGGGCGTAGAGTGTGGGTGGGCCTGGCGTGGCTTCTAACCCAAGGTGGATGCGTATTGACAAGATGATGATACGTTTCCCGGGAACGTTGCCACACCCTGTAATCAAATCTGCCAACCACATCTCACTGCCAATCAACTCCACACTTCAAGCCTATATTCGGCAGTTACGCGTAGGCAGCGATTTCGTATACACTACGTTTCTATTGAAAAAGAAATGGTGGTGGCCTGGAAAGAAGACGCCATAGCTTGCGCATGACATGGAATCGAACTCACAACCGACAAGAGTGCCCACATACGCTTCTACCACACTGGTCAGCGCCGCAAGAACAATCTTACTTTGCCGGTGAGGTTTTCTCGATGTGAGCTTCTGATACACAGTGGAATTCTGTGGTAGTTGATTTTGGCCGTAATTACAGTAACTGGTTAGCCAGTTAGTGATTTGTGTGTGTGGAAGGTCACACTGTTCCTCGTATGTCAATGAAATTCCAAGAATGAAGCCCCGGCATGTTCAACCCACGAGCTGTCGGCAATGTCTAAGAATATCACGAATGTCGCGGGTGATAAATAGGCACTGTCCTTGATATTATGTTGCCATACATCTCAGTAATATTCCCTGAACACGTGAGGTACTTGACCGGTATTTTGCCAATGCCGAGTCACGATGGCCCGGTATTGGCCCGATACCGGTACATTAACATGCGTTGCCATAGTATGCATGCGCTTATGTTTTAGAACACAGACTGCAGTAAAAGTATTTAGCAGAATATACCTTACACATTTGTGGTAGTATTGTTTCCCTTGGTAATTGCAAAAACCGCATTCGCAGATGATATATATTTTGATGACTATAACTGTTTACTGATTTTCAGCAAGATTTGCCAGACATACACACTTAAACGATAACTAACCTCATCTCTTGATAGCTATTCAGGCCATCTAACATGCCACTCATAAACTATGCAGGTAGTTTTAAGCTTTCTATCATGCCACTAAAGAAAGATATTCAGGCATTAGTAGGTATATGTTTATACATTTCTACACCCTATGCTGGCTGTCATGATTCACTTTTCAAACAATCAGAAAAAGCCTAGCATGTCTGCCTCTGTATATGCGCTCAGCCACAAAGGCGCACATCACACACTATCGCATGAGGAGACAACATGGCAGTGATTACTGTTCAACATGTACGCGATATTACAGAGCAGATAACTGTGAGACAGTGGCGGGAATGGGACAGAATATGAATGAGATGGAATATATACACGATATTCCATCAGTGCAGTATAACATTTGAGATGAGATTAGCATCCCTTTAACTAGTAAGTGGTGAAACACATCTATGTACGAACGTATGTCGGAAATCTCTAAGCTTAGTCCTAACCATATAGTAACGGTAATCTTTGAATTATTTAAAATGGAACGTCGCCAGTTAAACTATCTAACATTACCGAATTCCATAATCATACCCATAATCACTAAAACTAACACTAACTCCTGCGCGGTTTGGTACACCGTCTTATAGTCCATGGGCCAGACTCCAAATGCTGAGCTATTGGTAACATTTGTGGGGAATAACCGACATGTTTATTTTCAAGTAGTGTGATATCCATACTTTCGATTTTTATGTGATAGACATCTGAAAATGGCAGCGTTAATTAGAACGGTACGCTACAATAAAGGCATCCCACTATAAGTGTGTGTTAGAGCGTTTTTACAAAAATTAGTGACACTTTTAAAATAGGGACTCCAGCCCCTTATAATTTTTCACAAGCTTGCATATGGACATTTCACATCTACCATGGCAAAGAAAATCACATAATGGTACTTCCAACATATTAAATTTTAATTTAAATGATTTTGTGATATCTTGGTATTTTAAAATAAATATAAATCCTTTTATTTTGTCACTCTCAATATGTTCTTAATGTCTTTCCATTTGACAATGCCGTATTTTGCATTAATCTGCAACCCCGTAACTTAAGTTGTATACAGCTATCTCAAAAACTATTTTATCCATAGATATTTTAGTAACCACACTCACATTCTAAGAATGAATGCATGTATAGTTAACCTGTGAAGCTTTGTTCTACACGTATGTTTGAAGATAATTAACTGTCTAACATGTACTTTGAGCTAGTGAATAATGAATGACGTTAGAATTTACAATTTAGTAGGCAGCATTGCAGTAGATTCCTGTTATATAACGATGGCGATGGTGCAATACCAATACAAAGTTTCTGCGATTGTATGTGCATTCCGTTAATGTAAATACAGGTCTATTCTATTAATCATTGTAATTGGCGTCATCCTCCTCATCATTATCACTGCCATTTTCAATATTCGCCACTAGTGTGCCATCATCTTGCTCAACGGATCGGTTTGCACATGAGCGAAGGGAGCACACGCCAGTACATTTTAGGACAGTTACCATGCAGGAAGGTTTCACGGTTAAACAAGCACATGCACAGCTGCCGGCCAGGAGCTCAAGTACCATGTCAGGGGCTGGGAGTCCACTCATCCAATCAACTGTTAGTCCACTTCCATCACTGTATACATTCCAGCCAAAATCCTGAGGATTGGGTGCATCTTGGTATGGAACCAAACATTCTCGCCAAATACGCGCTTGATAGTTTGCTCTAAGTATGTGCTTTCAGAGAGTATCTTGGCAAGGTGGTAATTGCTCCAAGTGTACATCTCCTTTTCCTGCACACACGATGATATATCGCAGCTCATTCACCTTAGTTACGTTCTTGGACCATACAAAAGACAGGTAAATGCCTCGAGTAGGTCGTTAAGCTCTGGAGAGACTTGGCAGTGGATACGTAATATATCGAATGCTTGCTGATAACATGGGTTCGACCATACCAGTTGTAATGCACTCAGCTTTCCACGACCAGCCATTGCTTCAACAGTGTCGCATCTTGTGAATGAATGCAATCCAGGGAGTGCCGTACATACTTCACTACCAAGGGCAGAGGCAAGGTTGCTGACATCAACATGTTTAGCCCGGTTCTGTTCCCCACGCTTAATGTATACTGGAGCTGCTATTCTGCTTGAGTTTGCCAAGAACAATATCAGCACATCTGTATCGAAACAGCTTCTGTCAATTGATTTGATGCAATCAGTTGCTGCATGATCGGCATGCAAAACAACACGTATATCAGCTTCTTCTTGATTTGTTTTCAAAGAAGGAACTTCTACACACTCATCTTCTGACAATTTGTAGCATTGAGTTTCATACGCAATGCACATTGTTCTGCCCTCAAGTTTATTTCTGAATTTCTTACCTTTCCATTCACCACAAAGAAACTGTATACGGCTTGTCTTATTGTTTTGGCCACATACAAACTTTCACCACTGTTGGACTTTTTGACCTCTGGAAATGTTCTTTAGATGGATGGCCGCACATGCGCCTCTGGTCTCACTCCTCTTAATGTTTTTGATGGACAAGTCACAATAAACATCGAAGACAATGTCAATTCTCTTACTATGGAACCCTTCAGCCATTACCATTGTGAATATTGTTTCAGCTAAATCGGAAACTGCTTTCTGAATGTCCTTAACCTTTTGGACTATGCACATGCCATCGATTATGCATGCGGATGTCTCAGGAATTATTTCTGCAAATGCAGTACCCTTCTGTAATGCCTTGCCTAGAGCGGCTTTATTTGTTTTGTGCATTGCCCCAGCAGGTGTTGCCAGGGACCATGGAATGCGCCCTAGAGGATGTTGTAAAACATCCTTCATATCTAGCTTGCGGCTTTGTGCTATCACTGCCATGTGACCAATTAAGTTTCTGTCAGGTTTAATTATCACTTCCTTTCATTTTTTCTTGATAACCTTGGATGTATTCCAACTAGAAAATGTGTTAAATTGTAGACTAGGTAGTGGATCATTAAAGTTCTTGATAGGCGTAGCACTTAGTCTTTGTTCACGGCATACATTGTATGCATCCTCACCTTTTGATTGTGCTTCAACCAAATCTGGAATTGTATCTATTGGGACACTCAAGGCCGTTGAAATGTTGCCAAGATCTGCCATATTGTTACTAAACGGATTTATCCAGCTATTTTCAAGCATATCTAATGCAGACGATAGATCTGACTCGTCCCTAGTTATCCGTGTGGGTGTCAAGTCTGGGTGACTGAAGGAACCTTTTGAAACAGAAACCATTCCCCTAAGTTGCCTGATGCATGCACTTCTATAGTCTGCAGTAAGGTAATACTTCTGTGCAGCTTCTTTTTTGGTGCTGTGGCCTTTTGTCCCTCCGGGTGTCTGAGTATCTTTATTAACAGTTCCTCAATTGTCTGATCCATGGGGATTCAGGCAAATGTTTTTTGAGATCCTAGCTGGACAGAAAATGCACCAGCACAGAGTTGTTTGTGTACCCACGGTTGATTGTTTGGCAGACTCAAGATATTATCTAGGTACCAGGGAAGGTACTGTGCATAATTAGTTCTATCATATGCAAAGCACCAAGGGATGATTTCTCCAATTACTACAAAGTGTAATGACCAGTTACCTTCTCGCGATGCCCGCAGCAGGTTCAATGGAATTTGAACAAGATCAATGAGTGACAACCAGAATGCTGACATGCTTCCATTGTCACTACGTAGATGATTGCGGTACCTGTCAAAATCAACAGCAACCTTCACAAGAGCATCACTGACAACAATAGTACAGACGGTTTCCTGAGATGTGTTATCTTTTAAAGGTGCGATCGTCGAATGAGTAGCTCGAATCTTGATCGAGGCAGTTTGATTGGACCCATTGAGTAAATCCCTTTATAATCAATCGCATGAAGGCATCATACACTAGCTTATGAATTCGAACATCCCGGTTGTAATGACGCCCCTCAATGACTGCAGAAACAGATCCTTCTGCAAGGATTCCGGTTTCAATACACAAATCCCGGAATCCAGCATCTGCAAATCGCGTGCTGATAATGGCAAGTAGTATACAGGCTGTGTGGATGATTCCTAGTCGTGCCACTATCGGTTTGAACTTCATATTCTCTGTCCAGGTAACTTTAACGGCCGTTGCATACATAGCCTTGTCAAATACACACACCCAATCTCGTCTAGCTGCCAAGTGTCCTTACTTTTCATCACGTGACACAAAACTTCATACACCGTTGAGAAGCTGGTTGCCGGGGCATATGTGATTGGCAAATAGCCGACATTGGCTTGAAGCACATAAGTCGTGTTGCGCACTTGTATATTAAAACCCGTCCAACTGCTCACATCTTGGTCGGCAGGCAGTTTAGGTCTTTCCAAATATACTTGACATGCTTAACAATAGGGGGCCCACAGCTTTCACCTGCATTATATGCTGGTAGACAATTGGGTGCTATTTCCAGACTTCTTTGCTTGGTCTTCACTACGACAGGCATTGGCTTTTCAATTTGCGGACCAATAATCCTTTGTTGGACAGCAATACCATTTACTCTATGTGTCGTTCCTTCTTCGGTAAGAGTTTCCTCAAGTCTATCTATATTGTCATATACGAGTGATTGTCAATGTACACATAATCCTCATATGCCGTTGTCACGGCCTGAGTGTAATAAAGAAAATACGAAAATACATAGGTATGTGTGGATAGATTTGTTGGCTGTTGGATCAATTTCTAGGAGCTTAGAGTATGATATTGAATGGCCAAGGCGATTTAACACTGTAATCAGTTCTACATTATCAGTGAGGGTGTGTACACCAAATGGTAGCAATATATGTTTGGTGTCATACATTTGCCACATGTGACATTGTAGATTATAGCCTGCCCAAATGAATTTATGCATCTGTTTACTTTAGCATATGTCGATTTAGAATCATCAACATCTCCAGTTAGAAGGTATTTGAGAAAATGCTGTACAGGAGGAGGAATGCACAATGCATCCTCGTTCAGGTTTAAAGGTTTTGGTGGCCATCGAAGCTCTTGCTTTAACTCTTTTATTTTGGCTCGCAAGTACAGCCCTACCTGTTCCAGACTGTTATTGCTATCAGAAGCAATGCTCTTCCTTGTGTTTATTTCATCTGACAAATGTGTGTTCTCAATTGCAAGATCATAGATAGAAACGGGGTTTTAAAATGTATAAATCTTGATGCGTATTGCTCGAATGGCAAACATTGTTTTGAGCGGTTATTTGCTTTCCAATCTACTTGGTGATTTAGAAAAAGGTGTGGGTTAGACAAACTGCAATATCTTTGTGGAAGATCAACCGAACGTCATCCCATATGTTTCCAAATGTGGCCAAGATATTGGGCGATGAGACTCTTGCAATTTAATCGATCGAAATTCATGGAAAGTAATTATTTTACAAACTGATCTGAAGTAAATTTTTGAAGAAAAAACACAAAAAAAACTAAAATTGTTAATCTAAATTTAATTTTCATATATAATATAATAAAAATCTGATGTTATTGTTTTGCCACACTATTAAAACGATTATACCGCATCAGTTCACGCATATATTTCTGTTTTCAGAATGAAATAAATAGGAAAACTTCTTTTCAATAATGTCACTGACGTTGTCATAAATTTGATCAGGTACCATAACTTTCGTCGTGATTTCTCGAAAGTGCTGCCCTTCTCAAATGTCTATCACGTTGAAAAGTAAACTAGACATATTTTGCTACATAAAAATCATTACGGCGTTTATCCCCCCGCCCCCGCGAATGTTACCAATATCCACCCTGGCCCATGGGCTATTATCCCCTTGCCAGTTTCTATAGTCATCTCGCCACACCGCCGCGCCTTGATCCATGCGTTCTGAACATCAAGACTTCAAAATACTTTCATGAATTAGAAAACATCATTGACGTTCAGATTATGATCAATAATTTCGGACGTACGTGACTTGATGCTGCTTAGTACTTGGATAAATCAAGGACACTGCAGTCGGATTGCGTCAATGTGCGGTCGCACCAGTATGACGGTTACCGACGACAGCCAACTACGATTGAAGATACTCAGTCGGGATAACTGGCCTACGACGTGACACAGCTACATGCCTGCACTAGCCAGATTATCTGCAACACAGCAAACTAAACTCGCAGCTAAATTATACAAGTACATGTTACTAGACTCACCACAAAACGGTACACAATATAGATGGCAAAACTCTATCAAAACAATACTAGATAACACAGGACACAGCCACCTCTGGAGAAACCAAGTAATACATACCCGTAACCAAACGCAAACAACAATAACCAAACACCTTGAGAATCAATTTATACAATCATGGTACGCACAAATGAATGAATCATGGAAAGGGAAAATATATAACAGTTTTAAAATGCAATGGGGAAGGGAAGGGTTTCTCTTAAAACTTTGCGATAGAAACAAAATACTGTTTACAAGATTTAGAACAAGCAACTATTGTCTACCAATAGACACGGGACGGGAGGATGGAACTAACAGAGCAGAACGCGTTTACAACCTCTGTAATAAGAATGAAATCGGAGACGAGTTTCACTACTTATTCATTTGTGACTTCTTTCAAAATAATGGAGTAAACATGTTGCCAAAATATTATCGCAAAGGACCAAATTTCTTCAAATTTCTCCAACTCTTCCCAACACATAACAAGAATCTTCTAGCAAAGATTCGTCACTTAATTATGGCGATTACACAACATTTTCAACGCTGATTACACTACTACTACTACTACTACTACTACTACTACTACTACTACTACTACTACTACTACTACTACTACTACTACTACTACTACTACTACTACTACTAGGTTATTATTATTTATATAGATAAATAGTTACTACCGCCATAAAAGCTATATTATATGTTGCCCATATGCTGTGTAAAGCGCCAAGAGTGTGAATAAAAATCTGAATCTGAATCTGAAGCGTTCAATTGTGCCAGATCAGCAATTGCCAGATTGGTGCGGTCAGGCCTTAACACCAAGTCTAACGCCTGACACTAACCCTAACGCTAACCCTAACACTAACCCTAGCAATAGCACTAACATTAACTAATCAATAATAAGCAACAGCAGTAAATAATTATTTTGCGTCATATGAATAATATAATTGAGGAATCCAGTTTATAGGTCAATACTATGACGTCATATTCAACACATATAAGTTGACGACAAAATCTAGTAGCACAATCCACAATCATACTTGTCAGAACTAGTCCGTCATAAACCCAGAATCTCCTTAATGTAGTACGAAGTGTGTGTCTCCATTTTATAAACCGGCTGTTGAATATTTTGAAACTAATTTGAAAGGACGCATCTGCTGCCTTACGCAGCAACAGCACCCAGTCAAATTAGTTTCAAAATATTCACCAGCTTATCTGTATAGTTTTCTGGAAATTGAGATCCAGAGAGTACAGGGATCGATTGATTACGGGCAAAGTGTGAGTGGAGCTTAACTAGAGATGGGTGGGGCATAGATAACAGTGGATTAATCCATTACACGGACTCGGAACATGACCATCTTTGGCAACACCATATTCGGAATGTTGCAGATCAGAAATACACTTGCAGTTTCATTGGCAATATCGAGCCTCTCTACGATCGCAATGTTTAACACGCACGCACTTCAAAATGCTAACTCCAAGATAGAATCTATGTAAAGGACACCAACTATGAGAACACCTGTTCCTGATTCAGTGATCGGATCAAGATGAACACGTGACGATGGTGTGCTTGCAACATATGGAATGTCAACACTTAGGTTCCAGGCATCTAGAAGACTTCTGGTTGAAGAATTCTAAAATACATATTCTTAGCAGTGTGTGGACAAATCCCACTGGAATCAAGCACACTGGGCATAGTGCAAGCCAGAGAACATTTCATCTGATAGAATCCCACGAGAGTCAATTACACAAGACACAATCTCATCTACACCGACCCCACCGGACACAATACTTCCCAGAGAAAATACCACGGGACATAATCCCATCCGGAGAAAAAACATCGAACATAATACATCTGAGTCAATGACAGTCGGAGAAAATACCATTGAACAGAAACCCCGCCAGATAAAACTCACATCAGACAGAATCCCGCTATAAAAATAACGACTGGAAATCATCCTACGAAGACAACTAGGCAGACGATCTTGAGTGACAGATCATATCCCTCCATTTCTCGCACCCAGAAACACTGCCGAGCGTTTGAAAGACATGCATCGGGCGGATATTATCTTATGTATTTATCTGATTAAGGAACTACTATTTGCTCAGAAGAAAACATTGTTCTGTACAATTATTGATTTTAAGCAAGCGTTCAATAAAGTATGGCGGACCGCTCTCTGGGAAAAGTTATTTAAAAAGAACATAACATGCACAAAAACCAAGGTCATACTTCTTCTCTAAGCGCAAAATAAATAATTATCTAAGGTTTAATATAGGGGTAGCTAAATGGAAATAGTTGACGAATATATGTATCTATGTGTTTTCTGTTAAAATCAAATAAAACATTCGCCAGCTGTAAAACAAGAAACTGCATACAAGGAAAACACACTATGTACTCGTTGTTAGGTAAATACAGCAATATAACATACCGATTGATTTACAAACAATATTCTTCGATACTATGATTACACTAATACGGATCAGCAATTTTGGGTTTTGAGAACATCACGCAAGTAGATAGATGCCAACTAAGGTTCTTTAAAAATGCACTCCACATGAAGAAAATTACACCAGACGTTATGGTATATGGAAAGCTACGGCAATTCCCACTACACATCACAATAAAATGCAACACGATAAGATTCTGGCTGGGCTTAGTAAATTGTGGGTATGGGAAATTATCAACAATGCTCTACTTCCTCTGCGTAGACATTATGGCGAGAAGAAATAAACACATTACATGGATTGAAACCAAAGCATTAGGAAGCAAAATATATTTGTAGAAGAGAATACAAACTGCAAAGAAATATCAAACTAACAAAATACTTACTAGAACAGAAATATATAGATATGTGGCGGAGAGAAGTGGGACAATCATCACGTCTAATTTTCTATAAAACAATAAAAACATAATTCCATTTCGAAACCTATTTAAGGTTACTCCCATACCGCGACGCAATACATCTTCTTCAATTCCGCACCATCAACCACCGACTTGCAATAGAAACACAAAGATAAAATGGTATTGAGAGAAATGGGCGTCTTTGCCCTAAGTGTAATGTAATAGAAGATGAAACTCACTTTCACTTTGGCTACTACTGCTACTAATGCTACTACACATATTGGTGGTACTGCTACTAGTACTTCTACGTAATCGCTCTCATTACTACCGCCACGTGTATAAATGATAAACCGTCTCATACGCGTTACAACAATGGCCTGAGTGAAATAAAGAAAACTGAAACCGAAACTGACTGTCTTGGTTCGTCACAGATTAGAGAGGCCTCCTTGCATATGTACGTTGTTTTATTAGTACATCTAGCGGCGGAATCCGAGCTGTCAGTCAAGTATCCGACGGCATAATCAAAACATGGCACTTGTTTGCTGACGTCGCAATCCCATGGTAAATATCCGATTAGAAAGGGGAAATGTCTAACAGTAGTACCTTCTGAATGGATGAATCCAGTTTTATCTATACCCCGCCCATCTCCAGCTAAGCTCCTCTCACACTTAGCACATGTTGGGATCGATCTATCCCTGCAACCATCTGAATCTCTATTTCTAGACAACTATGCAAGTATTCTGTTGAGTATTTTGTAACTAATTTGACTGTGTGTTGTTGCTGCCTATGACTGAAGCAGCGTCCGGTCAAATTAGTTTCAAATTACCAACACTATTTTTTATTAAAGAGTAAAGACATATAATTAGTACAACAACGCTTAGTCCGTCACCAAATAAGCGTCCGTGGCGAACTTATCGACGTCATTCATGACGTATGTAACTATGACGTCATCACACGCGTCACATAGTTGATTAAGACATCATATGATTGATGCGATATGGATAAACTGGAGGTCTCCGGTGTACGCCTTTGGTGAATATAATTTAATAAGTTAATACATTTATTGTGGCGTGGCGGCTTTGAACAAAAATGATAGTCCGACAGATAGACAGATAGACTTACACGTGTTGCGAGTCGCAACTGAACACAACAAGTACTCTAACCATGGAAGAGGATTTGCAGATGTACGTCGTCCTAATCCTGACAAGGACCCTTAATCCGGATCAGAGCATATTCTGGAGCTAGGGATATCTCGAACTCTACTTGTCAGATTTGACTCATATTTTAAGTTTTTTAACACAGCCAAGGGTGTGAGAGTATACTGCCCAATGCACATTTCCGGTTTTATCTATGCCCCGCCCATCTCTCGCTCGTGTTGGGATCGAGCAATCTCTGAACACCCTGACTATCAATTTCCAAAAAAACTACACAACTAAGCTGTTGAATATTTTGAAACTAATTTGACTGGGTGCTGTTTTTGCCTAAGGCAGCAACATCGCCCAGTCAAATTAGTTTCCAAATATTTAACAGCATGCTTATTAAATAGCAAAGAATTACAAAGACATACAATTCATACAACGTGTTGGACTATTTGAGATTTGATGGCGGTCCATATGGAACCATTTGTGACGTAATGATGGTGACGTCATCATACACTCGTTGAGCTGATTATGACGTCATAATAGGTCAGGTGATGGGTGGATCCTCTGGAAAGGTGAAATAACTCAGCCGATACCGGGCCGTTACTCAGCCGATATCAGGCGATACTTAACGTATCGCACGGTATTGTCCCAGCATCGGCCTAGTAAGCTGCATTATCTGGGTAGGAATTCACACCTTTGACCACGATCTGAATTAGTGCGGGATGTAACAAAACAATTCAGGAACAAAAATGAAAAAGAATGTGACTAAAACCGGTAGGCGATCTTTCTCATTCTATTATTGGTATTTTTGCTAAATCATGACTGTTGGTTCCATAGTGTCCACATATTCTATCTGCTAATCATGGTGCGTCGCTTAGAGGATAGGCCATCAGCTTAAGTGGCAGTCATTACGCGGCCGTTCAACTCCGAGATAGTAACCATAAACTAACATTAGTCATTGCCTTATTAGGATAACTCGAATATCAAGCAACGGCCATTATGCAAATACATCCCATATTCCAGATACACAGTACTGACCGATTAGCAGGATTAAGACTCAAGGTCGATATAATCTCGGTAGCAGTGGGTTCTCGGTTTTTTCGGATTTTTCGGAAGTTTTCATATTTTCCTGATATTTGCGTGTGCACGTGTGGAATTCTTGTGCTTTTTCTGTGTTTTTTTCTGTGTTAAAATGTAAGCCAAAAGGGATCAGTAGTTTCCTAGATATCTGCAGATCCAAAATGTAATCCGATCCGGATCCGGCTTTTTTTATCTGGATCAGGGTCGTTCTCTGGAAATCAGCTTACATGTCAAGTTTCAGTACTGTGCTAAAATTTGGGCAAAATCTGATCAGCAGTTTTTAAATGCAGCACAGAATTTGATTTTGTGACTAACGGACTAACGGACTAACGGACTAACGTATGGCGTTATTCCTGATTAATCATTTCATGGCGAAACCGGCCCAAACCGGCCATTGCAGTGGTCTTGAGGAATGTCCATTTGCAGGCCAAGAGAAGAGTATTTTTGAAATTTTACCACTGAAATGACTGGCTTGATAACCGAGCCACGCATTTCAGTGGTAAATGTTCACACTACTCTTGGCCTACAAGGACATTCAATAAGTAAATATTTTAATTTTTCGAAGAAATTTAGCCATTAAATGGTTAACTCACTAGTGAGAACACGGCCTTAGTCTCGGACATAGTAGTTAATTGGGCTGCTAGAAGCAGCTATGCATATTCGGAATAGCAGAATAGTAAAATGCATGGGCATGACCAATGTTTGCGTTATTGAAATTGTCCTAGGCAAAATCGCCAAACATTTATCAATTGGTGACTCAATTTCAAAACTACGTGTCTGCATTGAAGTACTAATGGGAGGATTCGATCCGTCCCTCAACTATCTGACGTCATAATGAATTACGCCTCGTATTAGTTAGCATCACAATCAGAATGACGTATACACCCCCGCCCTGAAGCTGGAAAGCTCTGTTAAATGAACGAATTGTATGTTTGTGATAGAATTATTATTTAATAAACAGTCTGTTGAATATTTTGAATTAATTTGTCCGTGAGCTGTAGCTGTCGTAAGCAGCAACTACCGAGTTAAATTAGTTTCAAAATAGTCAACAGATTACCTGTACAGTTACGTTGAAATTGTCATTCTGTGAACTATGATTCACCGTGTATAGGCCTAATTCCATTCAAATCCGCGCAGAAAAGTCGACGGGGCGTAGTTAGGAATTGGCCCTTTATTAGAAGTTATGTGCGCAGACAGTAGGAGGGCAATATTAACTTGACATACTTTTCATAGGTGTGAAGTGTCGCTTCTTGAGAAGTACCGGTATAAAATAACTACACGCGAACAGTTCACAAACCCTCAGCCCGAGCAGGCGCGGAGATTCTTATGAGGGTATGGAAGCAGTCTTTCACACGATAATGTGACAGGTGGTCGGGAGCGTTTTCTCAGAGAAGCACTCTTCTGCATAAAGTACGCAACTGAATAAACAGATATTGCATTCACAGTGACCGAATAATGAACATTTTATGAAGTCATTAATGCCAACATGATTATGACGTCATCTTACACGTCACGCAGTTGATATTGACGTCATCTGATGGCATATGGTGTATGGATAAACTTCTTGGAAAGGTCTATTAGTTCGTTTATGATAAACCTAACTTTAATGTGTATGATGGCGGGAGACAGGACTGTAACTCCACCAATGAGCATATTTAAAGTCTTTAGTACCGATATTAGTTTGAAGGTCTTACAATTGTGTTAGTGATCCTATGGAATCTTGACGAAAAATTGGATCTACTACCCCGCCACCCCCTGTTTTTCCTTCTTGCAGATTATCTATCAATTAAACACGTATTCCTGGGGGAATCCAGTTCTAGCTAAGCCCCGCCCATCTCTAGCCAAGCTCCACTCACGTATTGCCCTTGTTGGGATCGATCCCTGCGCAAGCTGAATCTCAATTTCCAG
Organism: Chaetoderma sp. LZ-2023a; assembly: GCA_034401795.1. Lineage (NCBI taxonomy): Eukaryota > Metazoa > Mollusca > Caudofoveata > Chaetodermatida > Chaetodermatidae > Chaetoderma > Chaetoderma sp. LZ-2023a. Next base: position 161,044,631 of record CM067372.1, on the reverse strand, counting down.
AAAACTTTGCTGCTGTGCTGTTAAATACTTTGGAACAAAGTTGACTGGATACTGCAACAGAGACCAGTCAAACTAGTTTCAAAATATTCAACTTAATATTTAGTAAATAGTAAAGATATACAATTCGTACACCTTGACTGACTATTAAGCGTTTATGACGGACTAAATCGCGTTATTCATGATGGAATTGATTATGACATCAGCCGACACATGACGTAGTTGATTATGACGCCATCTGATTGATCGATAAACTGAATTCCTCAGTTATTTAACTGACATAGCATGTAGGCCTACTGGTGACGTAATCTGACGTGACACGACACATGCCAGATACATGCGGGCGTTAAGGGACGGAGCCAGGCATACAGTCGTTTACTATGAATACCATTTTAGTAGCAGACATATAGCTAGTTATAATAGTAAGGGACGGATCCAATCTGCCCCTCAAGTACATAGCGCGATAAGCAATTATATCCGATCTATACGGACGTCATAGTAATTATAGTTGCGGAGAATTCTGACATTTGGCTCAGTCATGATAATCGAAATGGCCGTCACTAGTTACGAATAGTACGACATTGATAACTCCGCTATTAAATAAATATGCTGTTGAATATTTGAAACCAATTAGGCAGCAGCAGCACACACACCCATCGTCCAAATTAGTATCAACATATTCAACAGCTTTCTCGGGGCCTAGTGCACCGGTATGGCGTTAAATATGCGTAAGGTACGTCCGTCCTTAGCCCATGTCTAAGACATGGGCTAAGGACGGACGTCGCTTTACGCCTATTTAACGCCACAACGATGCACAAGGCCCCATTGTAGTTGACTTAACAATTCGGATGCTAGTCGTTCAAGGTTCAATGTAGAGAAATTGAGTCCACCATGCGTACAGAGTGAGGTTGGGTTGGTGTGTGTGTGTGCTAGGGTTGGGGTTGATGAATGGGGTGAGGAGAATATCCAGATATGGACCCTCTCTCGTTCTCTCAGTGTTTCGTACTTTGGCACACGCCAATGCCCCCTCCTATGGCATGGCATGTGCACAATTATGAAATTCCAACACACACGTTCTTAAATTACAAATTGTGGAGGGATTAGCTATATAGCTCAAGTATCTGACATAGTATTTCAAAATACATCACTTATTGACTGACGTCACAATCAAATGACATAGATCCGCCACAAAAAGACATAGGCGAATGTGATTTCAGAATGACGGAATAAAATTAGAAAATTCACATCTTCTTTATGTATGTAACTTGTTCTATACACGACAACACTCTATGCCGGTTACAAAAACAGTGATATAATGTGGTGGTGGCGGTGGTGGTGGTGGTGACGGGGTTGGGGTGTTGTTGTTGGTGGTGGTGGTTGGTGGTGGTACTGGTGGGTGTTATTAACTGAACTTGGTGAGCATGGATGCTTGTTGGGTATTATGAATATTCTAGTCCCTCTAGGTTACGGAATGTGACCAGTATCCATGGCCCATCCAAAACTCTGTCACAAATTTAGGAAATGAGGTGGAAGGCTGATGACATATGGTTATTAAATACCATAGCGCATTACATGACTAGAAAGTGGCAACGGAAATATTTAAATCGATACAGTAGTGACGGCTCAATTCATCACTCATTCACGAGTGAGTCTAAAAATAAACACAGACCGATATTTCTGTCCAAGCCATTAACTCGTCTGAGTAATTAGCCTAACCAGTTTCACGCAGTTTAAGGGGGAAACTCGTTGTGTCAATGAGAGCTGAATTGTGCTGAGTATATCGAGATGAATCTGACGGATGGGTAACATCCGTCCACTTGGCATTGACATATTGGCGAAGAATACAACTGCATGGTGCGGTAAATAGAGCATATTAAAGTCGTTACAATTTCATATTAATTTTGTCACCCGAGTTTCGTAAGATCCTAAGCAGTCGGAACTAACCGTTACGAGTGCGAATAAGGTCTTACACACCGGGTGGTATACATCCAATGACGTTGAGATTAATTCGGAAATGAGGTGATGTTTGGTTTATGGGTTGAATGTTCGAAGTTGTTAATCGTGTAGATCGACTTGTTGGAGTTTAATTTTTTCCCAGACTTCTATTAAATGGATGTCTTTTCTGAACCAAGTCAGATTGTAAGGACGTGATTCATTTAACGCTATGCCAAACACATTTCTAGCTAAGCCTTGTACATGCGTTGTTTTACGAATTAATTGTCTTTACTATTTAATAAACATGTTGTTGTATATTTTGAAACTAATTTGACTGGGCGATGTTGCTGCCATAGGCAGCAACACCGCCCAGTCGAATTAGTCTCAAAATATTCAGCATCTTACCTGCATAGTTTTCGGCTGGAAATCGGGTCCAGGGATCGATCTATTCATACAGGGTGATGTGTGGGGGGTGTTTAGCTAAATATGTGTAGGGCAGAGCTAAAACTGGAAATGCTCATTGGGTTTGGACCACGCTGTTTTGTTTGTCTGACTGCCTCTGTGTCTGTTTGACAGCCGCGTAGGAAACGGTGTGGTATTTCAACAGTCTCGTATTTGAATTTCCCCCTGACAACTATGAAGACATCTATAAGGGTGTGTAATTTTCGATTCCCTCAATTCCCCTATATTTTCGATCAGACGTACTTTTAGATTAGCTATATGAATTGAAGAAGTGGCTGCACTGAATTATGAACATGAGGAATCCGTAGCTGTTGTTGTATCTGACAGATATACCTTTAGCAACACGATCCTAAATATGGGCAAATGACACACATCTACGAGGGTGGAGAGCAGGAGAGGGGAGAGGGGGAGAGAGGGGGAGAATGCAGAGAGGGGGAGAAGGGAGAGATGGGAGAGAGGGTAGAAGGGAGAGAGGGGGAGAAGGGGGAGAAGGGAGAGAGGGGGAGAGCAGGGGAAGAGGTGGGGAGGGAGGGGGAGAGGGGCGACGGGGAGAATGGGGAGAGAGGGGAGAAAGGAGAGAGGGGGAGACGGGGAGAAGGGAGAGAGGGTGGGGGCGGGAGAGTCTGGATGCACTGGAGATGTCTTTATGCGAGTTTTTCCTATTCCTTGTGATTTATAGCACTGACAACTTTGAAAAGACTATTGAAAATCGCCAAAAATGAATGACATCACGTATCTATCTCTTCAAACATCCGTCAATCAGGATAGCTGCGTGAGGTTGAGCAACTTAACCATTGCACCATGAGCAACAAGAATTTTAAGGTGTCTATAATGGTAACTTGTAGAACATTTTGAACCCATAGAAATCAACAGCTCCTAGTCAAATTAGTTCTTAGCTTATTCAACATAATATGTATTAAATTGTAGATGATTTTCGAGTTCGTCCTTTCAGTTTCAAAAGCGATTAAATTCGTGTACAGTTGCTCGTAAGAATGTCTACTGTGAGGTGGTTAACATTGCTTCCTTCAGTAATTCCATCATACTGTTCATGCAGTTACATTCCTCGGATGAAACAACTTCCGTATGAAATCCATTTACATCTAGAGCATATCCAGATGAATCTAGTTTCACAGTCAATTGTATGGCGGCTTAATCAACTACGCCATGTGTAGGCTGCTGCTGTAATCAAGTACGACATGAATGCCCTGATTTAGTTCCAACATAGATGCGTAATAGTCCGGCAAGTTGTACGAATTGTATGTTTTACTATTTCATAAACATTCCGTTGAATATTTTAAAACTAATTTGACTCGGATTACCGATATAGTTTTATGGAAATTGAGGTTCAGAAACGGCAGGGATAGATCGATCCCGACACATGCAAAGGGTGTGCGAAGCTTAACTATACATGTACGGGGCATTGCTAATACTGGATTCATCAATTATACACTGATACGGATGGGCTCAAGGGGGCGTGACGGATACAATGAGTAAATGGTTTGCCGTACTTAGATCAACGCGCCGAGGACAAGGGCAATTCCATTTCTGCTTTATGCATATATGGACACTGGGATGCTAAAGTATAACGAATTCAAAGCTCAGACAACTGCTTTACATGAAAGTGAGTAATATTTCTATCTGTTTGTTGGCGTTTATGATGTTGGCCCAGCCATATAATGCAGCTGGGTGAGTGAGTGGGTGAAACGGCATCAGCGTCCATGAATATACATGAAAATGGGATGTGAACACACTGTATTAAGCGAGGCCGCAATATGCATAACTGGGCCATGACAAGTATATTTCATTTTCAATACCGGGCCAATACGGCTCGGAATTGCGCCAGCGGCGGCCCGGTAAGTTGCAAGTTACGGTTTCAGAGAACTCATATAATAGGTGTTTAGCTCTTACTAATCCAGTCATGTCTGGAATTGATTTTGATTTCTCGCATCCTTGGTGACTGTAATATTTCACATAGGCCCTATATGTATTTATTCCTAGAAGTAAATGATGTAAATCATTAGTCAAAATTACCCTGCACCAGTGATGGGAACACGGGTCTTGAAATGGGGTATGTCTGTATGTCCGTGTATCTATCTGCATGGTGTTTCTTCGGAGTTGTATCTCAAAGTCTATTGTTCTGCTTTGGCTCAAATTCTAATGCAACGAATGAACTTTCCGTGTAAGAATATTTCCGGACTTTGGTCATAGTTGTGATAAAAGAGCCAAGATCTGGATCGGATCAAATTCTGGATTTGTGGATATCTCATAAACTACTGGTCCTAGTTGACTCACATCTTAACCAAGGAAATGGCTGGATGACCACACACTAGGAAACAAATGATTTTTAAATTTTCTGGATTTTTAAATTTTCTGGATTGTTTCAGACCACGCTCACAGCTTTGGAAAGCTGTGAGTGTGATCTGAAACAATCCAGAAAATTTAAAAATCCAGCAAATTTCAAAAAAACATTTAATAATATGATACACATGGAGGGCACTGATTGCTATTGTTCATTCGGTATATATACGTATCAGTTTTGTCTCCACGTGTTTTCGATTATCTGCGATTACCTTTAATGCATTAGTTATCTACTGCTATCATAATATGTTTTAGGAGTTAATGGTAAATCCCATATTATATCTGGGTAGCTGTTGTGTGTGCCACATTGTATATATATATATATATATATATAAGGACTGGGCCAATGGTTTTATTAATCGGCATTTTACAAACTGTCTTTAAATGCCTAAAATTGGACAATCGTTCAGTTGTGCTTCGAGTGCTATACCAGTCGCCTACTATACACAAAATGGGTCAATTGCTATGTGTGTGGCTCATTCTATAAAGGGCCAACATGTGTGTGTGTGTGTGTGTGTGTGTGTGCGTGCGTGCGTGCGTGCATGAGTGCGTGCGTGCGCACGTGCGCGCGTGCGCGCGTGTGCGTGTGAGCGTGTGCGTGTGCGTGTGCGTGTGCGTGTACGTGTGCGTGTGCGTGTGCGTGTGCGTGTGCGTGTGCGTGTGTGTGTGTATATATTGTTGGTTTTTGTCGTACCCGGTTTCCCGCACTCTCCATTCCTAATCTCCGAAGCAAGCTAACCAGCATCCTCGGGCCGGCGCATACCGCGAGTACAAGTCGGAGTCCGAGCAGCGCGGCACCAGAGCTACATTCCATAGGCAGCAACAGTACACCGTCAAATTAGTTTCAAAATATTCAACAGCTTACATCTAAAATTTTCTGGAAATTGATAGGCGGGTAGTTCAGGGATCTCAACACGGGCGGTGGAATTTAACTAGAGATGTGCTGGTCATAACTAAAAGTGGATGTATCCACTATTCGTAACCCGCGCGCCATAACATTAGCAGTTAAATCTATCATTGCGCTTTTAGTATGAAATGAAACAGAGTGTACTTTTATACGCTCTGCTTGTTTGATTTGCGCCTTGCTTTCTATAGTTCATGGCTACATCTATCTGAAGTATTAATTGACCTATACAATCTGTGCAAATAATGTTACAACTTGATGATCGGGAGAGCACAGACACGCAGTGAATGGGATTCGTCGTTTGTGTCTATGGCTGTCTGTGCATTGGTCTGTGAGCTGTTGTTTCTCTGAAAATATGGTCCTGATTTGAAGTAATTATCAACGCATGAACTAGTGTCGTTTGATCACCTTCTCACGTGATGTTGGAAATGGTAAATGCTGCAAGTCGTGCTTGCTCTTATTCCTCTCGTTTCTACTTCTGAAAGCAAATCTAAGTATCTTATCAACATAGATTGATGAATTACTGTCTTGTCCACGATCCGATGATTCTGAACTGAGTCGTAATACACATATATGGGATATCTAAGCTGTTGCTGTGTATGGCAGATATTAGCAACACCATATTAAAGATGGTCAAATGTGTTAATCGACTAATTCCAGTTTTAGTCGTGCTCCGCCCATCTCTAGCTAAGCACCCCCACGCTTTCCCTGTGTCGGTATCGAGTGATCATTGCACTCCCGGAATCTCAATTTATAAACAACTATGCGGGTAAGCCGTTGAATATTTGGAAGCTAATCTGACTGCGCACCCAGTCAAATTAGCTTCAAAATCTTCAACAAAATGTTTAATAAATAGTAAAGACATAGATCGAATTCATATAAGTTGACGAACTTTTAAACGTTTATGACGGACATAATCAAGGCATTCATGACGTAATTGATTATCACGTCAAGCTACATGGGACCTAATTCCACACCAATTTCTAGCTACGCGCCACCCAACGTGCATACGCTGCGTTGTTTATTGGTAACAACTGCACAAAACAAACCATCGACACCGTAAAATATAATTTATAAATAGTGCATTATAGGTCCTGTGTGACAATGGATGAATCCAATCTTAGCTATGCCCACTCCATCTCCAAGCATTGCTCTTTTTGGGATAATCGATCCTTGTACTCTCTGAAACGCAATTTCTATAAACCTATACACGTAAGCTGTTGACTCTTTTGACACTAATTTGAATGGGTGCCGCTGATGCCTATGGCAGTAACAGCGCCCAGTCAAATTAGTTTCAAAATATTCAACATCATGTTTACTAAATAGTAAGGACATACACTCAATACAACTTGGCAGACTATTGCAGGTTTATGACGGGCTATTTCTGCCAATTATGATTGGGAATTGTGACACCGGACCTATATGTAACGCAGTTGATTATGACGGCAATTGATTTACCTATAAACTGGATTCATCCATTTCATACGGTGCCCGTTTCCTAACTCATTTTCACCCCACCCCTGGAATCAGCCATGATAGGCCTATAGTCTACCCCATAACTGTGAGAATGGAAACAGGCATTACCAAATACTTGTATTTTAAGATAACTATTAGCGGCAAGTCGTTGAATATTGTGGTACTAATCTGCGTGACAGCTGTCTCTACATATGGCAGCAATAGCTTCCAATCGAATTAGTTTCAAAATATTAAACATGATATTTGTTGAATTGTAAAATTAACCAAAGACATATACAATTCGGACACTTTCATGCCCGAGCGGTTCCATATGTATTGCGACGCCAGATAGTATGTGATGCAATTGATTATGACGGCAGATAGATCAGCGGCAGATTGAACCCCTCCAGGGTTAGATTCATCCTAGAGTGACAAGCGTGAATGGACCTTTTTCAGTGTATCCGTCCATCATATGACGTCATAAACAGCTGCGTAACTTGTAGGATTTTGTCATAATTAATAACGTCACGAATGACGCAGATAAATGCTTCACAAACGCTTAATTGATGGCGGACTACGCGTTGTTGTACGAATTGTATGTCTTTCCTATTTAAAACAGATGCTTTTGAATATTTTGAAGCAAATTTTACTGCATGCTGTTACTGTCATAGGCAGCAACAGCGCCCAGTCAAATTAGTTTAAAATAGTCAATAGCTTACCTATATAGATCTCAGGGATAGATCGATCCATACACGGTCACATGTGTGTGGGGTTTAGCTAAAACTGGTAATATCCATTGCTTGTTTATCACCCCATTTAGTTTGGCTGGCTGTCTGTCCTTCCGGTGTGTCTTTTCACGGAGAATATTTATCAGATTTGTCACACATCTTAACACAGGAAAGGGTGTCATATTTGAACAGTCTCGTATTTGAATTTGCCCCGGAAATATATGAAGGAATCTGCAAGGGGGTGTAATTTGTGATTGCCACGTGTCCCCTAGCTTCGATCAGACCTACTTTTAGATTTGTGACATGGATTGACAAAGTGACGTGCCTAAATTGTGCTCCGAAAAAGATTAATTCGTAATTGCTGTTGTTGTATCTGACAGACACACCTTTTCGCAATATCCTAAAGATGGGCAAATGACACAAATCTACGCGTATTCTCTGTATGTTCGTATTTGCTCGGTACGGCTAACTCGTGTGCCAATAGAAATGTGTCGCGTGCCAAGAATTAATTTTGACCCTAGTAGACTAGCATATCAAAGACTTGCTCAAAGGGAAATCGTCATCAAAAGACCCACATCCCGGCACAGATATTTCCTAAAACCGTTATTCTAGCGAATTCCGTGCCAAGATCAAAACATCGTGCGTGAGGTTATCTCAGCGCTGTTCACATACGCGGGCCGGGTATAATTACTGTACTATCTCGCGATTAAGTCTTTCATGGTGAACACGGGCAAAACTGTCCTCTACAGCGATCTTTTGGAATGCCCACTGGCAGAATAAGAGAGGATTATTTTAGAAAATTTGCCACTGGAATGACAGGCTTGATAGACGAGACAGTCATTCCAGTTGTCACTTGTTTAAAATAATCTCTTGGTCTGCAAAGGAACATTAAACAATCAAATATTTTGATATTCGTTGTCACATTTAGCCACGAACGGATTAAAGAACTATATTGCGAGTGAAGGGTAGTTATGTGAATATTTCGAAGCACAATTGTTATCTCTATGGCCATGGGAGCGTCGATTGATGTGTCCTGCTTGGTCCCAATAATGCTGGTCCGGCAAAGGTCATCACTCTGAGTTATTTTTACTAATGTGCCATTCCCGTTTTAGGTTTGCCCCGCCCGTCTCTAGCTAACCGCCACCCACACCTCGTTCAGGTAGGGATCGATCGATCCATGAAATGTTTGACTATCAATTTCTAGAGAATTAGACAGGTACGCTGTTGACTATTTTGAAACTAATGGCCATGGCAGCAACAGCGTCCAGTCAAATTAGGGTTAAATACTCAACATCATCTTTATTAGATAGTAAAGACATACAATTCGTACAACAATGCTTAGCCCGTCAGCAAGTATGTGTTCGTGACGTACTTAACTACGTAATCCATGACGCCATTGATTATGACGTCATCCTACACGTCACGTAGATGATTATTTATACCGTCATATGAAGGAGGGATACACCGGAAAAGTCTACTATGCTGCTCTCCTTATCCTTGTGACCTATAGTGCTGCCAATTTTGAAAAGACTGTTGAAAATCATCACAGATTAATGGCAGTACACCTATTAATCTCTTTGAACATCAGTCATTCAGAACACGATGGATGCGCGAGTTTGGGCAACTTAACCGTTTGGCACATGAACACGCATCATCTTAAGGTAACTATACAGGTAAACTGGTGACTCGTTTTGAAGACATAGACAGCAACAGCTCCCGCTCAAATTAGTTCTTCCCTTATTCAACATAATACTTATTAAATTGTAGATGATTTCCGAGTTCCTCCTTTCAGTTTCAATGGCTTAAATACTTCTACAAATGCTCTCATGAATGTCGACTGTGAGATGATTCGCATTGCTTCCTTCACTAATGACTTCATTCTGTTCAAGTATAGTTACATTCCTCGGATGAAACACCCTTTGCATGAAATCAATTTACATCTAGAGCGTGTCGAGTGCAACAATTAATGACTCCAGTGTCGCAGTCCATCATCTTATATAATTAACTACTCCACGTGTAGGCCATAATCAATTACGTCGTGAATGACATGATTTAGTTCATCATAGATGCGTAATCGTCTGTCAGGGTTTGCGAATTGTATGGCATTATTATTTGGTAAACATGATGGTGAATACATGTTGAGGCTAATTTGACTGTGCGATATTGCTAACATATGCACCAACAGCACCTAGTAAAATGTGTTTCAAACTATATCTTTCTTAAATAGTAAATTCAGAAAAGACATATAATATCCGTAGAGCTTTTTGAAATTGCGCGTCAGGGAGTGTAGGGATAGATCGATCTCAACATGGGCAAAAAGGGGGTGGAGGTTGGCTAGACATGGGCGAGGCATTGATGAAACCGGATTCATCGCTTAGACGCTGCTATGGATGGGCTCAAGGGAGAGTGTCGGCTGCCAGAACCATATCATGTTCCGAACTAGCATGGCACTGCCAAGGCAGAAGCTAAAACCATGTTTATACAATGAACAAATAGGCATGGGAATTTTTAGTGAATTCAAAGATAACTGATTTTCGTTGAAAGTGAGTAATATGTTTGGCTGGCGCGTTATGATGTTCCGCCCTTCCAATATCGGGGTTTTGAGAAGATGTGCGCGACACTTCATCTCCGCCCGTGAATATAAATTGAAAATCAGGTGTGAGAACAGTTTATTACTGGCGGCTGCAATATACATATATAGGCATATGTAGCCTCGATTTGAACTGAATTGATGAATGCTGTTAATTAGCATAGCCCCAACAGGTCATAGCCCGGATACGGTCCGTTACTGCACCAGTATCGGCCAAGTAACCCGCGTTATTAGGGAACCTATATGATAATTGTTCAGCCATTACTAATGCAGTCATTTTGAATTGGACTGATTTCGAGTTGTCGTCTCTCTGGTGGCCGTAATGAATCGATCACCAACAAACTACCAGTCTGGAGTTGATAGCGCGCACACTGCATTGTATTTGTGTATACAATATATCTATATCATTTTTGAAGGGGAATCTAGTAACAGCTCCATTTCTGGTTTTGCCTCGCCCATCTCCAGCTAAGCTCCACCCACACCTCGCTCGTGTTGCGATCGTTTGATTTCTGAACTCCTTGTCTATCAATTTCCAGAAAACTATACAGGTAAGCTGTTTAATATTTTGAAACTAATTCAATAGGTTGTTGTTATATATGTATATATTAGAAAACTTTAATATATATATTTATATATATATATATATATTTTAAAGTTTTCTAATGAGTTGGTAAAGTAAAACTATAATATAGTGGTTCGCAAAATTAGAAGGTAACTATGCAAGTACGTTGTTGAATATTTTGAAACTAATTAATTTGACTGGAGGATGTCGCTGCCATTTGCCCAGTCAAATTAGTTTCAACATATTCACCATAATGTTTCTTAAAAAATATATTCCCCAAAGACATAATTCGTGGCAGACATTTCGAGTTTCGTGATAGTGCTACGTCAGTTTGCTTGTGACCTCAGCTAACATATTTTATTATGACGTCAGATTATTAAGTGGCGGAATGAAGTTTTAGTTATGTCCCGGCTATCCATAGTTAAGCTCCACCCATGCTTCGCCCGTGGTGAGGCCGATCGATCCCTACAATCACTGAATCTCAATTTCCAGCAAACTATACATGTACGATGTTGAATATTTTAAATCTAATTTGACCGGGCGTTGTTACTGTCAATAGCAGCAAGAGCGCCCAGTGAAATAAGTTTCAAAATAGTTAACAGCATGTTTATTGAATAATAACGGCATGCAATTCGTACAGCAACACTTATTCCATCATCAATTATGCGTTCGTGATGAAATTATGTGCGCCATTCGTGACGTAATAGATTATGACGTAATTTTGCAGGTTTCGTAGTTGCTTATTAATTACGTCACGTGATAGACTAAGAAAATAGACTCCTTCACTGATACTGTCATTTGAAGGAAAAAAGGAAAATATCTATCTTGACATATTGAACATACCATTCTCAAAATGCACGCAATACGTCTAGTTGATAAATACTTTGCTTAATTAATGTTATCGTTCTGTGTTCTTAAATTATGAGGTAATGAGATGTCGCCTAAAGGCGGTATTTTAGTCTACTGGCGACCAAATAATGACACATCCGGCCCCATTACGACAGCATTGAGTGACTTTGTGGTGTACATTTAAACTATCAGGATTTCCTACTTTGTCGTCTTTTCCCAAACCAATTTTGTTGATAATAATAGCAATGAACTACATAGATGAACACAAGCTGAGTATTTGCCGGTTGTCTACACTAGTCAACACGCGATTTTGCTACGGGTTACACTGGGGCATGAGGGAAATCATATTTATTTGAAGCATAGGGCCTACATTTTGTTTTAGCTTAAAGTTAATGGAGGATTCCAGTTTATCCGTCAATCGCATGCCGACATAATCATATGAATAATGACGTCGTAATCATTACGTCACGAAAGATTTAGCTAGTCCGTCACGGGCGCTTAATTGATGACGGACTAAGCGTTGTTGTACGAATTGTATGTCAGTTGTATTTAATAAACATGCTGTTGAACATTTTGAAACTAATTGAACTAGGCGCTATTGCTGCCATAGGCAGAAAAACACCCAGTCAAACTAGTTTCAAAATATGTAACAGCTTATCTGTATAGTCTTCTGGAAATTGCTGCTCGGGGAGTTAAGGGATCCGGATAGATCCCGACACGTGTTGGTGGAGCTTAGCTAGAGCTCAGCGGTGCATATCTAAAATTGGATTCCTCCTTTCTTCGTAGCCAGTGCGCCATACCATTGGCAGTTAAATCTGCCTTTGTGCTTTTATGAAATGAAGCGGTGTGTACTTTTATATGCTCTGTGTGTTTTATTTTCATCGGGATTTCTCTCGTTCAGGGACCCATCCATCTGGACGTATTAATAGGCCGATACAATCTGTACCCTCACTGTCGTTAACCCGCGGTCGGGAAGAATGCCAATGAACAAACAATGTTACAATTTGATGATCGTCAAAGTATGGTCCCCGAGTGAATGTGATTTAGTCGTTTATTTCTATGTCTGTCGGTGCGTTGGTGCCTTGAGCTGCCGTTTCTCCGATTTGAGTTAACTATCAAGACATTAAATAGTGTCGCTTAGGTATATTTTCAGAGAATGTTGGAAATGGTAAAGGCTGTAATTTGTGATTGCTATCATTCCCATCGTTCTCTTGCTTTGACTTATCTTACCAACAATGATTGACGATTCTGAACAGAGTCGAGGTAGACATATGTGGGATATGTAAGCTGTTGCTGTCTATGGCAATTATTAGCAACGCCATGTCCAAGATGGTGTGATCCAGATTTAGCTGTGCCCCGCCTATCTCTAGCTAAGCTCCACACACCTTTTACCCCCTCTGTCGGTAGCAATCGATCCCTGCATTCTCAGTATTTCCGTTTCCAGAAAAATATACAGGCAAGGTGTTGAATATTTTGAAATTAATTTGACTGAGCATCCAGTCAAATTAGTTTCAAAATCATCAACATAATGTGTATTAAATAGTAAAGACACGGCATTCATATAACTTGACCTATTAAGCGTTTTTGACGGACATAATCAATTGATTCATAACAAAATTGATTATGACCCCAGCCTACATGTGACCTAATTCATTATCACGTCATATGATTGACGGATGTACTGGATTCCTCCATTCAACCAATACGCAATGGTGTAATAGTCGAATTTGTTTGATATAGGGAGGCCAGAGCAATCGAACACAGCAACACGCCGTGTGCCATGGATTAGTATTAGCTAGGGCGCGTGCACTAGCGTATCAAAGACCTTCTCAAGGCGCATCATCATCACAATGCCAATGATCACGCATAGAGATTTCCTGGAACCATAATTAGATCACATTCTAAGCCAATATCCAAACACAATTAGTCGATGTGAGGTCATCCCTTTTTATACACACACGCTACTCGGGTACACCTAATATAGATTAGCTCGCTATTAAAGAATGCTTTTATGTGTCGCGGAATAGTTTTATGACCATCTGAAGGCAGAATTGCTAGATCAAGCCTCAGAGGAGCACCACTTGGCGTGTCTTGCGTGGCGCTGTTATCTGGTAGCGGCCATCTGTTGCGCTAATTGCCCATACCTATGCTAGTTTCATCGTCATTGTGACATATTTAGCCCAGACTAACTTTGAGATGAAGGTTACACAGTTTTGAAAGGCCATAATGCTTGTGGCGTCCCATAGTAGGGCCTATATATGTTGGTCAATGTATATAGTTTGTTATGTAAATAAATACATTTTTCTGCGAAAAGACTCCAAATACGCACGTTATCAGGGTGCGATTATTCGCGACTATCCGACTTTGACGATGGAAATTCACATGAAAATTGTGTTTTTCATATCGATGTGGGTTAGATGTTGAGGTCCATGCCTTAGCATTATAAATTGCAGTGAATTTGAGGCATAGTTGAGCAATGCGGTCACTGTTGAGAGAGACAGAGAGAGAGAGAGAGAGAGAGAGAGAGAGAGAGAGAGAGAGAGAGAGAGAGAGAGAGAGAGAGAGCGAGAGCGAGAGATAGAGAGAGAGCGTACGGTATTGAGAATGGAATGATGGAGAGAGAGAGAGAGAGAGAGAGAGAGAGAGAGAGAGAGAGAGAGCGTGCGGGATTGGGGATGGAATGAGAGAGAGAGAGAGAGAGAGAGAGAGAGAGATAGAGAGAGCGAGAGCGAGAGAGCAGGCGAGCGAGCGAGAGAGAGAGAGAGAGAGAGAGAGGGAGAGAGAGAGGGAGAGAGAGAGGGAGAGAGAGATGGCACAACGACTAGCATAGTCTACACCAAGCGTTGTTAAATTAAGAAGCCAGAACGAATATCAACATGTCTATTCAATTCCTGCCCTGACATATGCTGCGATGATCACGGCGAACCCCCATAGGCGGGATTTGAGACATGTTAATCATGGGGCCCCTGTGTCTGTGCCAGTAGATGTTAAAACCTCGCGGAGATTACGATTATGTGGGTGTCGCCTTAGGTGGCGGTGTTGCCATGGTAATTTACTGTCCTGATATTGTTGTTCCGATGCGTGTTGGAGGTGATGAGGGGTTGTGACCACGCTGCTTGCGACGTTGATTGAAAACGCCGAACACGTGCACATACCTTGACCCTAACCGGTCTTCCCACACAGACACGCACGCACGCACGCGCGCACTGAACAGTGATTCATAAATAAGCTAATATATCTCCAAAACAGATTCATGTTAGTTACAGTATTGCAATTTTGAACACGTCGCAAGATATGTTACGTTGACTATTTTAAATATAATTGAATTGAAATGTCTTCCAATTCAACCATATTCAAAATATTCAACGGTAGGTTTTATTTTGTGTTGGAAACATGTTCTAATATTTTAGCTGCACGGCGCATTAACCGGTATGTTTTTATCAAGAATTGAAAACTGTATACCAACAGCAATCTGGCTGACGTGAGGAGTAGTTTGTAAAATTGTTCTTGAAAACTTGATCCGCTAGGCTCAGCAGCAACATGGTTGACTGAACCAATACCCCCAGAAAATAAACTCATCTATTCAGGGCGACTAGCTTGTCATGATTTTTTCAGGAAAATAAGATTCTTCTAGTCTTTGCATATGTGAGCAAGCAGAAATACACGCACATGGTTAACTTAACATATAACTTGTTTGTTACAAATTGCAGATGTATAAATATAATGCAACATATTTATTTATTAACACTCAGTGATTAATGTAATTAGCTATTTTTCAACAAAAAATTAATATAGATGGATGAAAAAATCCGGATATTTCACAGGATATACTTAAATCCGGAGGCCTATTTAAAACCCAACATTTTCCGGATAAATCCGGAGAGATAGCCGCTATGTCTATTAAATATAAAATATAAACTAATGCAATAATAGTTCAACCATGACTAATCCAATCGTGACTAGAACTGACTTCGCTTTTGCATTTCCCGTGCGATGCAATGATTCGATCTTAGACAAATAACATGCCTGGAATTGATGGTGCACACATTACGTAGAGCAAGGTGCCTTCTACTGCAGCAATGTGCATACACTTTGTGAATAGATCACGCCTACTTTAGCTTGAATTTGAAAGGAATGTGTATTGTGAAACTAGGGTTGCCGCAACCTATCGCTGTCTATGACAGCAGCAGCTTAAACTCATTTCGTTTTGTTTAAAATACACACCCGCCTTCCCATGTAAAAAGGGGAACAATACTTCGTATATACGTGATTGTGTATCGACGTAAATGAATTTCATTATGATGGTTCGTTCTTTCAGAAAGGTCATTGCTCGCTTGCGACATCAGTCTAATTCATCTTTTCACATTTACATGTACAGCCATTCCAGTGGTACATTTGCAAAAACAGTCTTCACTTGACCTGCAAATGGACATTATGAGGAAGTATTTTGATTTTCTTCACCACACTTAGACATGCCAGGGTTAATTATATTGTTATTGTTATAATTAAAGATTTGTATGAGCTATAATGATAAGTTTCATATCTCAACTAGTAGCTGGTATAGATGTGTTATGTTGTATGTAGGCCTATACGCTTTTACGAAAATCATAAATGATAGAGTGTCTTGTTTTGGATATATTTACGAGATAGAACGCAGCTATTGATTAGCCTCTCTCTCTCTCTCCCTCCCTCCCCCTCCCTGTCTCCCTCCTCCCTCCCCTCCCTCCCTCCCTCCCACCCACCCCCTCCCCCCTCTCCCCCCCCGGTCTGGGGAATGTGTGATTTCATAACCATGATATAAATTCCTATCAAGATATGGTTTGAAGCTCGACCCACAAGCTGGCCGTGTGTATTCCTTATTATAGCCGTTTTAGAAATTGGTACAGCATGTTTTATTTTATTTGGCAACCGCTGGACATCTATATGCCGCATATGTGTTTTTCTAGCTACTTCTTGCATTGAAATCCATCTACGTGTTTGAGGGTGTATCATATCAGATAAATGTTGAATGCCATGTTTTGCAAAGGACGGTAGATAAAGTACTGCATTGTTATACCATATATATATATATTATTTCTTAAAATATACTGAAAAGAATCTCCCCCTTCTCAGAAACACGGATTTAGTACACTCAACACGCCCATCAAACCGATATGTGGTCAAACCTTTATTTTGTTAAACTCATATCGAAGCCAATATACGCCGATCCTAACCATATTTTGAGCATTGTAATGGCTGTTCCAGTCTCTCTAGGATACAAAATATAAGCCATTGTTTCCAGTGTGGCCAAGACGGGAAATCAAATAGAAGCTCCTGAAATATGCAAACCATTTTATGATTGGATACAGGAAGGAAACATGTTGCCCCTTGACCCCTATATATATATATATATATATATATATATATATATATATATATATATATATATATATATATATATATATATATATATATATATATATATATATATATATATATATATATATATATATATATATATATATATATATATATATATATATATATGTGAGGTTCCATTTAGGCGGAAATAGCTCCAATCAAATTAAGTCCAAAATATTCAACATAGCATTTCATACCAACTGACGTGTTTCTGCTTTTGTTTTCGAAATGTATTAACTTATTTATGAGCTGTATTGAAACTGTTTATATTGTGGGAGCACGTTGACTATATAGAAGCTCCTGAAATATGCAAACAATTTTATGACTGGATACAGGAAGGAAACATGTTGCCCCTTGAACCCTATATATATATATATATATATATATATATATATATATATATATATATATATATATATATATATATATATGTGAGGTTCCATTTAGGCGGAAATGGCTCCAATCAAATTAAGTCCAAAATATTCAACATAGCATTTCATGAAATGCAATGTTGAATATTTTGGACTTAATTTGATTGGAGCCATTTCCGCCTAAATGGAACCTCACACTGACGCAGTCCATCGGCAGTGCTGCAGCAGCGCGTCGACAACAACAATTACTCCGCCAAATTACTCGTTGTATACCCATAATGACTGCAGCAGCGCGTCGACGTCAGTTGTTCTCGATCGCTCAAAAAGCGATTTTTGCTGCTTGCTGCCCCGACGCGCAGTGAAATCCCCGGTTGTTTTATCATACATTCTAGGAATTCTCTAAAGCACGTGGTCTGCCACAATATAGTAGTAGTAGTAGTAGTAGTAGTAGTAGTAGTAGTAGTAGTAGTAGTAGTAGCAGCAGCAGCATCAGCAGCAGCAGGAGCAGCAGCAGCAGCAGCAGCAGCAGCAGCAGTAGTAGTAGTAGTGGTAGTAGTAGTAGTAGTAGGAGTAGTAGTAGTAGTAGTAGTAGTAGTAGTAGTAGTAGTAGTAGTAGTAGTAGTAGTAGTAGTAGTAGTAGTAGTAGTAGCAGTAACATCAGCAGCAGCAGCAGTAGCAGCAGCAGCAGTAGCAGTAGTAGCAGCAGCAGCAGTAGTAGTAGGAGCAGCAGCGGTAGCAGTTGCAGTAGCAGAAGCAGACGCAGAGGCAGTAGCAGTAGCAGTAGCAGTAGCAGTAGCAGTAGCAGTAGCAGCAGCAGCAGTAGTAGTAGTAGTAGTAGTAGTAGTAGTAGTAGTAGTAGTAGTAGTAGTAGTAGTAGTAGTAGTAGTAGTAGTAGTAGTAATAGTAGTAGTAGTAGCAGCAGCAGCAGCAGCGTCAGTGGCAGTAGTAGCAGTAGCAGTAGCAGTATCGTGCGTGCTTGTGTGTGTGTTTATCTGGAGCTGTATCTCAACAACTTTCACTACTGATCAGATTTGGATCAATTTTTAACACAACAAAGGATCTTATTATGACAGAAGCCTGTGCCCATGATTCTAATAAAAGAAACGGACTCTGCTCGCATGAAGTCCGATCTGGCTCATAATTATAGCGGTAGCGGGCGTGCGACCGTACACTTAGATTGCTCTGTCGCACAATGTTAGTAGTCAGACGAAATTTACGGAAATTCTTAAAATTTTGAAAAAAACGGGTGGACGAAAATCTGAAAACTCTGATTGGTCTTACCATTATCGTTATGATTGGTTGAAGTGACTTTATACCCACTTCACCCAGAGGTTCCGTATCTCAAGTTAACACTACAATATGGAAACAGGTTGAGTATTTTGAAGTTGATTTTACTGGAAGCCGTTGCTGCGTCAGGCAGTCGGATCAATTTATACATGTTCAGAAGATCCTTTTTACAACTCGATACATGGAGAAAGCCTAATGCTTCTTAAACAGTGATCGCGATTTCCAAAGGCACAACAACTACTACTACTACCACTACTACTACTACTACTTTTTTTTCCTTTTTTTTTGAAAAACCGACGCTGACGCAGTCGGACAAACTTCACGGAGGAACTCCTTTAAAAAGGCTTGCAAACCCCCAGAAAAAAACCTGGTGAACTAGTAATCTTGATTAATATTACACCAAAACAATGATAAATAATGAGCATTAATACAATCTATAAATACATATGGCTTAAAAAGCATAGATACAAAACAATAGGCTGATAAAGCTCCGCTAGCAAAACAAAACTTAACAAAGGCATTACTATTCAACCCAGGTGTAGTAGTAGACCCGTGTGGCGAGTGCAACTATCCAACAAATGAAAAGTGCCTCGTCAATCTATGACAAATAAGTCAATCATTGACGCCAGTGGGCTGATTCTCTAAAGATCAGCGGGCGTAGTAGCATTTGGGTAGTATAATACATATAGTCGGCAGAAAAATTTCAGAAAAATTGATGGTGCTCTTGTTTACATTTTCAATTTACTTTATTGTAAGGTTTTGTAAATTACCATACAATCCATGTGTGGTAGTAGGCCCGTGTGGCGAGTGCAACTATTCAACAAATGAAAATTGACTCGTCAATCAATGACAAATAAGTCAATCATTGACGCCAGTGGGCTGAGTCTTTAAAGATCAGCGGGCGTAGTAGCATTTGGGTATCATAACATATATAGTCAGCAGGAAAATTACAGAAAAATAGATGGAAATAGATGGCGCTCTTTTTTCCATTTTTGATTTACTTTGTTGTAAGGTTTTGTAAATTACCCGGGAACAAATAACCCTATAAAACTCTGTGCAAATTCCTAAAATTACCTGGGACAATTTTATAATTCAATGGCAACTTACTTTATCGATTGATTATTAAATTACCCCAGTCTGTTTATTTGTTAACATGAATTATTAAACATAACAATATCAAAGTGCAGACTAAAATGAATTACATGACACAGATTAATTAAAAGACACAGATAAATCAGCTGTAGTAATTAAATGATTTAAGCTAGTGCAGGCTCATTTATTTTTACAGCTCCCAACTCTATTGAAACTATGTTTGTTTTGCACCATATGTCCTTGAATACTTTTTCTTTACCATGCTGCTTTAATCTAAAATATTCGCAAGGAATATGATTCAGCAGCAATGAACGAAATATTGCCTTTATTGCTCTATTGTGATTGCCCATAGATGGATTTTTCGTCTGTGCACACCGATGTTTCCAAATGGCCCAAACACCTATGGTTAGTATTGTTATTAAAATAGTCCTTTCAGACGTTATGATATTTACACCGCTTGATCCAAATTCTCTAAATAAGACTACATGCGTGTCTAGAACAATGGGCTTCGCTCCAAATTTTGCCAAGATTGGCTGATATAGTCCCAACATTGTGACGATATTGGACATTCCGCAAATAAATGCTCGATTGTTTCCTCGTCTGTTTGACATAAGTAACACCTATCAGAAGTCGTAATATTGCACTTGTATGTCAAGTGTCCCACCCATAGCCGTCGATGTAGTAATCGCCACAATAAATCACGAGCCATATTTGGTATGTATGGAGAATGTAAGATTTTCCATACATTTTTCCAACTGGATGGTTTATAGCTTGAGTCATCCCATCTCCTAATTGCTATGGGAGGTGTTACTTGTTTTCGTCTCGTAATATGGTACCATTCCTTGGATCTCATCTTGTATTTTAACGTCTCATCATCAAGAACTAATGCGGGTTGTGGAGTCAAACTATTATTATTTACATTTGGCAGACGAAACCATTCAATTGGTACAGCATGTTTTATTTTATTTAGCAACCTCTGGACATCTATATGCCTCATATGTGTTTTTCTAGCTACGTCTTGCATTGAAATCCATCTACGTGTTTGAGGGTGTATCATATCCGATAAATGTTGAATGCCATATTGTGCAAAGGACGGTAGATAAAGTACTGCATTGTTATAACATATATTACTATTGCCCCACAATTGCTGTTCTAGTACATCCTTCCAGCACGTAGGTGGAGGCATGTATCTGTCAAATATTTCTAACTCCTTAACTTGATCTTTAAACACATCTGGTATCATTTGGCTATTCGGAGGTGGCTTCTTTGAGGTAAAAACATGCTCCGTCAGAAATGGTTCTACAATTCTCTCCATGAGAGCTCGTGAAACTCATGCCCACGTCTCACCTGATGTAATAAGATCATCCAAAAATGTTAACCTTAAAGAAACACATTTCACTTTAATATCAATTAAATCAAGTCCTCCTTCTAACTTAGCATTATTGAGAACACGATGGAAAACTAAATGATTCTTTTCTTCCCATATGAATGACAATATCAACTCATTAACCTCCTTTTCTACATGTTTTGGCATGTGTACAACATATGCTGTATACCATAGCCCAGATAATGCCAAGTTGTTGACAACAAACACTCTACCAAAGATTGAAAGACGACGACGTTTCCAATTTGCTAATATTCTCTTAAGCTTAGATACTCGTTCATTCCAATTTTGTATTGTATTCGGTTTCCTGCCAAAATAGATGCCTAAAATATTAATGGTATCATTAGACCAATTGATTTCAAGTGGCTGGTCATTCCGCTCTTTCCATGGCCCCAGAAATAATCCTTTGGATTTTCCTTTATTGATTTTCAAACCAGATGCATTTTGGAACTTTTCTAGTACGTGGTTTAAAATTGCAAAATCATTGTTTGAACTGGTAAACACAGTTGTGTCATCAGCATATTGTGACAGCTTAAGTGGTCTTTCTATGCCACGAATACATATGCCTTGAAAGTTATTATTTTGCCTCAATGCTATGCCAAGTGATTCCATCACAATAACAAATAATAATGGCGATAGGGAACACCCCTGTCTAACCCCACGTTCTAAGACAATTTCTCTGGATAATTGATTGTTCACTAAATAGCTACTCTTGATATCCGTATATAAAATCTTTACCCATTTAATAAAGTTTGAGCCTAACCCAAACGATTGCAAAGAATTAAAAAGAAAATCCCATTCCACACGGTCATATGCCTTTTCATTGTCCAAGGCAATCACAGCTGAAGGGATGCTATCCTTCTCAACCAATTGTATAAGGTCTCTTATTACCATGGTATTGGTTAGAATTGTCCTCCTGGGTAAAGCACATGTCTGCTCTGTTCCAATGATTTCTCCCAAAACACTACCTAGTTTCAATGTTAGTGCTCTGGATATTATTTTGTAGTCTACACATAGTAGAGAAATTGGTCTGTAGTTCTGAATTAGACGTCTGTCATTTCCTTTATATATTAGCCTTATGTATGCCCTAGCCATAGTTGGTGGTAAATGGCCTTTCTAAAAGATTTCAGTGCCTAATTCTTCCATTATTGGACCTACAAGGTGCCAAAACGTTTGGTAAAATTCAACTGGAAGGCCATCACACCCCGGTGATTTTTCTAATTTCATACCTTTAAGGGATTTAGTTAAATCTTCTAGTGTTAAGGGTTGATCACAAAATTCACTGCCTGTGTCTGACACCTTTTTGTCTATATTTGCTAACAAATCCAATTTTGCATCTTCATCAATTCCCTCCGACTTGTACAATGACTCATAGTAATTGCATACAATAGTACTCATTTCATTGTTGGTAAAGACGGTTGAACCATCCGGCATGTTTAATGAGCACATCACCTTATCTATTGCCCGTGCTTTTTCTAATGTGCAAAAATATCGGGTTGGCTTTTCCCCTTCTGCGTGCATCTGGGCTCTTGCTCTAATTTTTGCACCCTCAAACTCATATTGTTCTATATCTCTTATTTTACTTTTAATTTTATCCAGTAATTCATAATAATTCTCTTCACCATTATTTACTTTAGCATTAATTTTCATCAGTGATCGATGAAGTGTTTTCTTGCGTTTGCGTATTTCCTGTGCTTTTCTAATAGCATACTTTCGGGAAACATACTTTAAATCCATTTTAACATCCTCCCACCATTGCAATGTGCTCGTATATGATGCTTTCCTATTAATCCAATGTTGCCAACACCTCTCTATATTTTCTTTATGACATTCTTCTCCCAACAGTGTTGTGTTTAATTTCCAAAACCCAACCCCTTTTGTTACCCAATCAGCATCGGCTAAGGTTACACAAACCATGTTATGATCTGAGAATGCGACTGGCTTAATATTAACATCTCTCCAGTACCCTGTCAACAAACTATTAACATAAATTCTGTCGATCCTTGAACCAACCTTACCATCTGCCGAAAAGCATGTATGGTCTTTACCATGAGGTTTTGATATTCTATAGGTGTCAACTAAATTTTCATTATCACATATTTCTTTTAAGAGTCTATGTGATGTATCAGTATAAGTTGAAGTTGCATTCCTGTCATTTTCTTTGTCTACGACACAATTACAGTCACCACCCATTTCTAAGTTTTCAGTGATGTTATCTTGTGCTGTTGTAGACATCTCATTAAAAAAATTACGACGTAGTTGATGAGATGCAGGTGCATATATACATAGCAACGTGAAACGTGTTTGTCGTATATCTAGCGTGACTCGCACCCAGCGACCATTTGCACCTGATACTGAAGAGATTATATTTACATAGGCTGAACAACGTGGGAGTATAACAATGTGTACGCCTGCACTATTATCTTGAGATAACGAATAGAATAGTCTGGATCCAGAAATCTTTTCTAAATTATCGTATAATTCTGATTTCTGAATTTTTGTTTCCTGTATCAAAGCAATGCCAATCTGCTCATTTTTCAGAGTCTCTAGTAAGTGGCGTTGCTTTATGTCACTATTTAAGTCTCTACAATTGAGTGTGCAAATTAGCATAAAAAGTAATAAAATGATGTGTATAACCGCCATTATTAAGCTAACTTGATTTTGTTTTTTTCGACCCTCTCTTAGACCATTTACCTATTTTACTCGCAAACGCTGCACTACTTAGCTCAGCTTTTTCCAAATGCTTATATTTTAATATATCTGAATCATGACGCAGATGCCTATATGTAACCCCTTTTGCCGTCACATAAGGAACTAACACCTCTCCTGCCTATGACCTGTACATGACCATTTCATCGGGTGATTTAGAACTCTGTGTTTGAATGGATATATCAGATTCAGCGACTGACATATTATCGTCTTCTATATCACTTTCCTCTATTTCTGATTCAGAACTCTCTCCATCTTTCTGTCGCTTTGTTCCACTCAATCGATCCGAGACACCAATTACTTTCTCTATATTATTTGAATTGTCTAGATTGAGTATACTCAGTGGAAAATCAAAGTTAGTTTCAGTATCTTGCGACCTGAATATTACTTGTCCTAAATTAAAACTCTCTTCCAGAGGGTATTGATCATCATCTTCAACTTGTGTGGAATTAGTCTCTCTGACATCAGACTTGGATTGACTTGTTACTGGAGTAAGACTCATCTAGAACCTCTATTTCATCGCCTGCAACTACAGAGATTGGATTCTTAGTTTTTTCACCATACTTCTCATTAACATGGATTTCAGCTACAAGCTCAGCAGCTACCGGTTCTATGACATTCTCTTTAGAGACAACTTGCTCTGCACTTTTATCAGCTACCTTTTTGACATATTTGTTCTGCTGGCATCGCCACTTAAAATGATCAGATGATCCACAAACTAGACATTTGTTTTTGCTAGGGCAATCTGTTGCAAGATGTTCTGTGCTTAAGCAGATTCTACACTCTTTGATTTGCCCCCTGTACCATAATGGCAAGATAAATCGACCATCTATCGTGACCTTACTTGGGAGAGGTTGTTCTACCTTTTCGAACCAAATTCTTCTGATGCCATTTTCTAAGGTTCGATCAAATAGATAGGTCTCGTGTTCTACTTTGTCCACCTTGCCATACTTGATCAATTCATTTGATAACCCGTTCATCTGGGATCTCTAATGGAACCTTCATCTTGACTAATAGACGATCAGAATCTATTTCCTCCACATTACACACATCACCCTTCACGACAAGGACCTCATCGAGCAACTTTTCCTTCACACTTTCATTAACTACGGTGACATTCCATACATATTTGGAAACGTTAATGAGACCTTGAAGGACCCGTGGCCCTGCCCCGACTACATCCTTCAACCCATGATACACCTCAATTGTCGAAACACCCCAAGCCTTTGTCGTGATTTTAAGACTCAGTGTACGCTTATAGGAGGTTGCCATGGTGTTTTAATAAAAGAGGAAATCCATACTACTACAATATATAAGGGGTAATACAGATATATAATACGTCAGGGAAAGAGCTAAACACTAAATAAATAGTGTCCCCTTTTGAAACTCTGACACCTACCAACAAATATACGAATAGATAGGACAGTCGTATATTTGTTAGTGTGAACCACTTTCTAAGTGGTTCACTAACAACTAACCGATTAAAGTGGTTTCCTAATGCATACTAAAGTATTACAGTCATATATTTGTTAGTCTGTTCGAGTTGACCGGGGACAGCCAACTGACTATAAAGATTTATATAATCAAAGTACTAGGCGTGCGCTTACAAATGACAAAGGAATAAAATCAACTCACTCAAGCGATCTTGCCAAAACATAATGCGCTAGCCAACGAACTATAGAAATAGCATACTGGCGCGGGAAGAAATGTATTGCATTGACCACAGTAAGATGCGTCCTATTAAATGGCGGAATCCGCCAGCTAAGAGGAGTGCCTTTAGAAAATGGAGACACAAAATGCGTTCCAACCAAGATACGAATTTACAAATTAAACAGAATGTTTGAAAGGAAATACTAATACGAAATATATGTATAAAATTTATCTACACAATCGCGCTAGAAACTAGCAAATTCGGGCAGCAATTGCGGAGCTAAATAAACGCGTGCGTTCACTTCGACTACTACTACTACTACTTCTACATTTTCTCGCATTCGCTTTGATTTCTGTCAATTCTGCCACTTTGACGCGCTGCGCCAGTGTGAGCATAAATGACGCCTCGCTGTAGGCGCGCTGCTACAGAGCCTGCGTCAGTGTGGGATGCCCTTTAGGCAGCAACGGCTTCTAATCAAATTAAGTCTAAGATATTCAAAAACACATTTTATTTTGGTTTGGAAACAATTATTAATTTCTGAGCTGAGCAATAGCGCAAAAATGGAGCGTCAAAATAAGCGGCAATATATAGACGGAAGCAACAAAATCAGATTGCTTCCTTACTGAAGGTCCATTTGCAAGCCTAGAGAAGTGTATTTTTTTTTAATTTGGCTGGCTCGATTACCGAGCCAGTCATTCCAGTGATACATTTAAAAAAATAGTCTTCTCTAGGCCTGTAAATAATAATTCCTCAATACAACTGCAGAGGCCGCTTGTTGCATGAGTCGGCATGATAGGGCCACTCGTATAGTGTAATATGAGCCACGCAGGTTTCTTGTAAAATAATCAACGGGTATTTCTTACACCGGCCTTTGTTCAGTCTGAATGCATACCTTGGATCCATGCCAGGATCTTTGACTCGCATTGCAGTTAGTAATGATGGTTGCTAATTAAATGAGTATCTTACTTCCAAGCGTAATTAATCTTAAGGCAGGCATTCCCTGGTATTAGACATAAATAGAGTCGAATAAGCCCACAGATAACACTACTCACCCGGTGGGGGGGGGGGTGTAGGTACTGGTGGGGCGGACCTACATGACGAATTGGCAATGGAAGAGTTCTCCCACGAACAGGTAGCCCAGCAAGTGGTGATTCTGGAGAGCAATCTCCAGAACACACCACAAAGCACCCCTAAGAAGGGTGGTGGTACACCAGGCCCCAAAAGAAAACGGAGGGTCGGGGTGTTAGAGGATGGGGAGGAAGTGGGAGGAAGGGAAGGCAGTGCCAGCAAGAGGTCTTGGGACAAGGGGGGTTCCCCAGCGGTGTGGGAGAGTCCCAACCATCGCGCAGAGCGGGGGTTCCCCGGGTGGTGCGTCCAGCAGTGAAGGGAGGGAGGTGGGCCATAGGGGGGGGGGGGGCAGAGAGATGGTACCCAGGGAAGGAGGGTCAGGGTCAAGGGAGTCGCGGGCGATGATTTTGCGGGGTTAACCCACATGGTAATCTATAGGCTACTGTATGCCATGGTGGGCATGCTGGCAGGTCTGGACAAAAGGGACGGGGAGGTTTTAGTAACCTCCACCAGTGAAAGGCAGTTCCAAAAGCTGCTGCAAATTACAACGATAGGCAGCCACGTGGTGTCTATTGAAGAATACACCACCAAAAACACCAGACAAAGCAAAGCGGTAGGTGTCATATCGGGAGTCCCAAGGGACTTCACGAATGACGACATAAAGGAAGAAATGAACGAGCAGGGGGAACACAAAGTGAAATGGGTGGGTCGGATTGGCGGAACAGCCAGACCGACCTATGCAGTGAAACTGGTGTTCAATTCAGACACACTGCCAAGTAAGGTTAAACTGGGATGGATGACCTTCAAAGTCAAACCATACATCCCAGTGCCCGTCAGATGCTTCAGATGCCACCTGCTGGGTCACGTGGCCAATCACTGTAAAACCAAAGCCAGCGCATGCGTCAACTGTGGAGGGAATCACACACGTGAGGACTGCCAGCAGACCCCCCCCCCCCACTGTATAAATTGCAAGGGGAGCCACAGTGCTGCATATCGCAGATGCCCGGCTTTGCAAAAAGCCAAGGACATCCTCAAGGTTAAAACGACAGATCAGGTCTCATATGGGGAGGCCAAGAAGAGGGTCACCCAGCAAATAAGGAGGGGAACTGAACAGTCAGCTGGAATACCAGCACCTGGACCAGCCACACCTCTTGAAAGAACAGCATGGCAGAAAAGGGCTGAATCCGTAAGGAGGACGCTGGCCACCCCCGGGAGGGACTGCTCAGTGATGAGACATCAGGAAAAAGGGGAGGAGGCTCCTACTGAGCCACCCACAATAGAGACGGCCACGCCCACCCTCCCGCTTAGGAGTCCGGCCAGCAAAGCCTGTAAACAGGCCAAAAGGCAAACAAAAACGCGCACAAACCACCTGCAAAGGGCCTAAAGTCATAGGCAGTAGCAGGGGCCGAAACCAAACGGCTGAACCAATCGGCACATTGGAGGTATCACTAGTGGAAAAACAGGTTAACAAACCTGTGAACCCTACTAGCAGCTGCAGTGACCTGCCGGCCGAGATTACCAGAGGGACACCAACGAACGAGGTAAGACCCACCCCGATTGGTGGAGATAATACAATTTTTTAAATATCCAAACTTTCAGACTGAGCATAGAGACGACCATATCATCAGTTTGCATTGTCAACGAGGCAGCCAGGAACAAGGTTGATGTCGACGGTCTCGTTGCGAAATTCGTAGAACTTTGCTCCTCTCCAAACTAATCATGGGGGTAAAAATTCTTCAATGGAACGTTCGAGGCACCCAGTCTAATACCAACCTTGACGAATTGTGGAACACATTCCACAACGAAAATGACCACCCAGACATTACATGTCTACAGGAAACCCGTCTGAAACCCAACCAGGATTTCAAAAGGTACAACTACAATGTCGAAAGACAAGACTGTACCGCAGAATCTGCAACCACCTCTAGGGGTGAAGGCGGTGGCGGCATAGCGACCCTCATAAAAAGTAATCTTTCCTACAAAAGATTGCCACAAAGTGAGAGTAGCGTAGAGCACCTTACAATAGAAATAGAAATCAATCACGAAACTATTAATATTGTAAACGTCTATAGTCCCAAGTTGCACTCTTCCTCGGACTATGACAAGCTCCTTGAAGACCTAGAAGGTGAAACAATACTTCTGGGCGACTTCGACTCCCACCATGCCCTATGGGGGAGCAAAACCACGAACTCCAAAGGCCGAATAATAGAACAGGTTATTGACAACTACAACCTGTGCCTACTAAATGACCATAGACCCACCAGATATAACTCTAGTGATGGGGAATGGTCGGTCTTGGACCTTTGCCTCATAACACCTGGCTTTCGACCAACCCCCAGCTGGGACATCCAAGACCAGCTCCTCGGCAGCGACCACCTCCCTATCAAAATACAGATAGGAAGCCTACAGAGCAAGAACGAAGCGCCACTGCACAGGAACAATTGGAATCTGAAAAAGGCCAACTGGACTGGATACAAGCACATAATGGCCATGGAGCTGGAAACACCGATCACTAGTACCAGCACCGAGGAATACTATGAGCAATGTATGGGGATTCTCTACAAGGCTGCCAACTCAGCCATCCCCCAATCAAGGCCAGACAATAACCCCAAACACAAACGCGTGCCTTGGTGGAACAGCGAGTGCCAAGAAGCAGTAAAGCTCAAGAAAATAGCCTGGAATAGACTAAAGAGAAACTTCAGCATTGAACGCCTAGTTGAACACAAGAGACTCCAGGCCAAGGTAACAAGACCCATCAAAAAGGCAAAACGCGATCATTGGCGACAATACTGCTCTGAAATCACTCGGTTCACACCCTCAAGCCAAATATGGCGCAAAGCGAAAGCTATTGCCAGCGAAAAAAACAAGTCCAAAGACCCCCTACCCACCCTCAAAGCAAATGGGGTAAAGCATGCCAATGACAAGGAAAAAGCTGAAGCACTTGCCACAGTCTTCATTGCAACCAGTAGCAATGATAACCATGATCGTGACTTCGTAGCAACCAAGACAAATGTCGATGAGCATATCAATCACCTGTTCAGCTCAGGGAAATGCGAAGATCTTAACAACCGAGACATCAACAACACCTTCAACACAATGGAGCTTGAGCAAGCCCGTGGCAGAGGCAAAAGCTCCTCACCAGGTGAGGATGGCCTGAAATACGACATGCTTCGTAATATGCCAGAGGAGGGTAAACAAATGTTACTCAATCTCTACAACCTCGTATGGAACTCTGGAAAAATGCCTTCATTTTGGAAAACTGGGATCGGGGTTCCTATCCCAAAAACAAGGGAAGGACAAAACTGACCCAAGAGCATACTGCCCAATCTCCATGACGAGCTGTCTATGCAAAGTCATGGAGAGGATGATCAAAAACCGTCTAGAACATGAGTTTGAACATAACGGTCTACTCCACCCTTGGCAGAGTGGCTTCAGAAAGGGCAGACGCACTACGGCCCAGCTAGTCAGACTGACTGAGGCAGCCAAGAAAGCCCTAGATGCGGGAAGAGGAAACACAACAATAGGAGTTTTCTTAGATGTTGAGAAAGCCTTTGATATGATGTTGCGAAACGGAGTCCTAAGAAAGCTCTATGACTTTGGTTACCGTGGCCGCATCCTTTTCTGGATACGAGATTTTCTCAATAACAGAAGGATTAGCGTCCGCGTTAATGGACAAATGTCTAGGGAACAAACATTGGAAAACGGCACCCCGCAGGGTGGTGTAATAAGTCCCCTACTGTTCAATATCATGATGAGTGATCTAACCAAAGACATTGAAAAAGACCATGCACTGGGTCCCAACGCAATAGGCGGGTCTATTTTTGCTGATGACACAGCATTGTGGAAAAAATATGAGAAGATAGACCATGCACGAAAGACCATGCAGACAGTTCTGGACATAGTCTCACGGTGGCGCAAAAAAATGGGTTTCAAACTGTCTGCGGAAAAAACAGTTCAAATCAATTTTACCAATGTTAAATACATAGGCCATGATGCAAATCTGTACCTCAATGGACAGAAAATCAAGACATGTGCTGAAGCCAAATTCTTGGGACTAACATTTGACGGAAAGCTCGCGTGGAACCCCCACATGAAGAGTCTGAGGGAGAGATGCTTCAAGCAATTACATCTCCTTCGCTCATTAACAAAGCACACCTGGGGTGCAGACCTGCCGAGCATGCTTATGCTATATCGCAGCATAATCCTGTCAAGGATAGACTATGGATGCGAAGCATACGCCACGGCGAGCAAGTCACTGTTAGAAACCATTGACACCCTCCAAACAAAATGCTTGTGAATTTGCTGTGGTGCCTCACAGAGTAGCCCTCGAGACGCAATCAACATAGAGTGTGGAGAAATACCATTAGATCTGCGAAGAGAGGAACGGCTTCTCAAATTCTGGACCTACCTTCAAAGCTCTGCACCCACCCACCCTACCAGGGAGGTATGTCTTCCATGCAAGGAGCACCTAAGACTCAAGGTACTGCCCAAAATGACCAAAAAGACCAAACCACCAGGCCTGTTAATGACAGAGCTCGCCAGTGCCACTGAACTGGTAAACGTCGAAATAGAAAGCTCAAGGCCGGCTCCTGACCCGCCAAGGCTACTTCCGCAGATCAAGGCGCATGACAGCCTATCCTCACAGATAAGCAAGAAAGACCCACCAGCTCTAATCAAGAGCTACGCACTGGAAAACATCGACAACAGATGGAAGGAGCACAGGAAAATCTATACCGACGCCTCCAAAATGCCCAACTCCGGCGAATGCGGAGCAGGAGTAGTCATAGGCGACCAGGAAGAAGTCCTCAAGTACAAGCTTCCGAATCACCTGTCAATATACACAGCCGAACTGGTGGCAATTAAAAAGGCTCTAGAATGGATTAAAACAGCAAATCCAGGCAAATACATTATCCTCACAGACTCACTAAGCTCGGTGAAGTGCTTCAAATCCAGCAGCAGCAAGAGCAGGGACAACCTAATCAAGGAAATCCGGCAGCTGTATGCAACTGTGGTGACTGACAACACAAATGGTGGACATCGACTGGGTCCCAAGCCATGTTGACATTAAAGGCAATGAACAGGCGGACGAGGCAGCCAAGAAAGCTCTCAAAGATGGAACTCTGACCAGCATAGGACTCTCAAAGTCCGAAGCGAACGCCCTAGTCAAAAGGCACATCAACAGCAAATGGCAAAGCCAATGGGACAAAAGCACAACCAGCAGATTCCTGTTCAGAATCGTCCCTGGAGTCAAACGCAAATACCAAAACCACATCCCAGGACGCCAAGGCGACATTGTATTACGCCACATCAGAATGGGTCGGATCAGCGTTAACCAGATACGAAAAAAACTCAACCTGTCAGACTCAGACCAATGTGAGGCCTGCAAGGAGACTGAAACTCTAGACCACTTCTTCCTACGGTGCCCTGAATATGCAGGCATTAGAAAGGAACTCATCAATAGGCTGAGAAAGGGAAACCTCAATCTTGACCATGTAGAAGACATTATAGCGATGCGTGACTGACAGATCAACCACGAATTAATCAAGTTCGTGCTTGCATCGGACAAACACATCACATAGTCAGAACACATTTTCGGATAGAACCACGCAACATACGGATTACAATATCAAAACAAACTTGCTAGAATTAGAATCTTTCGGACTTTTCAATGGGACTATGGAGGGATGCAACCCGGATGACTGATCGAGTTCGTCCTCGGACGGACGCAGTCACCATACGGGAAATAAATACTGCCTACTCAATCAAAATCAAACAAGTGCGCGCTGGTACCTGCTCGGATGATGGCCAGAAGAGCAAATGGGTCCCAGGACCCGAAAGACCCCACACCCCAACCTTCCCACTCCCCCACCCCCAAAGGGGCCGGGAGGTCTCTGACCTAAAGCCCCCCCCCCTTGGGTACATCAGGTCATAAGACCGCATGCACCTACCCCCCCCCCCCGACCCAGCACCTACCCCATCCCTTCCCCACCCCGTTAGGTCCAGGTTAGGCCCTCCCCATCCCTCACGCCCAAGCACGAGGAGCAACAGAAAAGCCATGGACAAGAACAGCAACATGAGACAAAATCGAGAGACAACGATCAACACACACACACACACACAGAGAGACACAAGCTAATGCACAAACCGACGTCACAAGAATTCACAAGAATTCAACAGAAACCATAAAGGCCAGGCGTGAGTCTAGACCCTAGCATTGGGAACTAGCATATAAACGCCTTAAATATTACAACACACACCACAGATAACACTGACCGTGGTAGTTTCATCAGCAACACTATTCCAGCTACTTAGCGTTATTTATTTTGAAAAAAATCACCAGTTTCTAGGAATGTCCAGCTAAGCCCCCTCCCTCAAACCACTGTACTGATATGTTTAGGTAACGTGCATGCAGAATTTGCGCGAGATAATTCTAGATGCAAAAACACATAAGAGGATTTTAAAAGTGTAACTTTATTAATCGAACAGTGAATTAACTAATGTAAGTCGCTATACAAATAGAGGGATCCGATCTGTTACCCTGGCGTCATAATCAAACACGTTACATTTAACTGACGCCAACGTCAAAATTACGTAGCAACGTCACGAACATCACAAAGTCCCGTGTTAATTACGAACAAAATAGAGATATAATATTGAAATAATGATTGTATGAACATTTCCTTTCTGTTATGTGGTAAATCTCTGGCCACGTTAGGTGAGAAGTCCTGCGCATGCGTACACGACTTCCCCCATCATTGTTGGCCATGGCCACAAAAGTGTACCAATTCCATTTATTTGATGAATGTACAAGTCAATAAACATTCTAGTGAATATTTTGAAAATAATTTGCTGTATATAACAACAGCTCCGAGTCAAATTCATTTTAAAACAGTCAATATAATGTTTATAACATTGTAAATCCATTAAATACATATACCTCGTATCCTTGAGAGACAGTTCAATGTTCATGACGACGCGATATAGGCCTACGTTACGATGATTGGGACAGTATCTAACTAATTACGTATTTGATCATAATGTCGAATAACACCTCGGCTTCTCACACCTCCCACCCGCCCCACCCACACCTCCCCCACCGCCGCACCCCGGCAATTGGAATCAGCTGCATTCAAGAATCAGCGCAGTGGCTCTGTGTGTTGGGCGCGTGAGCTTCAATCAGTCTTGCGCTTATTTGAAGAGCGGGTGCTAAAATAACCTTATAAATTGTTCGCATGCGGTGACACGAATTGATATTAATTGTAAATTCATTTGACCCCTTCTGTATATGATCCGGATAGCGTAGGCACGTCGAGTTAGAGAACGCAGGTAGAATTGACGAATGGTTCTTAACACATCTTGTATCAACTTAAACATGTAATGGTAAAACTGGCTAAAGCAGTCTCGTCAGTGGTGTTAAAGAATGTCTATTTGCAGGCCAAGAGAAGACTATTCTTGTAAATTTAACACAGGAATGACTGGCTCGGTTACAGAGCCAGACGTTCCAGTGATAAATTTTCAAAAATAGTCGCCTCTTGGCCTGCACATGGATACTGATTGTGCACAAATTTGAATTTTCTTGGCCATATAATAGTCAAACAGCCTTCATTTACAGGACAGCCGAAATATTATTGTTGGGCAAATTCCATTGTAAAACTTTTTTAAATTGTCTTCTCTCGGCCTGCAAATGGATTGCATCCAATGAGCAACACTGTCTTCTTTATTTACAAATGTTGATCGTTAAATGGTTAAGCAATAGAGTGCGGTGAAGTGTGACGTCGGTAAGGCCGAGCGATTTGATGATGACGTCACTTAGTTAGTTAACCATGGCCGACACTCAAGGAAAATACACGTTTTAATCTAGATCTCTAATTTTATTCTACGAATTTAATAAATATTTCAACTTATAAAACTATAAATACTATAACGATGCTAGAAATAATATAATTATGATGAATACAAATGAATACATGGTTGCTTATGATTAATACGTTCTATAACTTCTTACACTATTCAAACTCATTCTTCACAACAATCCGCCAGCTGCAGTATCTAACTTACTCAACTCTCAAAACGACTAGCCAATTCTACCAACAACAATAACAATAACTATCCTCTCGCTAGAGCATATCACAACTCTCCAGTATTACAAATCAGCCATCCTTTTATGCTCAAACTACCACCCCTCTCTTAGATCATACACATCCATTCACCATACAACCATTAAAGTGTCAAATTGAAAATAAAGTGGTCACACTGACTGCCCACTTCATCTACAGACAAACTGAATGTAAGAGTCATTCCAGACATTAATACCAACATGTGGCCGTGGGAACATAGCCTATTGACGTATGGGCGTGGGAGTGCGTGCATGCGTACTTGTGTGCGTGCGTGCGTGCGTGAGTGAGTGAGTGAGTGAGTGAGTGAGTGAGTGAGTGAGTGAGTGAGTGAGTGAGTGAGTGAGTGAGTGAGTGAGTGAGTGAGTGAGTGAGTGAGTGAGTGAGTGAGTGAGTGAGTGAGTGAGTGAGTGAGTGAGTGAGTGAGTGAGTGAGTGAGTGAGTGAGTGAGTGAGTGAGTGAGTGAGTGAGTGAGTGAGTGAGTGAGTGAGTGAGTGAGTGAGTGAGTGAGTGAGTGAGTGAGTGAGTGAGTGAGTGAGTGAGTGAGTGAGTGAGTGAGTGAGTGAGTGAGTGAGTGAGTGAGTGAGTGAGTGAGTGAGTGAGTGCGTGCGTGCGTGCGTGCGTGCGTGCGTGCGTGCGTGCGTGCGTGCGTGCGTGCGTGCGTGCGTGCGTGCGTGCGTGCGTGCGTGCGTGCGTGCGTGCGTGAGTGCGTGCGTGCGTGCGTGCGTGCGTGCGTGCGTGCGTGAGTGAGTGTGCGTGATACAAATGTGTACACCTTTACAGAAGTACGTTGAGGTACTGTTGACACCAACGGGGTTAACTACCACAAACTATATAAATAGGGCGTAAGATAAACATGCCTAAGTCTTTAAATGCCTACATTAATATTCCTCCATTCTTCGTGAATAAGACGTAGTCGAGTCTTCTAAATAGCTGCTGACAGTACTGCTATGTGGGCGCCTAAGTTAGGAGCGCTTCGTGATTGTGCACCACGGTGCTGAATTAAGTTATTTCCATGATACTTAATTGGCTGATATCGAGTCGGTAAAATCTAGCTAGAGATGGGCGGGGCATAGCCTAAACTGGATTCCTCTATTAATATCTGTCATGGACACTGATTAAATTAATCCATGATTAATTAAGCAAGAACGATACCACTTTGATGACGGTGTATGCGTACAAAACAGCTTCTAAATTAACACTACGTGTTGCCACGTGTCTATGCTGTGTAATTCTCAAGCATCACTACGCTTAGGATGACGGTAATGAGATTCACATGACCTGTCAAGCAGGTTCTTTTTCAAAATAATCAATAATAACGCCCGGTTGATGATTCAGCATGTTCAGGGCTGAGTGCCTATGGTTTACATGCATCCTTAGTAGGTACTATTCCTCATTCAAATAGGGAAGATTCTCTTTGGTAATAAACCCTCTTCTAACTGGTACAGTTCATTAGTATAGTCATACATGTACGCTGTTTGCTTGTGTTGAAGCTAATTTGACAGGAACCTGTTATGCAACAACGGTTCCTCATCGAATTAGTGACAAAATAATTCATAGAATATTTATAAAACTGTCAAGGAGTGTTAACATTAATCGGGGTTAGGGGCGGGGGCGGGGGGGGGCTTAATCAAACACGTGGGCATTGGCCTCAGTGGCTCATTCAGGCCAAGAATGGGTAATTTCGACACATATTTGGGAGGCACCAGAAGTAAGAAATACGAAACAACTAACACGACAACATCGACGACGACAAGGAAAAGGACAAGGACAAGGACACGGCCAACAGGGATAACCATGTTGATGACTGCTATGCCATGCACCAAATAAACCAAACCAATGACAGTCAAACTGCACCATCTTCCGAATGGCAGATTTTGTATAAGCCCTTATGCACACCCCAGCCACCATCACCTATGAATTAAATCTGCAATAACTGATGTGTAGCGATAGCTGTGGTGGACTACATAGATGAGCATTTGCCGAGTATTTGAACACGATCCGACTCGTTATAGTTGCTACCTTTTCTTCCTAATAGAGTGACCCGATCGCTCACTCAAGAATCTGACGTCATAATCGATGGAGGATTCCAGTATGTCCATCCATCATAATTGTGTCGTCATAATCAACTGTGTAAGGTGTAGGATGGCGTTATAATAAAGACGTCATAAATGACGTGGCTAACTTCGTCACGAATGCTTACTTGATGACGGGTGGACTTTTGAAACGAATTTGACTGAGCGCTGTTGCTGCAACAGCGCCCACTCAAATTAGTTATAGAGTATTCACCAGCTTACCTGCATTATTTTTTGGAAATTGAGATTCAGAGAGTGCAGGGATCGATTTATCTCAACATGGGCATAGCTTGTGTGAAGCTTAGCTAGATATGGGCGGGGCATGGCTAAAACTGGATTCCTTCTTAGGGTGAGTCGATCTGTCACTCAAGTAGCTGACGTCATAATCAATTACGTCACTTATTACCTGACGTCACAATCAAAATATCGTAGGCCTATGTCCGCAACGAAGGTTACAACTTCCGTCATGGAAATGTACAAATTGGATGTACTTTGTGAAAGGGAATTTTAATACACTTTATGTTAAATATTTTGAAAATCAATGTGACTGTGCGCAATAGGCAGCTGCAGCAGCACCCATTGAAATTAGTTGCAAAATGTTCAAACGCTTATCTCTATAATTACATTCAAATTTGGACTATGTCAAGTCAGCGCTCACAGTCTACAGACTGAGTCTAACGCTCGTAAAACGCCGACGTGGCATACCTAGAGCTAGACACTACTCCCTAGAAACGTATCTACAGAGTCGAATTTCGGTAATCGTTTTCCAAAGCTGCACCAAGACTATGGAATGCTACAAAACATTATCTGCGAAATACCAACAAACTGATGACTTTTAAAACATCTCAAAAGACGTGTATTTGCATAAAGCACTATGAAACTTGACAACATAATTATTAATTCACACTTTTATTCATTTTAATTCTAATTTACTTTGTCTGGTGCTTTCAAACTACTAAATATAGTTATATCACTGATTTTAATATATTATTATAAGGAATTAGACCGTAATTGTATCTTTTCGGTGACTATTGATGATTTTTTAAGCGTCTGCTTAAAGCGTTTTAGGACCTGCTTAGGGTAGGAATAAAACGCTATATAAATCTGGTTAAATAATAATAAATAATAATAAATACAAATAAGGGATAACGGGGCTACAACCCCAGGATTGTGAAATATAAGGGGGCCTGCAAATCAAAAACAACTATTGCATTTTGTGCATTTGAAACTTTTAATCCCAGTATCTCGTTTTACAGCTATGATATACGTAAGCTAATGAGTATTTTGAAACCAATTTAACTGGAAACTGGCGCTGCCTTAGTAGTAGTAGTAGTAGTAGTAGTAGTAGTAGTAGTAGTAGTTTTTATTATTGTCAAGCATTAGATCTAGGAACATTGTCATTGACAATGCGCTGGCACTAGGATATAGCGCAGCCAATATTGGAATGTACTTTTTAAATTTTTGAATTTTCAACATGAGCGAGTTCTATGGCACGGATTCGCTTAGCGGTTGGGAGCCGAGCAGCCTAGCCAATCGGCCATCATCCAGAGGACAAACATCCTCTCCCCCCGGCCCAGCGTTCAACTAACCGACTCACAACCATACGAATTAACTGTAACTGATAGTGCACATTCCAGACTTGCCATATCTTTTGGCGCTGGCGTGTATGTAGTTTTGATTTTTGTCAAGAATTGGTTCTAGGAAGCCTATCATTGGCGACGCACTGGCACTAGGATATAGCACAGTCGATATTGGAATACCACAATTAATTAGCAACCCCCCCCCCCCCCAACACCCACCCCACCCAACCCCAACCCACCCCACCCTGTCCCAAATAGCCTTAATCCGACGCCGTTTCTCCACACGCATCCAGACCGCTGATATTTCAACCCCCAACTTCACAAACAGGGGCAAGAAGGCAATCAGCGTTATTAGAAGCATAAATTGTTAGTTTATAGCAAATCTCTCGGCGCCGTATGCCATCACTTTAGCAGTTAAATGTGCTATTGCACTTGTGTAGAACTGGGTGCTTTTAGAATGTCATGCTCGTTTTATGTTCACCGCGGTTCAGTGTTTCTTGGTCAAAGCCATGCGGAGGCAATTATTGTCAGACATAACTTGTATCAGCCGAATCTACTCACACTCTCTCACTGACATTAAACTACTGTTGTGAAGAATATTAATGGAAACATGACCACCGAATGAATGTAATATCGATAATAAAATATCACCTCTTAACATATATAGGAGAATATCTTATTAATGTGCAGATATGAATATGTCCATTGGCAGGATGCGAAACTACCACCATTTATGTCAACTATGTTACATTTACGATTACTATATAAATGTGTGCGTGCGTTGATTAGCTCGACTTCTAGAATCTAACGGCAGATAAAGTTAGACTGAACGCGTATTTCATGAGTGTAATATGTCAACCACGCATACATTTCATAACCATTTCATATGACACCAATTCAACTGACATCAATGCAACTGACATCATATCATCAGTCTCCACTTCAGCTGGACTCATTTCAACTGTTGGTGCTTCAACCGAGATCACTTCAACTGACATCACTTCAACTGACATCACGTTCGCTGATATCATATCGCCTGGGAAAACTGTGATTGATATTAGTTTATCTGGCATCATTCCATCTTAAATCACACCACCTGACATCATCGCAACTGACATCAATTCATCTGGCATCACTTCAACTGACATAACTTAAGCCGACATTACCTCAAATGTCCTTGCTCAAAATGGCATCACCTCAACTGACGCCACTATAACTGGTATCAGGGCAACTGGCACTGCGTCAACTGGCATCGCTTCAACTGATTTACCATCATCTGATAAGAAAACGAATGCTATTTAAAATGGCAAATGCCTCTTATCAGCTAAGCTACATTGTACATATTACCCTATTCCTGGAGGTGGGTGAGTGAATGGACGTTTCCATTTGTAGCTATGTCACGCTCATCTAACTAAGCTCCGCCCATACCTCGACCGTGCCGTGATCGACCGATCTCTGAACTCCCTGACTATCAATTTCCAGAAAACTATACAGGTAAGCTGTTGCATATTTTGATCAAGTGTGTTTATTAAATAGCAGAGACATACAATTTGCACAACGTGTTGGACAATTAAGCGGTAAAGCCGGTCCATATAGAATCAATTATGACGTAATGATTATGACGTCATCCGACACGCCGTTTAGCTGATTATGACGTCATAAGACCCCATTATTCTTGAACGGTCCATTGGTTTGCCGCCCCACACCCCCTAGCTTGGTTGTGTATCTGGATGTGTGTGTGTGTGTGTGTGTGTGCGTGCGTGCGTGCGTGCGTGCGTGCGTGCGTGCGTGCGTGCGTGCGTGCGTGCGTGCGTGCGTACGTGCGTGCGTGCGTGCGTGCGTGCGTGCGTGTGTGTGTTCGTCTGCGTGTATGTTCGTGGCGGTATTTGATTTGACTCATATATTAGCACAAGTGTAATCAGTGTAAGAAGAATATCAGAATAGATGGATCCGATTTGTCACTCAAGTGTATGACGTCATACACAATAGCGTCAAGTTTATGCTGATGTCACATTACATATTATCGTATCTAACTCCATCATGAATTACGTAAAGTGTACTCTACGAAGTGTATGTCCCTGATTGATTTACTATTTAATACGGGTAGGCAGCAACAATCCCAGTAAAATTAGTTTCAAAGTATTTACAAGCTTACCTGTATAGTTACCTTGGAATGGGGTTATGGGGAAATTTAGAATTCAAAGAACATAAATCGACCCCAGCATGCCCACAACGTTAAACGCTTAGAGAGAATTGAGCGGGGAATAGCTAGAAATGAGCGGGGAATAGCTAGAAATGAGCGGAGACCAGCTTGAAATGAGCGGGATATAGCTAGAAATGAGCGGGGACTAGCTAGAAATGAGCGGGATATAGCTAGAAATGAGCGGGGAATAGCTAGAAATAAGCGGAGACTAGCTTGAAATGAGCGGGATATAGCTAGAAATGAGCGGAGACTAGCTAGAAATGAGCGGCGACTAGCTAGAAATGAGCGGGACATAGCTAGAAATGAGCGGGGAATAGCTAGAAATGAGGGAAGAATAGCTAGAAATGAGCGGAGAATAGCTAGAAATGTGTGCTTTGTCCGTGTAGATCAATGCGATAACCGATACCGATGCGACTCCAATAACAATACGTCGAGTACCAGGAATTCATATTGACCTTCGTAATCTGCCATATCAAGATGTTTGTTCACAAACTACTCAGGGAAAGTTAATGATGACTGAGTAACCCTTTAATGGCTAACGCTGGTCGAACGAATATTAAAATATGTATTTATTGAATCAGCATTAACAGGCTAAGCGATGGTTATTTTAACAATTTATCACTGTAATAACTAGTTATCGAGCCACTCATATCAGCGGTAATTTTCGAAAAAATAGTATTATCTTGGCCCGCATATGGACCCGGGACTATAGCAGAGACCGGGTTTGCTGGCTTTGTCGTGAATGTGTTAAGGAACGATCAGATTAAACTGACCATGTTTTAGATTATCATCGAGTGGATTGTCACGACTGGCCACTATTAGTTTATAACGGTCCTCAGAATGGAGATTTCTAGTTTTTCCATCAATCACATGCCGTCATAATCAACTACGTGACGTGTGTGATGGCGTCACTATCAACGAAGTCATGAATGACGTAGGTAGGTTCGTCAAGAATGCTTAATTGATGATGACTAAGCGTTGTTGTTCGAATTGTATCGCTTTACGTTTTAATGAACATACTGTTGACTATTTTGAGATTAATTTAACTGGGCGTTGTTGCTGTCATAGGCAGCGGCAGTGCCCATCCAAATTAGTTTCTAAATATTCACGAGGTTACCTGTATCGCTTTCTGGAAATTGATAGGCATGGAGTTCAGGGATAGAACGATCGCACCACGTTATAGCGTAGGTGGGGCTTAGCTAGAAATGGGCGTGGTATAGCTAACACTGGGATCCTCCATTGGCTGTTGTTGCTTCGTCGGAGTGGACACCTTGATAGAGACTGCCCAATTGACCTTTCCAGTTTTAGCTATGCCCCACCCACCTCTAGCTAAGCTCCACCGACACTTCGCTAATTTCCTGAAAACTATACAGGTAAGGTGCTGAATATGTTGTAACTTGTTTGAATGGACCCAGTATGCTGTCTATGGCAGCAAAAGACCACGAGCAAATTAGTTATCAAATAGTAATGAAATACTATTCGTACAATAACGTATAGTCCGTCATCAAATATGTGTTCGTGAAGGGATAGGACGAGGAAGGGGGGGGGGGGCGAGACGGAGAGAAGGGGAGGGAGGGAGCGGGAGAAAAGCTTGATAGAGAGGGGAGGAGGAATGTAGAGAGAGGAGGCAAGAGAGAGAGAGAGAGAGAGAGAGAGAGAGAGAGAGAGAGAGAGAGAGAGATAGAGAGAGAGAGAGAGAGAACGAGAGAGAGAGATGGTAGGGGAGAGGGGGAGAGAAAGAGAAAGAGAGGGAGAGAAAGAGAGAGAGAGAGAGATGGTAGGGGAGGGGGGGAGAGAAAGAGAAAGAGAGAGAGAGAGAGAGAGAGAGAGAGAGAAAAACACGTAGCCGATACAGACACAGAGGTCATAGCGCTAATGTACGGTTGACATGATAGAGTACTTATATAAGCAGAGCTGTTTGATTTCTTCCTTAACAAATGGTACGCGGTGCGTAATACTAGTTTTCCTAGGGGTGGTGGCATGGTAAGTGTAATGCCCTGGCAGATGGCTTCGTGGATGATGCGCCATGATGGGGGTATCCAGTTTAGGGAAGCCCCGCCCATTTCTACCTAAGCCCCCCACGCTTTGCCCGTGTTGGAATCGATCGATCCCTGCACGCCATGATCTCGATGTCCAAGAAACAATACATGCAATCTCTTGAATATCTTGGCAGCAAGAGCGCCCAGTTAAATTAGTTTCTAAATATTCAACAGAATATGTATTAAAGAGTACACGCACACAATTCGTACAGCAACGCTTAGTCCTTCATCAATTAAGCGATCGTGACGAACTTAGCTACGTCTGTCATGATGTAATTAATTATGATATCATCATGCACGTCACGTGGTTGATTATGACCTCATATCATTGATGAATAAACTGGAATCGAACGTTGCGGTACCCGTCCATTGCGTCGGCAGTGCATCTAGCGTCTGTTGTCGGCGCGATTTAACTGCATGCCTTTTGGTGTTGATTGCGGTAGTGCTGATAATTACTCACAGCCGTGATGTCGGTGGTGGTAACCTCGCGCAA
Organism: Chaetoderma sp. LZ-2023a; assembly: GCA_034401795.1. Lineage (NCBI taxonomy): Eukaryota > Metazoa > Mollusca > Caudofoveata > Chaetodermatida > Chaetodermatidae > Chaetoderma > Chaetoderma sp. LZ-2023a. The sequence goes on along the minus strand of CM067372.1, from coordinate 161,001,325 downwards.
ACACGGACCTTAATTGTATACTGCGCCACCAGATGGCGTAGATTTGTGCAATATACTTCTGTTAAAATGTGAAAATGTTACCGCCATTCACAGGAAGTGTACTGTGTTGCCTTTCTGGATGTGACTTATCTTATGTATGTTGTTGATTTGCTGTCCATGGTATGCGCATCTGGAAATGCATGCCAAATAATTCGTAAACGACCACAGCGAAAAACACACCCTACACGCCCAGCAGCAAACCGGTTGATTGAATCGTTACACTCATATGACAATTGTTCATCTATTACTAATCCAATCTTGTTTGGAATTGATTTCGCTTTCTGGTGTCCCCGGTGGCCGTAATGAATCGATCACCAACAAAACTACTCGTCTGAAATTGATCGTTGACGCACTGCGTTGAGAAAGTCTAGATGTATGCTACTGTAGGGATGTTTACCTACTGGTGTGAATTTAATATGGGCTGGTCTTCTGGAAAGGGTATTGCTGCAAACTGTTATTGTGCTAGATAGCGACGGCGTTTTAAAAATAAACACATCTCTTCCAATATTGACTGTATGTACCATAGTTCACATGCTTATTATTTTACACAGAAGTAAATGCTGCGATCGCCTGGGGTTCAGAACACTATTTATATCTTTTTGAAAGTCTATTTCTCTTGGTCGCTCGTGGTCTCATTCTAATTTTAGCTGACATTTAATTAACTATGCCCATGATAACATAGGCTAGGGGGCCGCTAGGTCCTACTGGACCAATCCTGGGACAATACGGTCCGGTACTTGCATTTTTTCCTTTGCCGTCTTCATTGGTTGCTAACCATTGCAACGCAAGACACAAAAGTGTGAATTTTTACAGTATAATGTATGCACGTTGGAAGTTTCAAACAATAGGTTTCCTATAATCACTTAGAATTTATATTTAAAAGTAAATAATTTTTTAGTGAACATGTTAACTGTAATGCATCGAATAATAAATTGAAAGTTCGTATCATGTGGACTTCTTACTGACTCTTCTCTTTGACCCCTAAATGCCCAAATTTTGTCAGGAAAATATAAATATTTCCTTATTGAATGTCAATTTGTGGCTATGAGAAGACTATTTTTGAAAATTTACCACTGGAATGGTCGGCTCAGTTATGGAGCCAGTCATTTCAGTGGTAAAATTAAAAAAATAGTATTCTCTTGGCCCGTGAATGCACATTCCTCATGATTACTACAGAGGCCGTCTTGGCCGGATTCGTCATGGAAGGGTTAAAATACCCGCCTGTACGACTGAATGGTGTTTCTTTAGGATGTACAGATTTAGACGTTTTCTTTTAAAAACTATATCAGGTCCCGTATCAAACACGATTGGAAATTGTCCGTTCGTGACGTACATATCTACATCATTCGTGATGTTATAATGACGATATTCATTATGATGTTATCCTACAGGCTATGTAGTTGATTATGATGTTATGTGATGGATGGATACAGTGGAAAGGTCAATTGCTTTGCCGCTGTATACCGCACATGTCTTACTATGTGCAAACTATACCAATTATCAGAGTGTGTCTACCCTTGTGTTTGGTTACCCAGATAAGACCACTACATTCGGCCAATGTCGGTGATTAGTTGGCATGGCCACCTTTGACTATAGGGCATTGGACCAACGTTGGACGTTGGTTCGCACCGTCGCCGTTGGCAACAATGTGTTCGACCAGCACTAGCATAACGGTGGCAAAATTAAAGTTAGGTTACAGTGGTTGTGCCAAGGTTTGTTCAACCACTTATAGCCGACATATATTATAAATGTTGGCAATGTATTTGATAATGATATACTCATGCGTTGGTCCAATGTTGGCATAACAGCTATGCAAAATAACAGCTGGGTTGGAGTTGTTGGGCCACCGTTGGCCCAACCACGTATAGCCAACGTAGATTTTAAATGATATATACAGGCATTGTGCCAACGTTGGCATAACCATGGCAAAATTACAGTTGGCTCATGGTTGTTGGGCCAACGTTGGCCCAACCAACCATAGCCTATGCATATTGTAAATCTGATATGTGCATTGGGCCCACGTTGGCATAACAGTGACAAACTTACAGGTGGGTTAGAGTTGCTGAGGCAACATAGGCTCAACTCCTTATAGCTATGGGAAATAGTATAAATGTTGGCCTAACACCTTAGAGCCAATGTATATAATAATATGCATGCACATTAGGGCAATGCTTGGACTGTTGTCCTATTATTTGTTATCTAAGATCAGTAAGGCCTATTTGCTAATTAGTTTGGATGATAGCATTTAAAAATTAACTTTATTTCAAGGGAGGTAACCCAGCAACTCGATAGCTCATTATTTAGTAGATTAAGTTAAGTTTAAGTAGGATTAACGAGATGGAGAGTATTCGTTAGTAAGCAGTTCTTCATCTGAAAACAATTAAGTGGTCTAAATAGTATCTCCCCTCTAAATACGGTGCTCCGTAATATAATTTCAATATTTATTGTGACAACCACCATACAAATTTGGCAGTCTCCTATGAATAATGTCAATTTCTCATAAAAAGTATTACTATGAAATACCTTGAGAACCAACTCTTTTGTTCGACAGCATTCCTTACTTAGCCAATATACAAAACACCTATAATAATAAATTTCAATATAATTGTTTAAATATTTCTTAAAATTTATGCTAGGCCAATGAGCAGAATGGTGTTGGGCCAGCCTAGACTGTCGATGTTTGCCAAATGTTATGTGAGTATGTTGGGCCAACTTTGGGTGAACGCGTTGGGCCAACATTGGGTGGATGCGCTGGCCCATCACACTGGCCAAGGTTAGACCAATAGGCAGAAGGAGCAAAATGAAATTTTATTTTATTCACTCTAGACAGCCAACGCTGGGCCAACATTATAACATAATTTGGGCCAACGTTGTGCCAACATAGTATTGTTACCTGGGTACGTATTGCTATATATTTATTTCACCCTCATCCACACCCGTACACGCCCAGCCGCGCATACATACAAGCACGCACGCACGTACGCACGCACGCACGCACGCACGCACGCACGCACGCACGTACGCGCGCACACACTGAGGGTCGTGAAATTTAAAATTACTTTTGCTATTAGCTTCTTTTCCTCTATCGCTAGATTTATCGACGCGAAAGCAAAAAGGCGAGTAGGGTCACGTGATGCATAAATCGTTACTGTATAGCGATTTGCCCGCGCTGGTGGGCAATAACTTTAACAGATAAAACTGCTAATGCACTTTAGGAAAATGTAGAATAATGTACTTTTTAAAATGATGTGTGGTTTCATTTGCGCTTGCTTCTATGTTTCTGAGCCAAAACATTTCGAGGCAATAGTCGATTGAATTAATGTATGGCAGCCATATGGATCCACGGCGCTTACTGTTGTTACGTTAACCTGGTGAAGAATGCTAATACACGAATAATGTTGCAATTTGATGATTGGGAAGTATGGGCACCGAAGAATACGATGCCATTAACACCATATTAAGTATGCACAGCTCGGAATACTATTTTATTGCGTATATATGAATTATTACGTTGACATAATACGAAGAAAATATTTACGGTTATGCTAGTTGCGCGTACATTTGCCATGAAGAAGAATGCATGCGTGCTTGGAACAGTTTAATCTTTGTAATCTAATGAACGAGGACCAAACGAGGACCATGACTAAATATGCATTTCGTAGGTCCAAACAGTTAATAAAAAAACAGTCCGTTGTCATACCATCTGCCGTCAATTATATATCATCGATTCAGCTGGCATCGCTTCAACTGTCATCAAATTAAGTGATCTCACACCAACTGGCATCATTTCACTTGACATCACGTCAATGACCATTACAATCAGAAATCTCAATCGAATTTCCAAAACAGAGGTTTGAATCATAGAAACACCATTATGAATCCATTCTGTCACTCAAGTATTATCTGCCAATTAAAGAATCCAGTTTTAGCTATACCCCGCCCATCTCTATCTAAGCTCCGCCCATACCGTTTTGAGATTAATCGATTCCTGAGCTGCCAGGCTCAATTGACAGACACTATACACGTAAGCTGTTGAATATTTTGAAACTAATTTAACTGGGTGTTGTTACTGCCATATGCAGCAACAGTGTCCAGATAAATTGGTTCCAATTAAACAGCAAAGACATACAATTCCTACAGCGCTTAGTCCGTCATCAATTAAGCGCCCGTGACGAAGGTGTCTACGTCATTCATGATGCCATTGATTATGACGTCACCCGACACGTCACGTAGGTAATTATGATGTCATATGATTGATAGATACACTGGAAAGGTACATTGAGATCGAGACCAAATATAACACAGAAGCAAACGTGTTTACCATTGCATAACTGCCATTAAACATAACATACCATTGTATATCTCGATAGCGCAATATCGTCGTGCTTTGGTAACGCACGTTGGGGACAATATATTATTTCGCCCATTGCCGTTTAACACCTACCACTCTGACGTCAAAATTTAAAAATTTCAAATTAATTTAAAAGATGAACTGGTTTTCATGTTTAAACACATTTGGTAGAAGAGATGCTGTCGTAGACAGCAACATCGTCCAGCAAAATTGTTTTGAAATGTACACCAGTTTCCTTTCCACTGGCACCGTAAAAAGATTGAATGTTGACATCAGCAAGCGTGTAGGCAAATGTTATTTTGTTATTGTTAAAGGGTTGTAGAAAGAACCAGTTTACTACATTTTAATAGAGATCTCTAGAATTTTAAAGGATCATTTAAAAATGTATTTAATGGCTACGAGCTGAGATACGGCATTCCGTTTGATACTATGGTATGTGTTTGTAAGAAGGTGTAGTAGTCAAGCGTTACAATGATAAAGAAATGGTTTTATGCAATGGTAAGCAATGGACGTTCCCAGTTTTAGCTATGCCCAGCCAACTTCTCCACCCATACGTCGCCGTGTTGTGATTGATCGATCCCAGAATGCCCTAGCTACCAATTTCCTGAAAAATATATCTTTAAACTGTTGAACATTTTAAAACTAATTTGACTATGGCAGCATCAGCGCCCAATCAAATTAGTTTCAAAATATTCAACAGAATATGTATTACATATTAAATAGTGGTATTATCATACAAGTCGAACACACATCTTCAAACATGCGTTCGTGATGTACGTATCTACGTGATGAATGGCACCACAGTGATGACATTCATTGTGGTGTCATTCTACATGCCACGCGGTTATTTATGACGTCATATGATGGATAGATAGAGTGGAGAGGTCTATTGGCCAGAATCAGCGTAAACATTCGAAAGAATATCATATGTGATACATATAATCTCACACGCGTTGGCATTTCGCATCAAATTTCCGAATGATATCTTAATAAACGCGTGTGATAAATTTAATACGAAATGGGAACTTGTGTAAGATCCTCTATATATCATCTGAGATGGGCATTGTTATTTCATTTTCCAATAGTTTTCTCTCACCTGCAAAGAGAATCCCGAACGACGGGTTATGTCAAATTTTGAGTAACTCCTCAAATAAGATCTTAATAAATATCAGGAGTAGTCCTACATTGCGCATGCCGTATGGAGATGTGCACCTATTGAAAGCAAAATGATTAGTGAATGGCATCAAATCGTATGCATGTACATGCGAATCTCATATATGTTTGTTTCATCAAGTTCACATTGTTGGTTTTAGATCTCCCCATGTATGCATCTGACTTACTGCCTATATGCTCGAGACTGTTTCTCCGCCTTGACTCACATAGTACCGCATTAACGGGTGCCCTCTTTGAACGTGCCCCGAATGTTCTGAAAATGTAGATGGCGTCAGATTCTCCGATTTGTCATTATTCTTATTTGACAGGCATCGCTAACTTGACTCAGATCTTATTAGTGCAATTAACTAATCGACATTGGCGGATGGATTGCTGGAACGTATTACATACGCTGGGAAGTCGGTCGAGCAAATGGAAACAGACTATAAACCTCGACCTATAGTTAGACCTATACCTATGCAGGCCGCGTGATGTTCCTGAACTGGGTGTGTTCTAAAATGATACATGTGTAAGCTGCTGCTATTTACGATAAACACAACTTTTGCAAAAATCATTGAAAGAATTGGCACACGTGATAATTATACAACAGCCACGTGATAGGTGTTTGTATTTGCTTGACGATTGGGGGTGGGGCTGGGGGCGGGGTGGTGGTGGGTGTGTGTATGTGGGGTGTGTGTGTGTGTGCGCGAGTTTTTTCCCCGAGAGTAATACATCGCGTGCCAGTAATTAGCGTAGTTCCACGCATATTGACATATCAAGGCATTTCTCAAAGATTAGTTGACTTCAAAGAACCAACTGTCACGCACAGAAATATCTCTTGGAACCGTGATTATAGTTAATTCCACACCTAACTCAAAACTCTACCCCGATAACGCTGCTTAATGGGCAAATGCTGGGCCGATGACGAGTATCGGCCCGGTATCGGCCAAGCATCGGTCCAGTAACCTGCGTTATCAGAGTATGGATGGGATGGGTGGGTGGGAGTACACCACTTTCTTCGCCACCTGAATACACATATCACGACCACTTTGTCCCAGAATCCCAATTCACGTGCAATCATAAATGTAAACCGTTGCATATTTTTAATCATTTTTTTACTGCCAACATGGACAGTAAAGGCTCGCAGTTAAATTAGTTTTCAAATACTCAGCATACTGTTTATTCAATTAAAAATACGCTTGTGCTGGGGACTTTTTTTGGAGCAATGGGTTAGTTAATATAATATCCTGTGACGGGAACAGACTTGCGTGTAAAGAAGGAGCTATATGACTGAATCAAAGTATAATTGCTAGTTCAAAGTCCAGAGGAGCATCGCCTGCTTGGTAGTGATTTGTTCTAATTGGCCACTATTCTCCACGAATGGTCAACAGACTTGGTCATTCGTTTATTTCATGAACTTTCATCGTCATTGTGATTGATAATACTGAGTAATTTTGAGAGAAATGTTTACAATTACAAAGTATACTGGCAATACTAGATATGTATCACTAATAGGCATCAATCAGTAAGAATCTGCGCGTGATAGTTAGCGAATTAAAGGGCACTGAAATTGCTTTATCACATTTCTACAGGCATCTGTTTAGCATTGCTTGATTCCAGAATTTATACACGATGGGGCGTATGTCCAATTCGGCTACGCTGTAGAAGCAATTGCGATAATGTCACGTGATACTAATCCGCTTCGCTGTGACGAGCTGGAGATGTGTCGCATACGTGCTTGACTTCCGTCGTTATTTTTTGTCATGAGATACGCAGTAACTGTAATGCTTTTTAAAGTGTGTACACGGGTAATCCGGGAGGATAAACAAACTCAGCCAGGGAGTCGCATGTCTCGAACAACATAGCATCCGGCTAACCAAGCTTTGATCTCCTATTGTACACAGAGCGGGTTTTTTGGTTCCATGGTTAATTTGAAAGCGTCTGTGATGAAGCCATCTTTGTACTCTTCACATGCGACATGTGCACCTCAAATATGTATGTTTGTTCTCGTGGTTAGCGCTTTTTGTGAAAGGGGATGCTAGTTATTTCTTAGGTTGACGCCTGTCAGGTTCTATGAACCCCTATTTTCTACAGTCTTTATAATAAAAAAATGTTCATGCTAATATAGACTTATTCATTAGACTCGTGTCATCGTATTAACATGTATCGTCGTGGGGATGAGAGGCGGCGATTAATAACGCGTGCCCAGAATGATCTCTCACTCTCGGGATCGCGTAGCAGATTGTATTGAGTCGCCAAATCCTGACTGCCAGACAAATGGCTAAGCATGTTTCCCCAATGACACTGCCTCCGTAAATTGTATATCCGTTTTTTTAAAATCCTGCTTCAACCTGATGAAGAGAAACTGTGTCAACCCGTGTGGAGGAGTCTCATGGTGTGTGACTAATTCATGAACCTCATTAAATGAACAAATCAACGCAACATTTATATAGCAAGTGGGAGCAAGGGATGGGATGGGTTGATGGAAGAACGTCAGGGTGAATGGAGGGAGGGAGATATGGAGAGTGAAAGGGACGTAGAGAGATAAAGGGAAGGAGACCGGAGAGAGAGAGAGATAGAGAGAGAGAGAGAGAGAGAGAGGAGTATGAGAAGAGGTAGATGGAGGGATGGATGAATGGGTGGATGGCTAGATGGCTGGATGGGTGGCCGGGTGGATGGATGGATAGATGAATGGATGGATGGATGGATGGATGGATGGGTGGGTGGACTAATTTGACTGGGCGCTGTTGTTGCTATAGACAGCAACCGCTGCTCCCAGTCAAATTAGGTTCGAAATATTTAAAAGCTTAAGTATATGCGTATATTTTCTTGACAATTGAGATTCAAGGAATGCGGAGATCGATCGATCCTAACACGGGAAAAGCATGCGTGGGGCTGAGTTATAGATGGGCGGGGTATAGTCAAACCAGCCACCCCACCAGTAAACCAGCTGATTGACTCGCTATTCCAGCAAATAAACACATATGATAATCGTTCACTATTACTAATCCAATCATGTCTGGAATTGATTTCACATTTTTGTCTCTCTGGTGGCCGTAATGGATCGATCAACGAGAAAGTGCCACTCTGGAGGTGATCATGGAAGCATCGCGTTGAATACGGTTTCTTCTAATACATGATTGCGTATGCAATGCAGGAATCCAGTCTTAGCTGTGCCCCGCCCATATCTAGCTCAGCTCAACACACTCTGTGAGAATCGATTTCCAGAAAACTATACAGGAAAGCTGTTGCATATTTCGAAACAGCATCAACCATGCAGTCAAATTAGTTTCAAAATATTCACTAGACTATTTATTAAATAGTAAAGAAAAACAATTCGTACAACAACGCGTAGTCCATCATCAATTAAACGTTTGTGACGAACTTATCTACGCCATTCATAGCGTAATTTATTCTAACGTCAGCCTACATGCCACGAACTTGATTTTGACGTCATATGATTAATGGATAGACTTGAATCCTCCATTCGTGCATAACATATTAGAGGGATCCACTTCTAGATATGACCCACAGATTTTCAGATAAGCTTCGCCCACTTATGTCCGCGTTTTGCAATCGAGTTGAAACATCGAATCTCTAATTAATACAATTTAGATTTCAAATTTTAAAATTATGTTTGATTCAGAGACTGTTCAGCGTTGATATGAATAGTATGCATTTTCCCATAGTATTTACTTTTGCAGTATGAAAAGCTAACTGTTACATTGCATGATATATCGAAATAGTAGATATTCCGGACAATGCACCTCATAAAAGCAGTAGTATTTTACGAGTCACCCTCAAATAACGTATTCTATGGTCTCGAAAGAGGTAAATAAACCTAAATCCGGCCATACATTTATTGTAGTCTAGTAGGTTAAATCGAAAACTGACCAAAATCGTTCAAAATGTGAAACAAACATGGAAATTGGGTTACTTATAGGTTTCTGTATGCTCTATCCAATAAGAGCAGGACACACATGATCAGACACATATTTTATCCGCCATTTTGAATTTCATCATGGCTGCTTTCGAAACTTATTTATATAATACCCTACCTTCTAGGGCGCATATGCAGATGAATAAGGTGACTTTTTTTAATATGTTTTACTATTCATAGACGCTGATGTGATTATGTACGAATGCATAGCTTATTTCCTTATATCAATAAACTATATGGCATAAGCAAAAAGCAGGATTTACAACGAAATTGTTATATTTTGAATTTCATTGGCGGAATCACATATTTCAATTGATCTGTGCACTCGTTGTGTATTATTACTACTCTATCTGTAGCATGAGCCAACACAAGTGCACAGTTCAGTGCATGAAAGGGAAGAATTAATGCATTTGCAAGGGAGTGTACACGCTTTTTTGCAGCCACGTTTGATTAATTCTTTGCAAGACTTTGCAGCCTTGGTAAAGGGCTGACCGGTAAGGTACCCACTGTTCATTTGCATCATTTGTCCATCCCCAATCACATGGATTTGGCACCTGCTGTTGAGCCTTGAGTGCCTGTCCCCAACAGTGTCCTCCTTGATATGCCGATCTTCCGATATGCTCAGTACGCGCAGCCTTAGTTGGGGGGCGGGGTGGGGGGGGGGTGTGTATGTGATCTAGCTGCCTTCTCTTTGCAGACAGAAGTTTTCTTGCCTGGTTTACCCGGTTGTACTGACTAGTTCTGGCATAGAGTTGAATGACAAAACGTTGACGCGTGTCAATTATGTCATTAGAGAGTGTAAGGAGTGAGGCTGATAGGTTGACAAATGCTTCCGAGATTTCAGGAAATGATACCCATGTGTCCCGAGCCGTTTTCTTGCCAGTGCTGCTGAAGGAGGATGCGGTATCACAGCCACTGAAGGCATGGAAGAATGGCAATGCCCTAGCCTTCGGCTCCACAAGTGTTGTTGCAATGGTATGGGCTGGTATCACTTTATAACTCTTCTTCACACCTAAAACGTTCCATAATTCATCAAGTGGTAGGGAATGATATGTAACAATAGCTAGGACAGGTACATCTGTGTCGACTGTTCTGATCAAAACTTTGCGGTAGCCACGCTTTGCACAATGTAGTACATGTAACAATGTGCGTGTGCCCGCTTCCTCTTGATTACATGGTGCAAGATTAAGTAAGTGCATTGCCACACTCATGAGAAGACAAAACTGTATTTTTGAATGTGCTATTCAGCAGTTTTCCTGGAATAACCAGCTTGGCAACACATTTTGCTAAGAAATTATGCAGCTCTTTCCCATTTTCATCAACACGGATCTGTGTGGATGCACTAACAACAATTCGAGTTCTTGAACCTCGTTTCAGCCTGGTACATCCTTTCAAACTGTTTTTTGTCAATGTACTGACCCCATTCCATCTCCAGACGCTTTGAAGATTCAAGATTCCTCATTGGATATGGAATGAATACTTTCTTAGCATAGTCACTAAAGTAGAACAGGATTTCGTGAGCAGCATATTGATGACAACAAAACCATAAAAAATCTTTGCATCAACTTCAGGGTTACTACCACTGGTAGTAGGGTCACTCTTTCAAAGCATGCACTGCGGTTTGACTTGGTAAATGCGCTAAGTTGTCCCACACATGATAATGAAGGTGGAGCTGTTTGGTTCTCGTGCCGGCAAAAGTCGTCCATATCTCCATTTTTGGATTGGCACGGTATATACATTCTGGAGAACAATTCACAATTACTCTTTAGAGTGCGCATTTGATATGAAGTCTTTGATTGTCTTTTGGGAGGTGTCTTCTGGAAAAGAGGCATGCCATTTTTTGCGATGATGTCAGAAATGGGGTTTGAACATTTGACTCTCTTTCATCAACATACCTTTCATACTGTGACTGTTCTACTTGTCTGCTGGTTTGGAGAGTGGATATTGACTTCTCTCCCATTACCTCTTTGGTGCGCAACACTATCAACTCTTTGCTGTCCTCACTGAAGGGGTTACCATATTCTTCGAACTTCGCAACCACAGCCTTGACATGTTCTACAAACTGAGACTCACTTGAGACACTCTGACCATGGTGAAGTACGTCTGATTGTAACTGAACTTTGTTCGGGTTCATCATCTTCTTTGACTTTTCTTTTCTGAGCACGCAGACGCTTTTGCTTATAAACCTTAAACAGGAAGTGGGAGGGCTTAACGGCTGCAACGAGTTATAACGATGCCACTTAACACGGGCCTGTCTGATTTCTCGTTTGCCTGATCATGTGGTGCTCGTGGTGATAGTGCCCACAGGTTTGCCAACCTGGTGAGGATGGCGCCATAGTATATGTATTCTTGCACGTGTAATTCCAAGAGCCAATATTATTCTTAGGTTATAGATGGTTATAGATGGTTATAGATGGCTAGTTGGTGCATGTATCGCATTGTATATGACAGTTTGCATTCAGTCACTATACCTGTACAGTACGGTACTGATAAATGTAAGCTGCGGGCAAGTGAAGTCCATGTACACAAATAAAACAAATACACCAAGGAAAATCCTAGATTACATACCTTGGTCCACCCGTTTTTGTCACCTTGTACAATTGTTCTGATTGTCCAGATTGTTTCGGATTTTCCGGATGTGCGGGTGGGTCGGTTACCTTGATCACACCACACGTTTGGTAATCATAGCATACGGCCACACTCCTTCATGTGTTAAAATTCTAGTCGGGTGAGACCTATAGTTTCCTAGATATCCATATATCCAGAAATTGACCTGATCCGGATGCGGGTTCACTTATCTGAATCATGGCCACAGTCTTGAAATTATCTTGCATCGTAAGTTCCTTCGTTGTGGTCAACTTTGAGCCAAATCGGATTGGGAGCTGTTTAGGTACAGTTCCAGACACAGACACACGCACATACGCACGCACGCTTACACGCACGCACGCACGCTCAGACACATTCCAATGCCATCTCCCCCCTACAGGGTAATTAGGTATACGCAAAGCGACCACCTCCATGCCCGATCGTGGCGGATGTGCAGCCGAATAGTACTCAGAAGGTACCTCCAAAAAATGTGGTCCATATGGGCCCTACAGACGGGCCAGGGCATAGCCGTTAGATCATTACCTTATTAGGTACTACGAATATCATTACCTGAACTGTTCCTACAATGCTGAGTTATCTTCGCCATGGCAACGTCGCAAGGAGCATTCTTGCGCTCGGGTGTTAACATTAGCACTACGTCCAGCTTCAAAGATAATGATTACATACTTGAACTAGAATGAGCTGGAGGGAGATGCTGACTCCGCCTTCGCTCTCTGCGTTGGCCATTTCCTTAATAACCATCGTGACCTAGATAGTTGATATGTGGACTGCAACCTCAAATCAATCATAAATTGTCGTAATGTGAAGGGTGGGGCGGGGTGGGGTGGGGCTAAACTTGGTGATTCTACCTTATTGCAATCCAGAGATACGGCCAAAAATGTGTATTCCACTATGCAAGTTATGACCTCGTGACACATATATTTGATGCTATTTTCCTGAAACCCATAGAATCTCTAGCCAGCTTTAATATGAATTGATGTGCACATTTTCCGGGTCTACAAATACGCGTCCCCGGTATATGGCTAAAATGAGTATTTCGGTAGATATCTGAACTTTAGATCCATAAATAAAGTGTGGTTCTAGCCAACCACAATATGGGTGCGTGTTACTGTCTTGTATCGCGGAGTTATCAACGGAAATGTGCATTCCTGTGTGCACTAAGTGACCCGCGACCATAATGCTCGACCCTTTAACTCCAAACTAAAATGTTTTCTAGACATTCGTAATATGAATGTATATGCCAGACGTTGGCGCTTCTATATCATAGGACACAGGGGATATGCCTCGGATAAACAGATATACACACAGATAGACAGACAGACAAACATACAGCAACACAGATGGCGCTAACCGCACTACTCACACCGGCCTTTTCGACGTGAGCAATAATTCAGGATCAGGTTTGATTGATACTGTTTATCAACATTAACTTTAATAGTATACGTTGTTTCATCTGTTTTAAAGGATCTTTTCAGTTTATCCGCCCACCATATACCGTCATATTCAATTCGCCTTTCCAGAGTATCCGGTCATCATCAGACCTCGTATGACGTCATCATCAGCTCAGCTCGTGTATGATGACGTCATAATCATTACGTCACAAAGGGTTCCATATAGACCTTCACCAAATCTCAAATGGTCCGACACGTTGTATGACTTGTATGTCTTTGTAATTCTTTGCTATTTAATACACTTCGGCAGCAACAGCACCCAGTCAAATTAGGTTCAAAATATTCAACAGCTTGCCTGTGTAGTTTTTTGGAAATTGATAGTCAGGGTGTTCAGAGATCGATCGATCACAACACGAGCAAGGTGTGGGTGGAGCTTAGCTAGAGATGGGCGGGGCATAGCTAAAACCGGAAAAGTCCATTACGTGACATACTCAATGACATCAGCAATGACGTAGATACGTTTGTCATGGACACTTAATGGAGGAATTCAGTTTTAGCTATGCCCAGCCCATCCTTAGCTTAGCCCAACCCACACTTCGCTGTATTGGGATCGATCGATCCGCGAACTGTCTGACTATCAATTTCCAGAAAACTAGACAGGTGATGTGTTGGATATTTTGAAACTAAATTGCCTGCGTGATGTTGCTGCATATGGCACCAACGGTGCTCAGTCAAATTAGTTTTAAAATATTCAACACCATCGTTATTAAATATAGTAAAGACATGCAATTCGTACAACACTGCGTAGTCCGTTATCATTTACGCGCGCGTAACGAACTTGGCTACGCCATTCACTACGTTATTAATTATGATGCAATCATACACGCCACGGAGTTGATTATGACGGCATATGATTGATGCTTGATGAATAAACTGGACAGTTCCATTTGTGACGGACTAAGCGTTGCAGTAAGAATATTGTGTTTTTACCATTTAATAAACTAAACATGCTGAACATTGTATATTTAAAAGCTATGTTGACTGGGCGCTGCTGCTGTCATAGGCCGCAACCGCACAGACAAAGTGTGTGTGGAGCTTAGATAGCAATGGCCGGGGCATATGTAAAACTGGATTCCGCCGTTCAGTATCATGATACGCCTACATCCACACGGCATGATATATACACCTGTGCAAAAGTTAAGCACCAGCAAAAACAATAGAACGTAGAAACATGATGGTACAACTAGGCTGCCATACTTTTTGTCCCCGCGTTAGCTGACATAATTCCAAGTACGAAATGCACATGCATGCATGACTTCACGCCGCTTGATGTCCGTGCGTGGCGGGAAACAGCACACGTGTTCAGTTATGTAAAAGTCCAGTTTGAGGTGTAGAACATTACATACAGATTTAGGCGACAAGATTAGGAATTTTGTGTTCATGACCGTGGTTTATTTGTACAGAGAGAATTAGCTCTTGATTGTGAACCGCTATGGCAAGACGAAGGTTAAGTGATCGTGTAAAATGGCAAATCATAGGCATGCATACCACTGGTATGTCATGCAGAGAGATTGGCAGACAGCTGAACATTAACCATACTGTAATCAGTCGTTTGATTGCAAAACATGGGCAAACTAACGAGGTGAAGGACAGGCCTAGATCTGGAAGACCGAAGAAGACTACTGCCCGTGATGATCGAGCCCTAGTACGCCTTGTTAGGAGATCTCCATTCACCAATAGCAGAGTGCTCAGCCAGCAATGGGAAACGCGCAATAGAGTGTCAATGTCTACCGTCAAAAGGAGACTGTATGCTGCTGGCATTAAAGCTAGGAGACCTGTCAGACGTCGTCTCCTCACTGCACACCACAAAGAGGAGCGTCTGAGGTGGTGCAACCAAAGAAGACACTGGAACATGAGATCCTGGAGACGGGTACACTGGTCCGATGAAAGTCGGTTCCTGCTTCATGCCACAGATGGTCGAACTCGTGTATGGAGGTCCAGACGCACGGTGTACGACCAACGTAACATCATTGAAGAAGTTCCATTTGGTGGAGGTTCCGTTATGATATGGGGGTGCATCTCATTCGATTGTAAGCTGGATCTGTTGACTGTACCTGGAACACTAAATGGACAAAGATATCAAGATTCCATACTGGATAGAGTTGTGGTCCCTCATTTTGTAAATCATGCACCTGGAACCCACCCTATATTCATGGATGACAACGCCCGACCACATCGTGCTAGGGCTGTGCATGAATACCTCCGCCAGAATGCCATCGAAACCCTACCATGGTCAGCAAGGAGCCCTGACATGAACCCTATTGAGCATATCTGGGACATTCTGGGAAACATGGTGAGAAAGAGGGATCCTCCTGTGCAGAACCTACAGGAATTAACAGACGCACTCCATCTTGAATGGCAACGAATACCACAATGGCGTATCAGTCGGTTGGTGACCAGCATGAGACGTCGTGTCCAGGCCGTCATCCAGGCACAAGGTGGATATACCCGGTATTAATAATGACAGTCTCAACTCGTGCACAGATGTTAAACTTCGTTTTCAGACACCATTAATGACAATCTAGCCACGTGTGTCAACTGTAGGGCAATAGTTGTCAGTTGTGTCAACGTAACCATATTCAGGCCTCGTTTTCAAGTTCAAACAAAAACATACAGTGTTTCCCCACCATCATAATCAGCATTCCTCTAGTTGCAGTATTACCTCTTGCACTAAGATGGATGGGTACATAAATGTTTATGCTATTGCTTTCTTCATAGCACTTGAATATACCCTCGCATGTACGTAAAAATAGGGTGGTGCTTAACTTTTGCACAGGTGTATATCTGCTCATCAGCTCATGGACAATTCAGCAATTCCATCTGTTCAACATCGCTAATAACATATCTAGTCGCTAAACCGACACCTCATAGTCATTTGAGCTCTGTGTTACAGAATCCCAATTTCAAACTTAATTTTACAGATAAGCTGCTTCCTATTTTGAACCTAAATCTGACAGGAAGCTGTTGTTGCCATACAACTTTAAGTGCTTATGACGGCATCGCGTGTTGTTGATCAACAACGTGTTTGATTTTCATTTAACAGTCAAGCTGAACACGAACGTACGTCATCACGTAACGCGACTAATGCCAGGGTGTTAATTGTTGTTTTAGAGTAAACACGAGAAAACATTCATTCAAATTGCCGTATTTATTGTGTGTATCAATGTATACATTATAAACATCCGACAGGTGGTTCCATCTAAGATCCTAAGTACTGTGTCTCATCAGGATGGATCGAGCGCCTACATAACGGAATGCACGAGGGTACCCCTGGCATCCTGTTTTGAGATATTGAAAAATGATCCGTTTTCCGAATTAATCCCGTTTGGAAACGTGCCACTGTAACGCAACGACGGTGGCTGGCACCAGATCGATTATTTATTAGACATTTTAGAAAATAAATGTGGAATAGAAACGGAGGTTGGAAGAGATAAAGAAATAAACAGATTCAGTGCAGCGTAAAAATAATTAAATATGCTTCCAATACACAATCAAATGTACTGTTAAATATGTTGGACATAATTTGATTGGAAGATGGGGATTATGTGATGCGACCTGAGCGTGCGTGCGTGCGTGCGTGCGTGCGTGCGTGCGTGCGTGCGTGCGTGCGTGCGTGTGTACACTTATCGATTGTAACGCATTTCCTTCTAGACCGTTTAAGATAGCAACCTATGGACAAGGATGGACAAGGATGTGCATGGCACTTTTGAAATTTTGTTCTGACACCCCACCAAGTTTGGAGATGATTGCTCATATGGACAGGGATGTGCATGACACCTTTGGAATTTCGGCATGACCCTCAGGGGCAGGGCCCTTGGGGTGGGGAATGTGGGGTCCAAAAATTAAATCTTTTCCAAAGGTTGTCATGTCACATATCATTTTCAAGCCAATGATTAGTAGCCCACAGGACAAGGAACTATTTTGATCTTGGGTCAAACTGAGGTTAGGGGCAGGGATCAAAATGTAAAAATTGGCCAGTAATTAACGATTGTAATGCAACTCCCCCTAGACCATTTCAGATAGAAAGTTGAAACTTTGGGTATGATTACATATATGCCCAGGGATGTGCATGGCACTTTTGAAATTGTGTTATGATCCCCAGTAGAGGGGCTCAGTAGGTGGGGATTGTGAGTCAAAAATTAAATTTATCCAAAAGTGGTCATGTCACAGTTCATTTTGAAACCCATTACCCATTGAAACTACATTTCAAGGAATTTAATGTGTTTTGGTTCAAAGTGAGGGTAAAGCTCGAAGTGGTGAATGCGTGAGGATTTGCGATGGCATGCCATCGACTGCACATCTTAGTTCCCAGTGTAAACATTGTCTTGTAACCCGCAATCAAATGGGTAATTAACATACCAAATTTGGTTGAATTCCGCCAACTTTGAATTTCTGCCCACTCCTCCACCCAGCCCCAACATGTGATTGGAGCCTAATGTAAACGTCATATATATATATATATATATATATATATAATGTGTAACTCACATAACAAATTTGATTGAATTCCACCAATAGGTTGCAGATCAGATGGCCAGATGGATGGACAGACAGACTGACTGACGGATGCAATATCACATCCTATTTTTTTAACACACACGAGGACGAGCTACAGTTGCGACTTTGGCATCTTTGTCAGGAATGTAAAAAATTCACAAACAGAGACAGGCAGACTTATAGTAATCACGAGTCCAGATTGTTTCAAATTTTTTAAATGTTCTGGATGTTTTTCGGATTACACATCAGGTTGTGGAATCCTAATGTATGGGCACACCCCTTCATGTGTTAAACTTGTAGCCAAATCAGACCAGCAGTTTCCGATCGAGATATCCACAGATTCAGAATTTGATCCTATCTGAATCCAGGATCTTTTATACGGATCATGGACCAATACTGGAAATCCTCTTTGACGGCAAGTTTCTTCATGTTAAAATTTGAGCCAAATCGGATCAGTAGTTTTTGAGAATGTCGCAACTAAAATAATATATGAGAAGGCAAAGCCTGGGATATAGAAATGCATGGATTGTGATTTATTTACGGTCATATGAGCTGTCAGTCCTTTATCATTAGTTATTGGCGATGTTGAAGTAAGCATATTGAAGTATAGTACCATATATATAGTTCCTTGAAGAATGCCAGACACACTGTAAAATTTAATAAAAACCACAGATTCAGGAATGTGTCATGTATAAAAAAGTATATGGTACACACACTCTCCTTCCCCCCACCCCTCCCCCTCTCTCTCTCTCCCTCCCCCTCCCCCCCCCTCCCCCCCCCCTCTCCCTCTCTCTCACAGACACTTTAACCCGTCAAGCTGAAAAAAGCAGGCCTCTAGATCTATCTTGTGAATGTTAGTTTACAGACCAAGAGACCATTTTTTGAAGATTTAACTTTGGAATGAGTGGCATGATAACATCAAGTCTGTGATTCTGGTGGTAAACTTCAAAAATTAATCTCGGCCTGCAAATGAACCATTACCAAACAAGATTTTAGATGTCCTTTTGACCAATCTTGCCAATTAACTCTTTAATAACTAAATTTGGTCAAGAATATGGACATATCTGCTTATTGAAGGTCCAGGGGCAGGCCAAGAGCCTATTTAAAAAATGGACTACTGGCATGTCTGGCTCAATAATCGAGTCGGTCATTCCAGTGATAAATTTTCAAAACTAATCTTCTTATGAGCCGCAAAAGGATATTTCACAATACAGCACATACCTTCTGTCTAAACTGTGTTGAAAGCAGCTGCCCTGTATGACTGCCATGCAATTTAAATTTTAATACTAGATGCTATTTCATGAGTTTTGAATCAATCCCCCAAGTGGTTTCGGAGATTTTAAAAGAGGTTTCTAAAAGTCGGCCAAAATCCAAGATGGCCTCTCGTTAAATTGGCTGAAAAACACGATTGGTTGGTCAGGAAAATTGAAAGCTTTGCTTGGTGAATGTCCATTTGCGGGTGAGCCTGTCATTGCAGTGGTATACTTTCAAAAATGGTCTTCTCTTGACCTACAAATGCACATTTTTGCAAAATCATTGCAGAATCCGGAACCTTCTGAATCACTGAGCAAAATGTTCTTGGAAAATCTTTACCATTAATGGGTTAATTAATTTACTCCTTTCAGAAATGAATTTCTCATATCTCATTCCCAAGGCAACCATACAGGAAGTGTTCAATATTTTGCAATTAATTTGACTAGAACCTGTTGTAGCAACATATATTTGGCTTCCAGTCAAATTAATTGCAACATATTTAACATACTATGTTAAATACTCTAAAAGATAGGCCCTATACTTTTTCAGGCATTTGTCGGTGAAAGGGTTAAGTATCATTTTGAGGCACTGCTGGCATAAGAGGGGTTATTATATAAAAGTGTATCGGTGCATAGGAAGAGTGAACACTTGTTTTATAGCCATTACAACTAGCTTTTGACGTTCATGAAATAGACGTGCAACAGCTATCAGAATCACGGAAATACATTTCATTTCCATTGAAACTGATTTGCTGTATTAATACGCTAAATCACACAACAGGAGATATTTGTATTTGTATTTAAAAGGTAATATAATAATGTAAATGCTGGGTTCTCACCAATTTGAACCGTAATATCCAAAATCTTGGCGCATCAAATGATCACCACGCGCAAGCGAGCTGTCAGAATGTTAGCACGTCCATTTTCCGTCGTACGCAGATCCCTGATATTACGTCATACGCCTTGTCTTAGGGTGTTCGAGTTTCGTTTTCGGAAGGTACGAAAATTAACACGTTTGATATGAAATTTTATATAAATAGTAATAGTCTATAAAATATTATATAACCATATCATTGCTGGCATATACTGAGTTATTTCCATACACTAACGCAGTACGTTGGCTTAGCGTTTTACTTACACTTTAAACAACATATACTGTTGAATATTTTGAACATAATTTGGTTGGATTTCAACCCAAATTGTGTTCAAATTATTCAACATAACGTTTCTTGTATCGTGTTCATATGGTTCTAACTAACATATTTGTGTTTTTGCTTTGGAAGCAGTTAGACCTATTTATGAACTGTAAGTAAAGATGATACGCTAGCGACCTCTGAACATCTGTCAGTTCACCTACCTATTTAAAATGTGTTCATCCGCTACAGTTTTGCTTTTTCATAACATTGAAATATGAGTATGCTACTTCCATACATGGAAGAAGTTGGTTTGAAAACTTCATATGATTCTCACAGGCGTGACGACCCCCCCACCCCTCCACGCACCCCCCCCCCCACACACACACCTACGTACGCGTTGCCCCGTGCATGCCTCTACATTATTAATATTATTATTATTATTATTATTATTATTATACAAACACTGACAAAAGCTTATAGATAAACGATTACATTCTAATCAGTAATCACGGGATATTTCACATAGTTTCACACACTGACACACTTATTGTACATTCGTAATCTTCAGAAAAAGTTGTAGTTGCACTCTGTAGGTTATACATTTAGATATGAATAATAGTACACTTATAGCCATCGTCAACCTCTCCCACCCGCCTCGATCATCACACTCATGCCCATCCATCCCAGATATTACATAGTACACCCAGTCCTTTCAAGAATGGTAATGGATCCGCAATTATGCCTACTAGACTACAGAGTATTTGCCACATGCACTGAAATATTGTAGATTTTCAGCATTGCCCATGGTTTACCGTAGTCATAGGCCTATTATTATGCCAATATAGCTGTCCATGACACCATTAAAAATGAGTAAATATCATAATAGAGTTTACAAAATCAAGAATTTTTTTTCTTGAAGACTTAGCTTCAACCTGACATAATTTATGTTATGGTAGGTGAATTCTATCCTGTTAAACGAAGGTTTTAAATGTGTTACCTTTGTACTACAGACAGAGAAATATTGGCCCAGCTCACAGCGCCGTTCCCGGTGTGACGTCACAGCGAGTGGCGACGTGATTCAGATTGAGGCGTCATTTAATCTCGTTATTTGGGCTGCCTAACATATTTTTCTCACTCCAACGTGACGCTATTGTGTTTAAATAGTGTAGTAGACCATAACATTAATTGAAACTCGTTATCGACCGCAAGTCCACACAAGACGTTTACTAATACCTTGCTTTGGCATCTATATATAATAGATAAGTTGCAAAATAGTTAAAGCACCTTGAGTAGAAGTTGTTGCAGCTAAATTTGAATAACAACTTCCAGTCAGCATTAAAATGGTTAATGCGAACATGGAGCGTGAGTTTTTGTTGGTTTTTTTGTTGTTATTGTTGTTGTTGTTGTTTCTGCTGTTGTTGTTGTTGTTGTTGTTGTTGTTGTTGTTGTTTTTCTTCATGTTCTTGTTCTTAAGACGTGTTTCAATAGCTCTGGTTCAACTGGAGGAATCGTCTCCAAGCATAGGCGAACGCGTGCCCGTTGGTTTCCAAACTGGTAAGCCGATTTGTGTGTCAAAAGCTAAAACGCAATAGCAACAGTTTCCAGCAACATTGATTTCAAAATAGACACATCTGACGCATCTTTCATTAACCTATCCTCTACTGCGATAATCTTCGCCCAACTTGAGTAGCTGTGTGTTCGTAGGGTTCCGAAGAAACGTGCGACTGTTGGGGTTAAAAACTAAATCGCAATAGGGACAGCTTTTTATGAAAATTGTTTGCAAAATAGACCTTTTGTACTTCAAAGCGGTATGATTGAAACATGTATGAACGTCGCGGTTATTGTCCAGATGTGTCCTTCTTTTATTTATCATCTTTCTGTGGAGTAGAACAGGCTCTAAAAAGGCTTAAAGAGAAACGCACCTCATTCATGTGATTCTCTATGCAAAGATAATAAACTATGTACAGTATTTGAATTCTTTATCGAACAAGCTACACGTTGCTGCTCTACCCCAGTCCGCCGAGGCGTCCATGATTTACGTGTCATCCAATCACAAACAACTAAGCTGTCTGCCTCAGTATACCCACTCACCCTTATAAGAACGACTACTGCTTAGCAGCCTTGCAGGAAAGCAAATATACACGCGCACGCGTTACGGCTTTCGGTCGATTTTGACAGACATCTGTCACTAACGTAAACCCTCGGGGCGGCTATCGTCGCTTCAAAAATTTGCTCGAATTTTAAATGTTTTTTCTTCGTCTAATTGGCTTTTATCACACTGTAACAACATATATGTTGGAAGATCTTATGGGTCTTGTTCCATTACACCTTCGTTTGTGTACATCCTGATTGAAGAATCGCTTGTGTACATCCTGATTGAAGAATCGCTTAAGACTACAAGACACCAATTTTCGCACTGCAGCTGATTCGGTAATTTGGAATAGTATTTCTCTCAACGCTTGCACCACTGAAATCCTAGTATGTTCATGTGAAAGCCCCGCCATAATTAAAGGTAACGTCTTTAGTATGTTGGTAACTAGTTTTGACTTGAACTGTTTGGATTAATTATAGGTAGCAAAACCACATTCCAGTCAAATTAGTTTCAAATCACTCAACATAATATGTAACTCCATCATACATCATAATCATAATCATACATCATAAATGATCTGTTGTATCTGGTGTGTAGTGGTGAGATTGTTAAAATTATTTCTTTTTATAAAGATCCTAAAACATTGGAGTGTGGATTGCGTAAGCTTAATATTATCAAACAATCATCATATCGAAACCCCCATGTATTTAATCATTGAAACCCACAAAGTTACGACTATATACCTCTAGTCTCGGACGTGGTTGAATGTTTTGGAGGTAGTCCGACTGGAAGCTGTTATTGTCATGGATAGCACCCCTCCCGACCCTTCAAACTGGCTTAACCCTTTAATACTCACACCGACAGTGGTCCTGGAAATGTCCATTTGCAGACCAAGGGGAAGAATATTTTTTGAAAATTTACCACAAAGTGGTACAATTTTCAAAAACTACTCTTGGTCTGCAAATGGACATTTTCTTTAATAAAATTGAAATTTTATTGAACAAATTTAAGGGTTCAGGGGTTAAAAGCTTTCAACAAAAGTTTGCCTACACCATAGGAGAACCCTTTAACCCTTGAAACACCAAACCATATCCTGAGCTTTATCTAATAAATGTGATCTGCAGAAATTCAGCAGTAAGATAGCACATACAGGGTTCATGGCCAGGTTTGTAGACTGAGACTAAGCCTGAATCTAACCCCAGAGACCCCTGAAAACCCAGAGTGCTAAGTATATGTCTAGTTAAATACTAGCCATACTAATTGTTATTATTGTATTAATCTATATTTACTTCACCTGCATTATTATCATTTATGTATTCCTTCAAAGTAGCCAGTGCAGCTTTCTGGGCTAGTGTTACTCACTATAAATGTGTGTCTATTGTCCAACACCCAATTATATATAGTGCTAGCTATAATGCCAATTATGTGTGGTGTCAACTATATGTTTAGGCTCTGACATGTTTCAATGTTTTGGAACTAGTTTGACTGGAAGATGTTGTTGTTGTAATGGAAAGCATCCGGCCATCAACCCCACTTTAAACTGTCTTAAAACATTCAACAAAATGTTCCCTACACCATGGGGGAATGAGATTGATCCGTTAACCCTTGAAACTTAAAGTGTCAACAATATTAAGCTAGCTTTAAGATAGCCAGTATCTATATAAATGTTGTGTTCACCAATACCCATGTAACTAAGTATGCAGTGGACTAACATTAATCCTTTAACCCTTGAAATCACAGTGTCATCTTTATGTCAAGCTTCTGACATGGCGAATGTTTTAAGGCTAGTTTAACTGGAACCTGTTGTTGTTCTTGGCCTATAAATGGACATCCACTAAAAAAAACTAAAATTTTCTTGACAAATCCTGACCAGTAAGTAGTGCTTAAAACGGTTAAAAGTTGTGTATGTTGACTGTTGAGCCTGATCTGTGTGGTAGTTGATCTGAATTTTGATTAAAGATGGCTCTTTAGGTGATATATAATATAATATATAAATAAAGTTGAGTTTCTGTTTCTTCCGAAATCAGTGATTACAGTAGTAAATTCCCAAAAGTAGCCTCAGAATCATGCCTTGCAAATAATAATAATAATAATAATAATAATAATAATACAGCATTTGTAAAGCGCCATGTGTCAATGTCAATTTTCAAAGGCGCTTGTGAAGAGATGTGTTTTTAATTTTTGTTTGAAATCATTAATTGATTGGATGGATTTGATGTGGACAGGTAGCTGGTTCCATAGTCTCGGAGCCACAACACTGAAGGCTCTGTCCCCACAGGAGCGTAAATTCGATCGCGGAATTTGGAGCAATAGCTTATCCACAGAACGAAGTCTGCGACATGGATCATATGTCAAGAGAAGTTCCTGCAAATAGTCGGGAGCGTTGTTGTTTAGACATTTCCAAGTCAAGAGCAGAATCTTGAACTCAATCCGTTTCCGGATGGGGAGCCAATGAAGATCTTTCAAAATTGGTGTTATGTGATGACGCTTTTCGACCTTGACTACCAGACGAGCCGCAGCATTTTGCACATATTGCAGTTTATCAAGGGATTTTTCGGTGATGCCATATA
Organism: Chaetoderma sp. LZ-2023a; assembly: GCA_034401795.1. Taxonomy (NCBI): domain Eukaryota; kingdom Metazoa; phylum Mollusca; class Caudofoveata; order Chaetodermatida; family Chaetodermatidae; genus Chaetoderma; species Chaetoderma sp. LZ-2023a. The sequence goes on along the minus strand of CM067372.1, from coordinate 160,976,237 downwards.
AGAGACTGTTTCCATTGTCCAATCGTGATGTGATAAACGCGTGAACAAGTGTCTCTGTGGTCTGATATGTCAGCACATTTCTGATGGAATTAATGTTACGCAAATGGTAAGTCGCAGATTTGCACACAGAGCTTACATGTGCATCCATATTCATAGCCTGGTCTAGATACACGCCCAAGTTCCTAGCGGATGTAGTTGCCGGGATCACGCTGTCAACTAACTGAACTTCCGTAGTGCCGATTTTGCTGCGTTGTTGATTTGTCGCTATGATAAGGAACTCAGTCTTGTCTGGATTGAGTTTTAGCTTGTTCTTGGTCATCCACCGGCTAATATCGGCGACGCATGTTCGGACCTGTTGTAGAGCTGATGTTTCCTGACAAGGTATGTTAGGCTTAAATGTTAGATAAAGCTGCGTGTCATCTGCGTACATATGCACCTGAAGGTTATGTCGCCGCACTATATCTGCTATAGGAGCAGAGTAAACAGTAAAGAATCTGGGACCGAGGACCGATCCTTGAGGGACACCATGCTTTAGCCGAATGCTGGAACTTAATGATTTGTCAATGCACACTGATTGATGTCTGTCCGTAAGATATGATTTTATCCAGGCTAAGGCTGTACCGCTGATGCCGATGTTATTCCTCAGTCGTTCACATAGTATCTCGTGGTCGATTGTATCGAACGCGGCTGAGAGATCTAATAATACGAGAAAAACTGCGTTATGATTATCTAATGATCTCAGAATATCATTTTGGACCCGTAACAAGGCAGTTTCCGTACCGTGGTTCTCTCGATATGCGGACTGGAATTTTTCGGACAATTTATTCTGTTGCATATGCACAGTTATTCTGGTAGACACAAGCTTTTCAACGAGCTTAGACAGAAATGTTAAATTCGAAATCGGTCGGTAATTGTTCAATTGTTCAGGGTCTAGTGAAGATTTTTTCAGCAATGGCGTAACTAAGGCACTCTTCATGATAGATGGGAAAACACCGTCTGTTAAAGACATATTCACGATGTTAGTGATTATTGGTGTAAGAATGTGCACATGTTGCTTTACTATTGATGTTGGTATAGGATCTAGTGAACACGTTTTGCTTGGGGATGACACAATGAGATTAGTGATCTCGGACTCAGTAGCTAGTGCAAAGCTTTCGAGTATTGGCGGTTGATTAATTGCCTCATTGTCATCCATAACTACTGGCTTTTGATTGTCAAGATTATTGCGGATGTTATGGACTTCATTGAAATGGACTTCAATAAGCAGATTTGAACTTTCTTGAAAAATCCTGACCATTTATGGGTTAAGAATGTAATATGTTGTTTATATTTCAGCCAATAAACCAGCTATATGAAAAATGCATCATACCCCACAGACATCATACTGTATATTTATCACTCATCATCTCATTTGACTGGGTGCTTTTCCACAACACAATCATGTTGACAATAGCGTGTGCATTTCAGCCTGGATTTTCAGTACTGTGTGCATTCTGGATGCTAGCCAGTTGAATTTGTTTAATTAACCCTTTAATGGTAAATATTGGTTAAGAAAATTGTCATTTTTACTTAGTGAATATCCATTTGTAGGCCAAGAATGGAAAATGTATCCCTGGAATCCCTGGCTCTGTTATTGAGCCAGGCACTCCAGTGATAAATTCTTGAAAATATTCTCAATACCACCGCAAAGGGTGTTTTTTTGCCAGCTTGACCATTAAAGGGCTCTGTTAGTTGATGAATTTTCAGAGTGCGCATGTCAATAATATAGGGTTTGGACCCGTTGAATTGAAATTTAACATTATTGGTCAGTGGTTATCATTTCATAACCAATTGTTTCCATTTTGGGCCTAAATTCTTTCATTCTTTACCTAAAATGTTCATCTTTCCTGTTAAAATGTTCATATTTGGAACTTAGATTTCAATTCTTCAAAGAGAAACGTTTGTATTTTCATACTCTTGCATTTTGCATCCATATTTTTTGTTACTGAACAAAGCAGTTACTTTTTAGTCCAGATTTTCTTGCTCCCGTCAAACGTTTTGTATGTTTCTGACCAGAAGCATAAGATCTCCAGCTACAATTTTCACATTACTATTCATTTGAAATTCTTTTTACCACTTTGAACCCATATATATATGCATATTAACTATCAAAAGTTATATATTTCTGGATAAACACTTGCTTATAATCCCAAATTCATAGATTTCAGTAACACATTTTTGCATTTTCACACATACACGTGTTCTTGCATTATAGGTCCACATTTTCTTGTTTCATGTCAAGAGTTGTGCATTTAAGGATCCAAAATATCCATGTTTCTGACCATAGTTTTCAGATTTCCACCTTAAAATTTAAACAATAGGCTATATTTAGAAAAATAATCTTATTTCAATTACAAAATTTAACATTTTGAGCCCATATTATACATATTAACTGTCAGATTTCTGTGTAAACATTTGCTTTTAGTCACAAAGTCACAGATTTCAGTACCAAATCATGGCATTTTCACACATATTCTTTCATTTTAGGTCCACATCTTGTTTCCTGTTACATTGTAAACACAGGTTGATATTTGATGAAATGTTCCATTACAAATTTAGAACTTTGAGCCCAGGTACTCATATTAAAGTCAACACTTATATATTTCTCTGTAAACCTTTGCTTTTGACACAAAATTCACAAATTTCAGTACAAAATTTGTGTTGCATTTCAACATTAATTTTTGCATTTAAGTACAAATTTCCATGATTCTTGCCAGAATGTGTGTTTGCAACCTAATGTTAAATGTTTCTGATTTAAATACTGATATCACAGGCTTATTATTCTATTTGGACTGGTATACTGAAATTGTAGACTGACACGTGGTCTTGACATCTCACTGAGGCCATCCTTTAATTACTGTCTGTTTGTATTAATTATATAATATAATATGATTTGGATATATAAGCATTCGATAACATTTAGGAATTGGAAAACAAGTGTGGAAAAATGTTATGAGCTTAAGTAAGTCTTTCAAAAATGTATGCACAATTTCTGATTGAATACCTATTTTGCTGAACATTTCGAAATGAAATTGATAGGAAGTCATGGTTTCATTCAGCAATTTGTTCACAGCGATGACAACTTAATTGAATACAGATACAGTGCCTATACAATTTCCATTAAATCACAAAAAGTGTAAATGGTTAATGAATAGCTACATCTTCTTAAGGGTTAAGAGTATATGGATGTCTAGGATTCATCACATACATGTACCTGCAACAACGGATACACTTTACCTGCTCCCAAAAATACTGCAATATTTATATTTCTACATAAAAAGACTGGACTGACTAAAATTTGCTGAATGTTCATAGTTTTATTATTTGCTTAGCTTTATTTTGGTGTGCTTAGCAAAAACATAGTAAAAGAAACCCTAACCTTCACCATGAAAGATAATTCTCTACATTTACCTACCTCAATTGCTAGGGGCATGTGATTGGTAAATTATTTTATTGGGCCTCAAGACATGATACCAACTGCTATTGCATAAATTATGTGTATGTAGTTAAAATAACAGAACCCCCCATGTAGATCCGCACTTCCACTTCAAATTCTACATTAACAATCTACAGGCAATAGCAAAAGTATTTAAATAATTACATAATTAAAAATATGGGGTACTGATGAGATATGCTTGATAAAGTAGATGGTATAGAAAGAACAATCAATGTTTACCTCAGTGTATGCACACAGTGTACATTCTACAAAATGTGTTAGCATTAGATAATCAGATGTATGCATCTGCAAGTGTCATGCCATGAATTGGTTCGGAGAAATTAGGTAGCATTGCCAATGTTGAATCACTCACTCCATATTAAAACATTGCTGAACATATGACCCACATATCTGCTCAAGCATATACACCAATTTGTCTTTTAAATACGAGTGGTGTATGAGTATCTAGCCATGTGCCATTCACTCAGGAAATGTTGAAAATTAGATTTGTGGAAGCAAGTTCCTGACAGACAGGGGTGTACCTCCATCCATACAGGGAAATGTATAGGCTCTAGATAGCAGATTCAATTTAACAATGACCAGGACTGATGATAATTGGAAGTTGTACTGTAATTTAATTACCACATTGGATAAATTGGTAAATCTTTAGGAATTGGAATTGTTAATTGAAATTACTTTACCCCAAGAATGACTAATTCCCAATTTCCTTTCAATCATTTAATATTGTTATCAACATAGTTTTGTCTCCTAACATAGCATAACATATATAATACAACAAACCCTTTAAAGGCCAAATTGTCCAAAACCAGCATTTGTGTTGATCTTGAGATGCCAGGCTACATAATCAAGACAGCCATTTCAGTTGTAAATTTTAAAAATTGCCTTCTTTTGATCTTGAAGGTGTAAATGTGTATTTTGTGTGAGAAAATTGACATTTTCTTAATGAAATGTGACCATTAAAGGAGAAATTGTCATGTTTGCCAAAACTCGCTTCTGTAGTGGCATATCTTGAAAGATGTCCATTTGCAAGCCAAGGGAAGATTACTTTTTGAAAAATGAAATGGCTGGCTTTCTTACTGGGGCAGTAACATAAAGTAAAGTACACAAAATCTTCCCTTAACCTACAAACAGCCATTTACTAAGCAAACATTCATATATCATTTACCAATCCTCACCATTACAGGGATAATGCCGAACATATAGCCCTAGATCCAGGTCCTACAGCCCCTGGCCCATAGCATATGAGCTCACCATGTTCACTCTGTACATTTCAGATGTTTTTCCAGTTGAATATTAAAATACTCTATGCTGATCAGCTATCTGAGTATGACTGTATTTAGTATTATTTTATTTACTGTTATACATTCTCACGGTTGCTGCCAGGAAAAGAAATTGTCTTAACCACCACCCCTTCCTCTGCCCCTCCATACAACATCTAAAACATTTAGGGGCCTAATGCTCCCTACCCCCACCCTCTGTTTCTGTCACTAACTCCACAAAACACACAATTTGTGAAAATAACACTCATACGTTTGGAGAGTTTAATAAAAAGTCACCAACTGTGTCATGGTGGATTTAAGATGATATCATGGGGTGTATCCAAACTAGCAGTCATGGTCTGCGTGGGGTTCCCAATGGTGATGGGGGTAAGTGGGGTGTCATGCCCCTTACCCTATAATAAATGGAAAATGAGATGCTCTGAGTAGTAGTTTCCTGCATATTGATTAATTAATTAATAATTAAATCGAAATTAACCATTGTTTATTTACTGAGATGCGGGTGGGAAAATAATGCAGACCACCACCACCACCCTCCACCTCCCACCGCCCCAAGGGCGGAGTTGGAGTTGGGGTGGGTGGGGGAGGTGGGTTGGTGCAAAGATTCACATGAGCTGATGGGGTGGAGGGGTTGTTTCTGACATATCATCACTGTAGTATTTTGCCTTCACTTTGTCAATTTGTCCAACTGTATCGGTAGAGCTGATGTAAAATTGCAATTCTCATAGCTTTGAGTAGCATCAACCGCTGCCGCGTTGTTGTTTTACTAACAAAACAGTGATCAGCTGGCCGTACACGTGATGGCCAGTCATCTGCACACGCGTGTAAATGACGTCAGAAGGGAATTCCGTAAAAACTATAATATTATTACTATTATTATTATTATTATTATTATTATTATTATTATTAAGCAGACTAAATTTAAGATACTGTGAGAAGCAACCTTTCACAACAGCACGCCCCGACACCGCTATGAGCTCAATTCTGTTTAGCAACATGTGAATATCACAGCAAATTAAATTGTGACGTGACTGGGAGAGAGCGGACAAATTAAAGCTTTAGAGGGTAACTCAGAACAAAAAAAATAAACAACATTTATCAACGATCGCGTCATCGCGTGACTGTCAAGGTTACTACAAAACAGCCAGCAGATCGACTGGCCACGTCATTGATTACATCCGATTATCAAGAGCTTCCACTGGTATCTGAGGCATTTCATATTATTTCACGAAAATAGTGCTATAGTATATGTATATTATCTAAAATATACTAGCATCTCACGAATTGTTCTCAAATATTACCTCGTGCTATTGTCGCTAGGCCTACAATCCATGGCTCCGTGTATTTACACTGATACAAGAGGCGTGGCTTCGTGCCGAGAAGTCGGTCATATCGCCTAAATGTAGATAGACCGACGATTTTGATTGGGTCGCTCAATTTAGTAACGACGCGCATTGATTGGCTAAAAACGTTGCGCAGCAAACATGCGCGCCCTGATTTTGGCTAGTTATGTGGCAGTGGGTCAGTCTGGAGTTACGACGGCACGGAGGATTAAGCCTCTGCCGGCGGGAGAATGTGGGGAGGGGTGATATCCACGCGAAAATAGTTGTAATTACGTGCCCAATTCAAATCATTTGTGGGGGCGATTTGGGAGAGTTCCAGCCGTTTTGGAATATGATTTAACTGAAGACAGTGTCCATGTGGATATGTATACCTGGTTGGGTGTGCATCTGATTGCGTTAATATCAGGATTCGTGTAATTTCTTGGTTTTATTGTGGAAATTTGCGGCGACTATGACTATTTAAGCAGCGCTGATATACGTTGAATATGGAATCATACTACTCAAGCCTCACTCCATTTTTCCCATCGGAATAATCCCGTTATTAAAGGTATACCGGTATGGAAATTTACATCGATACCGATATTCTAATACCGTTAAGCCCTAGCAACGCATATAACGAACATTTGGCTAAAACATTTGTTTCAGAATAAATATTTCAGGAAAGGTTCGTTGTGTGTGCTGGCCATTGCGTATACCAGCTAACTCGATTATGTGTGTCAAACTAAAGTATAGAAACGAACATCTGAAATATGTAGATATGCCAGAAAATTCGCCTTCTCATAAAAAGCAGTCGTAGTATTTGATGATTATCCGGCTGACACCACAATCTATTGTCACGAAGGACTTGAAAGAACCTGCGGCAGCATAGCTATATAATGCTCACAATGTTCAAGGAGCTTTGAATGATGTTGAAAACACTTGAAAGCATTTGGAAAGAATTGCACTCCTTTCAACCGCAGGACAAAATTACGCATCATGCCCTTGCTTGGATACACTCATCCATCCCAGGTAACAGGGCGTGTCACATCCTCTGAGGAATTGTATATATAACACAGAATGCAGCCCGCGTCACGACTGTATTGAAGGCTGGGAAGAATGCTTTCACACGTGTGGACTTTAAACAGACCCATGTTCAGTAATCGATTATGCATTCATTAACTCGTCCTAGGCTGCTTTGTCAATTTACCATTATCGATGCATAGGCCCACCATAAATAAATGCCATCGGTTAACGGTCTTGTTCTATCATTATCTTCGATGTTGATGCATTCAAATAACAATTCTCGCTTCTTTATTTATTTATTTGTTTGTTGTTACTTTGGTAGGGGTTCTGACGCGGTGTTTTCGCGTCAGATTAACTATTGATAATTTATATTTAGACGTGTTTGTGGACTGCAATAATCATATCTATGTCAAACAACATAATACTGTACATTGTTAATTGAGTCAACTCTTTGACGCTTGGATTTCCAGCGGCTCTATTTCAGGTCAACAGGTAATCTATTCAATATCTTGACACTAAATTGTCCTGGAATCTGTTGCTGCCAGCAACAGATTCCAATCACAGTATACGTATAGGTCAAATTAGTTTCAAAAGATTCAACATACTATTATCAAGGCCTACATTGCAAAAGAGTTGCCGTTGCTTGTGGAGATGGGTTAACGATCTATAGAAATGACAACTACATTGTTATGTCATAGACAGAAACATCTTACAGAAAAAGTTATTCGACAAATTCCAGCAAACTTTATGATACATGTAGACATAAGTTGAAATAAACACGATGGATGAGAACGCAGCATTGCCATGGTTACAAGAGATAATGCGTGTTCGCGTAATTAATTCTCTTTGTTGTAGATAACACTGCAAACGAAAAATCATTAACACCATCCCCTTACTAACAATGACCTTTTTTTATCAAGGAATAATTACGCGAGTTTCATGTATTAAATAAACAGAGCGTGTTCGCGTTTTTATAACTTATGTACTCGTATATGTCGAGATATGCATGCCTGTGCGTGTGCGTGAGCGTGTGCATGTGCGTGCGAATGCGCTCGTGCGCGCGTGTGCGTTCACGTATGCACGCGTGGATGTACGAGCATGATCCCCGCATTCGAGTGCCGATGCAGGTATTCAGGTATAATATTCATGTCTGCATGTGTTTGTATGTGTGCGTGTGCGTGTGCGAGAGTGTGTGCACATTTGCGCACGCGTGCGTGTACATGCATGGGCCCCACATTCGAGTGTCCATGTGGATATGTATACCTGGTTGGGTGTGCATTCGATTGCGTGTGCGCGAACATATGTATGGGCGTATTCTTCAACGCGTCCAGGACAGATTCACGTTTGATCAAGGGATCAATGAGAATTTCAATGAGTAAGTAGAGTTGCTCTCATTGAAAAAATAAGAAATATATAGAATGTAGCCTTTATGTTGCATCATATATCATGCCCTTTATTTAATTGCCGGAGCACTTTCTTTAAAATGAGTTATCGTTTAATCTAGAATCTCAGTGGAGGAACCCACTTATACCGGGCCTCCGTAACGGTGTTTTTATCCCTCGCTAAGCTCCACCCACGCTCTGCAAGTGTTGGGATCAATCGATGCCCGCACTCTCCGAATCTATGACAGCAACAGCGGCCAATCAAATTGGTTTCAACATATTCAACGGAATATTATCGTATCGCATCGTACCGCGTCGTACGGCATCAAGACGTAATTGATTATGACGTCCGGCTACACATGGCGTTGTTTATTATTACCTCATAATATGAGTGATCAATAAACTGGATTCGTACATAGCTATGTAACTATCTGTGGCGGCGGAGTGACTCCGCAACAGGGGAGGGGTGGGGGGGCGCGGATGCAGGATTTCGTGTCGAGGGGCGTGATGGAGGTGGACCAGCGAGGCGGCTTCCCCCTCCCTAATATATGTGAGCCGGGGGTCCTCCCCTAGAAAACTTTGAAAATTAAATGTTCTGAGAAGGCATCTCCTGCATTCTGAGTGATAATTCGTGGTTAAGATTGCTCAGGAAACAGAGAATTTTTCTCTTAGAAAATGTCAATTTACAGAGCATGAAAGGAATATTTGAGAAATCTTCCACTTGAATGGACTGGATTGCTATGCCAAATTTCAAATCAGGGCGTGTAAATCAAGATCATTTCAGATGGTCTGTCCAGTTAAGGTGTTACTGCCTGGTTAATGATATTGACTGTCGCCATCAGTGACCTGCATGTGTGTTCCTAGATTTTGTTGATATAAGATTTATGAGCAATAGCAATACGTGGCCAGTGGACAATGACAGTACCATAGAAATACGTATTCACAGTACACAAAACACTCTGCGGGGGGGGGGGGGGGGTGGAGTGATAATTCGGGGTTAATAAATGTACACTAGGACAATTGAAAGGGGTGGGGGGCTAAATACATTATTAGTCCCCACCCCTCCCATTATTTTAGTGGGTGGGGCGTGTTAGCCACCACCCCCCCCCCTTCCACCCCGGCTCCGCCGCCACTGGTAAATATACCCTACAGGTAAGCTCTTCCATCTTTTAAACCTAATTTCTCAAGAATCTGTTGTTATTATAAGCAGCAACTGCAGCTCCCGGGCAGATTAGTTTCAAAATATTCAACGGCGTAGTTAGTAAATTTTGAAGGTGGTTAGAATTGTATTATTTCTTATTCAAATGGTTTACAATTACAGATCGCACGGACAGAATAACTAACTGCACGATTAGCGGCGTTGTAAATGCGTATGCGTGCGTCAGATTTCGCATTCGTTTCCCTACAGTACAGTTGTTTGTTTTATTTTGACATTTTAGTTGCTCTATGCACACTGGAAATCAGTATTACATTGTTGTAATGTGCGCAATCTCTGAAATAATGAAACACAACACTCTCACAATGGACCTTTCCAGTTTTAGCTAGGTCCCGCCCATCTCTAGCTAAACTCTACCCACACCTAGCTCATGTTGGGCGCGATCGATCTCTGAACTATCTGACCACCAATTTCCAGAGACCTATACAGGTAAGCTATTGAATATTTTGGAACTAATTTGACTGGATGCTGTTGGTGCCTATGGCAGTAACAGCGTCCAGGCAAACTAGTTACACAATATTCTATCGCATGTTTATTAAATAGTAGAGACATACAATTCGCACACCGTGTCGGACTATTAAGAGATAAAGACGAACATTTTGGAATCATTCATGATGTAATAATTATGACGTCATTCAAAACGCCACTTAGCTGACTTTGACGGCATATGCCGTCAGATTGATGGATGGATTCTCTGGAAAAGTGAATACACCTTTCCCACATTGACGTCATGACACCTGGATTTCCGTAAAGCAACGCTCTGAGCAAAACTGATGGCTGGTACCGCCGCCAACATGCCGCCGACCCGCGTTGAGTTACTTTTGCACTAAAATACACAGCAATCTAAACCGTTCCTATGATAAACTAAAATCATTATATGATTTAAATCATATATCATTGGAACGTGCATTCAATTGCCGAAACAGTAATGCATTTTTTTTTTTTGCATATATAAAATACACCATTCGACTTAGAGTCATTAAATCAGGTGGGCAAATGGGGCTATTTTAAAATTGCAATCAACTGCATTAAATTTCACAAAACTATACAAACTAATACAGAAATGTATAGAAAATTAGCTTAGCTTTCCATTGATGTATGACTTCAATAATATTAAGAACATAGTGTTTCATATGCCCTGCTTAATGTGCACTGTACTGCTTCCCATAATAAAGTATTGCTGTTTGAGCGTCGGCTATCGCGGTTGCCAGTCGGAAGTGGTGTGCGCGATGCATTCCGGGAAGGTATTTTCCCAAAAATACGCTAATGTGGGAAAGGTCTATTGAACGATGCATTCCTCCCCACGAAGCTTCGACAAGCACAGTTCTGTAATAAAGATTGTGTGCATTGTGTTCATAGCGTTTGGTATCATATTGATGCTCTAAAATGTTGAATATAGAAGATTGGTTAAACGGATAAAAATAGGTCATAATTAATACATTTTGAAAATGGTTTTCATTAATTTTAATTTGTCATAATTCTGAAAATAAAGTCCCTTTCACCATTTCGCCAATGAATACACCGAAAATCAATAACAGAAGCAATACGCATTGCCACTACGATGCAATCAAGATGCATATTTTTCAAGTGATTTATATTACCGAATGGTTAATCCTATGTGTGTCAACAGCGCCTCAAAGCGCGCAAAATACTACTTATACCACTTACTCGTTTTAATGGTCAACATATTTCAAGCAATTTTAATTTTAGAAGACTATTTTGATCAAGTTATCACGGAAATTGTGGCCGACTTGACCACCAACAGGGTAACCTTAAGGAAAATGTATGTTTTTACTTAGCCAGTGCCCATTTGAAGGTCAAGAAAAATGTATGTTTGGCAATTTACCGATGGAATGCATTGCTCGGTTACGGTGTCAGTCATTCAAGGGGTAAATATTCAAAAGTACTCTTCTCTTGGCCTGCAAATAGACATGCCTCAAGACCATTGATTGTGGTTGTTTTGAACTAGAAGGTTTGAGATTTGAATGGTTAGGTTGACACAAGAGGGGGGGGGGGGGGGTGGGGTAACGCATACAATATAAGCTACATAACATGTAGGCAACATAAGATGGATAACAAATCCATTCTTAGGTAAGCCCCTCTCCGTTTTATTGCGATCGATGTATGTACCGAGAATCCTACCTACGCCGGTAAGATGTTGATTATTCTGAAACTAATGTGACTGGTGATTTTTGTTTAGTGTTTGTTAACTGGTATATTCTTCAAAGATATGCACTTGACAGGAATTTTAGGGGGATTCATGACTGATGTATACTACGCCATCACGAGTGTGACGTCATCCTATATGTGAGGTAATTAGTTATGACGTCATATGATTGAGTGTCTGATAGGATTTCGTCGTTGATATTAGCAAGTTAAAGATATAATCATGCACACTGACACATGTAAGTGGTGCTAAATTGTGTTTTGAAAATACGATACGTCTTGACTTAGACAGCGTTTTTAACATCGTCCTATTGCACGATCCTCGCCCTCCCACTACGTTCCCGTATCGAGTGCCGGGCATGCACGCCTTTGATGTTTGCGCTAAGTTCACGAAGCTTCATGCATATTAATGAACTGGGGTCAGTCAACTTGCGCCAATGAGATTTCTCGATGAGATATCAGGAAATAAACAAATTTACATATGTGCGTACATCAAACTATCTGTTTTTGTTACCGAAAACCAATCTACACATTTTCTGTTCCTCAGATAACTTGTTTAGCGCAAAACTATTGCACACTTTTGCAAATGTCTCTTTCCAGATCAACAGCGTCAGGATCGCAGTTGTTTTCGTGACTGTAAATTAGGTCACCAGACGAGCTCTCGCCTATCACGTGAAGTAGGCAGACATCTGATTGGCTACCTCCAAACGCACTAGCGTGATGTTACTTCACATACTGAGAAATCACAGGTCTGCAAGTACGGGCTCGAACAGCGTGGCTATGTGTATGGACGTATTTTAGTACGATGCGTGTAATGGCCCTTTCCACTGTATCCATTCATCAATCTACTACGTGACATGTAGGATGACGTCATAAACAATTACAGCACGAGTGACTCGGTTTAGTCCGTCTTAAACGCGACGTATGAATTGTATCTCTTTACTATATTACAGACATAATATTCATACAGCAATGCTTAGTCCGTCATAAATCAACGTTTCCACTCTATCCACCAATCAGATGCCATCATAATCGACATAATCGTGTAGGATAATGCCATAATCAATAAAGCCGTGAATACCATCAATAAGTGTGCCACGAACGCTTACACGATGACGGACTACGCAATTTTGTACGAATTGCATGTCTTTACTACTATTTAATAAGGATGCTGTTGACTATTTTGAAACTGATTTGTCTGGTCGCCGTTGCTGCAACAGCACCCAATTAAATTAGTTTCAAAATATGTAACAGCTTCCATGTACAGTTTTCTGGAAATTGATAGTCAGGGAGTTCATGGATCGACCTATTCCACCACGCGGCATGGCTGGAGCTTAGCTAGAGATGGGCGGGGCATAGCTAAAACTGGAAAGGGCCATTGTTCCAGCTAGTCTAGGGGAATGTGATTGACAAATAGACACACGTGTTTGTACCTATTCTCGTGGCATGGTGCACATTCTCTATGTTTTTTCTTATACCAGATTCTACGCCCGCGTAGTTACCAATTCCATACTGGCTGCCAACAAGCATAAGACACGCACAGGAAACCATAACACCAACGTGTTAAGTGTTTTGCAATCAGACTTAAAATAACTTAATCTAAGGGCGTGTTCTCAGGCGTCAGTATCGGGATCAGGATTAAGTATCTGGTGAGAACACGGCCTAAGGGCGTGTTCTCACTAGATAATTAATCAGGAATTACGCCAAACTGAGGCCTGGCGTTATTCAGGATAATATCTCTAGTGAGAACGCGGCATTCCGAACAAGAGCCTAAATGAGCATAGGATGATCGTAAAGGACAAGATGTGTTCTGTTACGCGCATTTCTGTTGTACAGCATACATACGTTTCTTCATCGGATTCAGACTGGGCAGGGCATGTGCCAGTTAAATTGATTGTTAGTGGATGTATTGGCTAGATCACTCAAGATCCTATCAAAAGTGGCATTTAAGAGGTCAGTGTTTTCTCGCCGGCCTCGTTTATATGAGATTATCATATTACTAACAGAATCGTATGAGTGTCTGCTTCTAACATGGATGTTACATATAGACTATAACTGTCTTCCATGAACATTAGAACCATTCAGTCTCTCTTCTGATTACTGAAAAATTTGAGACACAACATTATTATGGTATTCTATAGACCGTGGTGGGTGGCTGTGGAAGTAGCCAGAGTAATGAGAAGAGTATTGTGCAACGTCACAATTGAGTGATAATTGTTGAGAAGTTGTAAGACTAAAATGAAACAGTAAATGAACCATCAGCTGAACAGATGTTACTGACAGATTGTGTTGACGTGCCAAAATATGGAAATGTCAGGACAGGCACTTTGGAGATCTACTGAACTTCAGTCCTCAGCGATAGCTACAACAAGCCCCATAGCGAGGGTATGTGCATGAGTGATCTAGTAAATATATACGATAACTAGGGCTATATTACAATGGACGCTGTGGAAGAAAACTGATTGCAGTTGAACGGGTTTTTTCCACGCCTTCACTCCACATGAAACAGTTGCGCATCATAATAATTGTAGAATAAGGGCTATCTAACTCCACTTATATCCAATTTCAAAACATATTTGTTTGTGTTGTAAGTTGGCAGTTACTTCCTTTAGTGAATCCGCGATCACAAGGTATTTCAACCCCTGAAAAATATGTGATTCGTTTTCAAAAAATTGGCTTGGCGTTCCAGAATCGTGGCATAAAATGAACATATTATGTAATCATAAACATACCGTTGATGTAGCATGCACACTATGTACATGTTGCCACCACTGCGTACAGAAGACTGCCATCAACATAAGAATATAACGTTACTAGTAAGAAACGAGAAGCGATTTTCGTGTCCAGCATTAAGCTCCGGATGCGAAAAGACAGGCCGTAATTGGCTTTTTTTAAGGCAACGCTTACTGTAGCGTAATGAGAGCACTTCATGCCAGACAAAGCTGTCGTCACGAACTGACTCAAATAGACATTATGGAATCAGGGTAAGTACATATCGCGATAGATTCCACGGATGTTATTTTAGGCGGTTCATCTTCGTAAGCGGTTTACCATAATTCCACTGTTTAGTGGAGTGATCCGAACTGTCACTCGTGTGTCCGACGTCATAAGTAAAATATGTCCTTAGGTAGCCGACACCACACACAAATCAACCCTTTCAGAACGAAACTGGCCAAGACCGGCCTCTGCAGGAGTCTTGAGAAATGCCCATGTGCAGGCAAAGTGAAGACTATTTTTGAAAATTTACCACTGGAATGACTGGCTCGATAACCGAGTCAGTCATTCCAGTGGTAAATTTTAACAAAATACTTTTCTATTGGCCTCCAGATGGACATTCAATAAGTAAATATTTACATTTTTTGAACACATTTAGTCGTTAACGGGTTAAGTATGAGCGACACTAACTGTAATGACCGAAGGCACAGCATCACTTAATACATACCGGACTATAATTGTTCGTGAATAACAATGCGAAGCAAGACGGTAGATTCACCAACTCGCTGACATGCATTCATGTTGTTGATGGGCAGAGCGACACTCTTGTTTCAGGTCAATTAAAGTGCATATATTTTAGATCACGGGCTCACTAAGTGAATCCAGAAATACACCCCTTTATAAAATAGGTGGCTAAAGGTTCTATGAATGGCAGGACAAAGCATCACGTATTTATGTCCCGCGTCACAAAGTGCATACCGGAATACACATTTCTGGACGTAACTGTGGAAAGCAAGATGGCAGGATCACCCGATTTAGCACATACCTTCATATTATGACACTTTATGTATGCATTGAGTTTGAGTATCTTGTATCTTGGACATGGGGATGGGGGTTCACTAAGTGTATTGCCAAGATAGCACGCAAATGCGTGAGTCGGCATCTCCATCTAGTGCATTCAGTCATTGTTAATTCAAGTAAAAATGCCAATCGCTCGTTATCTTGTTTGTAATTATTGGTTATCCTGTAATGGATCATGACAACGGCCATATCATCATTGTTGAAAGCGTAGGGACTCGGGTGCCCTTTATAATGTCTCTCGAGACAACAGTATACATGGACACCCGTATAAAAAGGGGTTAGTAACATACCTGTCTGATGATTAATATACAGGCGACGGAAATCAGGCAGATGGAAACAGGGAAGGGATACATAGAGGAATCTAGTTTATCGACCAATCATGTGACGTCAAAATGAACTAAGTCACGTGTAGGCTGACGACATAATCAATTGCGTAATGAATGCCGAGAATTAGTCCGTCACAGACGCTTACTATTCCATAGTTGTAGGAATTGCATGCATTTTCGTGTTAATTGGCATGCTGTTGATATGTAGCATGAACAACCAGTCAAATTAGTTTCAAAATCTTTAACAACGTATTTGCATAGTTTTCTGTAGGTTGAGATTCAGTGAGTGCATGGATCGATTGATGCCAACACTTGCAAAACGCGGGTGGGGCTAGGACAGAGATGGGCTGGACATAGTTAAACCTGGATTCTTCCATTCCAAACAAACACCCACCGATCGATAGACAGGATAATATTAGCTAGCATTACCAATTAACCTTTCCAGAGGATCCATCAATCATCTGGCCTCGTATGCCGTCATAATCGGCTCAGCGTGTGTATGATGACATCACAAATCATTGCCTCACAAAGGGGTCCATACAGACCATCATCTAATCTCAAATAGTCCGACACGTTGTATGAATTGTATGTCTTTGTAATTCTTTGTTATTGAATAAACATGTCGTTGACTGTTTTGAAACTAATTTGACTGTTAAATTAGTTTCAAAATCTTCAACAGTTTACCTGTGTAATTTTTTGGAAATTGATAGTCAGGGTGTTCATAGATCGATCGATACCAACACGAGCGAGGTGTATGTGGAGCGTAGCTAGAGATGGGCGGGGCGTAGCTAAACCGGAAAGGTCCACTGTACAAGTGACAGCCTCGCATTGGAGACGGAGTAAATCTAGGTACGGTATAGCTCATAAATATATTAAGCTGTTCCAAAGCAAAAAACAGAAACATGTTTTAGTCAATACAATTTTGAATACGATGTAAGGAATGTTCTGTTGAATAGTGTGGAATTAATTTGATTGGAGCAAGCAGTAGCTTCCAATTCAATTATGTCTTAACTGTTTAACTCTACGTTTTATTTTGTCTTTGAAGCTTGTGAAGTTATTTCAAAACTGTACTGTATTGCACTTAACCGTATGGCATATGAGCATATTAACGAGAAGGCTGAAATACGAAGCATCTTGTATAGTGTATGAACTGTTAACGCCTATGGTATCAGCACCTTCCTGTCAAATTATCTTCAAAATATTCAACGGCTTTCCTGTTTGCGTATTACCCTAGCTCAGCCTGCAAATGGAAGAGGGTATTGCGATATGCCTGTGTGTGTGTGTGTGCGTGTGCGTGCGCGCGTGCGCGTGTGCGTGCACGTGTGCGTGTGCGTGTGCGTGTGCGTGTGCGTGTGCGTGTGCGTGTGCCTATGCGCGCGCGCGCGCGCGTGTGTGTGTGTGTGTGTGTGTGTGTGTGTGTGTGTGTGTGTGTGTGTATCTAAAATAAAAGCTAATCCAATTTGGCTCAATTTTAACACAACGAAGGATATCTCGTAAATACTTGTCCGATTTGGCTCAAAACTTAACTCGTGAACGGATGTGAACCTAAACTGTGATTCCGCAAATTTGGTCTGTACAGCGAAAGCACCCAAATACGAACAATTCGTAAAAATGTGTAAATCTGGAATATTCGACAACTTTTACAATAGGGCATCCACGAGAGGGAGATGGGGGAGATTTCTCTTGTATTGGATTCGAGAATATCGCCCTTCAAGGTCCAGCTGATAAAAGCACACTTGCATCCAACTGATAGCGCCACAACTTCTACCTTCACTGAACGATAGAAAGTATGGCTTCCAAGAGTGCGCATTTATGTCCACGCGTCAGTGGCCGTGCGGAAAATTGTATCGAGTTTAGGAGCAATGCGGAGTTGCTTAAAGTCGATTGAATTCCGGCTGGGTTTATGGTAATCAATGGTGTAAACTAAATTGGCCTACGCATTCGGTGGATTAGATTGACCTAGCAATTGAAGCTAGTAAATTATCAATGTCTAACATATGGTCTAAATCTCGCTCGTCTGACCTTGATCAATGAAGGCATCACTCCTGTCTGGTCATATGCCTATTGACCGTTCAATTTATAAGGCGGAGTGGTGGGAGGGGTGAGAGTCGTGTGGTACAGATTCGGCTGCGGATATAAGAAATAGACGCTTGGATGCCTAATGGATCGTACACCGCTCAGTACATGCTTGGGTTGGTTGCTTTGGCGCATACAGTCTATATCTAATCGGTCAATCCGTCGTTCAGCCATTTTAAACGTCTGTCTCTTTCGACTAGACACTTGTCACAAGCACCGACGGCCCAGTGTCCGAGATACTCGCCCAGTTTGTGCCAAGCTGTTAATGATAAAGGAGAAGTGGGGCTAGGTTGGGGTTTGAGTGACAGCATAGCCGGCGGGTCTACGTCTTTTCGACATCAATCATCTTCTATGGTTTCGCAACGGTCCTCCTGCGAAATGAGAACTTTGTGCCGGATAATTGCACGAGTTCTGTATATAGCTGTCTGTGGCTATACTATGGGTGCTTCGATATGACAATATTAACAGAGGGATCAATTTCGAGCTAAGCTCCTCCAATGTTTTTGCTCGCTTTGGGATCAATTTTGATTCCTGAATTTCCAGATATCCAAATTTCTAGTTAAGCAGTATTTTGGCAGTAATAAATTCAACAGACTGTTTATTAAATATTAGAGACATAAAATTCGTACACTTAAATCATCAATTAATGTTCACGACGGAGCTAAATACGCCATTCATTACACATTTTGATTGTCACGTTAGCCTATGTGAGACGCACTTGATTAAAGCGTTATATTCCTGAGTAACACATCGGATACATCCATTGACTGAACAATGCCGTCACAGTTACTCCTAATAAAAAATATAGTTTACTCTTTCTTCGTAATAAGACTATCTACGTTGCCACATTTCACACACACACTATCCCTGTCGATGGAAAGATGCCTCAAATGTATGACGTCATAATCAGTATACGCCACTTCTTAGCTGACAACATAATCAAATAGCGACGTCAGACACGAACCAGACAACGACTCAACCATAGCTGTTTGAATCGTGTGTTATTCTTGAACTTACAATTAAATAAAAATGATATTGAATTTGTTGGACTATAAAGTCCCACATAGTTGCTTTCAAATTGAGATTCTAGGAATGCCGGCTTCAATGTGTTAACATCTATTCAAACGTGGAAAAAGTGGACGGAGCTTAACTAAAAATGGGCGGAGCTTAGTTAGAAATTGGAAGTGCATGGCTAGAAAAGTGAGGCACATAGCTAAAAATGAAGGCGCATAGCTAGAAATGGAGGCGCATAGATGGAAATTGAGGGTGGCTGGGGGCACACGGCTAGAAATTGGAGGCGCATACCTAGAAATTAAGGCGCATTTCTAGAAATTGGACCCCCATAGCTAGAATTTGCAGGCTCATAGCTAGAAATGGGAGACGCATAGCTAGAAATGGTAGGCGCATACATAGGAATGGGAAGCTCATAGATAGAACTTGGGGACGTACAGCTAGAAATGGATGCATCTATTAGATATGGCGACATATATATTATATACAGATTTTTTTTCAAATAGATAACGGAAGTAACTGTATTGGTACTTTGACAATGCGATACTGTTGTTCCACATGTTAGATACATAATTCTCCTCTCTAGTGAGTATTGTGACAACACCGAAGAACACTTGATAACATTATTATTTCTTTGTTATATATATATATATATATACAGCAACAACTACCCTTCCCATTATTCTCGAACGCAGAATGAGAATATAAATGCTCGCATCATAGGCTACGTATACGTAAGTTTCGTCGACGAATCTATTGGGTTTCAGAAACCAGCGGAAATAACGACAAGCCGATAATATAAGAGTGATCTATTTCTAGCTATGCCCCGCCAGTTTGTAGTTAAGCTCCACCCAAGATTTGCCCATTATGGGATTGATCGAGGCCGGCATTCCCAGAATCCCAATATTAAAGCAACTATGCAGGTACGCTTTTGAAAATTCTGCAACTATTCTGGCCGTGTACTGTTGCTGCCCATGTCAAATTAGTTTCAACTTATTCGGCAGAATGTTTATTAAATAGTGACTCCATCACAGACATATAATTCGTAGTCTTGGGGTACTAGTCTGAATCATCCATGAGTACATCCTGTACATAAAGAACATATTTCTCACATGTTACATCACGTGTCCTGCAATGAACTTTATGCAATACGAGATATTACGTCACCGAACCAGAACCTGTGCTGGCTTCGGTGATCAAGATGGACGTATTGATCAAAGAACGTGTCCACTTTTAGCTATGCCCCTCCCGCCTCTAGCTAAGCTCCACCCAAGCTTCGCCGTGTTGGGATTGCTCGATCCCCCGAATTCCCTACCTATACATTTCCTGAAACTATACAGATAAGCTGTTGAATATTTTGAAACTTATTTACCTGGGTGATGTTGCTGCCCATGGCAGCAACATCACCCAGTTAAATTAGTTTCAAAATATTCAACATACTATTTATTAAATAGTAAAGACATACAATTCGTACAACAACGCATAGCCAGTCTTCGAATTTGCATTCGTGACGTACTTATCCACGTCATTCATGACGTCATAATTGCGCCACTCATTACAATGCCATTATACACGCCACATAGTTCATTATGATGTCATACGATGGATGGATAAAAAGGTCCATTGGCTAGCAGCATCAAGGACGGGTGGAAGATCTCTCCCTCTAGGTGTAAACAAACTACCAATAAATTCCCACCCATTGTTGGTGGTGGAAAATAATTCAGGTATTTGGATGTTTTCAGTGACAATACTTGATTGAGAGATTCAAAGACAAACGCCATTTTCATTGGTGGCAGTTTCTTCCACTCTGCTTGCTTCGAACTGAATATAATCCACGTAAGTTATCCAGCACACTAATAGGTGTACCTGGATACAACAGTTGGTAGTTATACTCATTCAACTCTCACACTACACAATCACGTGGCCATTGTACATTTCTAACGACTAAAAATTCTCTTATCATTCACTTCAGCGAAAATATTTTAACAGCTGACGTTTCCCTATTCTGGGAATAGGGAATTCTGGGAATTTACCAGCGATCTTGACCAAGCCTGCATAACGAAAAAGAAAAAAGATGACAAGAATGATTTTTCAAATCTTCAAATATTATGGAATGATTTGGTATGTGTTTTCATCATAAGACTACGGGAGATGCTACTGCTCATGCTACTGCTACTGCTACTGTTACTACTACAACTACTACTACTACTACTACTACTACTACTACTACTACTACTACTACTACTACTACTATTACTACTGCTGCTGCTGCTACTACCAGTACTACCCCTACAACTACGACTACTACCACGTGGTTGTGAGTCGGGTAGTTGAAAGCTGGTCCGGTGAAAGATGATTTTTGTCGCCTGGATGGTGGACCAGTGGGTAGGCTACTCGGCTCCCAAACACTAGGCGTATCGGTGCCATAGAATTAGCTGGGTTCGAACATCGCTCATGTCGAAAATTTCAAAATTTCAAAATTACATTCCAATATCGACTGTGCTATAGCCTATCCTAATGCTAGTGCGTCGTCAATGACAGGGTTCCTAGAACTAATGCTTGACAATAATAAAAACTACATACATGCCAGTGCCTAGAGATATGGTAAATCTGGAATGTACACTATCAGTTACAGTCAACTCGTGTGGTTGTGAGTCGGGTAGTAGGAAGCTGGTCCGGTGAAAGAGGAGTTTGTCGTTTGGATGGTGGGCCAGTGACTAGGCTACCCGGCTCCCAACGGCTAGGCGAATCGGTGCTATAGAATTGGCTGCTTCGAACATGGCTCAGGTTGAAAATTGAAAAATGTGAAAATTTCATTCCAATATCGACTGTGTTATATCCTAGTGCCATTGCATCGTCAAATACAGGGTTCCTAGAACTAATGCATGCCCATAATACATACATACTACTACTACTACTACTACTACTACTACTACTACTACTGCTGCTGCTGCTGCTGCTGCTGCTGCTGCTGCTGCTGCTACTACTACTACTACTACTAAACACAATGTGAATGATGGAAAGAATGAGGGTCCCGGTGGGAGTTTGAGTAGCAGTGACTGACAGCATAGCGAGAGTTTCTTTTCGACATCAATCATCTTCTACGTTTCCGAGATGCTACTCTTCCAAAATAGATACACTTCTCCTGACAATTGCGCGCACTGCTTCCGTAACTCACTGTCAGCGGTTATGGTATGGATTCTTCAACTTGACAGCATTAATTGGCGAACCTTGTCCCGGTGCTCACTCTGAATACAACGCAGCTTCGTATTCGTCCATAGCAAGCGTTAGCATCATTAACTCCTATTTTGTTAGCTTTAGAGAAGACTCGTTTCGAGAATTTACCACTGCAATGGCTGGCTCGGTTACCGAGCCGGCCATTGCAGTGGTACATTTTCAAAAAGTGCCCTGTCTTGGCCTGCAAATGGACACTGGATAAACACAATCTTTAATTTTCCTGACACTTCGTTGGACGATGATTAAGACTACCAAAAATGCCCCTGTAGTGTTCTTGAGGGATGTTTATCAACAAGATAACAGAAAGCTATGTTTCTATAGATTTAAGTAATACATTTACAAAAGGATAGTCTTCGCTTGGGCTGTAGAATTACAATTTTCGTGATAAATCTAGACCAGTAAAGAGTTAATTAATCTGTGGGGCATTTTGTGCGGTTTCAGACTATGTTGGCACATGAAGGGTTAACGTAGTTCATATACGACTGTACCCTTTGAAGATTATATGCAGTACATAAATACATTTAAAAGTTTCCAAAAACTAAAACAGGTACATGTTAGTTAGTGAGAGAGAGAGAGAGAGAGAGAGAGAGGGGGCGTGGGGGATGGGAAGAGAGCGAGCAGCCATGACTTGGTGACTGCACGGTGATCATCTAAAAAACTGCAAAAATGAGCATCAGTTACAAGTCGCCCTCGCTTTCCGTAGCAGCATCAAGTATCAATCAAGGAATTTTCCAAAAATTCAGCACCCTATTTCACAGATCATATTCAGATGTATGGGGTTGATCTATAAACCGCCCTTTGTTCTCGCTGCAGTGGTTAACCGCAATGCCTCTAATATAATTATAAACTACTCGCGCCGTAAACAGAATTATTCCTGAATAATTCATCTTCAGACGCTTTGTCCAGAGAAATCGACTAAACCCACCGCATTTGTAGATGTGTATTTGATAAACCAAACACAGGCATCGAAGACGCTCGTGGAATCTATCAATTCCTGGAAATGTTTCCCCCGCAGCTCTGCAGGATAGCGGACGCGGCATCATCACCAGCATCAGTGACGGTAGAGGCGGCAGCGATATCAAGACCGCTGCGCGCTTGATTGTCTTTGGCGATATAACGGCCACTACACGTTATCCAATATTTAGTTTATCTGCGATTTTGGATAAATGTTTCGCCGCGTGTGTGTAAGTGAATCTAATTGCTGTCGTAATTTTCTCAACGTGTGTAAATTTTCGTTGTAGAAACTAGTTAAAAGGTTTTATTCGAAGTTCGGTATTGTTATGTACTAACGTAGTTATGCGATATTTAAGGTATATATCCATGTGCAATTGATAACCATTTAGAGGACAGCTAAAAAATAAGGACAAATATTTCCAAAACAAAGAAACACGCTAGTCCGTAAAATTTTGAATACGTTGTACTGTTGAATATTCTGAGGATAATTGGATTGGAAGACATTGCTGCCTTAGGCAGCAATGTTTTCCAATCCAATTATCTTCAAAATATCCAATAGTATGTTTATGTTGTTTGGAAATATGTAAAGTTAATTATAAACTATATAGCATTTACTATATCGAAATTCCAACAGCTTAATTTTAATACTATCGCACTCGGATACTGTTGAATGACTTGGACGTAATTTGACAGAAACGGTAACAACACTTTCCACTTAAATAAGTTTCAGAATACTCAACATAATATTTCTTTCCCGTTAAATTTCTTTTAGGGAGTTTGGTCATTTGTCTCTAAAACGTTCAATTCTTTCCTAACCTGGGGAGGCATCTTTTAAGCAATGCGCATGGTGTCTGTGTACATACGTCACGAAACAGAAGCGAGTGTGTCTGGCTACGACGAACTAATCGCAAATTTGTTCTTTCAATATTTTTTTATTTTTTAGTAAATTGGCAAATGTCAAGAAATATTAATTCTGCCTATACCATACAATAGCTACTATAATTATCAAAACTACAATACTTTTTCTGACGTCCGAATTGCTGCTAAAATCGTTTGATACGCTTTCTAAATTTTTACTATTCCTACGGCATACAGGCTGCAGTCCTTTAAACGATATTTTGATGACCATTTCAACGATGACACTGCCTTCCAGTTATTTTATTTTCAAAATGTCCAACAACTGTCGAGCATAAATGCTTTCTAGAGATAGATAATGTTTGTCCATGGCCCAAATTGTCTAACCCTAATAGTTACGTCGATGCGTTGTTGAAGAGACGCAGCCAAACTTCACGATGTGAGTTGGAATTATATTTCTCTCGCGCGCGTATGAATACACGCATGTCTATACAAACAACCGTCTGGGCACATCTGGTATTCTATGAATGTGAATTCGAATCAGATTCCAGGTATGAACGCAATGATCGCTCAGAAATAACTGAAGGCTTTTCAAAAAATAAAACGAAACATGTTAGTTAATACAATTTTGAACACGATGTAAAACATGTTTCCTTGAATATTTTGAACATAATTGACCTTTTCAGAGTAATGACGTCATATAGTGTAGGATGCCGTTATAATCACTACGCGGTGAATGATTCTGTACGCCCATCTTTAGCTCTTAATAGTCCGACACGGTGTACAAATTGTATGTTTCTACTATTTAATAAACATGCTGTTTACTATTTTGAAACTAGTTTGACTGGGCGCTGTTGCTGCCATAGGCGAAAAAAAGCACCCAGTCAAATTAGTTTCAAAATATGCAACGGCTTACCTGTATAGTCTTCTGGAAAGTAATAGTCAGGGAGTTTAGAGATCGATCGATCATAACAAGATCGCAGTGTGGGCGGGGCTTAGCTGGAGATGGACGGGGCATAGCTAAATTTGGAAAGGTCCATTGGATTAGAGGTCATTGCCAAATTAGGTTAAAATATCAAACAGTAGATTTTATTTTGCTTTGGAAACACGTTAAGCTATTTCTGAGAACTAGTGAATTACTGACTCCGGGTGGGTGGGGGTATGTGGGTGGGTGGGGAGGGGGGGGGGGTTGTGTGGGTGGTGGGGGCGGTGGGGGGGGGGGCAAAATACGGCGTCGCCTTAACCACTCTTGTTTAATAGTAACCCTTTAATCGGCAAGATGTTAAAAAACGGACTCTGTGCAGTGATCGCGAGGCCATGCTTGTCCATTTGCATGCTGAGAGAAGAGTATTTTTGAAAATTTACCACTGGAATGGCTGGCTCGGTTAATCTTCAAAAATACTTTTCTCTCGGCATGCCAAATGGACACGGCTGAGAGAAAGTTTCTTTATCATTACCGATTTGATGGCCCCTAGCTGCAGTGGTTTGAGAAATGTCCATGTGTAGGCCCACACAAAACTATTTTTTAAATTTAGACAGAAATTTCTTCTTAGCCTGCAAACATTAAATTGTCCTAGAAAATGTTGACCATTCACCCTATTAATTGATATACACTTCCTATTTGGGCGCTTTGAGGCACTGTTGACACAAGAGAGGATAAGAAGACCGACCGCGACTTCGCCCACGAACAGTGTTTTTCCGCGCGAATTTTCGCGCAAACGACCCGTTCACACCAGTCGCGGTAAAGTCAGCGAACGCGGGACCTCTGAAATACAGAACGCATGCGTTGTCATAGCAATAACCTAAATTGGTCGCGCGGGCTTTTTAAAAATTCGCTCAGAGTGCAATACACGCGAATTTCCGCGCGAACGGGTAAGCGTTCGCCCTTGGCGTGAATATATGCGTTGACAGTGCAATGAGTCAAATCAGCGCTTAGGGTGAATAGAGATTTAGACCTTTTCATCGGTGGTCCCAAGACCACACGTCTTAATATCTATCATACTCTGGCTCCAAAATACTATTCGCCATTTCAAATGGGTTGTATTAAGCAACACACTATGTACACGGATAATGTGTTGACGGACTATTCAACATCGGCTACCGATATCTTTGCTTGTATAAAAAACCAAATTATATATCTGACAGTTATTGCAACTCAAGTAACGTCAACCTGTGCGTTGCATTGTAGATATATTGCAACAGCGCAGCTTAGAAACAACTTAACACAACAAAATTAAAAGGCATTGTGGATTACTTTGAACATTAACGGAATGGAAGACATTGCTACCTAAGACAAGAGGTCTTCCAATCCAATTATGTTCAAAATATTCAACAACACCGTTCTTACACCGTGCTCAAATTTGTATTGATTGATATGTTTCTGTTTATGTTTTGGCCACGTTTTAGCTTACTTATGAGCTGTGCTGTGTATCTGGTATGCAGAGTTGAACGGGTGCATAATGGGATTTTCCTCCATGTGTCCAGCGATTGGATTTCATATCCTCTTAGTCTACTCCCAGTGAAGCCTCTCTGTGTCCGGCTTATTTTTATGGAAGTATGTTGTTCTTGTGCTGGAAAAACAAACAAAGAATTCTAGCAGGAATAATATTGTACCAAGACGTACATGAGAGCGTCCACGAATACAGGCGATCCTGAACGCCGATCACTTGTATCATTCTCGCGCTAGTGAGATGTCTGAGGTGTCATGGAGCTATTTTGGAATTAGTCGGATACGTTTTGGAACGTTTCGTAGTACGACGGCCACCAGCAGCAACATTATCCGTTATTCTGAAAATGTGGTATCCATATTGAATTTACCATCAACATCATCATCGTCATCAACAATACGAATTTTAGAGAAACAATTGCCACCACCAATAAAACGACTGCCAGGACCAGTGTTGCTGTCTTTGACACCACAAGTATGCACAATAACTTGACCGGGACCACAGATAACTCGAGTATGCCTGTGGTGATACTATCCGTTTCATCGCAGATCTTTCTAATAGTTGCGTACGCATTGACAACGCTGTTAGCGGTGCTAGGGAATGTCTTTGTAGTTGTCGTCTTCTCGCAAGGGCGTCGCTGCCGGACGGATCTACGGCCTTTCTTAATTAACCTCGCCATTTCGGATCTCATAATGGCGGTTTTTTGTCTTCCTTTTAGTTTTACATCGGTGATGTTAAAAACGTGGATATTTTCTACGCCAATGTGCCCTATTGTGCTTTTTGTTCAGTTATTAGCCGTTACCTCTAGCGTGTGTACCAATGTAGCTGTCGGCGTGGACCGATATATGGCCGTAATTTACCCGCTCCGGTCTAGGATTACCAACTCACGGTACAAGGTCGTACTGACAGTGATATGGCTCTTTGCCTGCGGTATCGCGTCCCCACAACTGTACGTTGGCCGCGCTACAGACAGAAACAGTGGGGCGATAACCATTTCGGAATGCAACGAGGTGTGGCCCAGTATAACGCATAGGAGAGTGTATTCTTTTGTCGTGTTAATTGTGACATATGTGGTGCCGCTATGCATTTTAACTGTTACATATTCGATTGTCGGGTGTAGTCTTTGGTACCGAACTACACCGGGGAATGCGGACCGTCTACGAGATCTACATCAATTGAACACAAAGCGAAAGGTAAGTACTGTAGATTATGAGCACGGGAAAAGGGGCAAGGGAGACCATATGTACCGTTGGCTCTATGCCTCGCGTTACCGCGCAGGGCACTTTGCATATCTCTTAAACACTAATAAGCCAATGAGACATTCACAATATACAAAGAAGAATATGACTACGATGGCTGCGGTTGCGGCAGCAATGTCCGCGGCGTCTACGCGGCCGCTGTTAGTGGTGGTATCGGTGCTGGCGGTGCTGGTGCTGGTTGTTGTTGTCGTCGTCGTCGTCGTCGTCGTCGTCTTCGTCGTCTTCGTCCTCGTCGTTGTTGTTGGTGGCGGTGGTGTTAGTGGAGACGGTGGTGGTGATGGCGGCGGTGGTTGTGTTGGCGCCGCTGCTGCTGCTGCTGATGATGATGATGGTGGTGCTGGTGGTGGTTACGGCGTCGGCGACAGCGGGGGCGACGGTGACAGCGGCGTCGACGGTTACGTCGATGGCGGCGGCGACGTCTACGGCGACGGCGCCGACGACGACGAGTCGCACACCATTTTATCTTGTTGATTAACAACAAGTCTTAAAAGCATTTTGCCTTTGCTAACTGAACACATTAAGCGCAGCATTGATTGGAGGACGCTCCTTGTAGTAATAGAACGATTTCGGCTTCCATTCCATTAACACACATTTGGTTAGTCGAGGTTATTTAGACCATGATTAAAGCAGATCACGTGACTGGCACGCGACTTTAGCTCTACTCGTGCGAAAGGGGGCGTAGATCCATTACAAGAGGTGTGCGTGGTAGTGATAGCGTAGTCTATAAGCCAGATTCGTTGATTAAATGCGCCGAGTTTAAATGAACTTTGAAAATTGCGACACTCCATATCAGTAGCTACGTTTTCTCATATGCGGGTGCCACGTTTTATCATCAACCCTTTAAACCTCCCAGACAGGACAAAACAGATTCTTGCTGATCTAACGAATTTAATGATGAGTATTTCAAAATTAATTTTACTGAGTCTATGGCAGCAACGTATTCTAGTTAAAACAGTTCTGGATAGTCGGCAACTTATCAGTATTGCCTCCATTGGACGGATGATTCCAGTTTACCAATCAATCATATGAAGTCATAATCAACTACCTGCCGTGTAGGGTG
The DNA here is from genome assembly GCA_034401795.1 of Chaetoderma sp. LZ-2023a. NCBI lineage: Eukaryota > Metazoa > Mollusca > Caudofoveata > Chaetodermatida > Chaetodermatidae > Chaetoderma > Chaetoderma sp. LZ-2023a. The sequence continues at coordinate 160,947,335 of CM067372.1, read as the reverse complement.
ACGGGATAATCAATTACGTAGTGAATGCCGTAGCTAAGTTCGTCAGGGAAGCTAATTAGTTAATGCCGGAGTAAGCGTTGTTGTACGAATTGTATGTCTTTATTATTTAATAAACATGATGTTGAATATTTTGAAACTGATTTGACTGGGCGCTGTTGCTTCCATAGGCCACAACAGCACCCCGTCAAATTAGTTTCGAAATATCCAACCGCTTACCCGTTAGTTTTCTGGAAATTAATAGTCACGGAGTTCAGGGATCGATCGATCCCGCCATGACTAGGTGTGAGAGGAGCTTAGCTAGAGATGGGCGGGACATAGCTATGGCTGGAAAGGTCAATTGAGACACTGAAATTCAGGGTGTGGTTGGTTAAAGGGTTACTCCGTGGAGATGTAAATTCAAATTATGTGTTTAAATAATTTCTTTAATGGTACGCTACATATGATCTAAATCATAGTCACCGTTCGATTTCATTCGATTTACCCAATCAGAAGGTGTCCGTTGAATCTGATTAATTTGGCCACACAGCTATGATGCACGAATCCAGTTTCTCAGTAAAACATATGCCGTCATAACCAACTATGCGACGTGTTTGATGACATCATCATCATCAATTATGTCATGAATGACTCGATTTAGTCCGTCTTAAACGCGTAATAGTCCGTTACGGTACGCACCCGTTCAAATTAGTATTAAAATATTCAATATCCTGCCCGTATAGTTTTCTGGATATTGAGATTAAGAAAGTGCAGGGATCGATCGATCCCGACACTGGCAACGAGTAGGCGGAGCTGATTAGCTTGAGATATAGCTGCACAATATAATTTACTTACAACATCCACTGGTTAACACATACGCCGAATTGATATAGGGTCTATATGTACACAGTTATGGTATTCGAAATCCCCAATGGCAAAGACGTCAATGAGTGAATCCGATCTACTACTTAGGTATACTAATATAATAATATATATAACGAAATACGTCACGGCTCGGCTGACGTCACAATCATATTTGATAGATGATATCACCGTCATGAAGCTATTTAGTGCTTCATGTGTACGAAGTGTAGATCTTTGATGCATTTACTATTTAATACACATTATGTTGAATATCTTGAAATTAATTTGATGCGCGGTGTTGCTGCCTATCACTCAGTCCAATTAGTTTCAAAATAGTTAACTGCTTACCTGTATAGTTACCTTGGAAACGGGATTCAGCGACCTCAGGGAGAGCAGTAGGGCCAACGTAAATCGATCCCATTACGCACAATGTGTTGGTGGATATTATTCAGAAATGGGCGTGGCTCTATTGAATACCTGTAATAACTCTTGAAAGAGGCTCATTATGTTAACACAAAATTGTTATGATAACTGCGAAATAGTCATAGAAGGGAAAACACAAGAACTAGCACACACTAAAGCTGTCTCACTAGAGACTCAACCGGCGTAACACAATACCGAGGCATGGCGTTATTCCTATTAACTCTCCAGTGAGAACACGGCCTAAGGCCGTATTCTCATACAGCCACTATTTCGGTAAACGCCAGGTATATCAGGTTAGCCTTCTCATTGAACTGGCTCTTGCACTGGAATAAATGCGTCATTTATTTCGAAATTTAATCCCACAGAATCATCGGCGGTGTATCTTCCGATATATCGCTATTGCTTCCCTATGCGAACACTACATATTCTCTAAAAATTTGGCAGGTAGCCGTAGTCAGCGTTTTCTCTCACCGTCTGCAAGGTAGCGCTAAAATTATATTTTTATCTCGCTCTCCACCAGGTAGCACCACCGTCTAGGCCAGGACTATCTTCCGCCAGTGTGAATACAAACCGATATATCGGCTATATGTTAGTCTACATAGTACACGAAATAGTTAAACAGGATTAGGCCGTGCTCTCAATGGAGACTTAATCGGGAATAACACCATATCTCCGTATTGCGTTACGCCTGTTAAGTCTCTATAGTGAGAACACGGCCTTAGACAATGAGAAAGAGGCCTTACGCCATGCTCTCTCTAGAGGGTTAATCAGTAATAACGCCATACTGAGTATGACGTTACACCGGCTAAGTCTCTAGTGAGAACATGGCCTAACACCTCTTTCTCATTGCCTAATCACGGTTACTTATTTCGTGTCCTATGCCGATGTATCTGTTTGCATTCACACTGGCGAAAGATAATCCCGCCCTGCACGATAGCGCTACCAGGCGGAGAGTGAAATAAAATGTTGGCCGTAGCGCTACCAGATGGAGATTAAGAGCAAATTTACTCGGCAAATTTTGAGGGAATAGGTTGCGTATAGGGAAACAATGAGATTATGTTTGAGAAATAAGTGACCGTTATAGCTTATTACACGATCCATGTTGGTATAATCGGGATCAGATGGATCAGAAGGCATTTTTTGCTGATTTTGAAAAAAAAATAGTTTTTCCACTAATATGAGAATATCTCGACAACGAGTGATTTTAATTCTGTAAATGGCCCCTTATGAATGTTGGCCTTTATCTTTTGGTAGACCACACTGTTCATTGAGTTTGCCAGAATTTACATTTCCTGGGTATCCATTAATCATATGATGCCATACTCATGAACGACGTAGATAAGTTCGGCACGAACGCTTAATTGCTGGCGGACTAAGTGTTGTTGTACGACTTGTATGTCTATGCAATTTAATACACTTTAAATTTGCAGCAACAACACCCAGTCAAATTAGTTTCAAAATATTACCTGCTTATCCGTATAGTTTTCTGGAAATTGATATGCAGGGAGTTCGGGGACCGATCGATACCAACACGGGCGAAGTGTGTGCCGGGATTAGCTAGAGATGGGCGGGGTATATCTAAAAGTGTATTCATCTATTGCGCCATCTATTGTTGAATGGCATAGACAGTTACATTTACTATGTCTGCACTAGCGGATAAGAACAGTGTTTTCATGAAGGCGAAACATTTTATTGTGGACATACACTTTGTCGACACAGCCTAAGTCTGTGTCAAATTTCTGCTCTATATTCACCCAAGAAATTTTATCTCTAGCGACGGCAAGATTTGATCATTTATGATTAGTTATCTGAACACCCATTCAACCTAACACCATCTGCTTTGAGGGCCCGTTATAGTCCAGCAAATCTAAGACAAACAATGGCTGAACTCAGGACAAATTGCTATAGTAATCATTCATGTTTTATTTGTTCACGAGCGGCATCTACGTGCTATATTAAAACTGTAAGTGTTTCCAAACATGTCATGTGCTATGATGTAACCCCTTTCTGACATCCAGCCATTCTCAGGGGGAGACAGCGATAACCATCCCAAATTTCTCAATAAGAATGCATGATCTATTCGTGGTCATATTCTGATTCATGATGACCCTGGCCACCCTATTAACGTAAAACGGCTTGTGTTACAATTGCCCATTGAATCACACGAAGACGAGACGGTTTCTCGCCACGAATGTTCAACTCACCTGCCTGAGGACCTTGCTGCAGCTGCTGACCTGCACGGCAATGCCATCGCAGATAGAGAAGACGGAATATACGTCCCCTACACCCTTCAAAGTGTAACTGAACTCATACAAGAGATGTGTCGCGGAATGGAAGAAGAGCACGCAGCTTTATTTTGGTTCCAGTATATGGTTCCGTGGTTCCTGCCGTAGTGCGATCAGAAAGAAATAGTAACTATATTCTACATCATACACGTTAAACGATATGATGCCACTCATGGTAGCTTCTAGGCAAACCTTGTAAACAATGCAGAACTTGGAGGAGCAGCATCCCTCATTTACGAAAGCCTTGCTCATGGCAGTATGCAAGCTGGTTGTAGGGAAAATCAATACTGTGTCAGGCTCTCACGTGACCTTGTCATCAAACAGTTGCTAATGAGAGGCATCAAGATGGTAGGTAGTATGCCACTAGTACTTGACGTGACTGAGACACAGCCGATGTCCAGCCCAAACTCACCGGAAATAAATAGTACCACGCAGGGCGTAGCACGCCAGTGAACAGCATACATATGTTTCCCGAAAAAGACAAAGCAGAGCCACGTCCGGTACGTTAGACACACTTGGCTTACTATGAACAGGTGAGCATCTATACAATATTGTAAATGGTGTTACAACCCATTGTTCTGTAAACGTAGATAGTGCTAAGGGCGTGGGTAGCAATATTCTGAGGGCAATGGATGGAAATCCACTCCGAAAATTAATGATGGCGAAATTGTGCAAATCGACCCACAGTTCATATTTCAGAGACTAGGCATTGCTTGGATGCAGTCATAAGAATTATCTGATGCTTTCGCATTTGAACATTGCAGATATCCCGACACACTGTCCTATCCAGAGGTGACTCTTTCTTCCAACGAAGCCCCAACGCCCCAAGCCAATATCACATGCTGTGCCTGATGGGCCAGGCCCAGCTTTTCTATGTGTCCAGAATGGTGGTGCCATTCCTCAAACACTCCCATGGGAGGCTGACAAGGCATATGAAGATATTCTGACATGCTGCACTAGTGGTGGGCTACATACAGAAAAGGTGTGGGTAGTCTATCGCTATAGTATTCGATGGCTATGCTGGCACACCATCAAGCAAGAATTGTGCACATAAGAAGAAAAGTATCAGAGTTGGAAGAAAGGTGGCATTTGCAAGAAAACAGGCAGTAACAGCGCCCAGTCAACATAGTTTCAAAATATTCAACAGCATGTTTATTAAATTGCAAACAATTACAAAGACATACAACGTGTCGGAGTATTTGAGATTTGATGACTGCCTATATATAACCCTTTGTGACGCAATGATTGTGATGCCATCATGCACGCGCTGGGCTGATTATGACGTCATACGAGGTCAGATGATGGATTGGTACTTTGGAAAAGTGAATTATGATACGATGTAGTGAGTCACCAATCTTTGCTGACTACCTGCAGAGGTAAGGCGCACCTAACGCGGTTAGCCACGCTACAGGTAATTGATACTTACCGATGGTAAGAACGGCGGTTTCTGCAGCGGAGACGCATGTACGGCTTTGTTGGTCGAAGAAGACACAGATATTCTTGTCTTACTTTGCTATCATGAAAAGGGTGTTAAATTGTACTTTATGTGGGAACCAAATACGTCGTCCTCCATCCGCCTCACGTATTCGAATATGAACAAACCAAGAAAGAATGTTGGGGGCAATGTATGTCTACCATACCAGTATGATTGTTCATGTTGTATTAGGCTGTGACACAGCAGCTAGGTTTTGGGATAAGAAAACATGTGCTTCTTCTTCTGATTCAGGAGAATGCCAATTTCAGAGAACATGAACGTGTATTTCCGAATTCAAAGTGAAAATGACAATGGACTGTTTATACAAGTGGGGACGAGACGACAATGTGAATGCAACCAGGTTTCAAGGAATTCAGCTCCAAGCGACACATAATAAAACGTCAATACGTACTGGCAATCATCGATCGACATCAGCCGCAGCATGGTTCCAAGCCTTCGAATGTATCACCAGGTTCAGGAATGTATGGACAATTATTTAAATCAAGAAGTGTGCGGATGAGAAATATGCAAATGCAAGTTGAATCATATTCATGCCGACCCCGATTCTGCACCAATGCCGCTACTAGAACGTGTTAGGTGTCAATGTAAACCCGCTGCTGTGTAAATGCAGACGTCAATGCCTGTATTGCCCAGTGGTATGTTCAGAATGCAGATGTGTTTGTGCAAACATGACTGCAAAAGGCTAGAGGAAGATTGGCATATTTGGTTTTAAGCCACAAACAGATCACAAAACGTGTCACAAACGTATTTTCTACATATGTTTCGGAACGTGGGAAATCTAACAAGGGATACAACAATGTTAGGGCGTGGCCACCTCATATTCAGTTTTGTATTAGACACTGCCTGAAGAATTATATCTGCCACATTTGATTTTAATCCAGCAACAGGTCACGAAAAATGCCACACATGCATTTTCCCTTGAGACGTCAGTACTTTGAAAAGCAAACAAGGGACACAGCTTTGTTTTTGAAGGCGTAGCTGCGTTATGTTCAAAATGCCGATAGTGATTTCGTAGGAACATATCTGGTAAATTTGATTTTAATCAACCAACAAATTACGAAATATCCCACAAACATATGCTTATATGCTTCAACAAATTGAAAATTAGCAAGGGGCATAACCCTGGTTTTCGAAGGCCTGCGCAGTTCATATGTATAGTCCCAATGGGCATTGACGAAAGGAACATATCTGCCTAAGGTGGTCTTAATCCATCAAGCTATGCCCAAAGAGACCACCGTTATTGACAGACGCGCATCGGGTGACAGATGGCGCAATGGACCTTTACGCTTTTAGCAATGCCCGCCCCTCGCTAGCTAAGCTCCACCCACACCTCGCTCATGTTGGGATCGATCGATCTCTGAACACCCTGACTATCAATTTCCAAAAAACTACACATTTAAGCTGCTGGATATTTTGAAACCAATTTGACTGGGTGCCGTTGCTGCCTAAGTCAAATTGGTTTCAAAATATTCAACAGCATGTTTATTAAATAGCAAACAATACACAGACATACACTCATAACACGTGTCAGAGTATTTGAGATTTGGTGACGGTCTATATGGAGCCCTTTCTGACGTAATGAGTGTGACGTCATCATACACGCACTGGGCTGATTATGACGTCATACGAGGTCAGATGATGGATGAATACACTGGAAAGGTGAATTATATAAGCTGAACCAGGTGAACTGTACCACTTGTTCCATCAAACATACATATTTTTTTTAACTGGTATGCGGATGACACTAATGAACAAAAAACTATTGCAATTTCTCCTTGGTCCAAATTTAATTTGTCTGGACTATTAAGGCCAGATATAGGCAACAGATCTACGAATTCTCAAGTCAGTTTCTTAAAACCTCTAGGCGAAATTACGGTTCAAATATCGCCCTACACATTTCATATGGCGACATCTTGGGCATAAAAGAGCACACGTCTCAAAAGCAATTTTCTGCCGGAATAAATCAAATCAATATAAAACATGAAATTACGGAAATTCAATGTAAATCGGAGCACACACATTCTTGTCTGACATTTTGAAAGATATTGTCTTTTCTTGACAAGGCGATTTAAACTTTCGGTCAAAAACTAAAATATTTCTGCTCAAAATAGTATATGTGGCTCCCAATAGATGGAATTCTGTTTCTTCATTTCTGGCGAACATGAAAACTGATAGGCTGAATTTTACATTTAGACGTTTACACCAATGAACATACTTTCTCGAGGGGTCAAGGGCAAGTTCCTAGGCACACATGGCCGTGCCTCAATAGAAGCTCTAGGCGTTCTAGCAGTTCAGATACCCATGCAGATAATTTCTTGTAAATGTCCCATGGTACCGTTTTGGGCTCGGAAATGTGGGTGGCTAGACCATGGGCAACTCTTAATTCTGTTAATGGGCATGCTTGTCCCAAGGCGTACTCCAACTTGGTAGACGTTGGAGTAGATCGAGTCAAAAGAAAGAAAGAAACTAAATACGTGAGCATAGACGAATTCCCTCATTAGTTCTGACTTGGCGATATTTTGATGTCACAATGTTAACTGACCGTGATTTTCCCATGAACGAAAACTGAATGTCACGGTATTATTAGCCGTGATGATTAAGTAGTCTTGGTAGATGATTTAATCTTGAGAACTGCTCTCCAAGTGTGCTACCAGCGATCGAAAAGAAGAAGAAGATGGTAGATTGATTTGATACTCTCGGATGTCCTGGATAAACAGCTTTATGTATCACCTCTCTGGTCTCACTATTATATATGTTACTGTGTCAGTGCCATTTACACTGGTGTGCATTGCTAAGCAATGTTTTTGAATTTTCAAATTGTGTATCAGAGTGGCAAGGGTTGCATTGTATTGAATTACTTCTTGGAATTTGGAAGCAACTTCTTTGGACATGGTCAAATTTATTCAGCATACATCACTTACTAGCCATTCAACTTCATTAAGCGTAGATGTTTTACAAGTATGCTCAAACAGCCGATGGCTATAACAGCAGCATCGCAGATGTCATACTGAGAAGCTTAAGGATTTATTTGCGTCACGTCTACAAGTGTCCTTTGAGGCCCTGAACTGTGTCTGTGGGGGCATTAATTATTTGTCTGGAAATCGTGAATGCATCGAATGCATGACTATAGGTCTAAATATATATAATACCAATGTCGGCTTTTATTTTCAACGAAATAGTTCTCTTGATGACGTAGGTACGGAATGAATAGGAAATTAATATCAGCAATTCTTTAATGAAAAGCGAGTTGAATTCTAAATATCAGTTGTGAAAATATAAGTTACAATACAAAACCAATCATGTTGTATATTTTCAAGCTAATTTTACTTGGTCAAATAAGCTACAAAATACTGAGCATACCTTGTACGTTTCACGTATTTATTTCTCCGGAAATTGAACTTTTGGAAATTCACGTTCCAAGTACTGTCCTCGCATAATAATGCCACGTACACAATGCGGCAAGAAGTCCAGTGCCATGCTTCGAGAGCACAGACATGCATGTGCAGGTCATAGGCGTTGCTTTCTTAATTACTGCAATCCTCCGTCGGATCTCGAAACGTTTTTCTGTGTTATAGAGTGAGTTTAGGCCATAACTCCCGTACCTGCTGTAGGATAAATCATCTACCCTCGAGTAGACGGGGTAGGTGCACCAAGTGTTTAAATTGCATTAATTTCAATACAAACACGCGACTTACTGGACTTACCCCGCTTCGTAGATGGGTATAGTCTCCAGTAGGTACTAGAGTACGTACTCTAGACGTGTAGGTACTACTCTAGTAACTAGAGTAGCTACGCTACCAGGGCCCTATACTCGCTTGCAGAGATAATCTACCGCGATGATCACGTGTTGATAATGGCGACACTATAGACACAAATGATGATAACGACATCGGCTTTGTTTTTGCTGCTGCAGCAGTTGTTGCTGCTGCTGATGTTGATGCTGGTGCTGATGATCATGATTAAGATGGTGTGGGTGCTGCTGCTGTTGCTGCTGCTGCTGCTGCTGCTGCTTCTGCTGATGCCGCTGTTACTGCTGATGTTGCTGATGACGATGGTGGTGGTGATGGTGGTGGTGGTGGTGGTGGTGGTGGTGGTGGTGGTGGTGGTGGTGGTGGTGGTGGTGGTTGCTGCGGAAATGCTGATGCCCTGATGATACTTTTGATGGTGACGATAACGACATATTTAACGCTGATGAGAATAGTGTTGCTGATGACAACGACGACGACGACGACGACGACGCCGATGACGACGACGGTAATCACAGATATATGATGATAATTGTGAGGGCCACGCCGACAGCGGCTGCAGTGACGGGTGCGACGACGACTTCGATATTCAGCATTGTAAAGGGTTAAGCAAACCTAATGAAATGTTTACACTACGTTGTAATCCGATTACTCCCAGTAGAATAAGACTGGCTTAGTATTATTCACGGTGTCTCTTTCTTAATCAGTCGGATCAATGTCTTTTAGGAAGGCCACACACACGCAGAATGGTAATTTCGTGTTTCTCGCTATACACAGCCCACCTGTGTGGAGGCAGAGAGAAATGCCCAAGAGATAGCATTTATTTGTTGAGGTTTCTCAGTATATTTGTGATATATTGCGTGATGCTTAGAGTGATAGGAAGGCTTGATGATGTGGTGGGCGCCAATATATGTAGCTGCGGTGTGCACTTCAAAATGATGGTGCCCCTAAGAATGCGGGTGAACAAACAAAGTTATCTAGAGTAACTAACCATAACACTTTCGATTGTACTACTCTGATAGGCTATGTGTATAGGCAAGATAAAATGCACAGCCACACACACCCCGCCCCCCTCCTCCCACCCATCACCCCACACCCCTCCCCACCCCGCCACACCCACTCAACTGCACCCAACTTATTTGATGACAAAACATTTTTTTCTGCACATTCTAACCGCAAAATAGAAACATATGTATCATGAAAACGGGGATCAGTTTTATTGAAAATTTACATCGCTATTGGATAGTAGTTTAAAAAAATGGCAGTGGGTATGTTGGAGCAAATGGTAGGTCCTTGTTTGATGTGCAGTGTTAACCTCTGTAATTGATGCAACATTGCAATGCGTCACTTATCTGCTGAACTATTTTCATCTATTTTGCTCAAGGATTCTATAATTGGCACAGAGCGGTGGCAATGTAGTGTATTTAAATATAGCCCGGAATAAGCCTTTATGACGATCTGACTACCTAATTAAGGGACATGGTGGTTTATTGACCTGCTTCCCGCGCTTAAACACCTTTAATTGTTGACAATGAAGGTAATAGGAGCCGCGGTGAATGGATATGCATTTAAACCTCGTCCCTCATGTTCATGTTCAGCGCTTCATCCGCAATGGGGGAATCCAGTATTAGCTATGACCCACCTGCCACTAACTAACCTCCATTCACGTTTTCCCGTGTTGGGATCGATCGACCCCTGCATACAATGAATCGCAATTTCCAGAACAATATACGGGTATGCTGTTGAATATTTTGAAACTTATTTGACTGGGTGCTGTTACTGCCTATGGCAGCAACAGCTCCTAGTCAAATCAGTTAACAATATTCAACAGCATATCTCGTAAATAGTAAAGACACACAATTCGTACACCTGGTACGCGCTTAGGACGGACTAAGTCACGTCATTCGTGACGTAATTGATTATGACGACAGCCTAAATGTGACGTAGTCGATTATGAAGTCATATACTTGATCGATAAGCTGGACTCCTGCAATTGCCAATTCCTAATTTAGCGCGCTTTCAGCTCCCACAGCGTGAAACAAAATGGCCGCGCCTATTGGCAATTCGATAGCCAAATCAACGGTTGGGTAGGCTATCGCAATGGCAATAAGACACGGGGAATAATCCTTGCCTTTGCGGTAAACCCTTTTTTTCTGAAGTGATGGAAAATAGATTGTTATCATCATTTACATTTCAATTGCGTTAATTGTGAATGCGTGTTTCCTCAAAATTCTAAATTGGTGTTCATAGAGGATATTAGGGAATTCCAGGGCTTATTTTTCTCTACTGATAGCGAATTATTTTGAAGATACATGACGTTATAGGACCTACAACAATACAATACAGCTCCTAAATAAGCTAACAAAAACAGGAACACGTTAGGTTAGTACCATTTTGAAAACGATGTAAGAAATTGTATCTTGAATATTTTGAATGTAATTGCATTGCAATACACTGCTGCCTTAGGGGTGACGGTGGAGAGGTGTGGGGTGCTGGTGTTGGGCGGGGGAGTGGGTGGGTGGGTGATGTTGGGCTCCTGCAAAGCATTCATGAGCTGCCGTTGGAGTATAGCTTCTGTGAATTCAGGTTTAAAAGTTTAAAATCAAATCTAACATTCTAAGGGTAGACGGAGCTTCGCTAGAAGTGGGCGTGGCAAAGCTCTAAATGGAGCATCCTTAGTGCGCTTTGGTAGTTTTTTACGGCGTTCAGCTAGGATTAAGATTACATTTAGAGCTATACGCCAGGTGTAACGGCTCGCATGTTAATGCCAAGAAGTTATTGGTTTGGTTGGCGTTTATCGAGTCCAATGGTACCCGAGTATAACCTTCTGAGCGGAGAGAGGCAGCGAGGAGTGAAAGAGACTGTCTATCTTTCCACCGCTTGCTCGTCAGCCAACCGATCGCCAGACAATTAAGTGGGATGTGAACCTCACCCGGCTGATTGCCAGTCGATCGTACTAACGGCATGGCCTCCACTGCGCTAATGTACATAGGACTGGTATTCTGCTCTTCTTTGTCTTCCACACTCTAATATTCCCCCCAATGTATGATTAAAGCGCCACCCAGCCCAGTTATCTAATGAGTGGTGGTGGGTGTGTGTGTGTTTGGGCGGGGTAAATATGCAAGCGTAATTACATATTTCCTGTTGTTTATTGTTATTAATCAATGCACCTGTTGTGTACTAATTAACATTTGAATAGATAATAACGCTATATAATTAATCATTTTGTCTCGTTGTGTTTGACTTTACGCCTCTACAGTTTACAAACTGTATCCTTGCTGCAAGTAGGGCATCGGGCACTAGTTTCAATGAGCAAATACTTTTGACTTGATACATATTTTGAAAACAATTTGACTGACAATTTCAGTCAAGTTGTTTGCAAAATACTTAGCCGGTCCATAAATGTAAGTAAATCCCTGCAATATGTCGTTTTCAAAAATTTCTGATATTCTGGACAAAATAAGCACGACGAATCAGAAATGCGCTGCACATATATTTCTACTAATGCCAATTTGCACTGGCATCAAAAGATTAATAATTATGTACATTAGAATCGGCAGAAGCATCAAAAGAGTAAATAGCCTCAAAGCTTGAGCTATCATATAACGCATTGTGTAAGGAATTTTTAAAACGATGCTTAGCACATATTGAACATGCCAGCCACCTTCGTTATACATTTGCAAATGACCAGAATAATTATATAAGATCTGTTGATGCGCCAACCACCCAGGCCTGATATGGCAATCTGTTTGCTGTCACCCTCACACGATGGCAAGGAAGGAAGCGGGTTGCGTACATATGACCAACTTGTGGATATCGTGCAGACGGGAAGCAAAAATTGTGTGCAAATGTCTCTAATAATAGCGTGATCCAAGTCTAGCCCACTTTACATGCAAATTTGAAGTGATTTTAACAGTTTGAACGCTGGATTTCCAGAGTCTCAATTTCAAAATAACTGTACAGGTAACCTATTCACTATTTTGAACAGTATTTAGACCCGAAGTTACGTGTGCCAATGGCAGCATCAGCTCCCAGTCAAATTACCTTCAAAACATTCAACCGACTATTTGCCTAAAGACATTAACTTCATATGCACCTTTTCTACTATCGTTATGGACCTACGCCGTTTGCTTGTGACATTACGTAAGAGCTGACGTATTTTGAGTATTACGTGAGATCCTTGAGTGGCAGATCGGGCCAGAGCCGAATGTGGGCACGCGATAACGGGAAACAGGCTCGGAGCACCAATAATAAGGGGCCCCGAATCAAAAACAATTATCGCATGCGAAACCGCACTCCCAGTATTTCACTTTTACAGTAATGATCTATTTAAGCTGTTGAATATTTTGAAAGTAATTTGACTAGCGTTTTAGTTAAATTAGTTTCAAAGTAATCAACACCATTTTGGCAATTACGTAAAGAATTTAGTATATTTTGGGGTAGTTACAGCAGCAGCGGCAACAGCAGCAGCGTCAGCAGCAGTGGTAGAGGAAGTGGCGGCGGCGCCGGCGGAGGTGCTGGTGGTGGGCGTGGTAGTACTAGTAGTAGTAGTAGTAGTAGTAGTAGTAGGAGGAGGAGGAGGAGGAGGAGGAGGAGTAGTGGTCGCAGTAGTAGTAGTAGGAGCAGTAGCAGTAGTAGGAGGAGGAGTAGTAGCAGTAGTAGTAGTAGTAGTAGTAGTAGTAGCAGTAGTAGCAGTAGCAGTGGGAGGAGGAGAAGGAGGAGTAGTGGTAGTAGTAGTAGGAGCAGTAGGAGCAGTAGCCGTAGTAGTAGTAGTAGTAGTAGTAGTAGTAGTAGTAGTAGTAGTAGTAGTAGTAGTAGTAGTAGTAGTAGTAGTGGATCCATTAACACACCCCGATAAGTGGGCTCATTAAATATTTATTCCTGGGCCCCAAATAGGCTTAATCCGGCTCTGTGTCGAATTTCTCCATTTCCCTTAAGACCTATATTTCGGTGTGATTTGCTATGAGGGACACATAGAGCTGACTGGATTATAATACCAGACGGCATGATATCGTGTGATAGCTGGTACTTACCGCGTTTAGATTGGTTATGAATAAATTGCGCAACGCTACGCAGTGGATCGATGTATTTCCATCTATATCGCGCCCATTTCTTTCTACGCTCTGCCCACGTTTTACTTACGCGTGTTCGGTATCGGTAGTCTATGATACCGATTTATATATTTTGCACGCTGAATTCTCAGAATCGCAATTTCAAGATAACTGTACAGATACGTTGATGCATATGTTGAAATTAGATACATCACTATATAGTATAGAGTGAGCTTACATATTACGTAAAATGAAGAATGACGTCATGTTAATGAATGGCATATCGGCTCCCTCTATTATTTCCTCGATAGCTGTGCAGAATCTTAAAAAGGTCGATAGATCTTCCAACCCAAACTGCGTTGATTTATGATCTGTTTCTGCACATACTTTCCGGCGCTCACCCGATGACACATATTTATTTGCCAATGGCTGCTATAAATTAACAATATTCCTATTGAATGATATCATAGATGACCCACTAGGTCAGCATTAATTACCAACGCGGGCACCACATAATTTGTATCTATTGCATGAGACAATCCAGGGAGCACAAGCAATGCATTGCATATCATGTGATCAAACCATTTACAATACATACATCGCAATACGTTAAAAAACTGGAAAAGGTGCCAAAGTGAATCGCGTGACTCACAAATACATTTAATCAGTAATCAACGACGGTAACTCGCTTAAGATATATAACCAACAAGCAGAACTCCTTTCTTGTGGTTGTATTGCTAATTATGTTCTAATGGAAGATTTATTTTCGCTGAAGCTCTGTGAGTCAACTGAAAGAAATTATCAATTTTAATAACGTGGATTCGTTATCAATGAAGATGCCTTTCCACCCTTATGCTAACTGTAATAGTTGACCTTGCTAAATAGTCCTATATGAAAGAAAGACAGCACACCAGGAAAGGGGAGAAGAACAAGACACGTTTTCTCTGAATAGAAGCATGCATGTATGTATTATAACTGCTACCTATACTCTTATACATGCAGTCATGGCAACTTGGTCCCACTTGCGAATTGCAGCAAAAAAGATAATTTGAACTTTTCAAACGACTTTGTATACTCGTAGTGCCATTTAAACCCGGTATTTCTGGGAGCAATCGGGTCTCAATCGGCTCCCCACATGGAGATGGTCTATCCCGTGTGCTATTCACAAGTTACATTGCTGCAGCATTGGAATATGTGCGAGAAAATGTCCACAAGACCAAACCCGCGAGTGCCCATACTGAATACGCCGCTCGAGATGACGATGATGTGGACCTCATAGACGAGGAAAAGAAACCCCTTAACGAACATATCCCAAGAGATGCAAGCAAATAAGAAATTGAGAATATCGTTCACCCAAATGCACCTATCTACAAAGCATAACACTAACGAACCTGATGATCCACTTCGTGGCGGCGAACCATGGACGAAAAGTAAACTCCGGGGCGCGCTGCTTTGTAGTACTGCTGGCATTACTGCACGCTGTGGTATAGGGAACATAGCTGCCCCTCCTTCTGGATGGTCTGGCTTCGTAGATCAAATATGCATTTGACAAAAAGACTACGTTTATACAAGGAGCACTGCGTATCCTTGCTGCTGTCTAACTGTAACAGCCGGATAGCTCTAACGGCAGAAGCATTGCTTGCCACCGCAAACACCTGCGCACCATCGCTGGATACCGATTTCCAACGATGCAATATACAATGTGTAATACATCCCCGCTGTCCGTAAAAGTCGCACAGTAAGGATGCTCCATGTTTTACCATGTCTTAACGATTCCAGGAGTCACCCCAGCACAGAGAGACTGTGAATTCGCCTTTCTGGGAACAAGCAAATATAGAAATGGGAGAGGACGTCATTGCACACACATGTTACGCGTGCTACGAAGTCTCAACACTCAAGAATGGATTGAAGAAGAGAAAGGTGTTTGCTAAAAACAGCACACGGTGGGCTAAAGCGAAGAAGGACTGATTGCAGTTGTAGGTTGTTTCTACTACCGTGACTGTAGCCATAGAATGTTTAACCTGTCTCAAAGTTCTGTGCAATCATAAAATTACTCGGGTAAATATATTGAACTTAATCTAGCGATAAACATATTCTAGTTAAATTACACGTAACATAATCAACAGAAGACGCTCCATATTGTAGACATGACCGTTACGTCTGCTATTGATATACATCCATTAGGACTAACAGTATTTTCCTTGGCAGCCGATTAAACCGAGTAAACAACAATGTGTGTATATAACTGATATATGTGTGTAAGCACTTTTTGTTAGTCGCATATTCACTTAGAGATTCTGGGAGAGGTAAATATCTTACTGGCTTTGGCATACCACTTTGGTCTGTAGTCTTTAGCCCTCTCTGAATCTCAATTTCCAGAAAATTACACAGGTAAGCTGGTGAATATAGGCAGCAACAGCGCCCAGTCAAATTAGTCAAATTAGTTCCAAAATATCCAACAACATGTTTATTAAATTGTAAAGACGTACAAGTCGTTGAACGTAGTGAACTATTAAGCATTCAAGACGGACTAAAACGGGTCATTCGTGACGTAATTGATTATGGCATTGGCTTACATTTTGAGTAGGTGATTATGCCGCCATATGATTGATTGAGAAACTTGATCACTCCATTATTCCCACACTAGCTTTTTACTTAGAGGTTGAAAAAAACGTGGCTATCGTGTACTCTAAGATCTATAATGATTGAAGTGATTTTTTTTTGCGAGACAGCATTCCATTGCGATATATGTATCCATACATATATTTTCGTATACGTGAGCTGGCTCAACTACTAAATAACATGTTCAGCCGCGAGAATCCCAAATTGTCCTGAATCCGTTTGAAGTCTGTGGCTTATTCAAATCACAGCATCGCCGGATTCCGAAATTATCCCGCACCACTCTGATGCCGAAATTTAAAATGTTTCAAATTAATATTAAAAGATGAACTAGTGTTTATTTTTCAGCAAATTTTGTGGACACATCGTTAGACAATATACACGAGTTTCTTTCCTGCGGGCACAGTACAATTTAGACTAATGTGGTAGGGGTTATATAGTGACACATTTCTCCAAGACGTGTGTCGTTGATATATAACAGCGGAGAGGTGAAAAGTGTCTATTTTGGAAACAATGTTGCTGAACGATGTTAATGTTTGCAATCTAGCTCTTGACACCAAAATTAGCACATATCATCGGGACCTCACCGACCAACAAGCACCCAAGGTTGACGATCGTCCAAGTCAAAAGTGCCCACTTTGAAAACAATTCTGTTGAATGTTTGTGTTGTTGATGTTAGCCTTTGACCACCAACGCTGTTACTCACGTTTGGAGAAGATCCATCCAGCACAAACAGAGTTATTGAAAACAGTGTGAAGGATAAAAAGAAGAAGAAGAAGAAGAAGAAGAAGAAGAACAAAAAGAAGAAGAATTGGAAGAGGAAGAGGAAAATGAAGTGGACGAAAAAGAAGAAGTAGACGTTCCAGAGAACTTTATTCGCCGCTTGAAATGAAAGATCTACAGGTTTACATTTTAATCAATGACATCTTTGATCTACGAAGCCATAGCTTCCAGAAGGACTAGAAAGCTATGTTCCCCATGATGCACCGTGCACCAATCTTAGCTGTACTGCAAAGCAGTGAGACCAGGATTTTACTGTTCCTCCATGGTTTGACGCCACGAGGCGGATCGTCATTTCGTTAGTTTCATGCTTCGTAGATAGGTATATGTGGGTGAACTCTGTTTTGGATTCATTGATAAGGAGATTCTCAATCTTTAATTTGCTTGTAGCTATTGGGAGAAGTTCGCCAATGGGGTTCCTTTCCTCATCCAAAGGCAGCTCTAGACAAACTCGATGCCAGACACCAGGAACGCCTTCGCACCATCACTGGGCGCCGATGCCCAGACAGCATACTTTCCAACGATGCACTATACACGATGTGTGATACGTCGCTGCTGTATGTAAAAGTCGCCCAGCAAAGATGGTCTAGTTTGGCCATGTGCTACGGATGCCAGAAGAGACACAAGCACAGAGAGCCTGCGAATTCGCCCTAATCGGAGACAGCAAATACAAAGCCAGGAGAGGAAATCATTGCATACATCTGCTAAGCGTGCTACGAGGTGACCTCAACAAAGCACAACTCAGTACACGCAAGTCAGGAATGGGCCTGAGGAAGCCAGGGATTTTGGCTGAGGATAAGACACAGTGGGCAAAAGTGAAGAAGGACTGAGGATGCTGTAGGATGTTTCTACTACTACAGCCGCTGAATACAGTAATCATACATATAATAAATGTTTACATTAAATATCACACGTATATAATGTAGTAAACGATACCGTTAAGATACATAGATTGCAGATAGCAACCATAGACATAAACTCAAATCAAACTCAATAGCAATGCTATAGTAAGGGGGTTGGTGTGGATCTGTATTTAGATGTTAATAAATGCCCTGTATGCTATGTTTCGTGCTTACACACGTGCTCTTAAATAACAAATGCGAATACGGAAATACTAATTTAACAAGAAAAGTGTTACGTTATGAAGGGAACAATCAAAGAGAAACGTCATTTTAACAATACTATTGTCCAGACGCCTTTTAAACTCCTGAGAATAAATCAATAATGAATATTACCTAACACTGTTGCAACGAAAACGTAGTAAATTGTCCACCTCCACTAGAATCGCTGCCTTTGTCACCAGCCAATGAGGTTTACGGTATTGCTTTAAAGGTCCACGATTCGTTTTGCATTCATTAGTTGCCTAAAAAATACGATCCAATAGGAAATTGTTAATTATGAATCTAGAAAAGGGGTCGGTTACTGGTTGCTATGGCCAGAATATGAAACATGCTGAGAGTATGTGTACGCCGGATCACATGTAGACATGCGTCTAAATGGGCATTGCTTATTAGTTTATTGATTTACCCAGAAGGCATTCTTTTATAATAGCTGCATTCCGCTCAACTTACTGCGGCATATAATGCAGATTTAACACTCGATCGCTAAATGTTCTCAATAATATAAATAAATGTGTTTATTGAATGCCCATTTGCTGATCAAGGAATACCAATTTTGAAAATTTACCACTGGAATGACTGACTCGGATATCGAGTCAGTCATTCCAGTGGTAAATTTTCAAAATATATTATTGTATGAATGGCCATTTACCAGAGACCGGTTTTGGCCAGCTTCTACTTGACAGGGTTAATCCGTCTGTCTCGAGATGTCAACCAGCATATCGTGTTTGTGGGCTATTAGGAATAGAAGAATCAAGTTCTAACAATGCCCCGCCCATCTCTGGTTAAGCTCCATCTACGCGTTGCCTGTGGTGGGAGCAATCGTTCCCTGCACTCTATGAATCTCAATTCCCGAAAGAAGTATACAGGTAAGCTGTTGCATACTTTGAAACTAATTTGGCGGCGTGTTGTTGCTACCTATGGTAATTAGTTTCAAAATATTCAACATTATGTTTATTAAAAAATTAAAGCCATACAATACGTACACGAACCCGTAGTCCATCACCAATTAAGCAGTTGTAACGAACATATAGCTACGACAGTATTCATAACGTAATTGATTATGGCGGATTTTGATGGATAAACTGGAAAGGTCCATCGAGATACTTTGGTAAAATGCAAATTATATGTCTTAGAAGAAATGTCGTTTTTTTTACTAAAGGGGGCCTCAATCAGTAAACGGCCAAAGGGCGCACACCTATTATTTAAACTAAAAATAATAATTATTTTCCTATTTTCCAATTCATATGTACTAAATTTGGGAATGCAATTATGTTTCTTCAATTTATATGAGCACAATGGAGCGACGTCAATGATTGTTGTTGTATGACGTTATCGCGTTAATGATATTGTGTTGTTGCTGATTTATAGGCCATTGTGTAGCGGCTCAATCAGTCCATTAATATATGCTCTAGACCTTGAATCTATGCCAGTATGTTTTGCACTTTATTAAAAAAAATCAGTTTGCTGTTATGTGAACAAATATAACTGGCAAAAACATTTACGTGATGTGGTCATACTGTGAAAGTAATGCGATGCCAAAATGTATGATTTTAGCTGAAGTTTTAATATTGATAGAGGGTTGTGAAAATGTGAAAATAATTATTTTTATCTCTAAAATATTAATAACAACTCGTTTTTTTTATTGGAGCCAATTACTCATTGGTGATAGTTTATCCTTTGGCACTCGATGAGGCCAAAAATATATTCTGCGGTGGTTTTGATAACAAAAAATCCACTTGCAGAACAAGAGAACATTTCCTATATGATAGATATCTTTACACCCGATCTTCATATAACACACATTAGAGCTAAGAGCATTTTTCGTTGGCCTTCAGTCTTTTGTTGACGAAGTAAACAGCAATGTTTATATAGACGTGATACATTGTATTTATAACACCTTTTGCTAGTCTCATGGGGTATATATCTACTTAGAGAGCGTGCGATATGTCACTGTGTTGCTGGTTCTAGCAGACCGCGTTGGTTTTGTAGGTAATATCAATGGACTTATCCCGTTTTAGTTATTCCCCACCCATCAATAGCTAAGATCCGCGCACACCACGTACGTGGTGGAATCGATCAATCCCTGAGCTTCCTAACTATCAGTTTCCAGAAAACTATACAGGTTAGCTGTTACATATTTTGAAACTAATTTGACTGGGTGCTGTTGATACCTAGCCAGTGAACTTAGTTTTAAAATATTCACCATCATGTTTATTAAATGGTAAAGACATACAATTCGTACAACGTGTCGAACTATTAAGCTTTAAAGACGCCTACATCTAGCCATTCATGACGTAATGAGTATGACGCCATATGATGGATGGATAAAAGGGAAAGGTTAATTGTTTCACCACCAGCTATACGCTTGGGGTTGAATACAGCGTGGCCGGTGCATGATCTACGATCTGTAGTGATAGAAGAGAACGATCATTTTGTGATACAACATTTCATACCGTTGAGAAATATTTATCCATAGATATATTTACGTGTTGGCTCGATTATTAAACAACATGTACGTAGTGCGCCAATAATCAATTTGGCCAGTTTGTAAACGTTGCATGGGCAATATACCAATTTTTTTTATCGATGCGCCCGTTTGCAAATGGTGCATAACCCATATGGCAATTTGGTATCGGCGCGCCCTTTGTAAATGGCAGATGGACCAGATATAAATGTGTTATCGACGCGCCCGTTTGTAAAACGGGCCCGCCGATAATCAGTTTGTATATATGTGTCTACGCCGTTTGCAAATGGGCATGCCGCTAGCCAATTGGTATTTGGATCATGCGCCATTTACAAACTGGTGCCCCGATAATAAATTGATATATGGGTCTGCTTCATTTACAAATGGTCATACACCGTTTACAACGGGCAAACTCGGTTATTGGGTCGCTAAATGTATACGTCGCAGGGCCATGTTTTGAATCCGTAAGCAATGTGTGTCGTATTAAAATTGCAGCATTGCCAGATTGTGAAATTAAATCATAAGTATAGATATTTCTCGCATTATGGTTGACTACATTAAAGTTCCATATTCACGCCAGAATGCTTTAAAATTAAATTATTAAAACTGTGTTTTTTCATAGGCTTAAATTGTGTGTCTATATTTACTGAAACTAAATGAATCATAACATATGATGATTTCATTCCACATAAATTTCAATTTCGCAACTCAAAAAGTTATATTAATTTATGTGGAATGAAATCATCATATTTTAAGATTGATTGCATTTCATTACATATGGGCTCACCGGTTAAGCCTGTAAAAGCAAATAGTTTAAACAATTTTATTTTCAGAAATTTTGCTGTGAATATGGACGTCTAAGTAGACCAGCCTCTACATTAATGAACACCGAGACTGTATTTGTTGCAGTCGGTGCCTCTTGACGTAGTAAAATGGAGACAGCATACCAGAGTATATGTGTAGCCTTTGATGGAATATACATATCCTGAATCTGTGCATGTACTAAAATACCGCAAAATAAATAACTTTTGAAATTTAATTTGAATTTGACCATCTTGAGTACCAAAAGGCCGACTCTAATTTGTCAAAGCATTTCGACATCCAATTGAAACGTTCACGTGAAGTCGGCTAAAACTGGAGTCTTGTGGAAAGTCCATTTGCAGGCCAAGAGCAGAGTAGTGTTGACCATTATTCAACTGTAGTGTCCGACTCTTTAATCCAACCTGTCGTTCCATTTGTAAATCTTCAAGAATAGCTTCCTCTTGACCTACACATGTGAAATCAATAAGCAGATATGTTGATTGTGTGACCAAATTCTGCCATCAAAGAGCAAAGATTAATGCCATTTGTCATATCACGACAACTAAATATGTTGTAATCACCAGATGCAAAGCAGAACATGCATAATATGAAGCTGTATACAGAGAATGAACTTGTAACATACTTGTCAACTCATATATCCACACACAGCTAAGTATATGACTTTGATTAACTAACGTTGGCACTGCAGGCCTTGGAGCGCTCCCAAACTCCATATTGAGCTAATAGAAGTGAGTCAACATGTCAAATACAAGGAGCATTGGCAATCAGATTAATCCGGCATCGTTCTAAGGGCATCTTTCACTGCGGTTGTGAGAGTGAACTAATCATACTTACCACCAGCTTACATCTGGACATTTCACATATTTCGTTGCACTGAGTTTGTGCTGTTCCAGATAACAATAGAAGATCTATGTTTACCTATTCCCCGCCCAGTTCTAGCTAAGGTCCACCCACACGTTGGGACAGATCGGACGCCTATTCCCCGGATCCCAATATTAAGGTAAGCATAGAGCTACACTGTTGACTATTTTGAAACTAAGTTGACTGGGGTTGGGGGTGTTGATATGGCAGCAACAGCGTCCAGTCAAATTAGTTTCAAAATATTCAGCAGAATTTGTATTAAATAGTAACGACACACAATCCATACACTTGCCGGACTATTCAATGTTCATGACGGAATTAGATACGCCATTCATTACATAATTTATAACGGAATTGATTATGCCACCATCCTACACGTTACGTATTTGATTATGACGCTATATGACTGACTGAGAGACTGCGATCCTCCATTAGCTGAAGTAATGATACATTACCTCACGTTGTACATGACGTCGCGCTTAAAATAATGTACCTCCGTCATGAACACCAAAAACTCCTGTCACGAAAGTGTACGAATTGCATTGTATGTCTTGCAAAATGACTGCGAGCTGCCCTTGTTAACTTGAAGTACATTTCAACAAGCATAAAACGGTTCCGGAGCTTAGTATAATGGGCGGGGCATAGCTAGAAATCGATCAATCCGTTGTTACATTGTAGTATCATGGGATGCGCCATGAAAATGGCTTCTCCCGAATCGATTAGGAACCAAGAAAGAAAAACCAAGCAAGGAAGTATTATCACCCGTGGATGTATTCACCCAGGGGTAATGACTGACTCTGCTTTCTAACGTAATAGCGACGGGAAATGTCAAGTGCCGCAAGGTATGTGACTGATGTGTGTAATGATGGCACGGAATATTACGCAGACCCCAGGAGCCATATACCGTCTCTGCTCCTGATTTTACACATTGACACCACACGTTCTCAAGTTCATAGCCATCCTATAACTTAGTTTTCTAATATTTTAACTGACTTGTTTTAAATTCATTAAAACTAATACTTTATTGCACCGTAAATAATTGTTCCTCTTTAGTAAGTTGAGACGAAAGAGACAAACTTCCATTTTATGCAATCGGATTTGCATTTGTGCCAGTTGACCATTACATACTGGAAACTATAAATCGATATAAGAAATATTAGGCCGAATATTTTGAAAAAGATCTGACTGGGGGATGCTCATGCCTATGATAACTACGTGTTCCAATCGCATTGACAGCGCCCAGTTAAATTATTTTCAAAATGTTCAATATAATGTTTATGAAATAGTAAAGACATACAATTCGTACAACGTGTCTGGCTATTAAGCTCTTGATACGGACTAATCGAGCCATTCTTGCTGTAATTGGTTATAACGTTATCCTACACGTTTCATAGTTGATTATGACGTCATATGATGGATGGATAAACTGGAAAGGTCCGTTAATGCGAGTGAATGGCGTCAAATGAACGTAATAGTGAAACTGCGCGCTCAAATTTCCGTAATAACAAACTATGACGTCAACGGCATGCATTAATGTTTAATAACCGCCGACCAATGACGTCAACGGCTGGCATTACAACTCAATAACCGCCCTCAATGGCTGTATTCGACTGGGACCTTTCCGAGTAAATGTACCTGCTCTGCGGCCAAAATGTGCTCTACGCAAACGTACCAATCGAATGAAAAAGATCATGGCGGAATAAAAGGTGTAGAAACCGATTAAATCGCCAAAATGTTACATCTTGAAAATAAAACACACCTTTCAGTGCCGTTTTCGGGTATAGTTAATGCAGAATAATAGTAGAATTCAGCCTCTAAGTCCCCATTTTCATATTTTGGATCACGTGATATACTTCACGAATCACGGCATACGATTTAGCTCCGGCTTGTTTCGTGCTCTATTTATCTACCGGTCCAATAAAAAAAATATACTCTATGGGGCCAATATCCTCTAACGTTTCGCACAGTCGAATACAGCCAATGATAATAGACTGGAAGAATAAAGCGAACTTGAACATGAAGATGTCGCCACGTGTTGCGTGGCCGTGAACAAGTTGATTCATCTGTCCATTGAGAATATTAGTTAGACGAGTGTGTTGCACGGGCTTATGTCATATTATAATCATCAATATGTTGTACGTTTAGTCACGACGACGGGAGAATATGTATCCGCAAACAATATGTCGTCTTTCAGTGCGACGAGCCCGTCAAACATAGCACTATGGCTTACCCAAAGCATTCACTATTGTAGAACGGCTTAGCTACTTAAAGGAATACATGCAGCTACTACGCGAACACTGACAACACTTTCTCGAATACTTCAGACGCAAGATCTAATTTTTTAAAATACCGTTTAATCCAGCTGGCAATCTGAACACGCAGACGACAGTGAAATGTCACAGTAACATATAGCAAAACGCACTTGCAGAGTAATAATAATAGTAATAACGTTATTTTGTTTGGGCGGTATAATAGTTTGCGGTCCTTCTTGTATGATTGAAGCCCTTCTTCTTCTTCTTCTTTTCGATCGCTGGTGTCACACATGGAGAGGCGTTCTCAAGATGAAACCTGTGGTTTTCTGCAGTTCTTCCATATGCCCATACAGCTTTTCAAGAAAAGAGGTTGACAAAGGCCAGCTCTCTTCGCTCAGCAGCTGATACGTACTGCAACATTGAAGTATGTGCTCTGTGGTCTGTTCTGCTTCTCCACAAGGACAAGCGGGCGATATCGTAAGGGGGAACCGCCTGTACATGTGCTGGTTTAGTCTATTATGTCGAGTTCTGAGACGAAAAATGGTCACTCCCTCTGGGCTCGAGAGATGATGGTAGGCATCTTCTGATTGAGGTGTTCTATAGAGGGACTTGATGGTAGTCTTCATCTCTGTATGTGTAACCATGTTTTCTGTATGATACTCTTCTGCACCCACCTTTGCCATCTTGTCTGCTTCCTCATTTCCTTGGACTCCACAGTGTGAGGGGATCCACTGCAATGCTATCTGAAAGCATTTGATGGTTTTTAGTGCTTCTTCAAGTTGTGGCAGCTTACCTTTGGTGATAGCCTCAAGGAGCGGAGCGGGCATCAGATAAAATGACAATCTGTGCAATAGGGTCTGCTATTCTGCTGATGGTATTAGCTGCTTGGACCAGTGCTTCGACTTCAGCTCTGTAGTTTGTGCAGTGTTTGCCTGTCGGTATTGCAGCTGACAGCTGTTGTCCGTTTGGATATTGTATGTGCAGTCCGGCACCTCCGCTCCTAATTGCATCTTTGGCTTATCCATCTGTGTGGCTCCTTATCCATGTCTCCTGAGGGTACATTTCTTCCAGCATGGCTAGGGTCAGGGCCTTCTTGCTCCCATCACTGTGTTCATCTTTGGTTGTGAGATGAGCTACTGTGGTGCGAATAGCTATGCTCTCTAGCTTGCTTTCCCAGGGTGGAGGATCAAGGGTATGGTTTGGGTCGTCTATTTGTGCCGGCAACATTTCTTGGTGTTTCCTTTGAAGTGCTTTTGTCTCTTTCACAAAACCTAATCTTTTAAGTCTTCCTGATGACAGCTGTGCTTGCCTGATCTTCATCGGGTGGTTGTTGAACGATTTGAACTTTGCAGCTTGTATCAGTGCTTTGCATTCCCTTCCTTTACTAAGTGGGGGGATGCCTGCTGTCTGCTCCATTTTTTCTATTGGTGTTGAAATGAATTGAAGCCCTTTATTTCAGTTTAAATCACTCGCTACGCTCGGGCTAACAAGTGAAAATGTTGGGCTTCAATGGCACAAGTCTCCCCTTAAACGAACCTAACGCCCAAAACAACAACGGCATCTGTAATGATCGCTAGGAATGCGTATTTCACGACAACAGAAAGCTGGTTTTGTAAAGCTAAATACAAAAATTAAACCTTTCTTGAAAATCTTGATTATCAACTGGTAAATGCGTATAAGTAGCATTTTACACGCTTTCAGACGTTGTCGACAAGAAAGTGGTTAAAAGCTAATCTGCCAAGAAAATAACAATATGAATTTGGCGATTACACGAGATTAGTTGCTGCACTGAGGTTATACGCCTCGCAGTGTTCTGCATTTTATTATATAGTCTGCTTAAATTCTCCTATAACGAATGCCTCATCAGGTCGCCATTCTATCTCGTGTGTTTGAAGGAAATAGATGGCATAGCATACATGGCCCTTACGATGCCGATTACGCATCATGCATGGGTGGCATTCGTAACATGCTTTCTGCACAGAGAACTATGGCATAATGTCCTAACGCATCCGGTGAACTGATTATCAGATGCTGTGATAGATAGATTTTTTTCCCCCACATATTCTATTCCCGTTTCACTACGTATTATCTTATTTTTTTATGGTATTGAATCTATAGTTACATACGTGAAACTTTTAATGATCACATTTGTTTCAGAAAATAAACATATTCCCTTACTGAACGCCCATTTTCATGCAAAGAGAATAGTATTTTTGAGAATTTACCACTGGAATGGCTGACTCGGTTAGCGAGCCAGTCAGTCAAGTGGTAAATCTTCATAAATAGTCCTCTCTTGGCCTACACATGGACATTCCTCAAGACCACCGTAGAGGCCGGTTTTGGACATCTTCGTCAGGACAGGGATAAAGGGTGGGTGGGGGGAGGGGTGGGGGTGGGTAGGGGTGTGGGGTGTAGAATGTGAAAAAAAACCCGTTAACTTATGTATCTACATATTGAGTGAACAGTGGTAGGGAAAAACGTGATAACTAGGTATCGTTTATTTACGCCAACGTGGCAGGTTGGGTATAACGCAATAGTGCAAGATTATAAATTGTGTTGCGCAAATCCTGCTGGGTTATCCATGCCAATTTCGATGTCGTTCACTCCGCCACATGGCGACACTTCGGGCAGGTTATTAGCTCGTTTGATCTTCGAACACGCGATCTAAACATATGACACTCCACACAATGTGTGCCTATTAACAATACACAATGCTTTGGCACTTGGCATTTAAAACTACGTTGGGGTTGAAAACGTTTAGCAGAACATTTAAGGTGATACTGTCATCTATATAAATAAACATCGCCACTGAACCATGAGCTAGCCATGCCAATGCATACACCAAGATACCACAATCATCAGTTATAATTTAAAGAATATGCTGAGAGGTATTTTGAAACTAATTTGACGGTGGGTTGTTTATGAATATAACAGTAGCTGGATCTGTCAAATATGGGATTCGAGTTGTTCAGCATTCAAAGAGCTGATCCGTGTGCGCATTGCCAGAATATCATTCTCCAGATTTTGTTTGTTGTTTATGGGCTAAGTTTATGATACTCAAATATTGCTAAGAGTAACGTATTATTATCGAAAATCGGAAATGCAAATCAGAATCCATAGGCTTTAATTATATTTATCTTGCAACTATCAACACAGCAAAACAATGCCAGGTATTGCACCACCTAGCATAATAAATGCAGTGGCAGGTGTCTCGCTGCAGAATACTGTGGAGGAACCACACTCATGTGCAGACGAGCCTGTCACGTGCCGTCATCAACGTTTCTTGGGTACTAACTGCCGAGTGGTGTCACCCCTAGAAGCGAGTGCATCCTTGCCCATTCGCTGTACGCTATCAACCAAAGATCGGAGCAGAACTTGTGACATCTTGGCCCGCTCCCCAAACCTGTACACACTCTTGGAGGGCTGCACTGCCAATGAAATGGCTGTCTGCAGAAGGTCTCAGCCATTCGCAGTGGGTTTAGCTTAGGAGAACGAGCTGGCCATTGTATTCGCTAGACAAACTCATTTTCGATGTAAAGGTTAAGCCCATTTGTTGAACGTCGTCGGACGTTGTCATCCATCAACATGAACTCTTCCCCTATTGCACCAGAGTAGGTCGGGCCAAAGGAATGGATACCTTCGTACGTAAAGCAGCCCATACACGATCAATATAATTGACAATAATATTGTCAATTATGAAAATTGACTTCAGAATGAAATATTGATCAATATTCTCAATGTGTACCACCAACGTCACAATAAATTTACGTAGCCATCAATAAATATCTACCGGGTTTTGATTCCGTCAGAATATTGTGTAAGTCAATATTGGACCTCAATATTACACGCTAACGATCGATAATATTGTCAACTTTCATGATTAACAATATTATTGTCAATTATTTTGATCGTGTATGGGCCGTAAACCTCTCATCATTCGCAGAGCCGTTCTGGATACAGTGGAAGTGTGTACTGTCGTCATCACTAATGCCACATTATACCCTGACTGAACCTCCACCATACTAGTCAAGGCCCACAACCATGGCCTCGGCAAATCTTTCATTTTGATGCGGCGACAGACGAAGTCGTCCCGTGTGGCAGTCCAAGATCGTACGTGAACAAGATAACTGCTTATGTACCTTTCCAGTTTGTCCATCAACCATATGACGTCATGAATGACGTAGATACGTTCGTCAGGAACGCTTAATTGTTGACGGAATAAGCCGTGTTTTACGAATTCTCTGTCTTCACTATTTAATAAAGATGCTGTTGAATATTTTAATAAGAGAGCGCAAGGATCGATCGATCCCAAAACGGGTAAAGCGTAGATGGAGCTTAGCTAGAGAATGGCGAGTCATAGCTAAAACGAGAGTCCCACATTTGTACAACAGCGCATAGTCTGTCATCAATTAAGCTCTCGGGACGAACTTATCTACGGTATACATGACGTCATCATACACATATCGTAGTTGATTATGACGCAATATGCTTGAGGGATAAACTGGAAAGCTCAATTGTATGCTTACACACGCAGCCGGTCTGCGGGCCATCAGACCACTCGCATGCAGTTTGTGTATAAACGTCTGAGGGAATATCTATAACTACATCGCGGCTCCAATGTGGCTTCGCAATACTGCAGTATCGGTAATTTGGTCTCGGCAGGCAGAGAATACGAGGAACCTGTCCTGCGGTTGTCTGGTAGCCCTGACATGTCCTCCACACCGATGTCTGTTCATTTGACCGTTCTCCTGATATCAGTTTCACGCCCTGGAGAGGACATTCTAACTAACTGCATCAGCGGCAGTTTGCTGCAACCAGCCGGCTCGCAGGAGACCAATACCACGAGAACGTTCCTGATAACGTCCGCGAGGCATTATTGCAAAAAAAAAGAACTCAACATTTCCCTTCAAATGCAATGAGAAAACTAATTATGTACTCTTCTGGTGGGAAAACACGTGCTACACCGAATGCCAACCGATTGCACTTTAACGTGGCAATGCTGGCAAGCGTGTGCAGACAGCAAACTAACGATTGATTACGTACAGTACATTTCAAACCTATAATGCCCATTTCACCTGCGTACTGTCCATCTCACATGCGCAATGTCCATTTCACCTGCGCAATGTCCATTTCGCCTGCACACTGCCCATTATACCTGCACAATGGCCATTACACCTGTCCATTTCACCGGTTGCCAGTTTCTTTAATCACATTAAGATTTGGTTAGGATTCATTTGGCGGGTAGGAAAAGCTTACGTTTATGGTTTTTATACACATGTATTTAGAATAGCCACCGCACTTCTTTTAGCATTATATGTTCCGACGATGGCCTCATATGTTTTATGTAAGGCCTGAGTGAATACCTATGCACATGCCATATACTGGATGCACACTAAATCATAATAGAGAGCTAGATTTTTATCTATAACCCGCCCATATCTGGTTAAGTTCTGCCCACGCTTTTCCCGTGTGTTGGGATCGATCGAAGCATGAGTTCCCAGAATCCCAATATCACGAGTAAGTATACAGATACGCTGATATGCTGCGGTCACAATCAAAATGGCGTCGCTTCATTACGAATATCGAAAATTCCTTCAATACGTATACGAATGGAGGAATCCAGTGTTAGCTATGTCTCGCCCTTCTTTAGCTAAGTTCCACCTACACTGCCGCCGCCACCTACCACCCCACCTCCCACCCCACCAACGCACCCCTGGTGTTGGGATCGATCGAGACCCGAACTATCTGACTATCAATTTCAAGAAAACTATACAGGTAAACTGTAAACTACCTATGGAAACAAGAGCTCCCAGTCAAATTAGTTTCAAGATATTCAACAACCTATTTATTAAATAGAGGACATACAATTCGTACAACAACGCTTGGTCCGTCATCAATTACGCGTTCGTGGCTTACTTAGCTAAGCAATTCATCACGTAATTAATTATGACGACATACTGCGCGTCACATAGGTAACTATAACGTCGTATGATTGATAGATAAACTTGATTTGCATTTTAATAAATCAATTTTCTTGGCTATTTAAAAATAAATTTGACCTCGAGCTGTTGCTGCCGTAGACCAGGAACAACTCAATGGAATTCGTTTCAAATAGTCCATAACTTACTGGATAGCTTACCTTGAAATGTAGATGCCGATAATTTCGGATTTAATAGAAATTTCACAGCAATTCCAATACGCCTAAAATGTGGGCGGAGCTTAGTAAGAAATGGGAGTGGCATAGACAGGAATAGAAGATTGTATTATTTGGAATATAATGCATACTCAGTCACGTTAAACCTGCCTGGAAATACGCATTCGAATTAGCAAACTGTGATTGCTGGCTGCTTATTACCATGCAGTTGTTATGACACGATAGCCTAGTATTTAACAGCGGCGTGGCTTTAATTATTTAGCACTAGCAATTTCAGTGTTTCAATTTCAAAACAACTGTACAAAAATGTTTTTATATTATCTATGTTTTAAATTAGTTTTAAAATAGGCAACGTAATACAACTTTATGTGAAGAAAAACAATTTGACATTCCTGTCCTGCAAGAGAATAATGATGGCGATAATTTGGTAATTTCCTCCGATATATCGACATATCACGATGTTTTGCCCATAATATATCGTTTTATTGTATACAGTATGGCTCGTAAATAAGATAACTTGCTTCCATAATAAAAAAAGAACACGTTAATGTTGAACATGATTGGATTGGGAGACATTCCTGCCTTAGGCAGCAATTGTGAAGGCAGCAATGTCTTCCAATCCAATTATGTTTAAAAGCTGCAACAGTACGTATTATTTTGTTTCGGAAGCATTCTACGTTAGTCCTGAGCTGTGCTGTAGGGCAATATCGTGGTAATGATTCGCAATCGGGGAGTAGTGACATCTGGCGCGCCATATACACTCCATTTGGTTTAGTAAATATGTACAACACGCGTGAATGGTATCTACACAGCGTCTGCAGAGAGAGTCCTGCACACATCCTTCTCGCTTGAATGGCATATTTGCAGTTGGCAATCACGCGCTTATACATTCTCTCTATATTCACACGGATTCAATGACGTCACTCTCTCAGATCATAACACACTGCATCGAGCCGTGGTAATTCACGCTAAATGGAATTTGTATGGCGATATCTATGAATTGGTTCTATGATAGATTCAGTGATATTTGGTGCCTATTCTATTCCTGAATACCGTACTAAACATAAATATGGTAGGGCATAACAGAAACACGAATTTAACCGTTTAACCCCTAAATTTGGTCAAGAAAATTATGATATTTGCTGGTTAAATACCCATTTACAATTTGGAAAATTTACCACGGGAAGAACTGACTCGGTTAGCGATCCAGTCATTCATGCCGTACTTTTGTATGGATTCTCTTGGCCTGCAAATAGACATTCCTCCGGATCACCGCAGAGATAGATATAGCCGTCTTCGGTATAAGAGGGCTAATAAGAAATATGTCATGAAGGGAACCAGTATAACATAAATTGTGTATTGACAATACACTTCATTGTCCAGATTCCTTTAAAAGCCTCGATAATAGATCAATAGTGAATATTCCCACACATTAGTGCAATGAAAAGGTCGTAAACTGTAGCCTACGTCTCCATTAGAACCGTTGTCATCGTCACCAGAGAGAGACCGTTCTGGTATTGCTTTATAAATCCACACTTATTTAGAATTACTTGCAACAAAATACGAACCGAGCGGAAATTGTTAATTCTGGATGGAGGAAGGAAAGTGGATAGTGGAAACTGGTCATAATACGAAACACGCGGAGCGGATATTGTACAACCGATCACATTTAGAAATACGCCTAAATACATATTGTTCGTACTGTATTGATTTTAACGGATCAAGAATTCTTTTGTCATACATCTTATCCTCGCAACTCCGTACTGCTCATAGCGCAGGTGAAATCAAACTGTCTCGAGAGGTCTACTTGCATTTGGGAGTCTAAGTAGTTTACTAACCTTGATAGTATGGCAAGACACAATATATCATTTATCACGGTCTGGTAGTCCTGACACACAACTTAGCGTCGGAAGCCCGCTTCGCGATGCGTTTGCATAATTGTATTGCCGGATAAATAACCTCATCTCTTGATAGCTATGCAAAATAGCTTTTTATCATGCTACTAAAGAAAGGCATACAGGCTTTAGTAGCTAAATGTTTCCACATTTCTACACCGTATGATTAGCTGTCATGATTTACTTTTCAAACAAGCAAATAAAACCCTAGTTTGTCTGCCTCGGTATGTGCACTCAATCATTGAGGTACGATCTATTTTCGACCGTGTGGTGTAAAAGCAACCATACAGGTAAGCTGTTGACTCTTTTGAAACTCATTTCCTGGAGGTTTGTGTAGCAACAACTGCCAGTCAAATTAGTTCCAAAATAGTCAACATGATGATTATTACATAATAAAGAATGTAAAGCATCGGGACTTACATGGCATCACACACTGTCGCTTGAGGAGACAAAATGGTGATGATCACTGTTCAACCTTTACTTGATATTACACAGCATATTCTTGTAATACAGACACGGGAATGGGACGGGATATGAATACTATGGAATCTATACACCATAACCTACCAGTACAATAAAGCATTTGAGATGCGATTAGCATCCCTTTAAACATTAGTTGTATTTACATGTGTGTGAATTCCTATTTAAAGAAACAGTTAGACTTCATTACGTGAATGATTGTTGTGGCATGATATACTCGTGCGCATAATATGTTCTCGTTAGATACCTCACAGAATGCCATTCAGACAAACCACTATTTATGAGATGCATGAGAGAGTCTGGTGTTTGTTAAACTAGAAATTGAATCACTTCTGACGCCCGCTTAATAATTGATGAATCCCTTTTATCAATCCATCATATGGCGGTATAATCACCTGCGGCACATGTAAGCTTCGCCCATGCTCGAATGGATCGATCCCTACGCTCCATGACTCTCACATTACAGAAACATATTCAGGCAAACTGTTGAATATTTTGAAACTAGTTTGAATGGCAGCGCCCAGTCAAATCAGTTTCGAAATATTAAACAGAATGTGTATTAAATAGTCAAGAGATAGCCTACAATTCGCACAACTTGGCTGACTATTTAGCATGTATGACGGACTAAATCGCGCCATGCATAGCGTAATTTATAAGGACGCAGCCTGCATGTGACGTAGTTCATTATGGCGTCTTATGATTAACTGAGAGGCGGTATTCCTCTATCCAAATGCTACACTCAATTGAAAACGTGTAAATGGCCAGGCTGAAGTATTGCTGGTTAGCACATGTGATGTGAGGCCTCTTCAAAGAGAATTGAGAAATGCTTAGCATTCCCTACGGCAACCACCAATTTTAAGATGCGAGAAGCGCACGCCAGGAAAAGGCTATAGGCATAGAGCCGCGCGATATACCTATGCCACATCGTAAACCGGTTCAATAAGCTGACGGTTTGCAAACCGCCGTTTTCAAACGCAAACTGAAGAACCGAGTTTACTAAAGACTCGGTCTAGCCAATACTGAGTAATGATGATTTCACTCTGTATACATTATTATAATTGTTAGTGCGAAGTTGAATTAGCGCGTGGTGAGGGAAAATGTGCTTTTATGTATTCCGAGCCTAGAACCACGCAGTGATGCTGCAAAGTTGCTGTTCCATGTGTTTGTTGTGAGATCAATCTGTGGAACAGCGTGGTAACCATGAACTGGAATGTCGTATGCGAAAAACTTCAACTGAAAAGCAACACCACCAGAGCTTTAGCTTTTACCAACCGCAGTCCTATTTTTAGGCTGATAATATAGAAGTTTTCCACTTTATCCATCGATCATATAACGTCAACATCAACCACGTGATGTTCAGGATGACGTCATGATCCACGGCGTCTTGAATGACGTAGATAAGTTCGGCACGAACGCTCGCGATTAAGCGGTGTTGTACAAATTGTATGTCTTCACTATGTAATAAAGATGATGTTCAACATTTTAAAACTAATTTTACTGGGCGCTGTTGCTGCTATATGCAGCAACAAGGACCAGTTACATTAGTTTCAAAATATTCAACAACTTACTGCATATTTTTCTATATATTGAAATTCAGATAGTGCAAAGATCGATTGATCCCAACATGGGCGAAGCGTGGATGGAGCTTATCTAGATGTGAGCGGGCCATAGCTAAAACT
Source organism: Chaetoderma sp. LZ-2023a (assembly GCA_034401795.1). Classification (NCBI taxonomy): domain Eukaryota; kingdom Metazoa; phylum Mollusca; class Caudofoveata; order Chaetodermatida; family Chaetodermatidae; genus Chaetoderma; species Chaetoderma sp. LZ-2023a. The sequence goes on along the minus strand of CM067372.1, from coordinate 160,912,368 downwards.
GGATTCCTCCGTTTGCTGGATAGGAAAACTATGTTGATTTCCAGTCTGTAACCTGATTACAAGATTACACATTAATCATGAACTTAATCATGAACAACGTTACATCGTAAGACAATACTAACATTGTTCATTCCCTTTAGTAGGTAACCTAGCCGAATACGTTACAGCCCCTCAGGGCTCCCTAGGTGTCTGTGAGTGGCATTGATGGAATGACAATTGTACATACATCGATGGGTGCTATAGATGTTAAATTATGCAGGAACACGTGTGGCGCCTTTACAAAGTTCATTGGTGTTGTATTTGACAAGTAGACTGGGACTATGATAATCCTTGATAACCACCAGAAATAGCTTTCGATCAAGGATGACAGAAGATATGCCTCTTCTCACTGTAATGGCCTCGATATTGGTGATTCGGCAAAATAATAGCAATAAATTCATGTCCAGCAAGTAAACGAAACTTGCTCTGACACAATCCTTAGCTCACAAGCGCATACAGTTCTGCAAGCAGCCAGTTGTAACCATCGCGCGTACGGTCCTTTTGACAAACTACAGTTATGAGAAAGCTGCCATATGTGTATGCACAGAGCAGAGGAGGTTAGACTGCTTCATGCTGTCGAAGTCAAGCTAGCTCTAGCCTGACAATAAAGTTTGACTTAATCACCAACGACATTGGCTAGTGAATCGACATTCCTGCCGACAGCCTTAGATGGGTACCACACCATGAATAGGCACTGGCGCAAGTGCCAGTTGTCATAGAACCAATTATTGACACTAATAAAAACTTGCGAGTGCCTAGTGATCTAGCAGGAGGGATCTAAAAAAAGTAAAAGTTAGATATCTGCTATGTACACCATCAACATTCTAGTAATTCGTGTAGTTGTGAGACAACGACAACGACAACGACAACGACAACGACAACGACAACGACAACGACAACGACAACGACAACAACAACAGCAATAACAACAGCAGCAACAACAAAACACAACAATTTCCATCATGATAATATCATCTAATATATGCAAGTTTCTGTTGTATTTTCCCAGGTGGTCAAGATGTTGGTCATTGTGGTGGTCATGTTTGCCGCGTGCTGGTTGCCCATTCACGTATTCATGCTCGTCATAGACTTTCATCCAGAACTACTTGATTACAACAATGTACAGGACGAACTATTTTTCACCGCTGTGTATTACTGCGTGCATTGGCTCGCCATGTCTAACAGTTTTGCTAATCCGATAATCTATGGCTTTACGAATGAGAGCTTTAGGGTGAGTACAATAGATAATATATGGATTCACAAATGGGAGCTTTCCCTGATAACGCCGGTTGCTGGGCCTTTACCAAACCACTACGGCCCGGTATTGGTCCAGTAGAGCCCCACTAGCATGTATTATCAGGGTTAGCGTGAGTGCCTTAAATGATGATATATAGATTCTCACGCGAGCGCTTTAGGGTGAGTGCGCTAAATGATTATATATCGAGTCACAAATGACAGTTTTACGTCGAATGTGTTACATCGCAAGTGCAACATAAGCTACGTCTATTTGATGCCGAAGATAAGTCTGCCCATTACGATAAGGTTAGGGAATATGACGAAGACATTGACGAGGACGACGACGACCTTGACGATCACGACGATGACAAAGACGATACTATTGATAAGGATACATATGAGGGAGATTGGTAAACAAAATTTGATAATGATGACGATGATGGTGGCGGTCGTTGTGTTGTTGTTGTTGTTGTTGCTGTTGCTGTTGTTGTTGTTGTTGCTGCTGTTGTTGTTATTGTTGTTATTAGTGGCTGTGATGATGCTGATGATGATGATGATGATGATGATGATGATGATGATGATGATGATAACGGCGATGGTGGTGTCTGTCCGTCCTGGTTTTCCACTTCGAATTTCAGGCGTGTGCTGTCCTTGTATTGCTCTGTAAAATTAATGATTACTCATTATATAATACTGATTTCAGATGGACGATCTCTACCTAATGTATAAACGCCATACCAGGCAAGAGGGTAGAATCACCTGCAACCTACTCACGTGTATCACTGACACGCAAATGTCATACAAAATGGCCCGCTGGGAGCAATTAGCTAACATCGACGTCAGCTCCGATACAAACGAATACTTAACCAAAAATACTGAAATCTATGGAATCATTAGCTACCAGCACCATAGGTGTTCTTACAAACTGTCAGTCATCTCTAGTAGTAAGACCGTTAGCAGAGCAGACATTATTATTGCTGCGCATCTATCAAAGTGGCCAAAGTGAAGACCGAACCGAACCACGCCGGGAGCGCAATAACATTCTGCACCACGTTAGCAAACGCTTAAAAGGTCTTGCTATTCAACAAGCAGACTTCCTAGCAGATGAAATCACTGCCACGGATGGCTGTTTCTGGCAGCCCAATGCCTGCGTGTTACTGACTACAAACCACCACTCACTATGCACAACTCACAACGGACACTTTATCGGGACTGATAAGGGCACAGCCAGTGCGATTCGAGAATGGCTCAAGGTACAGTTCACTGCCCAAGACGATGAGCCCTCGCACCAGTTCTCAGGAGACCCGGCCATTACTAACACAAATTAAAACAGCAGGAGTTGAGAATGCACTTAAAGCCCTGAAAATGGCATCTGGACCTGATGGCATGAGCAATGACCTATTCAAATATGCAAGTTACATTATCTCAAAACCGACTACGCACCTAGTCAATTCAGCTTTTATACACCACCTTCCCATTGATGTTGTATGTCAAGGCACCCTTATCGAACTACCCAAGCCGAAGAAGCCACCTGGCCCCAGCCCATCTGCGGCCCATTGTGCTCCTCAACAGCTTGTCAAAGTGGCTTCAAACGTTGGCTCAGCTGCGCAGGCATTGTGTGGGCTCAAGGCATGTTTGTGGCGGTAGTGAAGTCTACACATTGGGATTTCCACAAAATGGGCATTAACATGTCACGGGCATTCGACACACTTAAACGCTCACCGATCCTAGATGTACTACGCCAGGCCGGTTGCAATGCAGATGAGCTACGACTAGTTACAATACTGCTTGCAGACACCGAACTGAGAGTACGATTCAAGTCAGTGAAGTCACCCGGCTCACCACTGGGAGATGGTCTATTGCCTGTGCTGTTCACCTGCTATCTTGCTGCTGCATTGCAATCCGTGTGTGAACGTTCCACACGACCAAATCCTTCCGTGTCAATACGGGGTATGCTGCTAGAGATGGAGTATGCCGACGATGTGGACTTCATAAACCAGGAAAAGAAACCCCTCAACGAACGTCTCCCAATAGCTGCAAGCAAACTAAAAATTGAGAATCTCTTTATGAATGAATCCAAAAACAGTGTTCACCCACATGTACATATCTACAAAGCATACGACTAAAGAAACTGACGATCTGCTTCGTGGCGGAAACCATGGAGGAAAAGAAGAATCCTGAGGGCTCACTGCTTTGCAGTACTGCTGACATTGCTGCACACTACATCATGAGGGCATAGCTTTCCAGTCCTTCTGGAAGCTGTGGACTCGTAGCTCAAATATGCCCTTGGTAAAAAGACTACGTTTATTCAAGGCAACCTGCGTATCCTTGATGCTGTATAGCTGTAACAGCTAGGCAGCCCCAAAGGCAGATCTAGACAAACTCGATGCCTGCCACCGCAGCCACCTATACACATCATCACTGGATACTGATGACCAGACAAGATAAGTTCCAATGATGCACTATAGAGGATGTCTAATACGTCACCGCTGTCTGTAAAAGTCGCCGAGCAAAGAAGCTCCATGATTGGCCATGTGCTAAGGATGCCAGAAGAAATACCAGCACAAAGAGCCTTGGAATTCGCCGTATGCGGAGCGTGCAAATACAAAGCCAGGAGAGGACGGCATTGCATGCAGCTGCTAAGCGTGCAACGAGTTGACCACAATAAAGCAGGGCTCGATACACTCAATTCAGGAATGGACCTGAGGAAGCTAATTATTTCGACTGAGGACAAGTCACCGTGGGCAAAAGCGAAGAACGACTGATTGCAGCTGCAGGATGTGCCTACTACTATTCCCTCAAAATGTGCCTTCTGCTGTATCTATCACGGTCTGACAGGTAGTGCTACGCCCAGCATGTTATCTTGCTATCCGCCAGATAGCGCCGCCGTTCAGTCCGGGATTATCTTTTAGTAGGGTGAATGCAAACCGATATATCGGCTAATTATTAACCTACATAGTACACGAAATAGTTAAACAGGATTAGGCAATGAGAAAGAGGCCTTAGGCCGTGTTCTCACTATTAGATTTAAACTGAACTGAACATTGGTCCATCGATTTATTGTAAAATGGTACTGATATAAGTTATGTTTCATGGGATTTTAAAAATTTCTGAAGGCATGCACCTTTTTGTTTTAGCTGAGAATTGTTGAAAGGTGCAACTCGACGATCTATGGAAAGCATGAACGGGGCGGGGCATGCATATCAATGCTGTATTTACAGTGCGATGCTTATTTTATAGATAACGCCATACCAATGTATTTCTTTTGCTTTGCCAAACCGCCTATGTTTATTTTTCCATATCTTGAAAAAATAATGCTGGAACTTTAAGGACTTCTTTCCAGCTAGCAATTCCTCCACGCCAAATCATTATCACTCAGAATTTCTCAGAACGTTCTTTAAATCTGTTAGTTCTGTGTAGCTTTGTTAACCTTTTATGGTCATCCGCTCACAATGGCTTTGCAATGGTCATGAGAAATGTGATTGTGCAGGGAAAGAGAAGATTGTTTGAAAATGTGCCACTGGAATGGCTGGCTCGTTAACAAGCCAGCCATTCCAGCAGTGCATTTTCAAAAACAGCCTTCTCTTAGCCTCCAAGTGGACACTAACTGAACACCCGTGTTGGGTTTTCTTGATCAAACTTGACAACTAACATGATGAAAGGAGTAATACGGTAATAGATGCTGAGCTGAAATTATGTATTATTTTAGATCTTGAGATTTGGATGGGAATTTTCGTAAAACAAAATATTAAATTGGTCTGTCCTTTGTGGGTGTTGGTATGTTAACCTTAACCTGGGATCCATGGCACATGTATTCCCTGACCCGGTCTTACATGTCCGACGACATAGGGCCATATGGCAGCACACATTCACGGGATGATGACATACGATCATACCACAGCAAACAGTCACTCGATGACGGCATAGGGTCATACCACAACAAACATTCACACGTTGACGACATATGTTCATACCACGCACACATTCACACAATGACGACATATTGAAAAAATGTGGATTCTCTTTTCTAATCTTTTCTACTCACGATTACTGGAATTGGTTCTTGTTGGATGAGTTCGGGAAAAGTGGCCTTCCTTTCTCTATTAATCTTCTATTAAAGAACACATTTTGCAAAGTTTAAAAAATAAATTCTAAACTTTATTAAAGTGTCACAAAAGTAAAGCCGTGTTGCACGCTATGCAATTTTAACAATACTTTTCAAACTTGTAGCTTTCGACTAATCTATTTTAATCTAATTTCTAACAACGATTCTAACTTATCTAAATAATGAACATTTAATTGCTGATATTAAAGCGCAAGCTCAAGAGAGACGTCTACTCGAGAAGAGTGCAATCGGAAGATTAAAGAGTTGGCCATCATGCACATACTTATATACAAAAAGTGGATTCGTGCATGACGTCGACGTAATGCCGTTTCAGAGGTCTTCCCTGGGGATTTCCAAAATCTAACTACTTTGATTGGTTAACACTCTTCTGCCCACACTCAAAAGGCAGTCGGACTCAACCAGTCGGAACCAGTATGCAAGTGGTGCCTCTTGCCATAATACATATACAAATCTGCTTTGACAAGCCTCGTCAAGCATCCATTACCTGCATACTTCCATTGTTCTTTAGTGACAAGAGCTGTTCCCCACCCAAGTATTAACTTCACAGGATTACTTCACTACATGAAAACTATATTTGGATTCGAGAACTAGTGGTTGGGAGCTGTCATGACGTATGCCTAGGTGATCTCTGACCTGTCATGTACATCGTGGGTTATTACCAGCAGTACGCATACATCACGGGATTTCCATGCGGCGCTGAATCATATAAATAAATCTGTATACACAATTTCTGCTATCTGACTTGCTTCTTCGAATCATGTAAATATCTATCTTAATAAACCATCTTGTAAGTGTAGCTCGCCAGGTAGTGCTCGGCCGTTCCGGTTTGTCATGCCGACTCGCCGCGCCACAAGTGCACGACGGTTGATGACGCTGGTTAGCATCTGGTCTCCGGGTGACGGACCTTGTACGAGACTGCCCTGCGGGAAACAAAAACTGGCTCCTAAGGCCGGTGGAACTCAATCGTTCCGGTGCGGCCGTGCGACCATCGTCGCGAACGTTAAACACAATGGTCTCATCCCACGAGTTTGTGTCACCAATACACAAAGACTTGTCCTCAGTCGACAGCATTGCCTGTCCATAGCAATTTCGTGATCTATGGACTTACAAGATTCGATTTGGTGACCCAAAAATATAAGTCTATACACTGATTTTATCAAAACAATAAAAAATATGCTAGATAAATCTACAATAAGAGCATACGAAAATACGAGACATAGAGACAGGTAGATGAACTTTTAAACATGGCGCTCCCGGAGGTACCACACAGACTCGTAGGTCCGCAGAGGTATCCCCGCAAGGGAGGCTCCCGGCTTAACTATTTAACTTAATGTAAGTTATTATACCCCTAAGCTGAAAGGAAGAAGGTTATCTTGGACGAAATGTGATGTGCCTCACGCGGGCACTACTCCTAGTGCAATTTCTTGGTGAGGAGTATTATCCTGGCATGGATCGTCGTCGCTGAATACTAGCGAGAGGCAAGTGCCTCGCGCGGGCATCCGTCTCAGGAAGGTGTCGCCACTGCTTAAAGCTGAAGAAGAATAGTAGGCAAAGATGGGACTACTCCAATATGTCAATCAAATATGCTTCAGAAAGAAAAGACCATACCTAGTGAGATTATGACTATGGGGATGTGTACTGGTTTACGTGAAGACGGAACAGGGGATTCCCGATGGAGTCCCTTGTCACCGTCTTATGTAGTTCTTGGTTTGCTGTATTAGTAGTTGCCGCTTTATTTCTGCGGGCCTTCTGCCTTGCTTAATTCCTTTTAGTTGTTTTCAGAACAAGAATTAGTTTAGGCCGCAACTGGCTGATATCCAACTAGCTATTAGACACGGCTGTCACGGAGAACACATGCCCCAAAGACACCAATACTAGTGACAGCACTCACACATGTTACGTAGCAGGATCTCCGAACTGGATAAGAATCCGGACAACCCATCCCGCAACCACATACAACATTAGAAGACATGGGTTACATTTCACAAAAGCATTATTAGACCATTTTTCCTATCGTTATGGTTGGGGTAAGAAAGACGAATACCTACCGTAAATGTCCTTTCCGCAAGGGCTTGGCAGATTTAAATATCATGCCCAGACATTTTAACATAATTCGGTGGGAATGTACATCTCACCCGTCACCGGGTCCTATGGAACTAACCGTTTTACCTGTCATTAGGTGTATATACAAGTTGCATGTTTTGCACAGCGGTGCGGGATGATTGTCAGTAAATAAGATAATAATTAATACATGTGTTTTCGCAGTGCTTTCCTACATTCGCTTAAAGTGCTAACTACTAAGTATCCAAAGATACAAGGGAAATGTATGTGACACCACACCCTGGCCATCACCGCTCGAAAACACCAATACTTTCCCAGAGTCGGATCAGCCCAAGGTGCGGATGGGGACATCCAAACAATTAAGACGCCACAAGGCTAAGTGGAACACGAAGAGAGACACAATCTTACTTATGAGTCTTACCGGGGCTAGATTATCGCACTACCGGTGGAGAAGAGTATATTACACAGTATATAATGAAGAAAGTGTCTCTGATCATTTTGAACCTAACGTATTGAGCTGAATAGAAAAGGTTTAGTCGGTAGCATGCTGGGCTAAACAGAGTTATAGCATGGACAGCGACCTCAGTGAACAACTGTTGGTTGTGGCAGAAAGTGTTGCATATATAAGTGTTGCTGTATAGTGTTTCCTACGTGCACTGCGTTCCTATATTTTCAATGAACAAACAAAACATATGAACGGATGGCCACTGGCCATATATATATACAAAATCTAACCAGAACAAACAATACGGTGTCGAATGATCAAGATATATATATATATATATATATATATATATATATATATATATATATATATATATATATATATATATATATATATATATATATATATATATATATATATATATATATATATATATATATATCAGTACAGGTTAACGAACCTACTAAGTGCGGTTAGCAACACTTTGAGGAAAATGAGAATAATTATCAACAAATACAGAAATTATAACTAGCGGTCCTAAGACCGTTACGGTTCCTTTTAGTCATCGGGACCGTGATTGCGGATACAATATAATTAACAAAATCTATATAGAGAAATAATTAAACTGTGAAGTATAGTTACTTGAATTCTTGGTGGTCATTCTTAAGTTAGGATACCGTGTTACTGAAATTGATACGTCGATTCGTAGTCGACGTGAGATGATGCGCTCTCCGGAAGCTGGAAAGTTCCTGCAGGTTGGTTCCCGCAAGCTGTTTTCCGCAAACAAGACTTCCGCAAGAACACACATGGCGGAAGTTCATCGCTTAGTGCTGTAGGCCTAGTAGAATGTCTAACACGCAGTCAGTAAACGATACGATGGTACTACATGGTGAAGAAAGTTCCCATACACCGATTGCACGGATGGAAGGTGTAAACACCCGTCACTAGCGGGGGTTGTCAGAGGCAAACGAGGATACAAAACAAAGCTTCACGGTACTGGGTACGTCAGCGGGCAGAGTTTACTTGCTGCGGTCGAAAGTTGAAAGAACCGACACGATAGTAGTGCAGCGGCGATTGAAATACCACTTTTGGGCGTGGCCAGCAGATCCGGCGAGTCATCCATCAAAGAACATCCCATCTCTACATCTGTAGACTGACATATTCTGGCCGTAAAGGCCTCACCGCAAATTTGTGTTCCGAATGCAGCTGTTACTATTCGTGAACAATTATCAGAATTTCCAAATTACTCCCGTAAATGGGGAGTTACAAAATTGTTTTAGTGAGGTGGGTTGGAGAACCGCACGCTACGGGATAAAAACCTGACACATAGCGAAGGAAGACACGTATTGTCTGTCGCGCTTGTTAGTAGCTGGTACAGATCCAACCTGTTCGGCCCCTGGCCGAGGATGCTCTCGATCTCTGGATCACTTCTCCTTTTATACTCCTCGTGACGTCACAGGCGCAGGCTTCATCTATTCATAGTTCGAGCAAGAGCCAATCACCGCGCAGCTAATAATAGCGCAGTCGAACGTTCTAGAAAATTCCAGACGCTTTGCGCCCACGTGGTTATGACGTCACAGCAATATTTTGAAGATAATCATGAAGAGTTTTCGCTGAATAACTCAGCCATTTTTCAACCGATTTCGAAATGGTTGAATTCTGGTCTTGATTAATGCGAGATTTAACGGGAACAGGCAATCAATAAGGATTACAGGGTACCATCTTGGTACACTAAAAAGCGCCATCCTATCTAGGTCGTAACTACGCACTCCATATAAACAGCGTCTTGGCGGGTGCATGCGCATCTGACGTTTTAATGAACTTAGTCGTTTTTCGACAAGCTATCTCTCCCATAGGTCTATATACGGTTATGGCTCTACCAGGATGGGCGTGTTCAGGAAACGAACCCAGGATGGGCGGCACGTACCCAGCTCAGCTGTTGCGGCTGGTATCCGACCGGTCAATCCGAACTACACCAGACCGTGTTGAATTAAATACCAAGAAGACACCTTAAGATTTATCTTGATCTTAATCCAACAACGTCTTACCGTCGCGGTATCTATAACTTGTCTTAGAGTGACAGAACCAGTTTCTAACCTACCAAGGGTTAAAGATTCAGCTCGATTCCTATAACGATTATGACTATGACTAAGACTGTGCGTGGGTTGAATATTATTTAGTTTATCCGATCTAAATCCTGATTATGAAAATGGCAAAACTAGATTGATTGTAGCAACCAATCTTAATCAAACATAAATCAAACATGTTTAAACTAATTTATCCCTCACGGAGATCATAATCATCCATTTAGAAACGCTCTAAATATTGACAGAAAATATATAATTTATACCTTCAGTAAGCAACATGGATAACTAATAATAACAGCGGCCGTAATCGGATATCCCGATACGGATATAAATAAATCACTACATAAAATCGACACCACTCATTTTATGTCATAACGACCTACTAAGAATATACCTATTTGGTTACTGCCAATAGCGACCTAAATAATTGGCCCTATTGCCGATGACGTATTTATAAATACTCACTGTCTATAGCCTTATCGTGATGACGATGTTATGAATATTCACGACCGAGGATGTGACGCAAAACATACTTGAACTGCACAGTGTCAAAAGGTCATCTGTAAATATTTACCAGGTTACCAAATGGTAGCCGTGGGCTTTGCGGGTAGCTAATCCACAAATCCCATGTTTACAATATAATCATACCAGAACAATGATCCACATGCTGACGACATAGGGTCATATCACGCCACACATTCACGAAATGACGACATAGGGTCGTATCAGAGCACACATTCACGCGATAATTGTCATCGGAAATGGAGGTAAATGACTTTCCGTGCCACAATTGTGTATTTAGGAATTCGAAAATCTTCAAATAATATATTTTATTTTGACTAAATTTTACAAACGTATAGCGCCTTGCCCCTTTTCCAGTTGCCTTCTCCTTTAACGTCTTCATCTCACGAATCACTTGTCTGATTTGAACCAACTTTTACAAGACGCATCCGTGGGCCATAGGCGGCCATCTTTCTTACGCTAAGAACAAAGATTCGACTGAGAGCTGGTGCCTTCTAATGTGGCAACAACTTCATACCTAATTATTTTCAAAATATGCGACCAGATGGATCTGCGTGGTTTAGAAATAATACTCAGATTTTGCGATTGAAATCTATGAGATGTTTTGGGGTGGAATAGGGCACTACGAATGTGGAAGGGAGAGTGTTACCATCATCAGCACCTCAGCCCGCACAACACCACCGCCACCACCGCACCACCGCACCACCACAACCAGCATCCCTACCACCGCCGCCGCTGCTGCTGTAACGATGGCGACGACGACGACGTTATCTAGAAGTTACAGCACATATGTGTGCACGGGTGTTTCGCAATTAATACGCGAAAGCGTCTATCTTTTCATCAATTTCTGATGGGACAACATCATCATTCATCTCTTCATATTGAAGATTTTCTGTCTTCCGATCTAATATAGAAATATATCTACTACACTTCTGATAAGAATATGATGTACCGGTTGCTGCGACAACCTCTTATCAAAGATGCAGTAGTACGATTATCTGCTCGCTTCGTCTAAGGTAATGGTGACGATATTTATATTCGATAATCTGGGCCTGATCTGACTCGGGTAAAAGATGGTGGCTCGGGACGGTGGTCTTCCGTCGCTTCCAGACTGGACAATACACAACCCAAACTCTTGCTTCGAGAATATCGAAGTGATAATTTATTCTCTTAAGTTTGACTGTCTAATATGGATACGGATATGTGTGACTTATGCTGTCACGATAGAAAACAAACTGTTAAATACAACTCTAAGTAAATATGAGTGGCTTATACTACCACCAATCTCTATCAATTATGGGTGGCTTAGACTACCACTAGATAATTTGAGTAACTTTTACTGTCACTCGCGTGTATAGAAATAACTGATTTTCATACAATACGAATACTGGTTATTCTATCATTACAAAGTTGCGTTTCACGTTTCTCTAAATCATTTTCGTCAAAAACCGTTCTTGGCTACTTAAAACCATTCACCAAGAACTTGTTTGAATTTCGACAAATTCAGTTCCACAGAACAATACGGACCGAGGCTAGGCTTTCTTAAGACTAATATTTTCAGAACCAAGATCTTTCTAAAAAGTTAACGTCCACTTTGTATACTTCTCTGGAGCCCTCTACCATGTTCGTTTGGGTTCCTCTTTCCAGAGTTTGATTCGATGCTCATTGATTGTGACGTCATCCTGACTAATCAAACTTCGATTTTCTCTCTTAGGAAAAGAACACCGAACAAGTTAAAGCGGCCTAATTGACTCATGAGTGTGGAATTCTATCCGATAACCTCCCCCAAACTTGACAGTGATAGATATTGTTTCGACAATTTTTGTCTGGTTTTCTAATCTTCTTGGCGCCAGACGCTACCACGTCCTCGTTCGGCCCCTTGCTTATTAGGCTTGCGCCTGCATTTTACAAGGGTGCCATGACGTAGTGACCATGTGGCCCATCTGATTCACCAACATCTGGTGTCGTATCTGGTGTCGTGGGTCGCCTCTATAGAAATATAGAAACTCGGTTACATTATCACGGTCCTATGGTAAGTCGGTCGTCGCCACGTTACTACGTCATTCTATGAGTCATTCAGTCTGTGCTACGTACACTCTGTCCGTAGCACCCTACCGACCTCTTGCTTGAATATTTAGAAAACTATTGGTCGTAACTTCTGCAGAATACTATAAAAGGTTATGCCGCGACTGCAGCAACAACTTTCATTTTTCAACCACCGACAGACTCCATCAGCTCACTGCCCTAAGTCTTAGTCTATTCTATTCCAATTTCACTTATTGTATCAGCTACATTTTCGTGTCAGTCTTGCATCGACTTGATGCACACACTAGATCGCGCTATTACATCCCTGCCCAATGTGTTATCCGTTCCTTAGCTCGCCTGGTATTCAAATATAGTAATCCACTGAGGTCTTAGACTGCAAATATAAGATGTCCCCGGGGTCATGACCCCCCAGAAGACAATCCGATATCTACATACGCCCCTTAACCAAAGTTAATTGACCATCTCTCGTAAGGCCTTAAGAGAGTGTCAACTAACTCGTTGTGGACTATCAACAACCCAAACCTATACCAGCAGCCTGAACGGATACCACCCGATAGTCGTCCAATCATCAACAACTTAACATTACAGGTCAATATGCTATACACCAATACTTGTCCGAGTAGCGGAATGCTCGGAAATACATTAGTAGTATTCGTTAGTGTATGGTTGATAATTATACAAACATACATGTCCGGGTAGCAAAAGACTGCCCCGGGAAACACATTAATAGCATCATTAAACCGTGGTCGATAACCTCGATCCACGCGTAACTTAACAAAGAAAACGATACGATCAATCAAGCAATACAATAATATAATACACCACAATCAATTATGTTAATGACGTCATCTGATCGTGACGACGTCACCATAAATGTCAGTCCTTAATCCGACAGTGCAAATATCATTACAGATCATGTGAATTTTTCCTATTAAATAATACAGCACCAACATGGCACCATACTAATGTTCGTGCTACAACATTTAATGTTCACCAATTACTATAATGTTAGTGCCAAAACGTCATGGTGATACCACCAAGCGGTTTATGCTCACGTTAGGATCCACCACGTTAACGTACGTCTCCATCTCTATCCAGTCGGCAGCCGTCGGGTCGATCTCAGTCCTGGCGTCAGCATTAGGCGACGACCCGGTTGCCCTCCGCAGCGGCTCCGGTAGAGCTGCAGGTCTCCGGGGCTGCTGGGTCTGAATAGGTGGTGCAATGATATGCGGTTCACTACTATGGGCCGCACGTGGCTTGCATTTAAGCGCATTCCACATGCGTGATAACACGCCACATTTGTATAATATAAGCACAACTACTAACACAACTACGAAAGAACCCGTTGAATATGATACGAAAGAATGTACCCCAATGCCATCGACCATCACTGGGTCGATCATGGATAACGGTGCTAGCGGCACGTACTTAGACTTTTGTAAATGGTTTCACGGTTGCAGCTTTAAATGGTCAACTATCATGGATTGATTCAAAAAGCCGGACACATCCAAATGGGGCATATCAATGGCTAGGCCTATTCGAGTGTACGTCAGACTATAAGACGCTACAGGCTCGAATCGCCAGCCCCTCCCACTATACCCGCATTCTCCAGTCATCAATGCATACACACCATTACTCACAATACATCGGTCCGTCAGTCGTCCGTCGCAATGGATTTCCACCGTCTCGCCGAACGTTTGCAACACTACTCCGATTTTCTCGTTGGCAAATAATTTACTAATGGTTACGTTTGACTTCGTTAGTTGAATATTACAGTCGCTATCAGTCGCATTTGTCAGTACACTCACAATACAGGGCACGTGGGTCTGGTCGACCCGTAGTTGTCCCTGGCACACCCTAGGGTCGGCGCCACGACACGCCGACGCAGGAAAGTACCACCCAGTGTTGGTATCTAGACCAATGCTGGTACGGGCCAGCATCACTTGCATGTAATACCCCGTCCTGGCCAGTGGTTCAGGCCATGAGTGTAGTCCATATTGTATATATTATCCTCCGTCAATCAACGGTAGCGTCGCCACATAATGAAGTTTCGATTCGTCCTGCCACAATGGATATACCACTACATTTCTGTAATACCACTGATACGGTCTTATCAGCCTATATTCCGCACTAACCTGTTTCGATACGGACGTCAGATCGTCTGCACTAAAAAGTTCCTCCGTTAGACGACCCAACTCCAAGGATGCCGTTTGCCTATGGAATCGTTCGGCTGCCTTCTGGTAGTCATAGACCACACGTTCAGCCGAGTCTATAACATGTCCTATCCGTACCAACGCATAGAGTTCCAACAATCGAATCCCCTGCTGCCTGAGCGCTCGGCTCATGTTGCCCGTTGCACTGGCCAAGTTGTCGCCTAACTCGTTAATACGGTCCGTGTTCATACCAATATCTCGGAAAGCTAATTTGACGTGCGACGTCAACTGGTTGGTAAAATGCACCACTTTGTTCATCCTCGTCATCGTCCTCTTTACCACATCTCGTATATCATTTATATCATTTATATATGTAGCAGTACCGAACAGCGATGATGCGATGTCGCCCACAAAGTTAAATAACCCTCGCTTCTGCCTAGCGCCACTTCGACTACTCATGGTTTGCTGTGTTTGCCTTGCCATCTTTCTTACCCCCCCTCGTACTCGATGCTGTAATCCGTATATATCGTTCCCACTCAAAAACGATGTTTTGGTACCCATGCTAGCGGCGAGACTGGCCATTTGAGCCAACCGTCCCAGGAACTCCGCGGGTAGGTAAGGATGGTCGATGGATACTATCACTGTCCATTCGGCCCGTAACACTGACACAGTCTCCGGCTTAGTTATCATGATGCCGTTCGGTAGGCGGTGTATACTCGAGTCCTTGCATATACTTGATACCATGCTAAACCACAACGCCATTATACACAATTTAAACGAATACATTTTAGTATCTTGCGAACAAATTTAGTCTTAATTTTTATGATATTTTACGTACTGGCTATTTGCGATGTTAAAGTATAGCGATACAATACACACTATCGGCGGTTGTGCCGCTGAATAACGGCATTTATACGACTGACGAAATCAGCGTATAGCACGTCATCATAAGAGGCGGAGTCTATCACGCCAATCCGGGGTCGCTTGTTACCGGATTCGTCCTCCCGCCTATACCCTTGCTTTCGCTTCAAGTCTAACCGGAGTTGCTTGCTGTCAAAATCGTCATCCGGTATATGTTTGCGCTTGCGCAGCATATAAGGATGCGATGGAGCCGTCTCCATTGGTTCAGAGGCAGGCTCTGGTGCCGCCTCCGGAGCATCAGTCATCATAGGCCTAGGAGTGTCGATGATATCACCCAGTGACTCATGGTTTTGATTGCGACTCGTATTGGGTTGAACCTTTTTCCGGTCAACCCTCTTACCCCCTGTACGCACCTCTGGTTCCATATCCGAAGCTGGCCGCTTCTTACGAACCTGGGTGTCGTATCTGCGTCGGTGACCATAGGTTCTGGCTCGGGCAACATCGCCCTGGGGTGATGACTAGCCTTCGTCCCCCTGGTAGGGTTACGAATGGGACGTGGTCGTACCGCGTCCCAGCACATTTCTGAGTCGACTATGCGCAACTTACATATATTAAGTACACGCACCTTACCAGACCTCTGATGGCGGACGTGCGCCACCGGTCCGTTGATCTTAAAGATCTCATATTCGGGGTCACTGCGAGAGGTCAACTTCATCCTCTCTTCAGCTTTTACGACCACCGAATCACCCACTTTAAACTCACCAGCGTTCGCACGCTTATTAATTTGTTCCCGGTGAACCTCTCGAGGTCTAGCTGTCCCCTCACGAGCACGCAGCAAGGCGTTGTTGAGATACGTCAGTCTCTCACCAAGGTCCTGCGACGCATCGATTGGAACGGCTTTCGGCAATCTCGCCCGTCGCCCATACGTCAAATAAAATGGCGTATACCCGGTCGTTGAATGACGAGTACTGCGGTACGCTGTCAAAGCCGCACCCAACTCGTCCTCCCATGCCCTCGAGGCATTGTTCACCCCTTTCTGGATCAACTCTTTAAGGGTGCGGTTGAATCTTTCAGTACGTCCATTGGTCTGCGGATGGTATGGGCTAGACCGTCTATGGTCGATACCGTGATCTTTAAACCGCTCCTCCAGAGAATTGGAACAAAATTCCCTACCCTGGTCGGTTATTACAATCTCAGGGACGCCATGACGCGCGACATACTCGTTGAAGAACTTGTCTTCCACATTTTGAGATGTCTTCGCTGCAATCGGATATGCTTCTGCCCAAGCAAAGCAGTGATCGATCACCGTCATGATATACACGTTACCCTTATTCGATTCTAATAATGGACCGATCAAATCCATTCCAATTATCTGACTCGGATAATTGGCCATGGCCATTTCACTATACCTGGGTCGGGTAGTGACAGGTCGGTTGACCTGGCACTTCGTACATGTTTCAAGCATACGAATTACGTCTTTTCTTAAAGACGTCCATACAAAAGAATCTCTTACCATACCGATGGTCTTCTGTAGACCTTGGTGACCAGCTCGTTCATGAGCCATCCGGAGCACTTTCTCACGGAACAGGGTAGGTAAGACAATTCTGGGGTACTCAGCGTCCAACGCTGAAGGCGTAATTAAAGAATACAAAATGCCATTCTTGACCATATACTCCTCCGGGGTGTTTTTTAACAACTCCGGGTATTCCTTGGTCTGCTCGGCACACAATTCGTCATATGGTATGTCGAATGCTTCCAGAGGGACGTGAGGTAACACTCCCTCGTCGACGTCTGGTATTACAAAGTCGCCTGTGTCTAACGTCGCGACTTCCACCGGACGACGTAACCTGGACAACATGTCCGCTCGAATATTCTTCGAGCCTTGGATGTATTCAATCTTACATCCGTACTTGGCAATCAGTACCGCCCAGCGCTGCACCTTCGTGTTTTTAACTTCGCCCACAAACAAACTCATTAGGGGTTTGTGGTCGGTATACACGGTAAACTGCGCGCCAAATAGATAAGGTCTAAGCTTCTTTAGCGCGTATATTACCGCATAAGCTTCCTTTTCTATCACAGGCCAATTCAACTGACTGTCCTTAAGAGTAGAGCTGACATACTGAATCACACGCTCAATACCCTCGTCATCTACCTGTACCAGTATCGCACCTATCGCATAGCTAGACGCATCAGTATACAATCTATACGGAGCATTCAAATTCGGATATGTGAGAACCGTCTCACTACACAGCAAGTTTTGTAATTTCTTAAACGCTTGCTGTTCTTCCTGACCCCACTCAAAACGTGCATATTTCTTAGTCAATTCTATCAAAGGCTTAGCAATTTCGGCATAGCCTTGCACACAAGGGCGGTAATACCCTATAGCGCCCAGGAAACTTCTCACCTCACCCACGTCGCGTGGCGGTGACATTTCTCTTATGACCTTGACCTTCTGGACCTGAGGAGCCACTCCCTGTGCTGAAACACGATATAAATCTAACAAATCAACTGATGGTTGGGCGAAATCGCATTTCGATTTTTTAACTTGCAAATTATATTCTTGAATTCTACGCATAACTCTACGCAAATGCTGTGCATGTTCAGCCGGGTTTCTTGAATATATGACTATATCGTCGACAAAAACATGCAAACATTTTCCCACGAATTCTCGGAAAATATCGTTCATTGCCCTCTGAAATACGGCACCTGAGTTCGCAAAACCGAACGGCATCCGAACAAATTCAAACAAACCTTGACTGCAAACGAACGCTGTTTTCGCTATGTCTTGGCTGTCCATTGGTATCTGCCAATAGCCAGACTTCAAGTCCATAGTCGAAAAGATCGTAGCGCCGCCCATAGAATCAAAAATGTCCGATATATTCGGCAAAGGATAGCTATCCTTACGACAAACGGAGTTCAATTTCCTATAGTCAATACAAAATCTCGTCCCCCCGTCCTTCTTAGGAACCAACGTAATGGGTGACGCCCATGGGGACGACGACGGTCTTATGACGCCCGCTGCCAGCATTTCAGCCACTTGATTCTTGACTATATATTGCTTGGCTAGCGGTAGACGGTACGCTTTCTGCCTAATAGGATAGGCATCCCCTGTCGGTACCGTACACTTGACTTTGGGAACTAATCCTAAAGTGTTTGGACGAGCCGTATCAAAAATATCTGCAAAGTCCGCCATGACTTTGTCGATATCTTTATATCCGGTCGTTTCCTTACAGCTTGCATAGACATAATTTGTCTGTTCTCTATGCGGATATTCAAAGGGATATATCTGGCCAAACCATACTACAATTTTGGCCCGATAGTCAATCTTTGCATTTCCCAGGTGCAAAGCATCCGCTCCAAGTAAACATTCATGCCTCATTCTGGCCACAATCGTACTAGGGATGGGTCGGGCGTTCTCGAATTTTACTTGTGTTTCCTCCAACAACTTTATCGGGAAACCATTTACAGCTAAGAGCGTTCTTGCTCTTTTCAATGGCCTAGCATTCAACATGCTATGCCATATATCCTTACGAATCAAGGATATGCTAGCACCAGTATCCACTAAGGCATGCAGGTACTTACCCTGATCCGATGGACCGTCTTTATCCATGTTTAGACAGATTAAGAACCGCTCGGTCGGTGATCTCACCAACGGCTCTCTCCGTCGTCGTTTCCCGGGTTCCTTCGTCCATTAACCACTTCGGAGTAACTGTGCCTATCATCCGATGCATCATTTCCGCTACCGTTTGAATGACGGCCATATGCATCGGTATTTTCACTTGTTAAAATAAAACCATCACGATCAATATATTCGTAATGGTTACGTCGAGCATTGTTCATGTCCATTCGATTGTTCCTTGAACATTCTCGTGGCGTCGTTCGTATGTCCGTCTGTCGGTCGTTTACCGCGTCGATTTCCATGTCCAAATTGTCTTCTTCACGTGGACGCTTCACCGCTCGT
This sequence comes from Chaetoderma sp. LZ-2023a, assembly GCA_034401795.1. NCBI lineage: Eukaryota > Metazoa > Mollusca > Caudofoveata > Chaetodermatida > Chaetodermatidae > Chaetoderma > Chaetoderma sp. LZ-2023a. Next base: position 160,892,831 of record CM067372.1, on the reverse strand, counting down.
CGTACCAGCGGTCGATCTGTTTGTCCGGTTGGTTGCTCTCGGCGCTGGTCACGCGCACCACGCAGATAATCTCTAACAAAGTGACCATACTGACCACATCCAAAACATTCCGTCCTTACGACAGGAGTCGTCTGCCATTTCATAAATGTCCCAAAACAATTCTGGGTCAAGTGTCCCTCTCTCCCGCACTGGGAACAGGTCATGGGTGGCCGTTGTGGTCGGGGCTGTGGTCGCGGTTGTGGTCTTGGCTGTGGTCGTCGTGCGGTTGGTTGCACTGCCTGACGGCAGTCACTTTTATAATGACCGACCTGTCCACAATTGTAGCAGGTTACGCTTGCAGCGTTTCTCGGCGACCTGCGTCCCGCTCCCGGATTAAGGTGCTTGGGTGGCGGGGTTGCTGCTTTCCGCGCGGGTGCGGCTCGTTGGGCTGCCGGTTTAGGTCGTTCTTGTGCTGTTTGCAAATCCCGCACGAACCCACACAGCTGCTCGATCATTTTAGCCTGCTGCGCCATTTGGCTTTTTAACCCCTTCACTGCTTTCCATACCTCTTTTTCCTCCGCTGGCTCCAACATATCGATCTCCATCCGTTCCTCTCGATTATGATCACTATCGATCTTCATCGCCCGTAGCAGATCGTTACAGGTCTCTTCCTCCTCGGCGATCTCTATTGCCCGGCCCAACGTTGTCGTTCGCTTTCGGATTATCCTCTTACTCAACCCTTGGTCGCCGAGCGCTCGGAGGTGGATACCGAGAATAGTTCGCTGGTTATCGGCGTTGCTTTCAGGGTACGCTCGTCGGCTGGCTTCTAGATACCTTCGGTTGAAGGAGATGACGGTCTCATTTCTCCGCTGACGGGTGCCCTCAAGGTCATATTTGACCCGTTCGTTCTCGTTGGAGGAGACGAAGTTCTTTGTAATGTAGGCACGGAAGTCGTCGTATACTATCTCCTCCCGTACTTTGCCCTCCAAGAAACCGTCCAGAGCTCGGGCTAACGGTCCCCGTGCCGCCCTGACTACCACATAGGCAGGTATTCCGGCCAGTCGCCTCTTGTTGGCGACACAGGCACGTTTTGTCTCATCCAAAAACGTCCTTACCTCCTCCGGTACTACCCCATCACAGGGTTGGATGCGGGATACCGTGTCCCTGATTTCTTCACGATACACCCGTTCTGTCTCCCGATGATTGTTACTTTCAACAATGGCCCCAGCCATAGCCGCGCCCATCGTTTGCATGGCCGCCACTGTCTCAGGGCGTAGTTGTCGTTCCCCAGTGGGTAGTTGTGGGTCGGTCGGTGGGCCTCTTGGTGTCACCATTGCTCCTATTGGTATTCTAATGTTATGCTGATCCTAGTTAGCCTTGGCCGTTCTGGGCAGTCTATCTCAGTCGTTACTTTGATATATTGTACTCACGGTTCACACAGTGTCCAATCCTGGAATATATAAATCCTGGCAGACGCTCGCCACTGAAGATTTTCTGTCTTCTGATCTAATTTAGAAATATATCTACTACACTTCTGATAAGAATATGATGTACCGGTTGATGTGACAACCTCTTATCAAAGATGCAGTAGTACGATTATCTGCTCGCCTCGTCTAAGGTAATGGTGACGATATTTATATTCGATAATCTGGGCCTGATCTGACTCGGGTAAAAGATGGTGGCTCGGGACGGTGGTCTTCCGTCGCTTCCAGACTGGACAATACACAACCCAAACTCTTGCTTCGAGAATATCGAAGTGATAATTTATTCTCTTAAGTTTGACTGTCTAATATGGCTACGGATATGTGTGACTTATGCTGTCACGATAGAAAACAAACTGTTAAATAAAACTCTAAGTAAATATGAGTGGCTTATACTACCACCAATCTCTATCAATTATGGGTGGCTTATACTACCACTAGATACTTTGAGTAACTTTTACTGTCACTCGCGTCTATAGAAATAACTGATTTTCATACAATACGAATACTGGTTATTCTATCATTACAAAGTTGCGTTTCACGATTCTCTAAATCATTTTCGTCAAAAACCGTTCTTGGCTACTTAAAACCATTCACCAAGAACTTGTTTGAACTTCGACAAATTCAGTTCCACAGAACTATACGGACCGAGGCTAGGCTTTCGTAAGACTAATATTTTCAGAACCAAGATCTTTCTAAAAAGTTAAAGTCCACTTTTTATACTTCTCTGGAGCCCTCTACCATGTTCGTTTGGGTTCCTCTTTCCAGAGTTTGATTCGATGCTCATTGATTGTGACGTCATCCTGACCAATCAAACTCCGATTTTCTCTCTTAGGAAAAGAACACCGAACAAGTTAAAGCGGCCTAATTGACTCATGAGTGTGGAATTCTATCCGATAACCTCCCCCAAACTTGACAGTGATAGATATTGTTTCGACAATTTTTGTCTGGTTTTCTAATCTTCTTGGCGCCAGACGCTACCACGTCCTCGTTCGGCCCCTTGCTTATTAGGCTTGCGCCTGCATTTTACAAGGGTGCCATGACGTAGTGACCATGTGGCCCATCTGATTCACCAACATCTGGTGTCGTATCTGGTGTCGTGGGTCGCCTCTATAGAAATATAGAAACTCGGTTACATTATCACGGTCCTATGGTAAGTCGGTCGTCACCACGTTACTACGTCATTCTATGAGTCAGTCATTCAGTCTGTGCTACGTACACTCTGTCCGTAGCACCCTACCGACCTCTTGCTTGAATATTTAGAAAACTATTGGTCGTAACTTCTGCTGAATACTATAAAAGGTTATGCCGCGACTGCAGCAACAACTTTCATTGTTCAACCACCGACAGACTCCATCAGCTCACTGCCCTAAGTCTTCGTCTATTCTATTCCAATTTCACTTATTGTATCAGCTACATTTTCGTGTCAGTTTTGCATCGACTTGATGCACACACTAGATCGCGCTATTACATCCCTGCCCAATGTGTTATCCGTTCCTTAGCTCGCCTGGTATTCAAATATAGTAATCCACTGAGGTCTTAGACTGCAAATATAAGATGTCCCAGGGGTCATGACCCCCCCAGAAGACAATCCGATATCTACAATATGTGTCCAGTGGAAGCTCTTCTCTATCTGCACGTTCCTTTTTTCAATGCGCTGATGCATAAATCCGTGTCGGCCACTGGACGAAAATGCACCATCGACATCGCCTAAGCGAAAGACGGATGACATTAAAACACACACGCACGCACGCACGCACGCACTCACGCACGCACGCACGCACGCACGCAAGTGATCAGCACGGTGAACAATTAAAAGCAGAACACGAGAAATAGATTAACTTTAATAGAAAACCTTTGTGATGAAAAAAGAAACACTTTTTTTTCAGAACTCTTTCTTTTTAAGAAAAGATCAGCAGCTGGTGCTATTGGCGAAAAACACTACCGGTGTTATGCCCTTCAGTTTGAAAACAGCATTTTATTATCACCACGATTTTAGAAAAGTCTTATATATATAATATTGAGAGCGCCTCCACATGTCTGTCAATCCTTCTGTTGCGCTCCCTCTCCAACACCGTTTAACAGATTTCAATGAAATTTGGTATGTGGATTATCCACATGATTGTGTAATGCAAATACCACTGCTATTGTGTTCCGCTTACCACCCTAGCTGCCACTGAACGGGTTGTGGGTAATTGAATGCTAGTTGCTTCTCTTGTATACTAATCATATGGGGCCCAAATCCGTACATGACTCGGAGCAATTAGCAAAAATGGTGCAATGTCGCAGAATTCCCCTCCAAAAGTTGATAGCCTACACCTGGGATTTTTAACACTATGGTTCTAGGCAGTAAATGTAGAAGCACTACTGACGCTTCTGAAACAACCCTACAGTGGTTGACTGTGAAAGGTGAATTGTGTACACCAATTGTCTTGGAATGACATAGTTACAAAAACATCGCAAGGCAGCCTACAGTTTTGGTAAAAGAGCATAGCTTCTTTGGGCTTTGGTTGAAGTTCTTCATGCTAGCAAGTGTCTGCCTATCTAGTTGTTATCCTTGATAAAACTAAACATTGCTGCGCTCGAATAGTGGGTGTATACGGTCTAAATCCACATTCCCGATGGAGAACACGCATCCTTTGTTCTTCTATCATAGCTCCTACTTTTAAAATAGCCATTTTCATATTGTTTCCAAAACGAACTGTTTGAAACACGGCCAATATAATACTGTTTTGACCAACCTAAGACACCTCCAGAAGGGTTTTATTTCTAAGTCGAGATGGACGGGCATTGGCGTAATTAATCAGGTACACGAATTCCGCTTAAAATAAGCACCTCGTCTAAGTAGTGAAATAAGTGCCTTACTTGGACTTAGGTTTTGTCATGAATTCGGGCCCTGGAGTCGATTTTAGAACCATTTGCAAACACCTTATCCATAAACTAGACTTGTGCGATTAAATAATTAAATCGAAAATCGCGATTATGTTTTAAGTCATGAATTTACATGATTACAGATTATACAGATTATATAATCAATTAATCACGAATCACTCGACTGCTAAACTTATCTCAATTCCAAACTTTTAATTACTTTTTAATTGAGATTGCTCACGAAAATTGACATTTTGCTCAGTGAATGTATATTTATTTGCAGACCATGAGAGGAGTGTTGAAAATGTATCACTGGAATGACTGGTTCGAGAATCGAGCCAGGGATTCCAATGCTATATTTTCGAAAAATAGTCTTCTGCTTTCTCTTGCAACATTTCCAGAAGCGTTACACGGATGGGTAGATAATTCTGAAAATATGATTAGGGTTAAAGCGCCGTTAAATTTGTTCAACGGACGTGGACGTGTACACACATGGCCACTGCGGGGCAATCACAGTGTAGCGTTCCGTAGCGATCTCGCCTAATATTGCTTTATGTATGCCAAATTTTGCACTTTCGGGGTTGTCGAATAAATGGAACAGTGGCATCTTGGATTATGTTAGTCTAAAAATCATTGGGGAAATGAATGGGGAAATTCAAATGACGTTTTCTCAAGAACAAGGCTGTTAATCAAATGAAGTTGATTGGCTGATTTGGGTAGCGGCAATCAATGATTTTAACCGATATTTAGATCTCTAAAGCTTGTTGTTGTTGTTCATGTTGTCGTTGTTGTTGTTGTTGTTGTTGTTGTTCTTGTTGTTACTGCGTTTTGCCAATTTTGTTGTTCTTGCTGTTGCTGTCTACATTGTGAGCACGCCTTATCACTGATATTTCAGACCACTATAAGTCTAGTGATGCATACCACCATTACTACTGAGCACGATGTTCGATTCACTGCCCTGATAAGTTTTAGTAGGGCGCCCCAACCTTACATTTTTAAATCGCCACCTCTCCGTTAATGACGTATCTAACTCGATAAAACGTGAGTGGTCTATTCTACAGAGGAGTATCGACATGATTACGGAGCCCAATTTTCCATTCCTCACCGTGACGAGTTTTACTCAGGTGGCCTTACACCTACCCCCCCCCCCCCGCCACGCTCCATGCATAACTGGCAATCGCTATTCCTCCGTTAATGATGGATTGATCTGGATAACATTTTAGAGATATTCTATGGACAACTCCGATTTTCTACTGCCTGTCCTGGTGGGTTTTAAGTTGGTCGCATCAACCTTTAAATATAACCAAAAATAATTTTAAAAGACATCCTTAATTATTAACCCATTTTATGGCGTAGCCATCCAAAAACCCGCCTCTATAGTGGTCTTGAGGAATACCCATGTGCAGGCTAAGAGAAGCCTATTTTTGAAATTTTACCACTGGAATGACTGGCTCGGTAACTGAGCCAGTCATTCTAGTGGTACACTTTTAAAAAATAGTCTTCTCTTCGCCTGCAAATGGGCATTTAATAAGCAAATATGTTGATATTATTGACCAAATTTAGGCTTTATAGGGTTAACTCCATACTCCTACGTTATTTATCGACGTATCTCGATATCACACGAGCGCGATACGTACGAGCCCGATTGTGGATCCACTGCTCTGCTGGGTTTTCGCATTGTGTCCCAACCATATATTTTTAAATCGCCTTTCCTCCATTAATGACGAACGCAGGGTTTCTCACACGGGTCATTTTGAGGATATATACCCCCAAAATGTAACTGGAGACCCCCAAATGTTGTGGTGGTGGGTCCCTTTTGACCCCTGAAAATCCTGCATGATTGTTAAATAGTAATTAGTGTTATAGGATTCGGCGCAAACATACGTATGCCATTTAGCATAGGGCCCCTATAATTCATAGCTGTGCACCCATGGTACTCTCCAGTTGTAGCGTGGATGAGAAAAACTGCATGGGGATCCCAAATTTCAGTTCGCGACCCCCAGATTTCAGATTGGCACCCCTAGATTTCTAGGTGGGGTTGCCGGGTCTCTAAAATTTAGATGCCACGAGAAACACCGGATGAACGGATCCCGATAAAATATTCTATTCTAGGGGCCACTCAATGCATCATTACGGAGTCCAACTTTCGATTCACTACCCTGCAGCATTTTAGAAAGATGCCTGGAACTTACATTTTGAAATCGATATCTAAGGCTCGCTGTCGAAATCAACCCGTATCCTATTTTTGATTCACTGCCACGGTGCTCTTAGAAGGGCGGCCCACGTGTGACTTTTAACATAGGCACTCCTGCGTTAATGACGAATACATCTTGATACAACTTGTTGGGATATAATAGCGGTAACTATTTACCTCATAACTGACCTGCTTTTCCATTCACCTTATCCTGGAATTTAAGGTCCCGCCCTTAGATTTTAAATCCTGATATATGATGTGTAACGTTGCACGTCGTATGTAGTACGAGTTTTTTTCTTGATAGACACATCTACCAAATAACTTGGACACCTGATTTGAAACCCAAGACACTCTATCGAAGCGATACTTTGCTCGAGAGAATATGGTTGGACGATTTGTATGGTGGCCATCTTTGATGAAATAATTTTCACAAAAGTTACTAAGCATGCTGCGCGTGTTTGAAACGATTAGCAACTATGAATGTTGATTTACCAGAATCTACATTTAAACGCAAATATACAGGTAAGCTGTTGAATATTTTGAAATTACTTCGAATGGGGCCTGTTGCTGCCTATGCCAGCAACTGTTCCTAGTCAAATCGTGGTCAAATATTCACAGAATGCTTATTACGATGTACATTCATCAAAGACAGGCAATGGGCCGTTCCGTTCTTAGCTATGCCCCGCCCATTTCTAGCTAATCTGCAACCACACCGCCCTCGTGTTAGGATCGATCGATCGCGGACCCTCTTGACTATCAATTTCCAGAAAACTATACAGGGAAACCTGTTGAATATTTTGAACCTAATTTGTCCAGTCAAATCGGTTTCAAAATATTCAACACCATGTGTATTAAATAGTGGAGACATACACTTCGTACAACGTGTCGGAATATTGAGAGTTAAATACGTTACTATAATAATTTATAACGTAATGATTGTGAAGTTATCCTGCACGGCGCTTAGATTATTATTATGACGTCATATGGCGTCTGAAGATAGATGGATACTCTGGAAAAGCGAAGTCATACACTTTCGGACTGACCTTTCGAGTATCGCGACGGAGCTTCGTCACTTTGATTGTGACGCCAGCTATCACGTGACGTATTTGATATGACGGCATATACATGAGAGCCAGATTGGTTCATCCAACTTCTATGTCATTTGATCTGATGTATTCATTTCTTACTGTCTTTCTTTGCAGGCGGACTTGCTGAGCTTATTGTATCGCTGGTTCCCTTGCTGTAAATGTCTACCAAAGTTCCTTCCTCGTAAAGGCATCACATCGACATACCTATCAGTGGACGACAAACGAAATAGCACCTGCTTCGTGCAACAACAGACAAGCAACAACTCTAATAAACAGTTTCTTGCAATGAAGTCTGCAAATGGGCATAAAGTGTATTTTGAGTTAGAATCTAAAGAGGATAATAGCGAGAAAGGATGACCTTAATTCCAGGATAAGTGGATTTTCCGCTCGTCTGGCTACTGTGCTTATGCAACCATGTTGCAAATGTCATGAGAAGTTATATCCGATTGAAGGAATTATTTCAAAATACGATTTGTGAAAAGTAATGATGTGCGATGTCCGTATCTGTAGTCATGGATACTATGGATTGCTAAGTCCAAATTGCAGAACATGTATTAATATTCGCTTGCCAATTTAGAATTGTGTGATATTCAGATGGTTCAGGTTATTTATAAGACTATGAAATGTGAATATGAGAGTCCCGAGAGAGGTAGTGTTAAATACAGATCATGGTAGAGAGAGAAAGGAGGGAGGGAGGGAGGGAGGGAGGGAGGGAGGGCGGGCGGGAGGGAGGGAGGGAGGGAGGGAAAGAGAGAGAGAGAGAGAGAAGGTGAGGGGGGACGGAGGGCCGGAGGGAGGGAGGGAGGGAGGGAGGGATGGAGAGAGAGAGAGAGAGAGAGAGAGAGAGAGAGAGAGAGAGAGAGAGAGAGAGAGAGAGAAAGAATAATACTAATATTAAAACATTGCCAGAGATAGATTTTCTATTACAATTGTTTCGTTAATTCTGCTGGTGGGGGTGGGGGGGTATGGTGCGGGTGGAGGTTGGGTGGGGGCTGAGATCAGTATGTGCACGTTAACACTTTGAGCTAGCAAGACGGAATTCGAAATCTCAAGTGCATCTAAGTGCATCTGAAGCATTTCGATGCACCATACTCCAATGTACTGATGCACAGATCATATCTGAAACCAGTCTACTCGCCAGATTGTTCCCACTGGACTGTAAACGTTCATAATACTATTGCCCAATAGTGATTAGATGTATGACAATATGGAAGCAATACTATGTAATAGAGAGCGCAGTAACAAAATGGCACCCTTGGAGTAATGTACATTTCGATCTGGTACATCAAATTTCTAACTGGATGCTTAAAGCATAAACGACTTTCAGTAAATCCATTTTCAACAATATTCAACATATTTCCCTGATTATTGAATTGAAATTAAGTTATAAAGGATGAAGCAAGAAACGCCATCCATCATAGAATATTTATGGCAGTGTGCATGCACAGCCAATCCTAGGCGAATGCTGGACAGAGTATGTGTAACAGACTTATTTCGTATATGTTTTTGTGGCAGGATGATTGTGTTCAGCCTGAGCACCGATTGATATCCAATAGTGTTGAAGTAATTAATCCAGATTCTAAGGTGATTTCTAAATTGGGATACGAACTGCATGACATGTGCGGATTTTCATGCACAGAAAGACAGTTTGCATTTTTGTAAATATGTTTTTTAAAATAAATAAAACATTTTTGTAAGAAATGTGCATATGTCGTATCCAGGTATCCACTCAAACGGAAACAATAAATTCAATTCTAAGTAAAACATATATGGAAAACAGTTTAGTAACCTGACAATCTTCAGTAGGTTACAAAATACTCACACTTAAGGTTAGCCTAGAACCCTTCAAATTGATTAGAGTATATCCATGGCCAGTTTAATGGCGGAATCATGCATTTGAAGTCATACTCAATTACGCCACCAGTTGGTTAGCTGACGTCACAATCGTAATGGCGAATAGCTACGGCATGAAGATCAAAAGGTGTGCCACTAGTAGTTGAATTGTGTCTTTTATGAGTTGATAAATTAATAAACATTATGTTGAATATTTTGACACTAATTCCACTGGGAGCTGTTACTACCGTTATACGCAGCAGTACCCAGACAAATTAGTCTCAACATATTTATCTTGCCTCTATACTTACCTTGAAATGTAGATTCTGAGAATTTAGGATTCACGGTTCCAAAACGATACCAACACAGGTAATAAAGTATGCGGAGCTTAATGGGCGTGGACTGGGCATAGCTAGAAATGGACCACTATGTTGGCATACATCATCGTGAGCGTATGTATGCTCACTATCCTAATTGGAAATATGACAATTCCATCTTGCTGGTCAGGATGCTCTATCTTGTTGAGGGTGTTTAATAAAGAAAATTATGCTTTTAAAATGTTGAACCCGAAAGGACAAAAACACCAAAATCGTGTATTATTTAATAAATACGTGTTTTAATGTTTTGGTACCAATATGACTGGAAGCAGTTGCTGCCATTCAGCGGCTTCGTGTCAGATTTGTTTCAACATATTCAACAGGTTACCCGCATAGTTACCTTGAAATTGAGATACTGGTAATTCAATGTCCAAAGTGTGATGTAGAGTTATCAAAGCAGATGGTGCATTGCGTAATGTGTAAGAAACACCAGCATACCAGCTATCGTAGACGCTCTGTCTGGAGTCAATGGACCGTCCTCATGCTTGGAAATCCATACCATACATTCAGATATGGTCAGTCATATGAATGACCAATAAAGAAAACAAGGATAAATGTGTCCAATACCCGTGCAATTGATGTATATTTAATCTGGCCGCTGTGATGTCAAAAGTGTATAATTTGCTGGGAGCCGTTGCTGTTACGTTTTAGCCATCGGCGCAAAAATTTGCATTTGTCTTTTGGATACCGCAGTCAGGATTCCAGCCCAGTTTAGGGCAGACGCGTTCATTAGACCCAGACTTTTTGAAAAATGTTTATTTTGAAATCAATGTTACTGAAAGCTGTTGCATATTAGATGTGGGTCCCACATATCGGGATACGTCTTTGAGAAACCTCAAGCGAGCTTCTGCTCAAATTTGGAAACCATCCCTTCAGTAGAAGCAGAGCTATTACAAATGTCTCAACAACAACAACAGCAACAACAACAACAACAACAACAATAACAACAACAACAACGACGACGACGACGACGACGACGACGACGACGACGACGACAAGAATTCCATGCTCACATTAATCATGACGTCTAGTAATCCATGTAAACCGATAAACCACTAGGGAATGTAAAAGACACAATGACGAAAGTGTGCTTGCTAAGTGTAGAGAACCATCGCGCTTGTTACACAGATATTGAAGGGGAGTCCATGCGCTGTTATTACTTTCAGATATCGCACACAGACGTTCAATTTCACACCCACATTGCTCATAATTACTTTCAAATATCTCAGCCAAAGGTTCAATTTCATTCTTACATTATAATTACTTTCAGATATATCACTCACATATTGAATTACAACCCTACATCATAATTACCGTGCCAAATTCGTACTCACAGATTCAGATTCACGCCTACATCAACATTAAGTTTATCTCTCTCAAAGGTTCAGTGCCCCTCATATAGCACCATTACTTACATAGATGGCCCGCATACGTTCACTAATACCACGCCTACCACACCATTGCTTCTTAGATTTCATACTGAAATTTTCAATTTTTAATTAAGTGAATACAGATTTTGGGAGGGGGGGGGATGTCAGCGTCGACATCCACGTTGGATATGGTAAAGCTTTATTCAAACAACATGTACTTTAATAAGTGGTTATCCGATTTGAATAAATACTTAACATAATTGCTCTATAAAATGCTTACGACTAGTCGACATAGTGAAAGAAGAAATGATTTTCAAAATTTGTCCATAATATTTCGGTGTTTGAACTTCGATTATTTTAGGGCTGATTTGCATCCAGGTTATATGTATTATGCGGTGGGTAAGGTGTTTTCTCAATTGACAAGTTATGCAGCATGGGTTTATCCGATTTGAATAAGACTTCACAGCTTTGTTCTATACAATATTTAGAATTGATTTTCAAAAAGTATCCATACTTTTTCAGCGTTTGGACTTATTTTAGGACTGATTTGTATCCATGGTTTCCGAACGACATTTAGATCTACAAGGGCCACTCGACTTAAATAAGACTACGCAGATGTGTTCTATAAAATACTTAGCACGAGTACACATCAAAAGGAAATTGATTTTCGAAATGTATCCATACATTTACAGCGTGTTGACTTTGATTATTAACTTCACAGATGTGTTATATACGATGCTAGGACAAGTTCACATCAGTGAGAAACCGATTTTCAAAGTTTCGCCTTATCTTGTTTGGTGTTTAAACTTTGATAATTTTAGGGCTGATTTGCACCCAAGTTATAGTCATTATGCTGGGGTTATGGGTTTTTAAAACTGCATTTACATCACCAAGTGGTACTCCGATTTGAATAAAGCTTCACTGATGTGTTGATTTGATTTAAACATAGTTTTATTGTTCTAAGAGACAATTGGGATTGAATCACAAGTTGTTTATAACTTAGTTACGATTCGCGCCTTACATAGATATTATACAGTAATAATGGTGGCAATGTAGTCTAGGTTCAGACACTTAAGAACATATATACAATTGGAAATGCACCAGAGATATCCACTGCCAGTAGAGGGCAATACCGGCGCTCCGACGTAAAATGCCCTAAAGGGTATCCCATACCGGGGCAGCGCTGCGGACGCATATAAATTCACACCCGCGCACCCCAAACCGCACACACGCCAGCGGTGCTGCGCTAATGCGTTCAGCTTGGGGAAACGATACGCCGGAGTGATCCCCGCCGCCGAAGAACCGCGCCAGCCCGGGGCTCCAGACTAGTTCCGATTAGATTGGATTCAGATTATTGTATTTACACCCAGGCCACATAATGGCATATGGGGAATATGAATTTACAGAAATTATAAATGTTATGGCGATCAGACATCATATATCAATTCATAATTACATATTTTGTTATTTATCTAGTTATATAACCACTGTTTGTGCTTTCGGTAGTAGTAGTAGTAGTAGTAGTAGTAGTAGTAGTAGTAGTAGTAGTAGTAGTAGCAGCAGCAGCAGCAGCAGCAGCAGCAGTAGCAGCAGCAGCAGCAGCAATAGCAGTAGCAGTAGCAGTAGCAGCAGCAACAGCAGCAGCAGCAGCAGCAGTAGCAGTAGTAGTAGTAGTAGTAACTTAGAATTATTATGAAAGTTACAGTTATTATTTACACGTACTTCATAATTAGTAATGACAGAATTATTACTGTTATTGTACCGCCATCTCAATAACAAAGTACTACAATTATAGTGGTCATATTGTGTGGGTCATCAGGATTTAGATTATAATAAATATATAATAACTGATTATAAAAAATGTCAGATTGGTATTCTTAGAAATGGGTTATTGCTGTACATAAGGTAGTCATTTTTTAAACTAAAATACAGAACAACCTTATTTTCAACAATAGTCAATTATATTCATTCATATCGCGACAGAGACTATTTTGGGTATTCACCACCGGAGTGACTTGCTCGATAACCGAACCAGTCATTGCTGTGTTAAATCTACAAAACAGCCTCTCATCGTGTTACTCTATAATTTTTCTACAATTAGGTTTCTTGTTATTGTTTCTTGGATAGCCACAGTGTGGGTGCAACAAACTGGTTGTTAAGGCAGGTGGTTGTTTGCATTATGTGATTTTGGCGTCGGCTAAAATGTAACGTGTTTTTTATGACATCAGATACTTGGGTAACAGACGGGTCAGTTCTTAGTTGGTTTAAGGGATATCTTTAAGAGGACCACATTATAACGTTACACTATAACGTTAGCTGACAGCTAACGCATTTCTATTATGACATCAGATACTTGGGTAACATAGGGTCAGTTCTTTGTTGGTTTAAGGGAAATCTTTAAGAAGACCACATTATAACGTTACACTATAACGTTAGCCGACAGCTGACGCATTTCTATTATGACATCAGATACTTGGGTTACATAGGGTCGGTTCTTAGCTAGCTTAGGGGGGATCTTGAATAACCAGTGTGGGACACCAAGCGGGTTACTAGGGCAGTTGCCTGCTTACGTTGTATGATTGTAACGTCAGATAAAAAGTGACACATTTTTATTATGACATCAGGTACTTGAGTAACAGATCGGATCGAATATTAGGTAGTTTATGGGGAATCGTGTGCACCCACCCAGTGGAACATGTTCACTAATGCGGTCAGTTTGTTCCATTTGGGTTCAAAAGCATGTGGTCCGACTCGAGCACTAGTCTGAATGGAGCGACATCTAGCGGTAGAGTAGTTTTCTAGACATGGTTGACTACTATGTTTAAACCTTACTATTATTAATATTGTTGTTATTGTTGCTGTTGTTGCTGTCGCTGCTATAGATATTGTTGTTGTCGTTGTTGTTGTCGTCGTCGCCGTTGTCGTTTTCGTTGTCGTTGTTGTTGGTGTTGTTGTTGCTGATGGTGGTGGTGGTGGTGGTGGTGGTGGTGGTGGTGGTGGTGGTGGTGGTGGTGGTGGTGGCGGTGGTACTTTGCAATTCTCGTCAATGTTGTGTTGTTAAGCTGCGAGTCCATTGTGTATAGGGTTAATCAACGTTGGAAGTGCCTATTAATTTCTTCGATCATACGGCAGATCTTTATTAGTAATTTCTTGTTCTTCGTTGAAAACAGTTGGTGAAATTTCGAAAAATTTGGTCTTTTATAATAGTGTCTTGGGAAGATTTCTATACGTTTATCGCTAAAGAATTCGTAGATGAATAGGTAATGAAATTCATCTCCTATTTCATTCAGGGTGCATAGTGGACAGATTCTTTCTTCCCGGGGTATGCCTTCCCACCGCCCCGTTTCTATTGGTAGACGATGATTTCTAAATCTCGTGAATAAGTTTCTGTTACGGTCATTTAAGTTCATGAGATAATTTTCCATTTCCCAATTTATTTTAAAAGAGTGGTAGATTTTTCCCTTCCAAGATACGCCCATCTCTGATTGCCATGTTTGGATATATTGGTCATCAAAACTTTTGTTTATTCTTATTTTTGTTTCATTGAAGTTGTGTATAGTTTGGTTCGTCCAGAGATAGCTATGCCCCGTGCTATCTAAAATATTTTTTATAGAGGCTAGCCATTTGTAGTATGTTCCGTTCTGATTGTGGTCTAATAGAATATATTTGTATATTTTGCAAGCGAGTTTGGTTTGCTTACCTGAGATGAGCCTAAGCCAGTATGTTATCATGCGTTTTCTTATTACAATTTTGATTGGGGTTTCTCCTAACTCGCCGTATATCATATACTTTGGGGTGCTATTTTTAATTTTTAGGATGTACCGGACAAAATCTAAATTTGCTTTCTCTAATAGGTTACAGTTTTCTATTCCGATGACTTCGCACCCGTATAGTAGGATTGGCTCAATTATTTGGTGGTACAATTTAATATGGCAATCCGTTGGTAGGTCCAGCTCCCTGGCTCGGCGATGTAGTGCAAATGTAGCTTTGCGAGCTTGTTCGGAAATATTTTTTCTCCGCTAAAATGAGGCGGCTATTATATGAAAAAAATATTCCAAGATATGTGTAGCTATCTACTATTTCAAGCTCTATTAATTTAAGACGAAAATGTAGTTTTTCATAGAATCTTTTTGTACTGCCAAAGACCATGACCTTTGTTTTGTCTACATTAATTTTGAGTTTCCATACGTAGCAGTGTTCATCAAAAGAATTGAGCGTTTCCTGTAGGTCGCGTGAACTATTTGCTAGTACAACAGTGTCATCAGCATAAAGAAGGATTAGTAGATTCAGTAAATTATGTATTTCTTCTTCGCTATAGAGTTCTATTTGTTTACTGTTTCGGTTCTGAAGAAAGTTTTCTAAGTCATTAAGGTATATTGCAAATAGAATAGGTGAGAGATTTTCTCCCTGTCGCACTCCTCTGATACAGGGGAAGGGCTGTGACACTGCATTATTGAACTTAACTGCTGATTTTATGTTGCTGTACATGCTTTTAATTACGTTACAAATCTTGCCAGAGATACTATGCTGTCTAAGTTTAAACCAAAGTCCATCGCGCCAAACCGAGTCTAAAGCTTTTTCAAAATCTACAAGTTCCGAGACCCACCAGGTACGGTGCGGCGTGATGGCGCGGGAAATGAAGCGAGGAATAATACATACACGCACTAGTATAAAGTTTGCCGCTTGTGGTCATATTTAAAATAATTCTCAATTTAACTGTTCTCACCAGTGCATATACGTGCAGAAACCACCACCCCAACACGTCATTCCGCGTCACCAGGTCGAACCACATCCTAGTGGTCTGTGTCTTTACAGGCTCAGTGTTGTTATTTAGCACTTGGTATCAGCCGGCGGCGGACCTCCAGTGGCTCAGTGTAACACTGCGGCCCAAAACAAGCGCACGATAACGTCCGATGCCAGCCAATGCCCTAGATATTGGCCAGCATCTGACGTCCAGCCACGCCCACCGATCGCCACCATGCTCCAGGTTCGATGATCTTGCGACCACCAGACCTAGAGGACCACCACCAATGAGCCCAAAGTACGAGTGTCCATTGTAGACTGGCTTAATATCTGATTTCGTTTGTTTTACGTGTTATTCGATTCTCGTGTTCACATCAACCTCCACGCATATCTAATTTGTGTCAAACCGTTTTGTCTCCCGAATAAAATCTTTGACATTTTCTAAAGATGATGGTGTTTTGGGTGCTGTTCAAATCTGGATCTCCAATTAATAATGTATTCTCTGAGATGTTCGACATGTGATTATTATTTAGATCGAATATCAGTTTTTATCTTGGCTCGTTGTAGCGTGTACATCTGAATAAGTAATGATCAATGTCTTCTATTTCATTGCAGTGTGGGCAGTTTTGATTTTCGAGTAGGTTAAACTAAAATTTTGTGTGTAGAATATTTGGGCGTCGTTCTCCATATGAATAGTATGTTGGTATAATGGATGTTGGATTTGGATTCATGGGGTTTTTTTTAAACTACTGATGTGTTCGATATGATGCTTAGGAATAGCCCAGAATTGATTTCCAAATGTTCTCCATATTTTGTCGGTGCTTAAACATAGGCAATTCTATGACTTCATGTTAAGGATTTGTGCTGCGATATTTACAGTGTTTGAACGTTGATTATATTTGCATCCATGCTATGTGTATTATGCTGTGTTTCTGGTGTTTTCAAAACGGCATTTACATCGCCAATGGATTATCTAATTTAAAGAAGACTTCACAGAATTGTTCTGCAGGATGCTTTGAACTAGTCTGTCTCAAAATTATTTTGAATTGCCACATTTGCCCATACCTTTACCGTGTTTGATCTTAGAATATTTGTGGAGTCCATGTTAATGTTTTTGCTGTGGCTAAGCTTTTTTCAAACGACATTTGCATCAACAAGGGGTGGGGTGGGGTTATCCAATTTTGTGCTATGCGATTCTTAGGGCTACTCCACATAAAAAAGATATTGCTTTTAAAAAGTTGTCCACATTGTATCAGGCGTTTGCACTTAGATTACGTTAGGGCGTATTTGCATCCATGTTATATGCATTATGCCGTGGTTAAGGTTCTGTCAAAAGGCATTTACATCATTAAGTGCTTATCCGATTTGAATACAAGTTCACAGATGCGTTCGCCTCGATTGTTAAATACACAAAACAATGTTTTTGTTTAGCAACAAATGATGACGTCGTAAACACTTACTTATGATTTAATAAAGCAAAATGCATACTTCCGGCATAGAACTAGTCCATAGAAAAAGCTATCGATTTTCAAATACTTAGCATAACTTTACAGCATTTGGACTTTGATTGAGAAATTGAAATTTTTATTTCCAGTAATTTTGCTGTGAATATGCACCTTTAAGGATGTTTGCTGCTATATTTACAATGTTTGGACTTTGATTATATTAGGCCTGATTAGGTTCCATGTATGTATTATGCCGTGGTTACGGGCTTTTTCAAACGACAATTACGTCATAAAATGTGTATCCGATTTAAGCAAAACTTCAGTGAGCTGTTATATATGATGCTTAGGACTAGTGTCTCTCAACATTGTACTGATTTTCCAGATTTTCCATATGTTTGCAGTGTATGAACTTAGAACATTTTCTGGGACCAGGCTAAGGGGTTTGCTGTACCTACTCTTTTTGAAACGACATTTACATTAACCAGGGAATTATGTGATTTGAATAAATCTTCACATATTTGTTCTATACGATGCTTAGGACTAGTCGACATAAAAAAGAAATCGATTTTCATATTTGCGTTTGGAATATGATAATGCTATGGCTCATTTGCTTCCAGGTTAAATGTATTATGTTGTGTGCAAGGCGTTTTCAGATGACAATTTACGCAACAAGGGTTTACCCGATTCGAATAAGCTATGACTAGGCCACGTACAAAGGAAAAAGCTTTTCAAAAAATGTCCATAACTTTACAGCGTTTCGACCTTGATTATTGTATGGCTGATTTGTATTCAGGTTATACCTATTATGCTGTGGTTCAGGGCTTTTACAACAAAATTATCATCAACAAGATGTCATCCGATTTAGATAAAACTTCACAGATTTGTTTTGTACAATGCCTAGGTCTTGTCCAAATCCAAGAGAAATTGTTTATTCAAAATTGTTTCATACTTTCACAGCCGTTGAACGGTGATTATTTTAGGGCTAATTTGCATGCATGTTATCTGTATTATGCTGTGGTTAAGGTACATGGAAATGACAACTTATGCAACAAGAATGTATCCGAGTTGAGTAAAGCTTCATAGATTGGTTATAAACGATGCTTAGGTCTAGTTCACATAAAACAATATATTGATTCTCCACATTTGCCCATTCCTTCAAAGCAGTTGGACTTCGATTAGGGCTGATTTGCATTCAGGATATTTCCAAACAATACTTACATCAACAGGAGGTTATCCGATTTGAATAACACATCACAGATTGGTTCTATTCTAGGGTGTGTACTAGTTCACATGAACACAAAATTCAAACGCTTTTCCGTATTTTTTTGGCGCTTGGACTTTGGTTATTATATCGCTACTCTGCATGCCATTTATACTCATTATGCTGTGGTTAAGGTTTTCTCAAACACTATTTTCATCAACAAGAGTGTATTCGATTCGAATACACCTTCACAGGGTTGTTCTATACTATGCTTAGGACTTGTCCACATAAAGAAATTGATTTACGAATCTTTTCCATATGTTTTCGTCGTTTGAGCCTAGACCATTGGTTGCATTCGGGTTAAGCATTTTGCTGTGCTATTTACATCATCCAAGTTAAGCTTTTCTCAATTGACATTTGAATGAGCATGGACTTATCAGATTTCATTAAGCCTTCACAGATTTATTCTATGCGATGATTACACCTAGTCTGTGTGATAGCAAAATGCAGTTTCAACATTTTGAAGTACTTTTACTGGGTTTGAACTGTGATTATTTTAGGGCTGATTTGCATACATGATATGCTTATTATGTTGTGGCTAATGTTTTTCGTGATGGCAATTTAAGCAGCAAAATCCTCTTCATGTTAAATACAATTATTTGATCTATAGGATACTTAGACTTGGTCTTTATCATATTAATCACGTGCTTGCTTTTAAAACTGTTTCTTCTTCTATCAGGCTTTGAACTTTGCTTATGTTTGGACCATTTAACTTTCGTTCAGACTGTGCGTGATAGTAGTCATTATACTGCACGTTAATCTCAGGCAGTGCTGCATTATGGCTCAGTAGTAATGCTATGGTTGTCCGAAGCTATACTTGCGTCTTGGATAATACCATGGGTATTTTGATTCGACTAGTTGATTGTCAACTTTCAATATTAGATTGTGTCCGACGTTCCATCATATCCTCTGCAATAAATATGCAGTTAAGCTAGTATTTATGATTTGATAGCCCGGGCTCTATAAATGTACGTGGCTTGGACATTTTCCAAATACTATTTAGTCCAGTTCTTTGGCAGGAGGATCCAGTGGAACTACATAAGAATGCGAGCTAGTTGGTATCTCCAGGTACCTCTTCTCACCCTTACGTTATTATTATTTTCACACATCTCACTTAACAGATTAATTACAGCCCTCCAGCATCATTGTCAGATATCGCAGTCACAAGGCTACGTTCAGCCCTGGATTATCACCTATTAAATGATCAATTCCATATATGCACCGTTATTACATTCAGATATCTCACCCAAATTTGCAAATTAAAGTCGACAAATGATTTTGACAGATACCTCTCTCAACATTTCAATTTAATCTCTTATCATCCTAGTGTTTGATTTAACAGTCAAAAGTTCTTTGCAATTGCTCTTTAACGTTTATTATTTGCCATTCTGTTTCTGCAGAATGACAGATAATAACGGTAAAACAGCAATTTCAATGTACCTTTCAGTGGTAAATCCGACACTCAAATGATGTAGGAATTAAATTGATCATTTTGCAAATGGTATTAACTGTATCGAAAAAGGTCCTCTTGAGAAAGTACTTAATAATAGCTGTAGAAGAGCGCAAGGCTGCTAACATTTCGTGAATGAGTTCACTCGTGTATACCTATGCGCCGCCACAGAAATGAACGAGGACGGTTGCCCCTACCTGGACGTTGATGCGTGAAGGAAGATCAGAATCGTGTGTTCCTCCTCTGCAGTTTTCCCCGATATTGGGACTCACTGTGTTACAGAAAATATCGCCTTCCAGTGCTTTTGGAAATGGTGGATTTGAAGCTGAAAAATGCACATGAAAGTTAAGATGCAATGGACCTTTCCATTTTAGCTATGCCCCGCCCATCTCTAGCTAAGCTCCACCCACATATCGCCCGTGTTGGGATCGATTGATCTCTGAACTCCCTGACTATCAATTTCAAGAAAACTATGGAGGTAAGCTGTTGAATAGTTTGCAACTAATCTTACTGGTTGCTGTTACTGTCTATGGTAGCAACAGCGCCCAGTCAAATTAGTTTCACAATATTCAACAGCATGCGTACTAAATAGCAAAGGATTACAAAAACATACAATTCAAACAACGTGTCGGACTGTTTGCCATTTGATGACGGTCTATATGGAACCATTTGTGAAGTAATGATTGTCACGTCATCATACACGCGCTTAGCTGATTATGATGTCATACGAGGCCAGATGATGGATGGATACTCTGGAAAGTTGAATTATGTGATGCTAGATTGTTTCCGCA
Organism: Chaetoderma sp. LZ-2023a; assembly: GCA_034401795.1. Taxonomy (NCBI): domain Eukaryota; kingdom Metazoa; phylum Mollusca; class Caudofoveata; order Chaetodermatida; family Chaetodermatidae; genus Chaetoderma; species Chaetoderma sp. LZ-2023a. The sequence goes on along the minus strand of CM067372.1, from coordinate 160,871,948 downwards.
ATAATATACCAACTGCTGTGCAGCTCCAAAAGTACTCCTAAACACAATGTATCCATGTCCCCACAAACAGAACCAATGCAAATAGTCGCTGGCTCGGCGGACTAATATTAAATGCAGCTCTCTACAAACTGTGTAACGCGGAGCCACTCTATATGAGAATAGCACCACCGTGATGGTACATGCTCGGATACGTTGTTCGAATGCCAGAACATATGCATGCTCAGAAAGAACTATTATTTGCAGTCGTATGTGCCAACAGGTATCAGGCACTCAAAGGAGGCCACAATATCAACTTGGTATGCGTTTTACGATCAGATCTCAAAGGACACAATCTAGGGCCATTACAGACGAGAACAACATAAAGGAGCTTATGACGATCACTCTCGACAAGACGCAGTGGAGAAGCTTGAAGAAAAAACCGGTGGCACCTTAAATAGGTGTTCACTTCTTCAGCTGCAGAACAGGCCTATCATCATCATCAGCAGCGTTTTTCATTTCAAACAGAAATAAATGTTATCATTGTGCGTCAAGAAATCAAATTCAGCCCATCGAAGATGCACATGTTCATTAGCCCACAGCGCCGAGCACAATGCTACATCGCGACTATTCGACTTGCAAATGAATATAATTGCCAATTCTGTACTGTATGTCGCTGCCTGTCACAGAATCCCCTATGTGTCATATTAACACAAAGTGTTCCAGCCAGATTTCTTCAATATGTTTTCACACAAATTTTAGGATATTTTCAGATCTACGATGTGCCTGTGTGTTTCACACATCAAAATCCGGCACTTTTTTATTGTGAGTCTTCTGTATATGCTTCTTGTGATGCATTGGCTATACCGACTGCCGTGGGAATATCAAATAACAATGTAATAGGAAAGTAGGATGCGATGGGATATGTTCGATAATATACGATGCAATTCAATATTAGCCTACTGAAATTTTGATACCGTGAGCTAGTGCTTGTTCAAAGTGTCCATACATTAAACAAATAAACGGCTCTTTAATATAGTATGGAATATTTGTTTGTTACTATTCCTTTGACTAAGCATAATAGAGGGAATACCACGCGCGTGTCTAGCTAAGCTCACACGACTACGTACGCGTGTTGGTCTCGATATGAAAAACGCATACCTAAATGCAGGATTCCAGTTTTAGCTAACCTCAATCCTCACCTCGCCCGTGGTGGGATCGATCGATTGTCAATTTCCAGAAACCTATACAGGCACGCTGTTGCTTATCTTGAAATTAATTTGACTTGGGACTGTTGCTTCCCATAAGTTTCAAAATATGCATTGGCATGTTTATTAAATCGTACAGACATGCCATTTGTACAACAACGCTTAGTCAGTCATCAATTACACGTTTGTGACGAACTGGGCTACGTAATTGACCATGACGTCGTCGTACGTGCCACGTAGTTGATTATGACGTTACATGATTGCTGGATAAACTGGAATCGCCCCCCCCCCCCATTTTCAGGAGCCCTGCTATCTATACAAGTAACTGGTTAACTATGTAACTAACCTGCCTCGGCAGTAACGGCTCTTATACAAGCTAGTTTCAAAATAATCAAGAGACTCTTGATTAAATTCTCAATTCATCAAAGTCATACACATCTTACACTTAATTGACATTTTCAATGTTCATGACAAAAATATCTCATTTTGACTGTGACACCAACTAGCATGTGACTTGATTTTGAACAGTTTTCGACTCCATCACCCATACACAGTCGGCAGAGCTTAGCTAGAAAAGGCCGGGTATAGGTGTACATGGATTTAGCCATTGAAAAACTAGCCTACAATTTGCCTGTCTTTATATTAATGACACAAGTACTACACATTGGTAGAGTTGGTATGTTTGGAAAGAAGCCAGTTACATATGTTCTCTATTGATCGGCATTTATAGTGTTGATTTTCTATGTCTGAATAATGCTTTGGAAATTACAACTTGGAACTAATCTTACTTGTAAAAACAGAAATAATTCATATTTTAATAAAGTGTTTTAGATTATTATTATTAAGAAATTATTTTTTGCTTTGAATTAATAAAAGGTATAAAATGCCGTCCAAAATTCGCTCGTCTGGTGAACATGAATTGGAAGGAAATGAATGGGAGGGCAGACAGACACCCAGCTACCCATTTACGAATACGCCACCACGTGCCTGCCTAGTCTCTACCAGGCCATATACAGGAACATTAAAATTGATTACCGCGACGCTGCTATTCCCAACTGAATTTAGTTCTTTTTGTGGAATTCCTAAACTAACATAATCGGAATCAAATATAGAACATTTAATTAACCATTTGAGCGCTGAATTTCCGAATCTGATTTTGAACGGTTTATGTCTAACAAGACAATTTGATCGTTGCTGCCACGGGCAGCAAGCTACCTCCCAGTTAAATAGTATCAAAATAATAAACTTCCATTTATTAAATCATATGAGATACATGTGTTCTCGCCTTTCACGTTCAAAGGGTTACAGCGCGACCATCTCTCCGGAGTTATCCAGGAAAATCCGGAGTTTAACTGGTCTCCCGATTTCCGAGTATTCTGTCAACTATCCAGATGCTTTTTTGTTGAATTAGGAATATTCATGAAATAATACATCTGTTACCATTTTTTGTTTTATATAATGCAATTTGGACCCCATTCAGGTCGACCAAATGTGTCTGAATAGCCATATGATTTATTTACATGTAATTATAATAATATTAAGTGACTAGTTATAGTTTAAATTCGCTTTCGCACTTGTCCGAACGTTTTTTCCGTTGTTCGCCCTGCAGTTAAATTCGATATCGGTCTCTGCACCGTTGGCCAATGGCGCAAATTCGATATTGGCGTGTTACATATGCCTTTACTATTTAATAAACAGTCTGTTGAATATTTTGAAACTAATTAGACTGGGTGATGTTGCTGCCATAAACAGCAGAAAGTGTATTAAATAATAACGGCATACACTTCATACAACCTGACGGACTAGTAAGTGTTTATAACAGACTAACTCGCGGCATACGTGACGTAAATGATTATGACGTCAGCGTACGTGTGACGTAGTTGATTTTGACGTCCTATGATTGATCCATAAACTGGATTCCTCCATTGAAACATTGATCATGAATTCCAAGAATCTAAATTTCAAGGCAACTGATATTTTGAAACTAATTTGTCTGGGGGCCAGTCAAATTAGCCTTAAAGTATTCAACAGAGACATACAATTCGCAGACTTTCGCGACAGGCTCTCTGATATTTGTGACGGAGTGACGTCATTTGCATCGCGACGTAAACCAACTTGTAATGTATATTGAGTATCACGGCATGTGCTTGAGTGACAGTTCAGAACGCTCTGTTACCAGAAACCAGACGGGTAGCATATAGCTGAGTAGGTAGACCCACATTCTCCTATTTAAATGCGAATACCTGTTGGCATCGATGTGAAGGTCTTTTGTATTGGCCATGCCATTATGCTCATTCGAGCGTTGATTTAATAGAGCGATACCAATATTTCAATTACCTAACATGTTGCAAACGGTGTACGTATGCGTATCTAAAATGAGACTCATTCCTTTGTCTGTTTCCTGAGATGTCATTGGCAACCAAGAATGCAATAACTTTGGAACGCGCTGGGACGATACTGTTAATACGGCCGGATGCGCCTCTGTAATGGAACATTTCAATATCTGATGCGAGTTGCAAACATTCATATTAATTATTTCTTTACCTAGGTATAGTGACGTATTGCCATAGCGCATGACGTAAGATGTTGGTACGTAATCACGGTATGCAGCATACAGTCGAGCATGTCGATAACGGGTTTTAACCCGAGCCCGATAAATGCAAGTGTTAACGGGGATGCATGTCTGGGGCCCCGAAAACTAAGGGTCCGGAACCAAAAACAACTATTGCATTTTACCCATTTGAACCTGATTCCCCAGTATCTCAATGTTACAGTCATGATAACCGGACACTGCTGAATAATTTGAAACAAAATTGATTCGATCCTGGCGATGCTTTAGGCAGTAGTAGTAGTAGTAGTAGTAGTAGTAGTAGTAGTAGTAGTAGTAGTAGTAGTAGTAGTAGTAGTAGTAGTAGTGGTAGTGGTAGTAGTAGTAGTAGTAGTCATTGAAGTCGTACTGCTTTGGCTCTGCTATTAACGTCGATTTAAGACGCATTCTATTACGCCTATATGCTTTATTTTTGTCTTGGTTCTTTATAAGTGTATATACGTTGATTTTGTTGTATTTATTTGGGGAGATTTTGATGTTGAAAGTCGTATTTTGCAGCGAAGTATTTCAAGCTTGTTGCTCGCTTGTTTTAAAGCGCTAGCCATTGTTGGCTGTCGCTGCTGTTTCGGCCTTGTTTGTCCAGCTGTTTGTCCTCCTTTAGTTGCGCTTGTCCGCCTCCTTTCACGCCGTTAAAAGCGCCTTTTATGTTGGTTGCCTTTGAGAACTGCATTAGCCTGGCCTGTGTGTATAGGCGGCTTTTCGTTCACCTGTGTTAGCGTGACCTACATGCAAACGCGCGGTTTTAAAGGTGGTCTGCGCGGTGCTGTTATAACGTCATTAGAAATGTCAGCTAAATATAAACGGACGTTAAGTTTGAAAATAACCACAAGAGGGTGGGACGTATCAGCCATAGACGTTTATCATGGCTTAAAAGATATCGTCGGCGCTGGACCTATGGTGTTAAAGGGCCTTATTAATATTACTCGTAATATATGGAACTTCACTTTGGCCAATGAACAGGCAAAGGAGGAGCTATTGGCAAATGATTTGACTGTTAAGGGAGAGGTTTGTGGAGTTGAAGAAATTGAAAGCGATAAACTGGTGGTGAAGATTAAAGCGACTTTGGAGATCCCTAATGAGCGGCTAATATATGAGCTCAGCCAGTATTGGAAGATTCTGAAGGTGGAGAGAGAGACGTATCGATTTGACAGGACGCTAGAGACTGGAGTTAGGCTAGTTTATTTCGATAAAGTGGATAAACCGTTACCTAATAAATTGTCCATTGGTGGAATTTTCATCCTTCCCTTATGGTACAGGGGACAAGTTAAGGAATGCCGCATTTGTTCAAGTACTATCCATCTAGCAGGAGATTGTCCACAGAAAAACAAGTGCCTTATATGCGGTTCTACTGAGCATTTTAAATGGCGATGCCCTAATAAGATGGTCAATTCCACTGCACCAAAGCAACCTCCAAGCGGTGGATCAGTTGAAAAGCCCTCTGTGCTGATACGGGATAAGGAAATTTCACCACCAGTTACAGCGCCAATTCCAGTTGTAGCTGATGCGCATTTGCCATTAACGTCGTGCGCAGCGGTAGCAAGAACTGAGCCTAATGATGAAATAGAAATTTTAGAAGAAGGGATTGGTTTAACTCCAGTTGATGCTAGCGAAAGTCAACCAGTTGATGGCGAGAATCTGAGTGACATTGAGTTTACTCAGTCAGAGAGTTTGGGATGTGGGCAAAATAAACTTAGGTCACAATTGACGGAAGACGAAGATTTCCCCCCACTTCCTTTAAGTCAAATCTCAGGCATAAGTAGCATTAACCACAGCCTCGGGAAAGGCGCAATAGGTGGAGGTATTTCAATGATGGATGCTATGGATACCCCTATTAATAATGGCGTTGGAGGAATCAAACGTCACCAAATTGATTCTGGATCTGAGAGTGAGGTGGAGGAAGAGGATATTGAGGATGACAATATGTCATTGGCTGGGTCAGAATACTCAGTCACTTCACATACGACCAATGAAATGGTCATGTATCGTTCAGATGATGGTGAAACGCTCGTGCCCTATATAACAGCGAAAGGGGTACACTATAGACATTTAAGGTGTGATTCTGATGCTTCCAAGTACGGACATTTGGAAATTGTTCAGCTGAATAATCATGATTTTAACAGTAAGCTGGGTAAATGGGCTAAAAAACGAAAGAATGGCAGTAAAAAAACAAAATCCAATTAGATTTGCCATTGTAGCGGTGTTGTATATTACCCTACTTATTATGATTATTAGCACCTTAAATTGTAGGGGTTTGAATACAGAATTAAAGCAAAGGTCTTTGTTGGAAGAACTTCAAAAGCAAAAGACAGACATTGCATTACTTCAGGAAACTAAAATTCACAATCCTGAAGTATATAATTCATTTGAACAGTTCTTCAAAGGCGAATTGTACTTTTCGTTATCAACAGACAATAGTGCAGGAGTTGCTATTCTTATTCTCCCTAGGTGCCTTAAATATGCTAATGTCGTATCATCATCAACTGATACAAATGGGCGTTGGGTGAAAATATCAGTAAATATTTCTGATTCAGTTAAAAATATTATGTGTATTTATGCACCAACTTTACATGGTCCTCGGCATGCTTTTCTAAAAGAATTATCGACAATTATACATGAAGGTACGGAAAATTTAGTACTAGGAGGAGATTTTAACTGTATTTTAGATGCAAATAAAAATAGACGGTCTTCAGCTATTTATGCTGACACATCCCACAAGGAGTTGAACCAGCTATGTGATCGAGAATGCTTATTCGACAGTTATCGGCTGTTGAATCGTGATGGAAAACAATTTACTTGGTATCCACGTGATGGGCATGTTGCATCAAGACTAGACAGGATTTATTTGCAGGAGTCTTTTAAAGGTAAACTAACACAGACAAAAACTGTACCTGTAGCATTCTCGGATCACAATATGCTGTGTATTACCTTAGATAATGCTGACTGGATTAAGCAAGGGAATGGATATTGGAAATTTAATAACTCACTCCTTCACGATGCTAAATATTATCAGCTTATCCAACACTTTTGGCATTATTGGATCGGGAAAAAGGACTCATATGAAAATTTGCTTCAATGGTGGGAGGAGGGTAAAAATAATCGGGCTCACATTTCACGGCAGTATGCTAATAAATTAGCACGAGATAGACGAAGGCACAGGAAAGCGTTGGATACACTTTTATTACGAACCTCCAATAAAGTAAATAATGGAGAAGAAGGCTATAGCGACCTTTTAATTCAAACAAAGAACAAAATAAATGAGTTAGATAAGTATATGTTTGAAGGTGCACAAATTCGGTCACGAGCTCAGATGAAGGCTGAGGGTGAAAAACCCACACAGTTTTTCTGCAGTTTGGAAAAAGATAGGGGCATAGGAAAGATTATTAGACGTGTAAAATCAAATGATGGTGTAAATCTTGATTCAACAGCTGATATAACAAGAGCTGTTCATCATTTTTATCACTGTCTCTATTCATCTGAAGGATGTGATGCTGCAGCAGCTGCAAATGTTTTAGGTAACATCAAGAAAACGCTGCCGGATTCATGCCGTGTAATGTGTGATCAATGTTTAACATTACAAGATTTAACTGAATCCTTACACGGTATGAAAGCAGGCAAAACTCCTGGATGTGATGGCCTGACAGCAGAATTTTATAGCACATTCTGGAGTATATTAGAACCATCATTGCTGCAGGTCGTACATGAAATTTTGGAAATTGGCAACCTTCCACCTTCCATGTCTCAGGCATACGTTCGAATACTTTATAAGAAAGGTGAAAGGGAAGATTTGAGAAATTACCGACCAATATCTCTGCTGTGTGTGGATTATAAAATAATTTCTAGAGCTCTATCACTAAAACTAAGCAGAGTTGTGTAGGAAGTGATTGACGCTGATCAGACCTGTGGTATTCCAGGTAGAAGCATTTTAACAAACGTCTTTCTTATACGGGATTTAATTAATTTAGTGGAGAAAGACAAAATACCAGCAGCAATCATTAGCCTTGATAATGAAAAGGCATTTGATCGTCTAGAGTGGGATTTTCTTTTTAAGTCTTTACGTTGTATTGGCTTAGGGGAAGATTTTATTAAATGGGTCAAGATATTGTATACTAATATAAGTAGTCGATATTTGGTCAATAATCATTTAACTGACCCTGTGATTTTGAAGCATGGCGTTCGACAGGGATGTTCATTGTCACCCTTGTTATTTGTGCTTGCCATGGAGTCGTTTGGGGCAACAATACGTGAAGATAAAACATTCAAAGGAATTGTCATACCAGGTATTGTAAGACCCTTGAAGGTTTCACAGTATTCTGATGATACCACAGTATTCATAGGAGATAATTATGATTGTAGTCGCCTAGAAAGGACACTGGTTGAATTTAAGAAAGCATCTGGCCTAAAAATAAATAAGGATAAATCAGTTGGTTTGTTTCTTGGTGAGTGGAATTCCCGAAATGATAACGTCATGGGAATAAAGTGGTCAGACAACAATATTAAAGTGTTGGGAATTTACTTCAATAGGAAAATGGATCCCTCAATGAACTGGACATATCGCCTTACTAAAGTGAAACATATTCTAGCAGGTTGGAGGCGCCGTCATTTGTCAATTTTTGGAAGAACCTTTGTCATTAATACTTTGGCAATGTCCGGGCTGGGGTATACAGCCTCAGTTGTACATATGCCAAAATATGTAGAAACTGAAATTGGTCAATTAATTCTTGCATATTTATGGACAGATAAAACTAACCTTGTATCACAGGCTGTGCGTGTGAACAAAAAACTAAATGGCGGGTTAGATTTAGTTCACATACCAACAAAATGTGCGTCTTTAAAACTGAAATTTCTTTATGAATTACTTTATGAAGATTCGCCTTGGACAACCGTTTCACGCAAATTACTCCAAAGTTACATAGGGCCATTTCCAGTTGCAAGTATCTTCTTTTCAAATACGCCACCCCCAAATATTCGGAGGATTCCTGGGATATATCAGGACTTACGCAAGGCATTAAGTATGTTTTCTAAAACCACTCAATCGCCAGGGACATGGGGAGATGCTTTAAACCAACACTTGTGGGGACATGATAACATTACCCTGTCCAATAGAGCTCTTTATTTCCCATCATTAGCAACTAATGGGATCCAGCACTTAGCAGATGTGATTACGCTTGATTCCCGAGCGTGGGTTTCCAGGCAGACCCTATCAGAGACATGTAAGCTGAGAACCATCGACGCTCAGAGATTATTAATTCATATTAGGAAGGCAGTTCCTCCGGATTAGGTTAAATTACAAAATTCCACCAGCAAACAGGAAATAGCTCCACCCATCTTGCTTTACGATGAAAATGTATTCAAATGTCATATGAGTTCCCATGACTGGTATACAGTTTTGATACAAAAACACGCTAAAACACCAAAAGCTGTTGCTGTTTGGAATGATACATGTTATACACCCTTTGAATGGAAAACTGTCTGGAAAAATTTACACCTGCCCTCTATACCATATAAAGCAAAGGATGTAGCTTGGCGACTTCTCCATCGCAGACTTTGGGTTGGTCATCTATTACAAAAATGTCACGTCACAACCAGTAATCGATGCCCTCTTTGTGAATCGCAGGAGGAAACAATCGAGCACTTATTCCTTAAATGCTCAGTCATTCTTGAGTTCTGGAATCACATAGAGACAGTTTTAAAGGATTTCGGGATCAGTCACATGAAATTGACAGCTAATATTATTTTATTTAGAGATTTTAAACATGTACAAATGCATCTTACAAACAGCCTGCAAGATGTTCTAATTTGTCTCGTTACAATGGCGGTTTGGACAATTTGGAAATATAGATGTGCTAAGGTACTGGGCCATGATAACATGAACAGCTTAGTTTCATTGAAAGCGATTTTTCGCGCCAGTATGCTAATTTTCCTCCAAGGAGAACTTTTTCGGTTGATGAAGAAAGGGAAGATTGAAAGGTTTAAATATACATGGTGTGAAACCAACTTAGTAGAATTATCACCTATGAACTGGATAATTTTTAATTTATGAACACCACAGATCCTGTATTGAAGTACCAGAGGAGTTTAAATTAATATTAGTTGAAAAAGAAAATCTGAATATTAGCCCTTTAATGGCAGCATTTGTTAAGGAATGTCAAAATATTTGCTGATTGAGTGACCATTTGCGGGCCGAGAGAAGAATATTTTGGAAATTTAGCATTGGAGTGGCTGGCTCGGTTGTCGATGCAGTCATTCAACTGGTAAGTTTTCAAAAATGGTCTTCTCTTGGCCTCCAAATCGAAAATAACATTCCTCAATACCAATGAAGAGACAGGAGTTTGGTCTACTTCGCCATAGAATGGTTTTAAAGCGTCACCATGATGATTAAAAATGTCCTTAGTTTGCTGAGTATGGAAATAATGTAATGTTGTAATGTTTTAAATTCCATCTGTATCATTTTGTGTAACATTTTTAAGAATAGATTTTTAATGTATATATACACCTGTGCAAAAGTTAAGCACCACCCTATTTTTACGCACATGCGAGGGTATATTCATGTGCTATGAAGAAAGCAATAGCATAAACATGTATGTACCCATCCATCTTAGTGCAAGAGGTAATAATGCAACTAGAGGAATGCTGAGTATGATGGTGGGGAAACACTGTATGTTTTTGTTTGAACTTGAAAACGAGGCCTGAATATGGTTACGTTGACACAACTGACAACTATTGCCCTACAGTTGACACACGTGGCTAGATTGTCATTAATGGTGTCTGAAAACGAAGTTTAACATCTGTGCACGAGTTTGAGACTGTCATTATTAATACCGGGCATATCCACCTTGTGCCTGGATGACGGACTGGACATGACGTCTCATGCTGGTCACCAACCGACTGATACGCCATTGTGGTATTCGTTGCCATTCAAGATGGAGTGCGTCTGTTAATTCCTGTAGGTTCTGCACAGGAGGATCCCTCCTTCTCACCATGTTTCCCAGAATGTCCCAGATATGCTCAATAGGGTTCATGTCAGGGCTCCTTGCTGGCCATGGTAGGGTTTCGATGGCATTCTGGCGGAGGTATTCATGCACAGCTCTAGCACGATGTGGTCGGGCGTTGTCATCCATGAATATAGGGTGGGTTCCAGGTGCATGATTTACAAAATGAGGGACCACAACTCTATCCAGTATGGAATCTTGATATCTTTGTCCATTTAGTGTTCCAGGTACAGTCAACAGATCCAGCTTACAATCAAATGAGATGCACCCCCATATCATAACGGAACCTCCACCAAATGGAACTTCTTCCATAATGTTACGTTGGTCGTACGCCGTGCGTCTGGACCTCCATACACGAGTTCGACCATCTGTGGCATGAAGCAGGAACCGACTTTCATCGGACCAGTGTACCCGTCTCCAGGATCTCATGTTCCAGTGTCTTCTTTCGTTGCACCACCTCAGACGCTCCTCTTTGTGGTGTGTAGTGAGGAGAGGACGTCTGACAGGTCTCCTAGCTTTCATGCCAGCAGCATACAGTCTCCCTTTGACGGTAGACATTGACACTCTATTGCGCGTTTCCCATTGCTGGCTGAGCACTCTGCTGTTGGTGAATGGAGATCTCCTAACAAGGTGTACTAGGGCTCGATCATCACGGGCAGTAGTCTTCTTCGGTCTTCCAGATCTAGGCCTGTCTTTCACCTCGTTAGTTTGCCCATGTTTTGCAATCAAACGACTGATTACAGTATGGTTAATGTTCAGCTGTCTGCCAATCTCTCTGCATGACATACCAGTGGTATGCATGCCTATGATTTGCCATTTCACACGATCACTTAACCTTCGTCTTGCCATAGCGGTTCACAATCAAGAGCTAATTCTCTCTGTACAAATAAACCACGGTCATGAACACAAAATTCCTAATCTTGTCGCCTAAATCTGTATGTAATGTTCTACACCTCAAACTGGACTTTTACATAACTGAACACGTGTGCTGTTTCCCGCCACGCACGGACATCAAGCGGCGTGAAGTCATGCATGCATGTGCATTTCGTACTTGGAATTATGTCAGCTAATGCGGGGACAAAAAGTATGGCAGCCTAGTTGTACCATCATGTTTCTACGTTCTATTGTTTTTGCTGGTGCTTAACTTTTTCACAGGTGTATATATTAACGCTTACATACGGGCATCCCTTGATTGGAGGCGGTTGCTGCCTTATCTGACTGCTGCTTCAAGTCGTTTCGGATGTTTTTAATGGCTAGTATTAAATTAAGATCATTGTATTGTTTGAATTGCAAACGACCCGGGGTAATATTGGAATCAGTATCTCTATGTAAACACAGATCATTTTTTCAAAATAGCAGCTGTGTTTGTTATTGTTTACTCAGGCCGCAAGCGATCACGGGCATTTTCAGAAAAGTTCTCGCCAAGTAAAGAGAAAGATTAATTTGCAGAGGCGATATTTGCTATTGTTCGCTGTACTGCTGACAAAACGTTTGCGTTTAAACACTCGCGTTTTGTCGGCTACAAAATCAAGTACCCGGGCCTGTTCAGAAACTGGTCATAATAATGTATGTATGGCGTTTATTGTATTACGGCAGTATATATTTTTATTGCGCATATATTTTGAATGATATGATTTATGACTGTAAGACTGGCGAATTTTGTTAAGTTGTTTTTCCTTTGACGTCTGTTCAGTGTTAGTGTATTGTATAGTTGTGTCAGCCTTTTACATATTTTTGGATATTAAAGGTTTTCCGCACGATCCGTTGATCGTGTCATCCAAAAAAAAAAAGTAGTAGCAGTAGTAGTAGTAGTAGTAGTAGTAGTAGTAGTAGTAATAGTAGTAGTAGTAGTAGTAGTAGTAGTAGTAGTAGTAGCAGTAGTAGTAGTAGTAGTAGTAGTAGTAGTAGTAGTAGTAGTAGTAGTAGTAGTAGTAGTAGAAATAGAGATTCTGCGAATTCATAGTCCACGGGTTTAATATAATTAATCATTGGCATTTATTAATTTAAATAAACCCGTCAATTATGTCTGGGAATATTGAAGGCAAAGTCATTCGTTGAAGATGGATAATTGTATTTGCATTGCATCAATTAACATTTCCAGTTTATCCATCACTGATATGACGGCATAATCAACTACGGGGCGTGTAGAATGACGTCATAATCAATTACGCCATGCATAGCGTAGATAAGTACTTCACGAACGCTTAATTGATGACGAACAAAGTGTTGTGGGACGAATTGTATGGCTTTACCATTTAATAAACATTTTATTGAGTATTTTGAAACTAATTTACCTGGGCGCTGTTGCTGCCATAGTTTCAAAATACTCAATAGCTTACCAGTATACCTTTCTGGAAATTGATTGCCAGTGTGTTCAGGGATCGATCAATCCCAACACTGCCGAAATGTGGTTGGAGCTTAGGTAGAGATTGGAGCGCCATTGCTAAAAATGGAGTCCTTCATTACTGGCCTGCTGTCTTCCTTAACCATTTGAACCGGAAAGACCGAACACAATAAATCATTCACAACGTAAGAAATGGTATGTTGAATATTTTGAAACTAATATGACTAAAAGCTGTTGCTGCCTATGGCAGCAACCGTTTCCTGTCGGATTTGGTTTTTTAAATATTCAAAAGCATACATGTACGGCTACCTGGAAGTTGAGATCCTGGGACTTTAGTGTTAAAAGGGCTTATCTCGCGGAGTTTTATGAACATTGTCAAACGGTGGAAGCATATAACAGCGGGACCCGCAACTATCATGCTCGGGTGCTTATGCAATGATTTGTGTCACATCCTTTAAAATGATATTTGAAACGCTGAACTATGTCTGTAGGGACATTAATTGTTTGTTTCGAAACCTTGAATACCATGAATAGATCTATTGAGGCGTATGCTGTATGCGGTATGATTATTGTATTCTGATGCAGCAATCCGTTCCTTTTCGCTTTTGACCACTGTGCCCTGCACACTCTGGAGGTTTCTCAGGTCTATTCTTGATCCGAGTCCTGGATGCTTTCTTAACGCTACCTCGCAGCACGCTTACACTATTTATGCGCCCCACGACACAGCGTGCAGCAATGTCAGCGGCACTGCAGAACTGCGTCCTCGTCTATGAAGACCACATCCTTGGCATAATCCATCTCTACGGGCATATTATTTGGGGGGGGTTGCAATTGATGTTTCAAACTCTAAAGCTCTCACTGCCTTGGCAAGTCCCCTCAGCTTAACGTTTTGCATGTAGTAGTCTCACTAGTCGCAGCTCATCTTCATTGCAAATGGCCTGCCGTAGTACATCAGAGAATGTTGAGCGTGTATTTGTGTTGAAGCGTCGTGACATGTCAATGTCCATTTTGAATAGACCTCTCTAGATGTATTTATATAGCATATTAAAACGAATTCTATATTCTCAATGAACTGATCTAATCGTTGATGTAGGTATGAATCAATTTAGGTGTCCAATTTATCAATAGGTAATATGACGTCATAATCAACTACGTGATGTGCACGATGGCGTCAGAATCAATTATGCCATGAATGGTGTAGCTATGTTCGTCATGAACACTTACTTGATCACGGATTAAGCGGTATTGTACGAATCGCATGTCTTCACTATTTAATAGCCATGTCGTTGAATATTTTGAAACTAATTTGGCTGGACGCTGTTGCTGCCAAATTAGTTCCAAAATATTCAACAGTGTACCTGTGCAGTTTTCTGGAAATTGATAGTCAAGGATTTCAGGAATCGATCGATACCAACACGTGGAGCTTAACTAGAGATGGGTTTTAGAGATAGCTATAGATGATTCCTCAATTCGCTGATCCATGTGTAGCCCACCAATGTCTAGTCAAACACTGGCAACGTGTTCCGGGTATGTAAAACAGTGAAACATGGATTCCCAGAATCTAAGTTTCAAGATAAATGTGCAAGTGGGTTGTTGGATATTTTGAAACTAATTTGACCGGGGGTCCGTTGCTGCCTGCAGCATTCGGTCAAGTTACAACCAAAATACTAATAATAATGTATATTAAATTGTTAATCCATCAAAGACATACAAGTGTTTCGATTTCGTGATTGAGCGATACGTTATTTTGATGGTTACGACCGGTAACACGTGACGTACTTGATATATGACGTCAGATACTTGATAGACAGAGCATATCTCTCCATTAGGGTTTAGGATATACCAATAATAGGTCAATTTAAATAGCTTTCCTCGAGTGTGTCGATCTCAAGCATCACCCTCCCATAAAACCGCCACACTTAGTTCCATTCCTACCCCACCCACCCACCCCAAACCCCCTCCCCCCCCCCCCACCACCCAGCCGCTATAACAGCGCATGGTGCATATCGGCGTTTAATAGTAAACACTAGATTTTAACTATTCGAATATTTCTAAGATTTTTAAACATATTTTATTGTAACATCTGTACAATGGGATTGGGCACGCGTCCTGGCAACTTAATGTGGCCCGCTCCCAACAGAATTGTCAGACGGCAGCAAATAATTACACTTATATACACAATTTATAGTTATATTTACATAAATTAGAATGACATAACGTGGGAGAGAAAGAGAGAGAGAGAGAGAGAGGGAGAGAGAGAGAGAGAGAGAGAGAGAGAGAGAGAGAGAGAGAGGGTGGGGTGGGGTGGGGGAAGGGAGCAAGAGCGAGCTCAAATTTACTATACCAGTTAATAATAAAGTCATACTCATCACGAGCGTGCCAGTGCGATGTATAACCAAACATGCGTACAGCGATCCCCAACTCGTGCGGGCGTACGCCGCAAAGGATAATTTCCACTTGAGATACAGTTAAGCATAAATTTTAGTGCTACCATCTTGCTGGTCCAGGTAGTGGTCTGTATCGGCAGGTGTGGCCGTTAAAACCCATCACAATGACCACCATACATGCACAGATACACACTATTGGCAATTTACCGCTTTGCAGATAGACAGAGTATACTGAGAACTTTCAATAATGTCAAAACGCATTTGCTTTTCTTATAAAGGTATGTATATTTCTTAGTAAATCTTCATTAATTGCAGTAGAATATGTATTACTGCCCTGTAAGAAAATACTCAGGGAAATATCTGAGGTAATTTCATAAAGGGAATCAAATAAATCGCGTCTTTCATTTGCCCATATTGGACATTAAAAAACGTAATGCAAAAAGAGGTTTCTGGGCGTTGACAGCACGAAAAGTTGGGGTGTCCAAGTAGGTGATATCTGTGCAGATCATTCTATAGTTGGCTGCAATTATTTCTTAGTTTGCGTGTTATAATATGTTCGCGTCCTTTAGCAAATGAATAGTGTGAGATGAATTGGTCTTGCACGTTTTGATAATTTGGGTACGAGTTGTTTTGAAAACCGAAACTGAGGTAGCTGATTGTAGTGTTAAGTCTGCGTTAATTCCACAAATGGATACCATTCGGTATGAACGAGTTTTTAGATATTTCAAGATGGTGGTGCGGTGGAATAAAATCTTTGGAATTTCTAAGGTTATGGTCTGTGGCACCACCTATTCTTCTAGGAACACTATCTGTTATATAATCAGGGTAATCTCCGTGTTTCCTTTGCTTACCACGCTCTTATAAGGCACTTATGCCAGTCTCTTTATAAAGGATTTCTAAAGCTGTATGCTTTGGCAAGCAGGTTATTATTCTCATGACTTCATTTTGAAGGTCTTAAAGTCTTTCCGAATCCCGCCGAGAGCAACCATTCCAAACCTCACTGCTATATTCGAGAACATGGTGTAAATATGCAGTGCAGATTTTTGATAACGTGTTCCTGGTTAAATAATACGTCATTTGCCTCATTGTAGCTAAGATCTTTGACGCATTCTTTGATATTTTCTCTACATGCGCAGTCCATTTTAACGCGTTTGGGATATGAAAGTATGTGAATTTGTTATAGTTAGATTCACGTGTTTTTGTAGCATTGACGAGGACTGCCCATTGTGCAGATCATGTCGAAATCACGTTTACCTCACTATTTAGTTTTCTCTCTCTTCCGATGGCTGATGCAGTGGTGCAGCATACTGTAGTGCCGTGGGCGCATGATCTTAAGATGCTCTCGATATTATGTGAGATATCATTGATATAAATAGAAAACATAAGGGTAGGCCGAGTACCGAGCCTTGGGGGACACCTGCTTTTATTTGTCTCATTGGCAATTTGTCTTGATTACCTGAGGCGCACTGCTTTCGAGAAGACAGGTTGCTCTTAAACAATTTTAGAAGACTCCCCACTCCCCACTCCCCAGCCCATGCTCCTCTAATTTAAACAACATACCTCTATGCCAGACTCTGTCAAATGCCTTCGAAATGTCGCAAAGTACAATGCAAGAAGATTTAATTTCATCTAGTGCATTTGACAAGATTTGGCACAACTCAATAAGTTGATTCTGCCCAATAAGATAATTATACACATTTTGAAAAGTATCCTTTCCATAGTTTTTCCGACAGTACTTAGCAGGGAAATTGGTCGATACTTTTCCGGTAATTCCCGATTGCTTTTCTTAAATGCTGAGGACACTGTGGCTGCATTCCAGGCATCGGAAAATATGCCACTTTCGATAGATTTATTGAATAGCAGGTATAATGGAACTGCTATGGAATGCATCGTTTTGTTTGAGCATTTTATGGCTTATCTCATCACTGCTATAAGATTTGTTTAACTTCAGTGTTATAATGCCGTCCATAATGTCGGACTCCTGAATCGAAATTCCGGAACGTATATTATTAGGGTGTTTTTCTGCCAAGCATTGGTAAGTGCGCACCTGTATCATCGACCTTTGAAATGGGTGAGAAATAGTTGTTTCGACATGTTGCGTTTTTCAAGTCAGTGGTAGCATATTTTGCACGACCACTATCATTGGCGAT
Organism: Chaetoderma sp. LZ-2023a; assembly: GCA_034401795.1. Lineage (NCBI taxonomy): Eukaryota > Metazoa > Mollusca > Caudofoveata > Chaetodermatida > Chaetodermatidae > Chaetoderma > Chaetoderma sp. LZ-2023a. Next base: position 160,854,286 of record CM067372.1, on the reverse strand, counting down.
CAGAGGAGGAATACGTGTTGTAGTGCCGCCGTTGTTAAGGCGTTTAACTAATTTCCAGTAAGGACGTGGGTTGTGAATAGATAGTTCGGCAAGCACTACATCAGCTGATCCTACGAACTCCTGCTTTGCCGTCTTCTTCATATTGTTAACTGTATTACGCTGTCTTTTGAATTTACGCCAGTCATTTTGATTCTGACTATGTCGTCCTTTTTTCCCAATCAACTACTTGACGTATAGGCTGACGTCAAAATCAATGGCGTCAGAAATAACGTAGCTAAGTTCATCATGAACGTTTAATTGACGACAGAATAAGTGTTGTTGTATGAATAGTATGGCTTACTATTTAATACACATGTTGTTGAATATTTTGAAACTAATTTGACTGGGGGGCTGTTGCTGCCATAGGCAACAGCAAGACACAGTCAAATTAGTTTCAAACTATTCCACAGCTTATCTGTACAGTTTTCTGGAAATCAATGCGCTCATGGATCGAACGATCCCAAGACTAGCGAGGTGTCTGTGTGTGTGGGGGGGGGGGGTGTTAGCTAAAGATTGGCGGGGTTTGTTGTTTAATGCGACAGATGCAAAACAAATGCGACCTGAACTAACCTTTTGCACAATTGAATGTATGTATATCTATTAGTCTTATCGATATAACTCCCTTAAAATATATCTGTGTATGCATCTGTGTTCGAATCTGTTACACGGATAACACCGTTTTCTAAAGTATGAACTCGGTCCATTAATAACAGGGCAGTCAGCATTCGCTCGCTCGCGTGCGTGGGTACGTGTATATGAATGCGCCTGGCAATGGAAATCGTACACGCACGCTCATACATATACAGCTATCCGTGGCAAGAATAACACGAGTACACAGAGCCCTTTTTTATTATGCATTTGTGAATAACTTAATTACGTCATTGATGACGACTGGTTATGAGTTTGCCGTCCTACACGCCATGCTGTTGATTAGGACATCATTTGATTGATAGCACACTGGAAATGTTAATTATCATATTGCATGCGCCTTAGTGAGTGCAAAGTGATGATTTTCGTCGAGGTTGATAATAGTGATACCAAATGCGACCCAGTTTAAGATTCTACTTATCATCGAAGCTGAAATCGTGTATATATTTTCCAATAATATCGATTCCTGAAACCCAAGTTTAAATCTTCCGTTATGGTACGATCGCCAGGGGTGGATATCAACACCTTGGCATCTAACATATTCATTGGACGTCCTACGCCGGAAAATGTTGTACTTGTAAGTTGAGCTGTGAGAAAAAATGTGCATTAATTAACCCTTTAACCCTCAAATATGATCACGAAAATGTGAATTTTATTAATAGAGAAAATATCCATTTGGCGACCAAGAGAAGATTATTTTTTAAATGTTTCCACTGGAATGATTGGCTCGGTTATCGATCTAGTCATTCATGTGGTACATTTTCAAAAATAGTCCTCTCCTGGTCTGCAAATGGGCATTTCTAAAGACCACTCCAGAAGCCATTTTTGGCTGATATGATCGTTACAGGGTTACCATTTACTTATTAACCCTTTCTTGACGAATCCGGCCAAAACTGACCTATTCAGTGGCCTTAATAAATGCCCATTTACAGACCAAGAGAAAAGAAATTTTGAAAATGTTCCACATGAATGGCGGGCTAGATAACTGAGCCAGTCATTACAGTGGTAAACTTTAAAAAAAAAAGCCTTTCCTGGCCTAACAATGGACATTCAATAAGCAATTTTTTTAAATTTTTTGATCAAAATTAGTCATTAAATGGTTTACTAGTTAATGGTAAAATTTGATGAAGAAAACCAAATTAATTTGCTTATTGAACGGCCATTTGTAAGTCACGCCAACAATTTTTTTTTGGACACATTACCAATTGAATGACTGGCTCGGTGTATCGAGCCAGGAATTCCAGTGGCACAATTTCAAAAATGGATTTATCTTGGACTGCAAATGGACATACCCAAGATCACAGCAGATGCCGGTTTTGGCAGGCTTCGTCGTGAAAGCGTCAATGAGAAACAATTGCGTGTCTACAGCTATCGCCTACGTTCAACGTATATTTTAAAGAAACTCTTTCTGGGTTTTCCAAATGCACGATTACATAAAAAAACCAATCTTTGTTCCTTATGCCAATTTAAATGGGCAATGTCTGGAAATTCTCGAGGATTTAAAGATGTATTACGAATGCTTAGTTCTTCTTTGATATAGAGGTTTCCTGTTTACGTTAGATAACAAATTCGTTCCTTCAGGGATAGTGTACGAATGGGTTACACAAACAACACTACGGTATCAAATAAATAAGTAGCCATCCCTTGCTATTCCAGAAGATTACTTCAACGCCGACCAGAGAATGGATATAATGGCCCTTTCCAGTTTTAGATATTCCCCGCTCACCCGCTCATCTCTAGCTAAGCTACAGTCACATATCGCTCGTGTTGAGATCGGTAGATTCCTGAAATCCCTAACTATCAATTCCCAGAAAATTATACAGGTAAGCTGTTGAATATTTTGAAACTAAGTTTACTGGGTGCTGTTGCTGCCTATGGCAGCAACAGCGCCCAGTCAAATCAGTTTCAAAATATCCGAGAAGCATATTTATTAAAGTGTAAATACATACAATTCGTACAAAAGCGCATATTCCGTCACCAAGTATGCGTTCCTGACGTACTTATTCTACATCAGCCATGGCGTCATTGATTATGACGTCATCATACACCTCGCCTCATTGTATCTGACATCACGCGATGGATGGATCAAATGGAAAGGTCACTTTGCTATAGATCCCTACAAGAAGCTCATCAACGGTATCGAATTTGTATTCATAATAACACATTATCTTTTTTTTTATCAAACTCCTTAAGATTATTTCATCAAACAGTAATCAAAATCTTGGTATTCATTATTTAGGTTTGACCACCCATTTCTAACTAGGCTCAGCTCACATTTTACGCGTGTTAGAATCGATTTGAAGGTTTTAATCCTGAATTTTCATAAACTCAATTTCAAGGTTACTATACAGGACAGGGATGTTGTTGAATATTTTGAAACTAATTTCCCTGAGGGCTGTCGCTACTTTGACAGCAACACTCACAGTCATATTTGCGTTAGAATAGTCAAAAGATGGTAATAAGTAAGTGCGTAGATGCTGGCAAATGGATGGAGGAATCAAATTTTACTATGACCCGCCCATTCACGTACGCTTTACCCATGTTGGGATCCATCCATCCCTGCACTCACTAAATACAAATCTGGCAGCAACAGCACCCAGTCAAATTAGTTTCAAAATATTCAAGAGAATGTGTAATTATTGGTAAAGACATACACGTTGTATATAATTGATGGATACAGTGGATTCCTACATTAAACGTCATCGTGAATGGCGGCGATTCTACTTATGACGTTACCATTTACAATAATACACTGCCATTTCCGGTGTGTTAGATCTCGCGATCTGTTGCTGTTATTCCATCATACTGGATTGATACAAAGTGTCAAACAAGTATATGATATCATAATCAATTACGTTATATCTAGGCCGATGTCACGAACAAAATGCGTAATGAATGCCGTATCTAGCTCCATCATGAGCATATAAAGTTAACCTACGAATTGTACGTCTTGGTCGATTGGAAAGAGTATATTTGTGGCTTCTCAGTCTTTGGGAGTGCGAGGAATGTACCTTCTTACACAACATAGGAACGTGCTGTTGAAATCCAGAGATGGAATTATGTTTGTATTTAGTGTTCGTTATTAATGCCACCAAGCTGCGTCCATTTGCTAGAGGTGTGTCCATTCGCTAAAGCCTGACTCACTTCTGCTTCTGTTATTGACTTTGCAGGGACCGTGGCTGGCGTTCAACCGTGAGTAAAGAGTCGTTCTCTGTTGTGCGGAACTGATCTTTAAACCATTCCTTAATTATTGCAGACTTTTCTTGATCAATGCCGATGAAGTAACAATCACAGTTATGTACAGCAAGAGGCTGTTGTGGAGTGCTGGTTTTAATATTTTGCTTGCTTTGAAATTTGTTTGACAATTATCTGGGAACGTGATGCCATTTGGCAGGTCATCCACTGATAGTCTCTTTTGGTGAAGGGTTATTCCAATCGTGTACTGATTTGGGGCAGGATCTTTGCGATTCTGCCATAGATCAGTTTGGTCTTCATTTCGCCTGCTTTGTTATATATCTAATTGCGGTGTTTTCTGTTGTGTAGACAACATTTTAAAAAGTGGATCATCAACATAAGATTTCCTTTAGTCGGTATTCCTGGATACACTGATGATTTAGAAGCTGATTCCGTCGCACAGTTAGGCATTTACTTAGAGCTTCGTTTGGTTGCCCAACCATTGTTATCTGTTCAATGAACCTTTCCAGTTTATCCATCAATCATATTACATAATAATCAACTACGTGGCGTGTAGAATGATGTCATAATCAATGCCATCAGGAATGGTGTAGATAAGTTCGGACTACGCGATTGTGTACGAAGTGTGTGTCTTTGCCATTTAATAACGATGCTGTTGAATATTTGGAAACCAATCTCACTGGACGCTGTTGCTACCGTAGGCAGAAACAGAATTCAGTAAAAATTGGTTTTAAAATATTCAACAGCGTGTCTGTATTGTTTTCTGGAAATTGATAGTCAGGCAGTTCAGGGATCGATTCCAACACGCGCAAAGTGTGGCTGCAGCTTAGGTAGATATTGGCGGGACATAGCTAAAACTGGATTCCTCCATTATTCCTGTTCGATGCCTGGACGGACTTATCGTTAGTTTATTTTGAGATAATAATCCATACTCGAGTAATCACTAGATTACGTCGGAATTAAGGTATGTATGACCGCAGGATCGTGAGTCGTTGAGTATTGTCTTTTTTCACTCACCTTGCACAATATGTATTCAATCTGATTAAAGATTGCTCTTGTGGATTTGACTTTCTCGTCGGCTATGTGTCATTTTCATTTTGTTCAATGACTGCATAGGTTCTTAAATGTTGTGTTTGTTGCGTTTACACCATACGTGCAGATGGAGGCATCTAACGCGTCTCCATTAATTTTTCGTCTTCTCAGTTCCTATTACATAAAATTTGATTCTCGAATCACATGATTTTGTTTGTCTATTTTGCTTAGTTTTCCATGTTTTGAGTGGAACTCACAACAAAAGGGGAGTTGCTATCTTACTGAAATGTTGATATGTATGTATAATTCATCACAGAAGGGGACACGTATTGGCTAAACGATTTCTGATTTCTCAGCATTTGGGCTACAATGCAGCAGTTTGTGATAGTTCCGTTTCTCACTGGCATGGCTTGGTAAATAATTGCAACGCGGTCACTGCAGTATGCAAAACTGAGGACAAGGACATGGCCCACCAGTCTTGGTCCACTTGGCAAAATCAAGGCCTTCCTTCTGTTCGAGTAGGATTAGTTCGTGGCCTGACTGCAAGTGGTGTTCTTAGCCAGTAGATCCTGTTGTTTCTTGGATTGATACGATATCAAAGTTGTAGTAATTCGTAGGGTTTCTACTTTCGATGAACTTACTAGATCGCGAACGTTATACTCGTACTTTGCAATAGCGAACGCAAATGGAGTCGAACATCACGGTTGTTTGTTTGAAGAAAATTGTACCTGATCACGCTACTGCCTGTATGCGGTTGCCAGTGGACCGCTCCATGTTTAGCTATTCCCCGCCATTCGCTAACTAAGCTCAACCCGCGCCTCGTTCGGATTGGGATCGAGCGATCGCTGAACTCCCTGATTATCCCTTTCCAGAAAGCTATACAGGTAAGCTATTGCCTATTTTTGAACTCATTTAACTGGGCGCTGTTACTGCCTGGTGAGAATGTTTATTAAATAGTTGAGACATACACTTCGTGCATCGCGTCGGACTATTAATAGTTAAAGATAAGCCATATATAATTATTTATGGCGTTATGATTATGACGGCATCTTACCATCCCTTAGCTGATTATGACGTCATATATGATAGACGGATACTCTGGACAGGTGAGTTCAGACACCCTGATGGCGTTAGGGTCCCAGAACGTACTGGCGAAGGAAACCGTGTGAAGGTGTCGGTGGTCGGAATGGGACCTAGAAATAGATATAAGCCAATCAAGGCAATAACTTCGTCTGGCTAACAGCTTCTGCTAAACCATATTCTATCTAGATCGGCGCATTGCCATAAAACGTGCCATGTAATATGTCAATATAGAAAATCTGGTCTATCACACAACATTACCCGGTTGAACACCATGCGATTGAGAAATGATAAATATGTTCTCAAATTCAATGCCATTTAGAAGAAAATGCAAATAAATAAACATGCATCCCCAGTAGCAGCATAATTGACGCATTTTGGGCAGTAAGCAGCTCTCATTATGCTGCGTACTATCGCTCTACACGTATTACCGTACTTGTGCAATATTTGAAGTTGGGTTGCACGAGACATGCGAGTTTCGCTGTCGCGGAGCTATACCACATGTGGCTGTCGTTCACCCCGCCACAGATACTGCACTTCGGGCATGGCATTAGTTCGTTTGATCTTCAAACACATGCGCACTTCGTAATACACCAACCGCATTGTGTCCTCATTAACCATGCACACTATTTTGACGTTTGATCTTTGGAACTGCTTTGATGTTGAAAGCTTTTACTAGAGCATTTTACGCTGATCCACTGATCTGTACCAATACATCATCGCTCACCCGTTGACTACCTATGTGGGTGCGGATAATAATCGAGTGATCCGATTTGTCACTCCAGTATCTGACGGTCAAACATCATACTCAATTGCGTAACTGACTAGAACTAGAACTCCGTCAGAAAAATCTAAAATTCAATCAAATGTATGAATTGTATGTTTTTTTATGGATTTAGGATTTAATACATATTATGTTGACTATTTTGAAAGTAGTTTTACTGCGATCGATTTTTGCCATAGACACTACTAGCGGCCAATCAAATTAGTTTCAAAATATTCAGCAGCATTCCTATATGGTTATTTTGAAATGTAGATTCTGGGAATTCAGGATTCAAAGTTTTGAAACGATGCCAACACTACTAAAACATTCGGCGGTGCTTGCAATGGGCAGGCCATAGCTAGAAATGGGCGGAGCATAGCTAGAAATGGACCTCTTTATTTAGTTCCAAATTATGCAACAATTTTTCCTGTGACTTGGGCATTCCAACGATAATTATATTTGAAGAGTTACGCTATATCCTTTACAGATTGTGCTCGGTGTTTATGCTCTCTATAAATTCATGATGGCCGCCATTGGAGGATTCGAATGTATCCAACAATCATATGCAATCATACGCCATCATAATCAACTATGCGACGTATAGGACGACGTCATAATCAATTACGTCATGAACGGCGTAGCTGAGTGCATATCGGGCGCTTACTTGATGACGGACTAAAGGCTGCTTTCGATATACGAGTATATTACACGCGTATGCGTGAAACGTATACGCATCCGTATATTTTCGATGCAATCTTAATTGTATGTGGTATTTCTATGAGTCTGACATGCGTGACGCATATTGCTGCGCGTATGCGTGCCCGCGAAAATTGCTTTGAGAGCGATTTTTTTCCGTGCATACGTGCATCATACTGAGAAGAAATTCCCACATATGACGTCCATTTTCAGCTGATTTTGAAGATTTCCTACAAAACCACACCTATACGCACGCCTTATGCCCATCGTATGCGTGTACATGGAACATTACACTACGTGTTAGCATAACGCATTCGCACGACGCGTACGTGCCACGCATACGCAACCTTGACAAGTTCAAGAGGTTAACCTAAATAATAGTCAGATTACGATTATCGTCGAGAGTATAGCTTATCTTCGAATCGCATCCGGTCCCATATTTACAAAATGTATGAAATCATCATCTACCATGTGTCCCAGCATCATAGCAGCAACCGAACTAAGTATACTGATAACCATATAGTAATACAACTATCAGCAGAGAATGAAGCTATTATCAAAGTGTCCAATGCGAAGACCACACCAAATTACACAGGAGAAGCAATAACATTCTGCACCACATCAGTGGGCACTTAAACGATCCTGCTTTTCACCAAGACTGCCATGGATGACTGCCACTAAATCTCTCGAGTAGTCCAAGCCCTGAGAGTTACTGGTTACACGCAACCCTGCACCCGTTTTCAGGCGAGACCAGGCCATTACTAACACCAATTAAAATAGCAGAGGTTGAGAAGGCACTCAACGCCTTGAAAAATTGACGTGCATCCGGACCTGGTAGAATGAGCAACGAACTATTCACATATGCAAGTGGCATTATCTCAAAACCGATCACGGACCTAATCAATTCAGCTTCTACGCACCATATTCACATCAAGGATGTAAGCCAAGGCACCCTGATCGCCCTATCCAAGCCCAAGAAGCCAGACAGTCCGAGCCAATCTGCGGCGCATCGCGCTCCCCACCAGCATACATAATCATATTCAATGTTACTCTATGCCACATCCGAGACAACATTGACGAATTCACTGGATCACGCCAAAGTGGATTTAAATGTGGACGCTGCCACGCAAGGGATTTCCACAAAATAAGCATTGCCATGTTACGATCGTTCGATACAATTACATGCTCAAAGATGCTAGCTGGGATATACCAGGTCAGTTGAAATGAAGATGAGCTGGGACTAGTGAGACTATTAATTGTAGTCACAAAGCTGAATCTACTAGTTCAGATAGTGAAGCCTGCTAAGTCTTCCGACAGGGAGATGTGCTATGCGCTGTGCTTTTCACCTGTGACATCTCTGCAGCTTTTAAATCTGTGTGGGGAAAATATATAAGGCCAAACAACCCAGTCTCCATTATGGGTATGATAATAGAGATAGTGTATGCCGATGTTTTGGATTTCACAGATGCGGAAATGAAATCCATAGAGCAACTGCTTCCAAAGAGTCCATGCAAACTAACAATCGAGAATTGCTTTATGTATGAATAAAAAAAAGTGATCGATCGGATATACTTATTGAAGTAGCATGTAGTTAACGAAATGGCAATCCACCTGGTGGCGGCGAACCTTGGAGGAAAAGTAAAATCCTGGGCTCACTGCCTTGCAGTGCTGCTGACATTGCTGAACTTTTTGCCATGGTAAACATAGCTTGCCAGTCCTTCTCGAGGCTATGTATTCGTGGATCAAAGCTTCCCACATATGTGATGTCTGCCACAGCAAACACTCCGCACCATTACTGGACACCAATGATCAGGCAACCGAATTTCCAACGTTGTGCTATACAAGGTGTGCAGCACATCACCGCTGTCCGGAATAGATGGTCCATGTTTGGTCCTGTGCTAAGGATGTCATAAGACACCCCAACCGAGAGAGCTTTGGAATTCGCGCTACTTGGACCCAGTACATATAAAGACACGAGCGGCGGATGCCATTGCGTAAATCTGTTAAGTATGCTGAGAAGTGACCTTAAATAAAAAACAGGACTCGGTACATTAAGATAAAAAATGAACGCGAGAAAGCTAACGAGTTTCGTTGGGGACAAGACACAGTGAACGAAATTGAAGAAGAAATGAATGCAGCTGTATGATGTGTCCCCTAATTCATTCGCAGAATAACGAAATCATGATTCGATGTATGCGCTATGGCCTGTGTATAACAATACACCGCAAAGCAGGATGCGAATAATCTGAATATATACACATTGTGTTTTATACTATCTGCAATGTGACACTGAGAGAATAGATCCCACACAGTATTGCCCGGAAATGCTAAGGAATCTAGGTATCCTAGCTATTACCGGCCAATTCCTATCTAAGCCCCATGCACGGGTTTTTTGCGCGTGTCATGGTCGATTTATATACTTTGACCGCTGTATTCTCAGAATCCCCTTTTCAAGATAATTGCAGTTGAATATCTTGAAACAAATTTAGCTCGGTGTACTAAGACAGCATCAAGTTAAATTAGTTTCAACGTATTCAACATAATGTGTATTACGTAGTAAATACATCATAGGCATACAATTCGCACACTTGGCAGATTTGTCCATGGTCATGGCGGAGCTAGATAGGTCGTTCATTCTCCGATTTAATCTTGTCTACGTGTAACATAACATATTATGACGTCTGCTACGTGAGTGGCAGATTTTCCACAGCCACCTTTGTTTTCGGCACTCGTTTATAACACAACAATTGAGGAATCCGGTTTCGCAGACAATCATATGACGTCATAATGTAGGCTAACATCATAATCAATTACGTCATGAATGGCGTTGCTAAGTCCATCACCAACGCATACTTGATAACGGACTAGGCGATTATGTGCGAACTGGGTGTCTTTCCTATTTACTAAACATACTGTTGAAAATTTTGAAACTAATTGCACTGGGCGTGTTGCTGCCATAGGAAGAGTATGACGAAGGTGTCTACGACATGGTCTACACGATATTCCTGCTGTGGATATAGTTGAGGGGCGTTGCGGGTGGCAATTGATGAACGTGAAGTTTATGATCATGTCAATTGATAACTATAGTAATATTACGTATGTTGGCGACGCGAGGGACGATAATGACGATGACGACGATGACGACACAATGGTGACAACCATGATAACGACGACGATGAGAACGATGCTGATCGGCCGCTTCATTTCAAAGTATAGGATGCAGCTAACCTTTTTTTTATCAAACAGTTAGACATTCGGGAATTACCAACATAACTGCAATCCAAAGACTGCCATCGAAATGTATCGTTATACACGGTAATGCTATCCAAGGTAAAGGGGCTAACCGATATATCACTCACGTACGTGATAATCAATTACATCACATTGTAAATATGCATCGGTTACAGTTGGTTGGAGAGTACACGCTACGGTTAACGTTATGTAGCTGACGCATGTTGGGTATGTCGCACGACGCCTAATTTAAATCATCTTAAGACGGTACACCGATACAGCTTTCATCAGTAGCATACATATCTACAAACGGCACGCGCACACGCATCAAACGCACGCAAAGTTAATATATTCATTATCATCATATTTATAGAATAGATAATTCATCGGAATAGGATATAATTTTGAGGTATTCAGTCTCAATGTGTGTTCGTTATTTACTGTAATTGTTATTGTATTTATCACAATTTGACTGCCAGTTTGTGTACGTTAACGATATTGATGAAAGTTATTTTGCTGCTTTGTGGCGGAATGGTGCAGCACAAGATTTTGGTTGGCAATGTCAAACTAGTGTGTGTTCAAATCAACAATGTAATTATATTTGTAAATTGAATTTCACCGGCATCTGCAAATGGTTAACTTGTTAAGTTGCTCATCGGATTTTTCGTCACGCAGATGTGTGTTGGGCATTGAGTCGCAGTGCTACTGGCTGGCTCGCTATATTGTGATGGCATCATAAACATACATAGTTAACCATTTGCTTGACCATAGCGCAGCAAGGAAGAGTTTAATGTAACCTTCTATTTATGTAATACAGGTGGACTATAATCTCGCAACAAAATCGGTCGTTTTTGGTTAAGGTGTAACCAAGTTCACTTTTAAGAATTATTTATAATCTAAAGTGAAACTATTCTGCTACATCAGAAATTTATTGATAAACTATTCCACATCAGATTTTGTCTTTTTGCGTGGCTTTCTTAAGATGATTTTGAATTCGATGAACACTTCTACGAAGAGATGAGGGGCACAGGAGTGGACAGCGCCGTCGCATGGGCGATGTGATTGTCCACTCCATGAGCATGATTCTATTCTTGTAAAGAGTTGACGAAATGGATATTGATGAAATAAATAAGCATTGCAACTTTGAAAAGGTAATTATCACATTTTGGCACTGGCCCGAGTACATGCAAATTTAAAATCTCGTTTGGTAATTCAACTCTTTCCTTAGCACTGGTCTGGCGTATTAGCAAGTTGAACCTAGACATTTACAATTAGTCTGTTAGGAATATTTTTTAGATTGTGTATTTCAAATACACGAAGTGAGCTTTGTTTTATAGAAACTGACGTTGCAAGACATTTATTTGTTTGTATTTAGTTAAATTATTAGTATTATTTAATAAAACGCCAGCCGTTAAGCTGCCGCTAGATAGTCATCATAGAATCTTCGAGTTAGTTACGAAACGTTGGTGAAATTATCTTCATCACGAATCTGTATATCTTCTGCTAAGGTAGGCCCGAAGATTCAGAAAATAATAGTCGTCCACCACGGAGAGCCGAATCTTACTTCAAACATATCCATTCGTCATCATTATCTTGTGACGTCATAATCTAGATCTGAAATTTACAGTGGTGTCGCTAGGATACGTTTCTTAAATTATTTCTTAGAAGACCAGCCTCATCAGGAAATCTTTCAAGAGGGGCGTTGCTAAGGAAACGGTTTACGAGGACATACAATTGTGAGTACATAACTATATGTTTTGTCGAAAGACAGATCCGTGATTTTCACGCCAGCAACATCGCCAACAACACCCATGCTGCACTTGCAGCAACAAGAAATTGACAACCCATCATGTGCCATCACTGATTATTTGCATTCGGTTAACAGCAATAACGACCCTATTACTTTTACCATTCACAAATAGTTCAAAGCAGATGGGTCAGTTAAAGTAACCTACGTGATACCGAACAGGACATACGGTCACACACACACCAACGCCAAACAGTTTAACGTTCAGTTCTTCCTGCGCAAATAATCAATCCATGGTAGTAGGATGTGAGGGAGTTAGGTCGATTCTTCATTTGATCAGCACAATTTGCCTAGTTTGAAAACCCTAGTTTGCCTTGAAAATTCAGCCTGGAGGAAGTTTTAAATCGATTTATGAACTTGAATATCCGAACCAACATGCCGACTGAAGCAGAGCAACTTTTGCATGTTTTGAATAACATCACTAGGGAGCTGCAAAATAGCAAACTCTATTCACTCATCATCCTTCGAGTCGAGAGGATGACCGGTTGCACAGAGAACTTTTGCGAGATCATGCTCAACACATCAACAATTGCGACAGTTCAACTCCAATCATAGTGTGCGAATAACTTGAGTCATACAGATGCGCACTGGATTCCTTCCACCCTGCAAAAGCTGTGAATGCTGCTTATATCGCATCATGGACAGCGACCGGACAATTGTATAAGGAGATGGAACAGTTTCTGTTTTCCCAACAATATCACAATGCGACCGCGTGGAATGGTATACAAGAATTCATCGTCAAAACATTTGTATCGGCACATGAGGGAGAATGTGAACTTGAGAATATTCAGCAAAAACATAGTGAGAACATCAACCTGTTCAACCATTGTTTCTGCTATATGGCGAAGAAAGCCTACAGAAAAGGCAATGCTGATAGCTCACATATCATCCTGCATGCGTATATCCATGCACTAAATGATATACAGTGAGTTCGGCATGTAGTTTTTAAGAAACACTGGAAGCCACCATTGCATTCACAGAGGAGAACGGCAATATGAATGATTTGTTAGATGCAATGAACATTGTGTCTAAGAGCCGGCGTGAAGAGCTGATGGAAATTGATGCTGTGAACCACCCTGAAAAGATAGTCTATCAACTTATTCAAGAACTAGAGGCCGGCATAATTTAATGACATGATACACTTTTAGACTCAGTATTTAAAGCAATGAAAGGCCTTCAAGCTGAAACATTGAGTGTAGTAAAGCATCAACAAAACACGAACTGTGAGGCCAACATTACGTTACCACCTATCGGTTAAAGAATGACAATGGAACAACCAACGTGCTATGGGCGTGGTGTCATTGGCCACAAATGCAATGAGTGTTTGAGCAACAGATCACCACAACCTGGACAGGTGAAACACAAGGTAAATATCTGTTATTATTGTGGTGAGACCAGTCACATGCAATGTGACTGCAGGCAGAAAAAGAACAATTACAACAGCAGCAACAGCAACCGGCAACATATGCATCACAACAGCCACTGAAGCAACAGAATGCGCCACAACAAAACAAACTGGACCAACGATAACATCTGTGGGATGTAATGTGGTAGGACACTACCAGTCTCATTGTCCAAATGGATGATGCACAGATGACCGACACCATGAACGGTTGGAGGTTGACGAGGGTGAGTATTACATGGACTATTCGACGGATCTGCATCGCATCAGTTATGCTGAAGTCACACATGGTGGACGACATGATGAACAATGGTGCCATGGCTGAGCCCCTCTACCCAACAAATTTGTGAAATGCCAATTGAGGGAACAGACGACTGACACGTTGCTGGTCCAAATTGTATTAGATTCGCACAGTCATGATGTTGATACTGGTAGATGTGATGTTGATATATTGATGGACACTGGTGCCAGTATGTCACTCATTAGGTGTGCCATTTGGAAAATTCTGCTAGGCAGTAGCCCATTGAAAAAGCCCTGTACTCTGCTGGTTGTAAATGGTTCCCCAATTGAGGTCGTGGGTGAAACAGAGGTCAAATATACTGATGCCAGCCCTATCCCTGTTGTAATTGCACGTCAAAAGTGTCATGAGGGATTAATAGGGCCAGATGCTCTGCACTTTGGTGGAGCAGTAATTGATTATGCAAAAAGGGAAATGACATGGTTTGATAAAATTTATAAATTGTATTTTCCTTTCAGGCACCAGCCTAAATATCACATCGAAGCCAGTATTACCGAGACGACTGGGTATACGGTTGTTGACCAAGTTCTGAATGAATTTGCCAACAATATTGACACGGCTCGTCCAACCACTTTTGGGAAAATTCCTCTATAGAATGCACTATTCCCATTACATGTGCTCATATTAGACAGTGAACATACCTCATGCTGTTAGTGAAAGCACATATAGTTGAAGATCAGATCAAAGAAATCTTAGAAGTTGGTGTGATAAGACCATCTTCTTCAACTTGGGCCTCATGTATCACCCTGGTCTCCAAGAAGGATGGGACAACCCGCTTCTGCATAGAATGTCGTCATCTTAATGAAGTGGTAATCCATGATAATTACCCATTACCAAACATTTCAGATATTTGTGATGGCATGCCAGGCGCAAAGTTGGTTTCCATGATGGACTTGAAGTCTGGGTATTGGCAGATTCCAATGGCTAAACAAGACATCGAGGAAACGGCTTTCATTTGTGCCCTTGGACAGTATGAACGGCTGCACATGCCATTTGGTTTTAGGAACGCAGGGGCCATATTTCAAAGGGCGATGAACTCCGTTTTTTCAAGCCTATGTGGGGAGGTTCAGAAATATTTTTGATGATGATGTTGTTGTGTTCTCAAGATCATCTGAAGAACATGCTCATCACCTTCGTTAGTCATGTCGAGATTGCGTGAGTATAATTTACAATTAACATGTAAAAAGTGTGATTTTGCTAAATACTTTGTCGATTTGTTAGGTTACCATGTTTCAGCTCAGGGTTGTTCACCTCAGAAGCAGAAGGTAGAAGCCATCCTAGGAATGGCCACCAAAAAAACATAGCCGAAGTTAGGAGTATCTTAGGTGCGACTTGCTATTACAGGGCATGCATCCAAGATTATGCAAAGATAGCCAGACCACTAGTAGAATTGACTAAGAAATGCAGTCAATTTGAATGGGGTAAGAATCAGGAGCTCACATTTAATAAGTTGAAAGACTTGCTATGCAGCGAAACTGTCTTGACCTACTGCGATCTTACTAAGCCATACAGTCTTTATACTGATATTTCTTCATATGTTATAGGCTTAGTCCAAGAGGATGAGCATGGTGTCGAGAGAGTTATACAGTATGTAAGCAGTACTTTGAAGGACAGGCAGTTACACTGGCTGGTTATCGAGAAAGAGGCGTATGCAGGTGTATATGCTCTTAAGAAATTAAGACCATACCTCTTTGGGTCAGAATTTACAGTTTATACCGATCACAAGCCGCATAATATTCTTTTTGTAGGCAAGGTTCTAACCACCAAAGTTTAATGTTGGGCTGTCCTAATTGCAGAATACAGTTGCAAAATCGAATATGTAAAGGGTTCACATAATAGTAGTGCTTGCTTGTGACAGCCAGCGAAAGATGCAACATTCAATACCACAGATTACGTCATCCCGGAGGTTGAAGATGGAATCTTACCTTACATTCTGTTGGAAGCTTATAATATTCCGTACAAGGAAATGTGTGCGAAACAACTTTCTGAATTTCCAGACATGTTTAGAGAAGTGCCTGAGGACGATACTGTGCACAATGGTGTATTGTATTGCACTCGAGAACCTTCTGCATTAGATGCCGAGTACCCTAGATTGGTATTGCCCACTAGGTACTGTAAACACGTCCTCAAGCGATGCATTTCTTTAGCCATCCTTATGGACGGATGTCATCAAAATCTTAGACAATTGCTCAACATGCCAGGTAAGCTGACCTGTTACCACACGTCCTAAATATACTGAGTTGCCTTTGACCAAGTATCCGAATTATTGGCATGGACCTGATAGGACCATTTACTGTGTCCTCAAGAGGTAACCATTATATTATGACCATGGTAGACCATTGTTCTGCATGGACTGGGGCCTACCCCATTCCTTCGAAGAAAGCTGACGAAATTAAGGACACATTCTTTAACCAGTACTGTGCATGGCATGGTGTGCACACAATTCTTATTACCGATCAAGGTGGAGAATTTTATGAAAAGGAACTCAAAGGCCTGTATAGAGACTATGGAATCAACCATAGAATAACAAACCCATACCACACTCAAACCAATGGTAGAACCGAACGGTTTAACCATACTTTGAAAGAACTAATTCAGAAAGGTATTAACAATCAAACCAGGGCTTGGGAAGATGAATTAGGCACCGCCCTTATGGCATATAGAAATACCCAGCATGCCACTATATGATTCACACCCTTCTTTCTTATGTATGGCAGATAAGGTAGATTGCCCATGGCTTCTTCTGTTGATTGTTTTCAAGATCTGGGTGATTGACTGACACGTTTTAATAATGCCCTACTCAAAGCTCGTAGGAATACTGAGAGGTCAAGGGAATACCACCATCAAATAATAGATAAACGGTCAAGTGCAGCTAATTTACAAATAGGCGATTCGGTAGTGGTTGTTGCTAACAAACTTATGAAACTTGCAACTAGGAATGATCCTGAATACGAAATATTCAAAATCAATGGTCCAGTAGCCCATATTCGTCACAAACGGGCTGGACAAACTCGTGTTGTGAACATTTCTAATCTTGGAATTGTCGACCAACAAATGTGCTGGGAAGAAATCTGTGAACGTCCGATTTCAAAATCTGGCAAGGAAACCCAAGCCAGTCACCATGCCCTCGACAAATTGGTTAGATTTCGACAAGCGTAGTATGTACAGTAACCAGCTCAACAGGAGGAAATTCCCTGGTTTGTTTCCCAACCAGAAGTAATTAATCCAGATATAACATTACCATGGGTTGAGCCCAAAATTGTGGATCAAAATATATCTGATGATATCAGGGATGAAAACCCACAAAGTGATGACTCACCCATTGCTGATGTTACCAACCAAATTTTTGGCAATGTTTCAGGCCATAAATATAACTTATGCAACTATGTTCACTGACCTGATATGCATAGTATGCAGAATAAGTGATCGCGCATCGACGTTGTTGATAGGATAATGTCAGATGCGAAGTTTCCTGCCTGTATACGAGTTTATCTCACTTTCTCAGCAATCATTGAGCCATTAACATGATTTGTTTATTTTTGAGAGTTAGATTAATAAAGTACTTTCAACATCATGACTTTATTTCTGTTTACTATTGTACCAGTTCTGTCATTGTTATATACCAGAGGGGAGAATTCTCCTGATATTCAAAAAGTATTAAATGGAGGGGCCGTATTCATGAAAGCTTGCTAAGCCTAGTTGCTTGCTAAGTTGATTGCTAACTCTAGTTTGCTGCTAAATCGTATTCATGAAAGGTTTCTAGGACTAGCAAACTTCTAAGTTGTTTGCTAAATTTAGAGTTGGTCAGGAGTACTTCTAAATCGCTAGCAAGCTGCTAAATCAGTTGTTAGTTTAATTTCAAGGAGTAAACATGGCAAGAAGAATTCGTGAGCTTGCAGAGTTACGGCATGCATTAAGGCGGGAACGTGTTTTAGAGATAGAAGAGATACATTAGACATTTTCACAAATAAAGAATTAGTTCAGCGGTATAGGTTTTCACAAGATGGAATTATACGAATTACTAATCTCGTGGCGCCGTACATTGAACATGAAATGGGAAGAAGCTATGCCCTCCTGCCTCATCAACAGGTGTTGATTGCTCTACAGTACTATGCATCAGGAATATTTCAACGGATAGTAGGTGATCCATTGCAAGTGTCACAGTCAACAGCGTGTAGGGCGATACAACGAGTGACAGATGCCCTTGTGATGCACGTGAATAATTTCATTAGGTTCGTAACTAATGCAGAGGCACAAAGAAATATGGACTTGTTTTTAGCAATGAACCAATTTCCCGGAGTTATCGGTTGTGTAGATGGAACGCATGTGTGGATTATATCCCCTAAAGACAATGAGGCTGTTTACGTAAACAGAAAAGGGTATCATTCTATTAATGTCCAAGTGATGTGTGATGCCAGAGGTAGATGGATTAATGTTGTTGCACAATGGCCAGGCTCAGCCCATGATAGCCGTATATTAAGATCAAGTCAGATTTGAGATGTCATGGAAGAAGGAGAAGTTAATGGAATTATTCTGGGTGATAGTGGATATCCATCCCGACATTGGCTAATGACGCCCCTTCTGCAACCAACTGATGCAGCCGAGCATAGGTACAATGCTTCACACAAGCGCACACATGTTCTCGTGGAACAGGTAATAGGATGCTGGAAGCGGCGTTTCCATGTTCTTCACGGAGAGAATAGGAAGAAGAACCCAAATGGCACTTGTAAAGTTATAGCAGCAACGGCCATATTACATAATATTGCTGTAGATGGCAATGAACCAGAACTAAATGACATTGTCCCTGGTCAGCAGCAGCCAGAAGTTGACCCATATCGTGGACATGTGGCTGGACACGCTGTTAGAGACAAACTCATTAGCATGCACTTCAATAATACCATGCCAATTGATTGATGGATACGTTACTTACCCATGCACGCGCGCACGCGCGTGTGTGTGTGTGTGTGTGTGTGTGTGTGTGTGTGTGTGTGTGGGTGGGTGTGAGTGTGTGTGTGTGTGTGTGTGTGTGTGTGTGTGGGTGTGAGTGTGTGTGTGTGT
Organism: Chaetoderma sp. LZ-2023a; assembly: GCA_034401795.1. Taxonomy (NCBI): domain Eukaryota; kingdom Metazoa; phylum Mollusca; class Caudofoveata; order Chaetodermatida; family Chaetodermatidae; genus Chaetoderma; species Chaetoderma sp. LZ-2023a. The sequence continues at coordinate 160,835,037 of CM067372.1, read as the reverse complement.
GTGTGTGTGTGCGCGTGCGTGCTGCCTACCTGTATGTCTGCCCTGTTTGCACGTTTGTCTGCCTGCCTGTGTGTGTGTGCGTGCGTGAGTGTATGGTTGCTTGTACACGGGCGTGTGTGTGCATGTGTGATCTGTTAACTATAAATACATAGGCTCATCATCAGTATTATTGTCGTTACCCATGGGGTGGGGGTGGGGGGGGGGGAGGGTGGAGGAAAAGCGTATTACATTCGGGTCCGTCCTCGTTGACAAAAAGTAAAACTGTTGAGATTCTTGACGTCAAAATAAATTATAACTAGGAAATTCATTTCAATTTATATGGACAATTATTCGATTAGAATTTATTTCATCTACGTATTTCGACTTTTAAGTTTTTAACACATATTTGGCTTAGCCTAAATTTGTGCAGTTATAGATTAAAATATTCATTTCCTTCACTAGTTACAATTCCATACTTTGCCTTTTGACAAAGCTCGATTTCTAATTTTAATTTCTCTTGCTTCAAAAGAAGATTTAGTTTTTTTATTAACAGATTATCTCTTTCCAGTTGGACCACATCATCGAATTCTGCCCTTCGTGGGATCTTCGCTGGCTTCAGATGGTCGCTGGATGTGGATGGAGTATTCTCAATTGACGCTCTCTCTCACTCGCTGCTGGAGTCAGTGAATTTTCCAATTCAGATTCTACAATTAAGATTGCAATAATGAACATTAAGCCATATAGTAATGATTCAATTCTAATGTACAAGAAACAGTACATTTGATGGCCTTCGATACCATAGATTTTATTCTGCCGGAGTTCGATCAGTGGAAGTGTATGTTGGCTTCCTATGTGTATCTCTCTCGATGCAAAATGTGCCATAACACGGTGCACACTTGTATAACATATATTTCACAATGAACTGTAGCAAGCAAACTATGATAGATAGACGGACTGGCGGGTAGTACTGGGGAAATATTTATATACAGACACAGAGAAGACGATGTTTTGAGATTTTAATATTGGAATGGCTGGCTCGGTTACTGAGGTAGTCATTCCAGTGGTACATCTTGAAATACAGACTTCTCCTCATTGCCTACAAATACGTTTGCTCCTATTAGAAAATTGAAAGTTTGAGAATTAATTTAGTCATACAAGGGTTAATTTAGGCATACTTATATGAGGTTTACTTAGGATAAAGATATCAAAAGATTTCCTTGTGTGGTGGAATTATGTAGTATATACATTTATTAAATTCGGGAATATACCGTGAGTTCCGGCATTATCCAGTGACACAGTTGGTAGCATCTGAGCCGTAGATTCAATGCCTGTAAGACATTTGAAGCTGGGAGTGTCCTCGGACAAATCCAGGATTTTTTGATGCGCTGCACTCGGATCTGGGAGAGGATTTCCACCGCCTGTTTTGCTCTGAGATTTCTTTTTGCGAATGACATGCTCACGTGATTCTGATTTTAATTTTGACAGTTTCTGTTTCAAATCATCAACCTCACGCACAATTTCTGGAAAGCGTACCCTGTGCTGTGCAAGAATGGCCTTCCAAGCTTCTTTCTTCTTCTTGTTGGTAACACAGGCTTTCTGGGCGGAATCTAAAATAGTTTTATACTCCTCATATTTTTCAGCAATATAGAGCGTCTCATTTTGCGTGAAATTCGGTTTTCGAGACTGCCTGTTCTGCCATTTAGTATTAGTAAAGAAATACAGGGAAAATATCGTTGTTGACAATACTGGTAGGTCTATGGTACGGACTGTGCCTACACTCTTATAGTGTGGTGAAATTACATTATGACATGCGTTGTTCATTTCAATCAAGCGCCGTTTCACACGAGCTGAGTTACTTGCTAAATAAGCCTAGCAAGCTGCTAGTAAGAAATGTCCTTAGCAAGGTTTCATGAATATCGTTTTAGCTTGTAGATAACTAGCAAACAACTGCACCCATAGCTTCTTGCTAAGACCTAGCAATAAATTAACTTAAATTAAGCTTTCATGAATACGGCCCCTGATCACTAGGCATGCACTGAGTTCGGTAGTTAGAGCTGAATGGACTATAGATATGTCCATTACTGTACCCGTTTTACCAGATGGATTTATTCAACAGTTAGAAAATATTACAAATGCACTAGATCGAAAGTTTCATTATCCAAGTATAATACTACCAGCCTATGACGAAGGTTACAATGCATAGCTAAATTAACAGCAGACAGTGATGTACGCAGTTATGATAATGCGACATCGACGTGGTCTGTTAAATTGTGTGGGTGAACTTGCATCATCCCTATTTGGCATTGCTACGTCTGGAGACATAGAGACCATTAGATGAATTGTTATGACCACAATGTCGAAGGTCAAACAGTTAGTTCATTTTAGTAATGATCTGACTTCACATATAAAACATGCATTTGTCGAAATTAATGTAAATCAAGATCGGATGAATGACTTGACTGACTCTTGAACAATTTAACTGCTGTTATGGATGATCTTATTAAAAGCCAACCAGCTTCACTCGAGCTGGGAAGTCTCACAGAAGAAGTATTTGGTCTAAACAATCTTAAGGAAGTAGGACGACAAATATATGTAGGTGTAAAATTGATAGAACCCTTGCAATGGTACTACAGGAATGTTGTGGTATGGCCCATGTGGAAGGATCCCAAAAATGTGCATTTTATGGCGGTATTACCTCTCATTGATGACGGTACTTACATTGAACATGGGATTCATTCTTGGCCAGTACCATTGAATATACCAGGTCATTATATGCCGTTCATGTTATCTGTTAGTGGTATTGGTTTAGATACTAGAACTGGCTGGTATTTTGTTCCAACTAATTGTAGAGGGGAGGACCCCGAGTTTGCGATGGAAATCTACAAGTTGATAGCAGTCATAGACCATGTGCTGTTAGCATACTAACAAACACCATCGATCCATTATCTAAAATTCAGCTATCTCAGTCTAATGATACTAGCAGCAAAGTATATATGGGTGAGTATACTGGTGTCATGTTACAGACCTTTGATGAAAGGATCAAAGTGCATTGTACAGAGAAAGTTACTAGGGAGCAGGAACTTGTGAATTGTGTGTATGTTTTGAACCCTATGAGATGTGCCTATAGTGGAGTGGGCTGGCATTATAGACCCCTTAAGACTTATGAACATTAGCTCCGACCTTGAATATGTCAAATGTTGAAATTTCGGATATACTTATCCTGAATCAGATTGTCTCATGGTTGAAAATGGTTAAGTGAGAACATGTACATATGGTTAACACAGTTTCACTGGCAGCATTACCTGAGATAAATATCAATATGGCTGATATCATTGAGCTTGCAGATCATTCAATGTTAATTATTGCATTCTATGTTGTTATTCTAATCATGATTGCTATTTTTATATTATATAGGTGTGGTGTCTAATCGAAAATAAGACAGAGGTGTAAGTCAGATGAGTGCAAGGAGACAACCGGATTGAAGCAGATCTGTGTGCAAGCATCCAGAGCTCATGGACCAGATGTGGGCACTGGTATCACTTCGTCCACAGTTCCTACATACATAGATCTGCAGATTCCGGGGGTATCCTTTGATTCACACATGCAGGTTAGGTAATTCTTATTATTGAGGTATATTGTTTTTTAAGCATCTTGTTGTATTTCACATTAGCTTTAACATCCAACTAATGAGGATAGTTCATTAATCACTGAGCTTATTTGACTTTCCTTTAATATTATCTTAATTCAAACAACTCTGAATATAGCTACACAGAGTTTCATTTTGAGATAGGAAGCAGGATTGTCTTAAGTGTTTGAAGAAGCGAGCCAGTAAAACGTGCAGCAGTATGCAATATTGCTATGAACTAGTCAATAAGAAGCAGCAGTATGCAATATTGCCATAGCTGGCTGGATTGAATCAAATTGGGTCTCTTTTTCAAGGTCAGTACCTGACTCTGGTACAGTGATGTTGACATATATTAGGATTTGTTATTCTATTTATATGTTTGCATGTGAGTGGGTTGGCAGAGGAGATTGGGGATGGCAGTCCTCTGGATTGGCCATGCAGGCAGTATACATATGCCAATGGAAGTACACAACTGGCAGGTCAAATCAATACATATGACGTAGTTCCATGTGTATACGGATGATGATGGTGCACCACAAAGCTTGTTGATGTGGATCCCAGTTTCCTCTTGCCTAACAGCGATGTAATAGATTATATTATATTACACATCATATACTATGTTTACACACAACCGTAAAAGTGTGCTTATATGTTAATTATGTGGATTTGTGCCACTGCTATAGTTGCTATTGCATAGTTTAACTTATAATTTAGTTATATGGTTAGCTTATGTTACATGAAACTTATATATGATAAGTTATTTACAAGAATTTAGTTATATTGATTTGATTGTTTAGTTCGTTTTCTAATATTATTTATATGTTATTGTTCAGATTTTTTCTTTTTTGACATGGTTAGTTTGCGTTAGGACACAATGGCTATTGTGTAGTATATTTGTTCATTTTTCATATTGTAAATATCTTTTATTGTAAGCTGTTGATGGTTTACAGCAGTTAAATATCTGATAGTGGATATTTCAATAGGGGTGGTGGGCATATGTAAATATGCATCAGTTACAGTTGGCCGGAGTGTGCACGCTCTGGTTAACAGGATGTAGCTGATGCAGTAAGGGTATGTCTCACGATGCCTAATGTAAATCAACTTAGGAAGGTACACCGATACATCAACAAATATTTTATCAGTAGCATACATAGCAACATACAGCCGGACGTGCAGACACTCATCAAATGCACACACAGTTAATGTATCCATTATCATCATATTTATAGAATAGATAATTTATCAGAATAGGATATAATTTTGATGTATTCAGTCTCAATGTGTGTCTGTTATTTACTGCAATTGTTATTGTATTTATCACAGTTTACCCGCCAGTTTGTGTACGTTAATGATGCTGCTGAAAGTTGTTTTGCTGCTTTGTGGCAGGATGGTGCAGCACGAGATTTTGGTTGCCAATGTCAAACTAGTGTGTGTTCAAATCAACTTTGTAATTTTATTTGGAAATTGACTTTCATCAGCATCTGCAAATGGTTAACGTGTTGTTCATCAGATTTTTCGTAATGCAGATGTTTGCTTGACTTTGTGTCACAGCGCTACAGGCTGGCTCGCTATAATTTGATGGTATCATAAAAATGCTATTAAGTTCTAGTGCACTAGGCTTGAGCACTATTGAACCAAGCAGTATGCAGGTGTTGTTTTGATTGCGTCTGCAATGCATTTTGTTGTGGAATTTGATACTATAGTTAACCATTTGTTTGACCATGGCGCAGCAAGGGAGAGTTGATGTAACCTTCCATTTATGTAATAAGGGTAGACTATAATCCCGCAACAAAACCTGTCGTTGTTGGTTAAGGTGAAACCAAGTTCACTTTTAAGAATTATTTATAGATTAAAGTGAACATATTCTACTACATCAGAGATTTATTGATAAACTATTCCACATCAGATTTTGTCATTTTGCGTGCCTTTCTCATGATGATTTTGAATTTGTTTAACACTTCTATAAAGAGATGCTGGGCACAGGAGTAGACAGGACCATCACGTGGGCGATGGGATTGCCCGATCTATGGGCATGAGTCCATTCTTGTGAAGTGTTGACGCAATGACGTTTGATGAAATAAATAAGCATTTCAACTTTGAAAAGGTAATTATCACATTTTGGCACTGGTACATGCAAATTCAAAATCTTATTAGGTAATTTAACCCTTTCTTAGCGCTGGTCTGGCTTATTAGCAAGTTGAACATATAAATTGTCAATTAGTCCATTAGGAATATTTTTTAGATTGTGTATTTCAAATACCTGCAGTGATCTGTGTTTGATAGCAACTAACATTGCCAGAAATGTATTTGATTGTATTCGGTTAAATTATAATTATTATGTAATAAAAACCAACCGTTAGGTTGACGCTAGAAAGTCATCATAGAATCTGTTAGTTAGTTAAGCAACATTGATGATCGTATCTTCATCGCGAATCTGTCTACCTTCTAATAAGTTAGGCCCAAAGATTCAGAAAATAGTAGTCTTCCGAGACGGCGAGCTGTATCTTACTTCAAACATATTCATTCGTCATCATCATCTTGTGACGTCATAATCTAGATCCGAACTTTACAACATGATAGATGACAGCACAGCAACTGCCCCACTCAAACTGACATAGCTGTGTCACTAAATTCGTCACGAATGTACCAAATCGTATGTCTGTCATGAATGTACAATTTAGCAAACATTATGTTGAATATTTTGAAAGTAATTTGACCGTACTTTGACAGAGATCTGGTGTTAGCGAGCACCATAGCTGTATAGTTAGGTTGAAATGTAGTTTCTGTGATTTCAATATAATAAACACTCAGTTGAATATTTGGGAATTAATTTGCATGCAACAGCCCTGCCTCACACCCCACCCACCTCTCCCTACATTCCACCCACCCCCAGCCACACCACCCCACCATATCGCATTAGTTCCACAATATTACACACCATACACCCATCCTAAACTTGAAACTTAGATTCTGTGAATTTTGTTTTAAAAATTCAAATCGGTCCCACCAGGCGTAAAAAAGTCGAAGCTTAGCCTAAAATAAGCAGGTCTATGACCTGCTTATTTTAAGCTAAGCTTCGACTTTTTTTACGCCGAGAAATGTATCACCCTATTTTATGAGCAAAATCCATGATATCAGGGGAATGCGTTTATCTGCCATTCATTCTAACCTTACGGCGGTGACCAGGTTCTCTCAAAGAAACTGTGCATCACTAAAGAAATAATCACAAACATATTATAACCCAGTTAATATGCATACAAAAATACAAAGAATTAAATAAAATGTATATTACGTTATATTTTGGAATTATTTTAATTAGAAAATAATCTTGCAAGATTAGTAAAGGAGACTAAAATACACTCGAAGATGATGATGACTGGCACATGTGTGCTCCGATTTGACAATTTATGCAGTGGCCTCCTTGACCTAGATAGTTGATTCGTTAACCTCAATGACACAACTATAATCAGCCGTAATATGAAGGCGTGTGCTAAATCTGGTAAATTCTTGTATTCCAGAGTTATGACAAGAAATGTGTATTCGGTATGCACTTCCGGACCGCGTGAGGTAAATATTTGATGCTTTTTTTTTACTGAAATGTATAGAATTGTTGCCGACCTAGAATATACACGAGTGTGCCACATTTGCTGATTTCACCTACTTGCACTCCAGATTTATGCCTAAAATGTGAATTTCGAAATGCACTTAATGACCCCATGAACTAGATATTTGAACTTTTGAATTGAAACTAAATTTTGGTCCTAGTCAAGCACATTATGTTACAGATTTAGTGATTCTACATTCTTGCATTGCACAGTTATCGACCAAAATGTGTATTCCAGTTTTACTAAGTGTGCCAGTGACCTGAACACATGAACATTTGATGTGAAACTAAAGGTTTTTTAGGAACTTATAATATGATTATATATACCAAATTTGGTTATTCTACCTTCTTCCACCTACCTATGTTCCCAATTTATGGCTAAAACTTTTATTTCAGGGCACAAATAGGGGACCCCCCCTAGAGAATAGAGAATATTTGAACATCTGATCTGAACGTAACCATCTTTATAACCACTTATAATATGGAATGCATTCCACCGATTTAGTGAGTCTACCTTCCTGCATGGCAGAATTATTGACGAGAAAACATATTATGGTATGCACTAAGTGACCTCGTTACCTCTATGTTTAACCAGTTGACCTCCTATACACATTGTCTAGCCACTCATAATATGAATGTATGTACCACACTTTTCTACCTCATAGGATTTCGCAGATATCCGGCAGAAAAACAGACAGGCAGTCCGACAGACAGTCCAGAAGGCAGGCAGTCTGGCAGTCAAGCAGTCCGGCATACAGGTAGTCTGGCAGGCATGTAGGCAGGCATGCAGACATACAGGCATGCATGCAGGCCGGTAGATAGGCAGGCGGCACCAATGGCGGCATGAATAATTAAGAGATTACAATAAGGTACCGGTTGAAGACACTGAATGTTTATTGTTTGTGATCTTAGAATATTGAAATCAATGCTAGAGAGGTACACGATCATTCCTAGTGGCGCAAACAAGGGTGTAGTGAGTGGGGTGAGCCGTACGCACCAATCACCATTCAACGCATCCTATTTGAAACGGTAGTGAGAGTAATGCATGTGTTATTTGGCTTGAGGGCAAATACCCCTACCCCATATTTCCGTTGACCAAGAAACCCTAGCGTTGTTGGGATGATACTTCCTGTTTCGTGAAACAGACAAGCAACAATTGACCTTTTTCGTGTATCCACGCATCATATGACGTTATAATCAACTATGTGATATTTAGAATTAAATCGTGATGATTGACGTCATGAATGACATAGATAAGTACGTCATGAACGCAGATTTGAACACGGACTATGCGTTGGTGTACGAATTGTATGTCTTTATTATTTAATAAATATAATGTTGAATATTTTTAAAGTAATTTGACTGGGCGATGTTGCTGCCATAGGCAGCAATAAGAACCAGTCAAATTAGGTACAAAATATGCAACATCTTATCTGTACAGTTTTCAGGAAATTAATAGTTAGGGCATTGGGGGCTCGATCAATCCGAACACGGCGAAGTGTGTGAGGAGCTTAGCTAGGTGGGTGGGTCATAGCAAAAACTCGAAAATTGAAGCAAAGTATGTGTAGAGCTAAAGTCTCAGAATGATAATATCGATAAAGGTTGACCTTAATTCCGGGATAAATTGATTTCTTTTTCGTTTAGCTACTATCGTTATATAACCGGATTGTAAATGACAGCAAAGTGATATCTGAATGTTGGAATTACGCGAAAATCGGATATGTGAGGAGCAATGGTCTGCGATATCCGCATCTGTTGCTCCGGATATAAGGGATACAATTGAATCAATTTCTCACCGGTGTTTGAAATCTAGTAGACGTCTACATTTTGACGCCGTGGTTCATCTGCGTTTCCCGTTAAAATCAAAATCGTTAAAATCGATCGATGAATGATTTTATCTGACCGGAATAATAAGTGGATGGGAATTCATTCATTGCCATACAAGTACCCGCGGGAATAATCAACTACGCCACAAGTTAGCTGACCTTACAATCGAAATGCCGTAGCTCCGTCACGCAAATTATAATATATGTCCAATAATTGTACGATTTGATTTGCTTTGGTGAATTACAATTTAATAAAAAAACATTTAGTAGAATATTCTGATTGCAATTTAACAGGGAGTAGGCCTAGTTGCTGTCATAGGGTAATGGCTAGGGTTAGTGTTATGGTTTGAGATTCAGCTTTTACAGTTTTAAATCGATTCCTACAGGCATAAAGGTGGGCGGTACTCGGCTAGACAAGACTGGGACATAGCTAGAAATGAATCCCACAAATGTACCAGCTGTGCTAAGCTGTGTGACTTTACACGCAGGATTGAATTAATATGACTTAATAGTTTAACAATCAGTTACAGTTTATTAAATATTAGCTGGACTATTTTGAAGCTAAATTACCACGTTTTACATAAGATCTCGATGCTTGCACCTAGTATCGCTATGGCCAAAACAAACCCGGGCCGGCAACGTGTTAAGCAATATGCAGAAAGGACGCGCACATAACACCTAGCTTTCTGCTGACGTTCCATGGCATCAATCCAAACATCAATCACAAAATGTACGACACTTGCCACGTCTTGCCATGATTAACTTAGTACATAGAGCCAGTTTTGTCTTCAAGGGAGTAAATCCACGTCCGTGGTTCTTTTTGTTGCTTTTCTGGTCTTTGTTCACAAAAGACTCTAAAATGGCATTCACATGTGATTTATTTCATAGCGCACCACATCATAATAAAGGAAAAATTATCTAGCATTTCCCTGACCATTTCTAGCTAATCTTCGCTCACACTTTGTACATGCTGGGGTCAATATATATACTTTGCACCCGGGATTATTGGAATCCAATTCTCAAGGTAATTATAAACCTAAGTTATTGACAATTTTGAAACTCAATTGACTGGTTGCTGTTGCTACATATGGGAGTAACATCGACCAGTCAAATTAGTTTCCACATTTTCAACATAATTATTTTAAATAGTAAATAATTCAAAGGCATACAATTCGTATAGTTGGCAGACAGTATGCATTATCATTGTGACACCAACCTACGTTATGACGTCGCATACTTGAGTGACAAATCAGATCCATACATGCAGAAACCATCTGAAGAAAGAGAGGTTACCTTGTAATTGGGATTCTGGTAATTCAGTGTTCTAAGTATATACATGTATTCCAACATACGTAGAAGTGGACGGAGCGTAGTTAAAATGGGCGGGGCCTATCTTGAAATTGACCCGTCTATCATTTTGTTCTGGGAAAATACATTGCGTAAATGGACCTTTCCAGTTTTTGCTATGCCCCGCCCATTTCTAGCTAAACTCCAGCCACGCGTATACAGGTAAGCTATTGAATATTTTGAAACTAATTTGACTTGAAGGGCGAAACACTATGATATTCGTAGAATAAGCAAGGTAATTCTGTGTCATATACCGCCTTTATCCATCCGGTTCATGAAATAAAATATGCATCATATTTTCTGCCATTTATACAATTTTCCAAAGTACCAATATTTGTCAAGTAATTACCAGATAGCCTCATTAATATGCTCGTGATGTGTCGATTTGAATGCATATACATTCTTGTGATTCATGTGAGGTTTTCCACTCTGAAGACTTGTGAACATTTGCTAAGTTTTACTGATAAGTCTTAAACATGCATTTCCAGCGTATTCAAAACACGATTGACCGTGGCGTTAGCGTGGTCGACTTGTAATCGGAGGGGCGAGGTTCATCTCCCCGCTCGAATATCAGGTCAGCAAACGAGCAATCGGTCGAAACATAAACAATCCTATGGGGTCTCATCGTCAACTCTCTCCACCCGGGGAAGTTACCAATAATAGACTGAAATAAAACCAGCCTAGATGTGGCGTGAATGGGACCTAGATAGATGCCAATCAAACCAACAACTTATTCTGGCAGTTCCATCGGTTGTCATCGCAGATAGACGGTGGACAAGGAGTCAGGCAACTAGCTGTCTGAGAATCGAATTCGATTCTAAATGGATATTGATCTATTTGACCAAGAATGGAGCAACGTAATGAAGAACGCAAGAATGGGACAACGTAATGAAGAACGCGGCTTGTTATGCTATAGGGAATAATCTGGTTACAATATAGGATGTACATGTCATTAGATTATACTATCCTTTTGTGAATCAATGCCTTAGAATCACAATACACTTGGGTTAAGTTTAACGTTTAGAAAGGAATTTGACTGCGACTTCGTGCTGTATGGGCCATAGATACAACTGGAAATGTCCATTGCATTGCTAAAACGAGCGAGGATACAGAAACAGGCAATGATAGCTGTACACACACACGTTAAATAGTACTATGGACTTTGAGGGTTGAAACCAACCGAATAAGGGATTATTCTTATGCAAAATGATTGAAAGATGAATCCATGTCTGCACTCGATTCCGTCCTTGCCATTTTACAATGAACTTGTTTCCAACAATGTTCCTCTTACATCATTAACAGCTACACAGCTCATCCACGGCAATGACCATGATACTCCATGATACCCCTGAGATTAATCTCCAAGTAACTACTATGCTTTGCAAATATATTGCCGAAACTAATCGGTTTACATATCATCTGGTCTGCTCTGAAATAGCGATCTGCCCAATGCGAACCAAGACGGCGCTGGCAGGCAGTGGGGGAAGCTGCATCCTAAGCCCATCTTTTCTAGTATATTACTTTCTATTCTATTCTAATCTATTCTATTCTATTCTATTCTATTCTATTCTATTCTATTCTATTATTATTAGTTTTAGCCTAGTGTAATTTGATTTATATTCTTGCTATACTATTACAATCGCATATGTTATTTAATATTATTATAGTATAGTGTATGCCGCCATTTGACGTATTTCAACTGTATGTGAGTGGGAGACCCGGTAATAAGATAAGTCTTAGCGTTCTCCCACTGAAACAAAACAAATAAATACTGTTTAAAGCAAACGATATGACTCGATGGCCGCTTGCCATCAGAATGTTAAAATGAGAGTAATTGATTGAATGTTTATGTTGTCCGTGACACCAACAATTGTCAACAAGCTTTCTGAAAATAATAGCACATTGTTTAACGGATTAATATAAATTAAGTTAAATAGTCCGCTGTTCAACACATGTTGATTAAACAAACGATAAATTTCGCACATTGGAATTACTCGATTGTAAATGGAACACAAATTAAGGTTATTCTGTAAAAAGCTGTATTTTAACAATTACTCACGCACTCAGAAATGAATGTTATATACCTTAATCATGATGCCTATAAAGAAAGTAAGTCATGGACGTGTATTGTGGGCCCAATTTTCCAGACAGCATACGCAGAGGGAAACTTGCTACATGCTTATCTGCAAAAAATATTATATACACTAATTGTACCAACCTATCCTTGGGCCCACCCACGCGTAACAGCGATACCGGGTTCTAACAAATTTGAAATTCACATCGTCACCAGTTTGACATTATGGCATACCGCGCAGCCTTAGGCAAGTCAGTATGTTCGGGCCGTCGGTATAGAGTATATAGTGCGATAGTTGCTTGCTCACTAAGGTGTTTCATTGCAGTGTTATATGTATCATTGTAAGAAAGATTGATTCCCGAATCCCTGGTTATGTTGTTCGGAATTCAGGTAGACCGCCAAAGAGCAAGTTACCCCTCATGCTACGAGTTTGTAGATCGAGCTGAGTTTCCTTTAGTTGGCTGCACTGCTTGTGAAGTACATCATTACATGGCTAGTTTCAGCTCGAATTGTTTGACTACACTGCTACGATGTACTTCATCTCCAGGTTAGCCGTCCAATGTCATCTTTTAATGATGTATTTGTTTTGCTTACATTGTCATACATATTCGATACAAATAGTACACTATCTTCAATACCTTAACCTTCGTTTTAGTCGTACTGATCTCGTTCGTCAACGTGGTCGTTTTATTGACAATATTACGCATCGTCTGTTTAAGTACTGATATATCAGATTCGGATCTTGATAACCGACCATTCATATCTCCCAGAGTACTATTTATAGAGGGGGTGCTCCCAGTTTGTTCTGCAAGTTGTTCAACATTATGAAACAGGTGTTCAATCATCAGCTGCACAGTATTCGAAGCAGGCGAAGAACACAGTTGTTGTTGGAATTTTCTGTCAACTGCAGGATGCACACTATTTGTGGTGTTCCTGGGTGTGAGTATACCAAGTGATGTTGGATTACGAGTTGTAATGCATGGATCTGGTGAGAGAACCAGATTAAAGACCACTCCTCGTGGACCTCATGGTTCATGTCATTGCTAACATTCGACGCACTGACCATAGCGGTACTGAGGTATGAGATGGGAGAGGTACTGGTGGTATGAAAGCTCTGCTCAGGCATGCCCTGGCTATCCTGAGTGGTGCGCGCGCCAGTGATCAGCTGGCTTAGAAAGCTCATTGACGACACTCTAAGCTCTGGTCACTGGGGGAGTACTGACTAACCAGAGACTGGCTATTCTCTAGCACTATTGTAATGGCGTTATGCTACCCGTAGGCGAGCAAGAAGCGTTTCGCTTTCTGTCCAAATCTATATTCAAAACAATGCTCACCTCACGTCTTCAAACCACACAACAACAGCACCTCTAACTGATATCAGTGTTATCCTGACAATCTTAGGACACTTATGAAACACGTTAAACGTCATAATAGTACCACAACCTACTAAAAACCACATTAAACTGTGAGGGACAAATATACGATAAAGATACGTTCACTGTCAAGCCACGCCTTCAAATACGCGTGCACTGCGCGGGTGCGAGCGAGCGAGCTTCTGCGCATGTGTGCATTCGTGTGCGAGCGTCCGTGCATGAATGCATGCGTGTGTCCGCGCGTGCTTGTGCGCAAGCGTACGTGCGTGCGTGCGTGCATGAGTGCAGTGTGATATGCTCGCGGATGCATCTCAAATCTATACAGATCCAATCTCTGAATGTAAAACAATAATGCCTTAAATGGCCATAATTCGATAAATAAGGAACGTATGAAAAATCCGAAAATGTGTCCAAATGACAATACAATTTAACACATGTGTTTGCAATTCTACATTGCATTGTGTTAGTATATTGTTGCAACGGAATACAGAAATCGAAACTTTACCTAATCCTATAATAATGCTTTATAATTACGAAACAGTTTTGTGATTTTTTTGTTTTTGTTATCTGTTTTAATGGCACGTACGACCCTTGCTCCCATTCTAACACATGATTTCTAAGAGCCTCAACTTCAAGGGAACCATACATCTATGTTTGTGTGCATTTTGAAACCAATTTGACAGAGACATATTGCTGCCAGAATTAGCAACATAATCCAGTCTAGTTTGATTCAAAATACTCTAAAGGATCATTGTACATTTTTAATAGATTCTGTGTTTTGATATTTCTGACTCATATGTCTAATGTATAGAAACGGTGGACACGAATAACATAGACTTTATTGCTGGCACTGATAGTCTGTGTCCAAGAGATTCCAAGATGTGGAATATTACTATAATATTATGTCAGCGTGTCAGAATCATTCAACTATGTTCGACTTGCCATAAATATTGACGTTGCTTCATCAATCTAGCAACTTCGACGAAGCAGTGGACCCTTCTAGCTTTAGCTATGCCCCACCCATCTCTAGCTAAGCTCCACCCACACCACGCTCGTGTTGGTTTTGATCGATCCCCGGACTCTCTGAATCTCAATTTCCAGAAAATTACATGGATTAGCTGTTGAATATTTTGAAACTAATATGACTAGGTGCCCTTGAGCTGCCTATGTCAGCAATAGAAACCAGTTAAATTAGTTTCAAAATATTTAAGACAATGGTTCTTAAACAGTAAAAATGTACAATTTGTACAACAACGCTTAGTCCGTCTGCAATTAACTCTTCGTGCGTACTTGTTTACGTCATTCACGACGTCATTGATAATGCCGTCACCGTCATCTGATGAAGAAGCTGGACACATCCATTGTACAAAAATAAGCATATTATTTACTGATCGTAACTATATCGTGGATTAACCCTATGCAAAACATGTGTATTATTTCCACTATAAGCTTTGTCTGGTGATATACGACTAAAACATATATTGCGTATTGAAAACTCCGTTCTGCCAACTCTATTCTCTATTTTTCTCAGGAAAGAATATTCATATTAGAACGGTGTTTACCTAGTCCCGTTAACTCATTTCCTAATGGGCATGCCTAGCTAATTTCCCATCATTCAGTAGCATCTTACATGCAGCTACGTTGAAGTGAATATGCATCGCGATGTTATAGCAACTATTTTACTGAAACTGGATGTTGCTGACGACAGCAACACCTATGCGTCAAATTGTTTCGAATTATTCAAATCATATCCTATGTGTTTGGATACATGGTTATATAATACGTGTATTAACCCGTTTTAATCATCACAGACATGGATAGGAATGAATAGCCTTCAAAATAAGTTAGTAACTCAACTTAAGAATGGAAGACCATACTTCCTGCATCACTAGTCTGGCGTAATACCTTACATAATCTGACGATTTAGCAAATTGCCTTTAAATACTCAATGTAATAGGTCTGGTTTAATTTGTATAGGATATAAGTACACTCCCTGAATTGCAATTTACACAAAAACTACATAGGTAAGCTGTTAAATATCTTTAACTTATTTGACTGGGTGCTGTTGCTGCCTATTGTGTGACGTAGTTGGTTATGCCGCCATTAATTTACCTGAGAAACTGGAGTCATGAATTGAGAATATGCATGCATCACGACCAAGATATATTATTTATTGCATACCAACATACCTTGAAAGAGAGTTGAAGTCAAATGAACTGGACATAGCCTTTTTCTGAAACTGGTAATTTTGAGACAAGTTGCATTAAACATGACTGGTCTGAAAAATCTATCCTATTTCAACCCTTTAAACCATGAATTCATATCTGTGGTCGCCACACCCACCCTAATTTTATTGTGATAGCATTGTCCCGATTTCAATTTGTAACATTATACATCGGAGATATACATGAAAGGCCGTTATTAAGGTATCGGTGAAAAAAGTGCATATACCCGGTATACGGACGTTCTCATTAAGTCCCGATTTCTGGCATTTCGGGTTCAACGGGTTAATATGAATTCTGTATGTAGTTAGAGGCTAGAAGGCAATTTCTGACTTAAGCATTTGGCAAGGTGGAAATACTCGGACTGATCGTACATTTAGTGGACTCTGTACCAGCGCACATGTTGACATGCATGGCTAGTTGACGAAGCTTATATAATCAAATCCCATCCATGTGTCCTTGTAGGTTAGTATGCGGTGCCACTTTGGTATTTCACGCCGAGTTGAATGATAATACTTGTTGGTGATACCCATTGTCTAAACATCTAATATAGATTGGTAATTCACATGTGAGCGCACCGTTGAATACAGCAAAACACGATACGTTCATAACTGAAGTCGTTGCAATATTTTACAAACATATTATTTGCGAATATTTATTGACTAGGGAATATTATTAATGCACACAGTAATAATAAAACACGTTGGAGGATGCTAAATGTGAACAAAATATCACATTGTACATGTTCGCGCCCTGGGTAATTTTCCCTCAAGGAAATATAAACCTTGTTTGATGTTCCATTCTGCATATTTTTTCTCGATAATTTATTACCAAGCACACAGTTTTCGTAGAATACAATTTTACATCTGAGCGATTACCTTGTTAAAGAAACAAAATTGGGTATTTTCCAAACTGGAATGGCAGATCACTGTCATCACTGTAAGTACATCTGAAG
This sequence comes from Chaetoderma sp. LZ-2023a, assembly GCA_034401795.1. Classification (NCBI taxonomy): domain Eukaryota; kingdom Metazoa; phylum Mollusca; class Caudofoveata; order Chaetodermatida; family Chaetodermatidae; genus Chaetoderma; species Chaetoderma sp. LZ-2023a. The sequence goes on along the minus strand of CM067372.1, from coordinate 160,818,032 downwards.
TGGTGTGTGCTACTGTTGAACATAGCCACACTGGTAAATGGCATGGAAAGGTGCTGATTAATTGTGCGTGCAGATGCAGTTCATATAACTGGACGGCGTTTAGTGATATAGCAATTTGTCTTAAAGCACTCATTGATTAACAGAATAGAAGTATCCTAATCGCGTGAAGAATCTATGAGTATCTGCTCATTCAGTAAGTTGATAGTTCCAGAAATAATGACTTGCCAAATGAAATACCCCAATCAATGGGTGTTATATCACACTGCGTAAAATAACACCTAGTGGTACGTCACTGAAGGAATCCACACTTCGAGTGGTCGATCTCTGCACTGAATATCACTTTTCAGAAAACCATACAGGTAAGCTGTTGAATATTTTGAAACTAATTTGACTGCAACAGTGCCCTCTCAAATAATTCATCAGAATGATTATTACATAGTAAAGACGTACAATTCGTACACCAACGCTTAGTTAATTAAGCGTTCATGATCAACTTAACTACATCATTCATAGCATCATTGATTATGACATCACCCTACGCATCGCGTAGTTGATTATGACATCACATTATTGATGGATGAATTGGAAAGTTCCATTAGGCAATGTCATTGGTGTTCGCACAACGTTGGCTTTATGTCCTCATAAAACGAGATACATTTCATTTCTGCTACCGTCGAGACAGCATAACTGGACTATATTTAGGAAGATAATATTTTATTAAAGGTCTCACCAATATACCAATAGCAGACTCACTGCGAAAATAGACGATAGTATGACATATAGAAGAATTCGAGGAATGCAATGAATGGCAAGAGTGCTAAATGCGTTTTAGCCAGACATCACTAAACTGGGTGATAATAATGCACAAATGTTGTAATCGACTACAAACGTTTCACATGCCCGTGCCTGCCAAAAGTGAGTCTTATAATGACTGATGCAAAACGGCACATGGAATTAAAAGATTTCCGTCTACTTATACAAATCTACTATATCAATACAATGTTCAATTGTCTCCAGTTACGCCATCCACCATGAGCCTGGTCTCTGTGCAATGCCATTTTAACATAGGAAGCACTATGCAGCAACCCATGATGCACATCCCAAATGTGTGAGACTGTATTTTATAATACATCCATTGAGAAGGCGGAAAATAGATCAACAATGGCTATTCCTACACATTTCCGCAATGAAAAGCTAGGAAATTGTTCACAGCCTCATCAGACTCTTTTCCGGTATTACTTGTTCTGCGACAAATACCGAGAATTATTTGTTACAAACGCGCGATTAAAGAGGAAATTGTTTATTTTGCATCGATAAAAGGTTGCGATTAATGATAGCTATTGCCGTCTTATGGACTAAAATAAAATTTCCAAAGATGTGAGACGGGCTGAGACGGGCTGAGAGTAGTGTGCTATTGAGCATACGTTCGCACTGGTTCTGCTTGTTCAAGGGAAAGATATAGAAAGAATGCTGCATATTTTAATAACTATCACGAATCTTAATAGGCAGCACAATCTATAAGTCAAATTGCGCCAATAAGAATATAACATTTCTGCTATGACAATTTTAAAGTGCTAAGCCAGGTACACTGCATTTGGCAACATGAGTCGCAGCCACGGGAGATCATATGGTTAATGGAGTGATCCAATCAATTGCAATTAATCAAATATATGACGTGATAAGCAAGTATGTCACATGTATACTACCGTCACAATCCCAATGCCATTTATAACTCCTTTATGAAGCTTGAAAACCCGTCAAGTGTACGAATTGTATGTATTCGATGAATATAAAACTTAATAAACATCTAGTTGAAGATTTTGAAAGTAATTTCACTGCGTGTTGCCCCTAGTGCAATTAGTTCACAAATATTCAACATAATAATTATGCAGTTGCTTTGACTTTGGGATTCTGGGAATGCAGGGTTGAGAATTGCAGGAGCCATGGGCTGAAATTAGCTGGCAATTGGCAGGGCAGAGCTAGAAATGGCTCCCTCCATTGCTTTCGAATTGAGATTGAGAAGCTGTTACGTTAGTGTTACGTCTTATTGAGATTGGATGATGCGTGACTGCTCGTTTTCAAATGAGATCTCTTGGCATCAATCCAAACATCAATCACAAAATGTACGACAATTGACACGTCTTTCCAGGATACATTTCCAAAAGGAGGCGGTATATTTCTCTGGGGATTATATATATAACTGCGTGGCTTTTTGTGTGGTGTTCATTTCTACCTGTACACACGATAAACAGATACTGACACGGGAGATGTCAGTCACGTTTGACCAATTCATAACCAGAGCTAAGGCCCTGGTATGACCTCGTTTGAAGAAAGTCGTCGCGTTGCTTTCACCCACACCTCGCTCGTTTTGGGATCGATCGATACCTGAACTCATTGACTATCAATTTCCAGAACACTATCCAGGTAAGCTGTACACTATTTTAAAACTATGACTGGGCGCTTTTGCTTTTTAGGCATCTTCTGATTGAGGTGTTCTATAGAGTGACTTGATGATAGTCTCCATCTCTGTATGGGTAACCATGTTTTCTGTCTGATTCTCTTCTTCACCCACCTTTGCCAACTTGTCTGCTTCCTCATTTCCTTGGACTCCACAGTGTGAGGGGATCCACTGCAATGCTATCCGAAAGCATTTGATGGTTTGTAGTGCTTCTTCAAGTTGTGGCAGCTTACCTTTGGTGATAGCCTCAAGGACGGAGCGGGCATCAGATAAAAAGACAAGCTGTGCAATAGGGTCTGCTGTTCTGCTGATTGTAGTAGCTGCATGGACCGGAGCTTCGACTTCAGCTCTGTAGTTGGTGCAGTGTTTGCCTGTCGGTATTGCAGCTGACTCATGTTGTCCGTTTGGATACTGTATGTGCAGTCCGGAACCTCCGCTCCTAATTGCATCTTTGGCTGGTCCATCTGTGTAGATCCTTATCCATGTCTCCTGAGTGTACATTTCTTCCAGCATGGCTAGGGTCAGGGCCTTCTTACTCACCTCACTGTGTTCATCTTTGGTTGTGAGATGAGGTACTGTGGTGTGAATAGCTATGCTCTCTAATTTGCTTTCCAAGGGTGGAGGATCAAGGGTGTGGTTTGGGTCTTCTATTTGTGCTGGCAACATTTCTTGGTGTGTCCTTTGAAGTGCTTTTGTCTCTTTCACAAAACTTGATCTTTTAAGTCTTCCTGATGACAGCTGTGCTTGCCTGATCTTCATCGGGTGGTTGGTGAACGATTTGAACTTTGCAGCTTGAATCAGTGCTTTGCATTCCCTTCCTTTACTAAGTGGTGGGATGCCTGCTGTCTGCTCCATTTTTTCTATTGGTGTTGATCTCATTCCATCAGTGATGATGCGCAGTGCCTGGTTTTGTACTCTGGCAAGGTTCTGTTGATGAGATTTAGCTGCTGTCATCCATGAGCTGGATCCATACTCAAGGTGTGGTCGTACCGCACCTAGGTAGATGGTCTGCAGGATCCTTTCATTGGCACCCCACTTTGTTCCTGCCAGCTTCCTCATGATGTTTAGCTTTCTTCTGGCCTTTGCCTCTGCGTTCTGGATGTGCTCCTTCCACGTTAATCTTCTGTCATAGGTGACTCCCAGGTATGTCTGCTGGTCCTCGTACTCGAGTGGAGTACCGCCCAGTGTCAGATTGCCAACCTTGGTTTTGGTGGACAGTGAGAATAGCATGGCTGATGATTTTTTTTTGGTGATGGTAATACACCAGCGATTGGCCCAAGCTGTAATTCTGTCCAAGGCGAGCTGCATTCTGTACGTGGCAGTCGTTGTGTACTCCTCGGTGCACCAGAGTACGAGGTCATCTGCATAGAGGGCTGCTTGGATCCCATTGGGCAGCGCTGCTACAATATCATTAATGAAGAGTATCAACAGAGTTGGTGATAATACTCCTCCTTGTGGTACCCCTTGTCTCAGCAATACATTCTGTCCAGATTGTCCATCCACCAGCACCCTAGCTCTGCGATTGTGTAGGTATGACTTGGTCCATCGGAACATGTTGCCAGCGATGCGCGTGCGCCGGAGCTTCACGAGGAGGCCATCCTTCCACACCTTGTCAAATGCCTTCTGCAGATCAATAAAGGCAGCTAGCATCACCTTCTTGGCTGGGAAAGTGTCCTCTATGACTTGTGCAAGATGTCTTGTTTAATCTTCTGTGCTCCTGTATGTTCTGAAGCCAGCCTGCTCTGAAACTAAAATATTCTTCGACTCCAGGTACCACTGCAACCGCTGATTGACGATGCGCTCCATGGTCTTGCATATGCAGCTTGTAAGACTGATAGGACGGTAGCTCAGCACTTTCGTCTTGTTCTTCCCTTTTTTCAGAATAGGAGTCATTCTGGCTTCCTTCCAGCACTGAGGAACCTCTCCATTGGTCCAACTGAGATTAAATATATCTAGCAACTTGCGGAGAGATGCATTACCAAGGTGTTGGATCATTTCATTCGTAATGCCATCTGGCCCGGGAGATTTCTTCTTCTTCAATTGGCGGATAGACTTCTTCAGTTCTGCGAAACTAATTTCAACTTTCATTGCATCGTGAGTGTTGGTGTCTGTTCTTTCCTTTTGCTCTTTTCTAACCCCTTTTTGCCGCATTCGTTCTATAGAAATGTTGCTTTCTTTTGCATATGCCTTCGCAAAGGCATCTGCAGCCATCTTTCCTGACAGTGTTTGTCCATCTTCTTCAAGAGTAATCTTCTTTCCCCGGACACCCTCAACATTCACTGTTTTAGTCAGTCTCCATAGCTTGGTTGTGTCTCTCTCTAAATTAAACCCTGCCGTCTTTTCCCTCCAGCTTCTTCTTTTGGCCTCCAGCTTGGTCTTTAGATACCTGGCTTTAGTTTGTTGTAGTGTGAAGTGGTTTTCATGACAGGGATAACCCTCTGCATCTTCTCTGGCCTTGTCTAGTTTATCATGTGCTGTTTGCAGTTCTGTTGTCCAGTAGGGGCGGTAGTTTTTCCTGAACCCTCGAGGAATCGCTTCGTTGGCAGCCTTGAATATACTTGAATTAAATTCCTTGACCGCATTGTTGATGTTTCTCCCTTCTACTGCTATATTTTGGGTAAGCTCATTGGAACGAATGCCGAACAGACTCCAATTTGCCTTTTTGTAGTTCCACCTTGGATGTTGAGGTGAACTTGTCGAAATACTTCCAGAAAGAGAGAGGAGGACTGGGCGGTGGTCGCTTCCTCCTAACTGCGATCCGACCACTCTACTGAGGTTTCTGTGAATGTCTTCTGTACAAAATGCCAAGTCCGGCGTTGTTGTCGAGTGCCACCGTAAGGTATTGATGAATCCACTGTATCAACAATCGTATGACATCAAAATCAGCTGGCATGTGGACTGGCGCCATAATCAATTACGTCACAAAAGGCGCGATTTAGTCCGTCATAAACGCATTTTAGTTCGACAAGCTGTACTAATTGCATGTTTTTTAATATGTAATGAACATTTGGTTGAATATTTTGAAAATTTGTTTCTTACATTATATATCTTTCTGGAAATTGAGATTCGGAGACTAAAGGGATCGATCGATCCCTACATGGGCAAAGCGTGGGTGGAGCTTAGCTAGAGATGGACAGAGCTTGGCTAAAACTGGATTCTAGCATTGTCCACAGATACTTTCTCTTCTTCACAACTTGACAGACATATTTCCGGTAGTGTTTATAGGACTATGCCCTATGCCCTAGATATGGGCCCCTTTTGAATTACATTAAATGTCCTGCATGACAGTCACAACGAGAATGAGTGCACCAAATTCCATGTCCATGAGTCTATGTTCTTGCATTTCAGAGTTATGGTCAGAAATGTTCATTCTCGAAAATTCTTTGCGGATGAGTGCATGAGGCTGAATGTGATTGATAAACAATGGAATGGAGAAATCTAGTGTTCGCTACGCCATGCCGATCTTCATCTAAGTTTCACCAATACTTTGCCCATGTTGGGATCGGTCGATAATCTACTAACTAAGGCCGGAACCGCGCCCAGTCAGATTCGTTTCAAAATATTCAACAGCATGTATATTAAATAGTAAAGACACGCACTTTTTACAGCAACCCTTAGTCCGTCATCAATGCAATTACGCGTTCGTCACGAAGTTAGCTACGTCATGCAGGACACAAGTGAGTACGACGCTGTGCGGTTTATGGATACACAGGAACCCCCTATTATGATTGGTGGCTTGATGATGAGCCTAGGAGATAACCCCTGTATTTACAAATGGTTGTTTTGGGGTTGAGTCTGACAGATGCTCCATGTAGTTACAAAGGAGCGATTTATTAGGTTAGGATCGATTAGGAAACTATAGATTTACAAATAGGAGCTTTAAGCTGAGCATGACCTGATAAAGCACACTTATGTGAGAAAGCTCGTCAAAATAAACAAAGTTAGTCTGCAAAAGCTACCGTTGAATCCTTTTTTATTGTCTATACAGACTTGTATAGCTACGTAACCTTTCACTGGATTTTACCTGGAAATAGAACACACTCCTTATATTTTACCGGGAAATAGTACACTTCTAAACCACTAAAATGTAGAGCTATACTTTCCACTCATGCGATGCATTTGTTTATAACAAAGACAATATAATTAAACATTTTAAAAATTCATCAAATGAATGGCCGAGGAAAATGCGCGAGCGAAATAGCATCTGGATGGCGATGGTGATCAGGGAATCGCCGTCAATGGCGACGAAGATTACGACGAAGATGTCTATAACACGGACTAAACGATATTTATGGTGATGATGAAGTTGGGGTTAATTGTATATGAGAATTGATGAACGTGGAGTTTATGATGAAGACAATTGAGAACGATAGTGGTAATACCTACGGCGACGAGGTGGACAATATCCACTATTGGTCGTACGAATATGTCTAATTGTATGTCTTTCATGAATGTACAGGTTAGGAAACATTCTGTTGGATATTTTGAAAGTAATTTGACTGTAATTTGACTGAGATCTGGTGTTAGTGAGCATCGTAGCTGCATAGGTATGTTGAAATGTAGTTTCTCTGATTTCAATATAATAAACACTCATTGGCATATTTTGAAACTAATTTGCGTGCAACATCCCCCAGTCACATTAGTTCCATAAATATTAAGTAATGCGTACATGCATCCTAAGCTTGACATTTAGGCCATGTTCTTTCTAGTGACTTAATCAGGAATAACGCTATACTTACGTATGGCGTTATTCCTTATTAACTCTCTAGTCAGAATACAACCTTAGATTCGGGGTAATTGAGTTTCAGATTTTCAAATCAGTTCCAACTCGCATAAAAAACAGTTGAAGCTTAGCTTAAAATAAGTCAGTTGTAGCAACAAATGTATTCCTCTGTTTTATCGGCAACGTCTATGATACCAAGGGAATGCGCGTATCTGCCATTCCTTCTAATCTTTGAGCGGTGACCAGGTTCTCTCAAAGAAACAGTGTGCATCACCTAACGAAATAATCGCAAACATATTATTACTCGGTTAATATGAATAAAAAATACAAAGAATTAAATGGGATATATATTATGTTGCATATTTTGGAATTATTTTAATTAGAAAATAATCTTGCAAGATTAATAGAAGAGACTAGAATGCACTCATAGAGAGGTGCCTCTGCGCTCGGACCTGACAATGCACGGGGTGACCTCCTTGACCCATATACCATATTCATTGACCTCAACCGACACAGCGATGACCTGTCGTATTATGAAAGCGTGGGATAAACCTGTGATCTTTTTGCATTTCAGAGTTATGGCCAAAGATGTCTATTCCGTTATGCACTTCGTGACCCGGTGACGTAAATATGTTATGCTTTTTCCTGAAATTTATAGAACTGTTGACGACCTAGAATATAGACGAGTATGCCACAATTTGTAATTTCCCCTACTTCCATTCCAGATGTATGGCTGAAAATGCGAATTCCTGGATGCACTTAGTAACCCCGTGATCTAGATATTTGAACTTTTGAAGGGAAACTAAATTTTGGTTCCAGCCAACCACAATATGTTACAGATTTAGTGATTCTACCTTCTTGCATTGCAGAGTTATTGACCAAAATGTGTATTCATGGAGTATTAATTGTGCCAGTGACCTCGACACGTGAACATTTGATGTGAAACTAAACTTTTATCTAAGAACTTATAATATGAATGTTTAAGCCGACATTGGTTAAATTCTACCTACTTCCACCTACCCAAGTTCCCAATTTATGGATACATTTGTTTATTTCAGGAAACACATAGGGGACCCCATGACGGAGATATTTGTACTTTTGACCTGCACGTAAACATCCGTTCTAGCCACTTACAATAGGATTGTATGTGTGTAAAATTAGTTGATTCTGCATAATTGGGTTCCCGATTATGGTTAAAAATCTGTGTTTTGTGATGCACTTGGACGGAGTGAACCGTGACCTAGATATTTTAAGCTTTATCCCAAAACAAAATGTCGGTTTAAGCCAAACACAATACGAACTGCATTTTAACGATTTGGTCAGTCAAACTTCTGCCATTGCAGTTTTCTTGACGAGTTTGCATAGTACTGTATGCATTAAGTGACCCCGTGACCTCTATGTTTGAACGTTTTCCCTCTGATTCAATTTGTTCTAGCCACACGTAATATGAATGTATGTGCCACACTTTTCGACCTTATAGTTTTCCGGAGATATCCCGGAAAAACAGATAGGCTATCCAGAGGCAGTACGGCAGGTAGGCAGGCATGCAGGCAGACAGGCATTCAGGAATGCAGGCACGCGGGTAGACAGGCAGGCAGGCGGGCGGGCACGACGGCAGATAGGCATGCGGGCAGGCATGTGTGCATGCATTCATACCGGTAAACAGGCAAGTAGGAAGGCAGCTAGTCAGGCGGGCAGATAGGTGGCACCAACAGCAATACTCCCACTGACCTGCGGCGGCTTGCAAAATTAAGAAATTGCAATACGGTACCCACTGAAGGTATTGAAATGGGGCTACTGAAATTTTATTATTTGTGATCATAGGAAAAGGAAATCAATGTTAGAGAGGTACACGAGCATTCCTAGTGACACAAACAAGGGTATACTGAGTGGGGTTGTCCGTCCGCACCAAACACAATTCAACGCATCCTCTTTGAAACGGTAGAGAGGTAGGGATGAGAGCACACATCCCTAACACATCCAGGAATGGGCGCCCCATATTTTTGTTGACCAAGAAAAACCAGCGTGGTGGTGGGGATACGGCATATTTAGAGCGTCAGACAAGCAACACTTGTAGCTCCCAAATTCTTGCACAGCACTCTGCAAATTGACGCAAAGTATGTTTTGAGCTAAGGTCGAAGAATGATAATATCGATAAAGGATGGCCTTAATTGCGGGATAACTGATTTCCTTTTCGTCTAGCTACTATGGTCATATAAGCGGATTGTAAATGACAGCAAAGTGATATCGGAATGTTGGAAATACGTGGAAATCGGATATGTGAAAAGCAATAGTCTGCGATATAACCCATCTGTTGCTACGGATATAAGGGATACAATCGAATCAGTTTGTTACCGGTGTTTGAAATCCACGTAGAGGGCTACATTTTCGTACCGCGTTCCATCCGCGTTTCCAGTTAAACTCTTTCAAATCTGTCGATGGGCGATTTTCTCTGACCGGAATAGCAAATATGTGGGAATTCATCTCTGTCAAATTGTCAACTTTTCTGACAAAACTGTCCATGTCGCAACTATAGTTTGTCGCATTTGTTACTAGTTATATGAGAGCTTTACGACACGGGCCATGTTCTCTCAGCAAATGCAGTATAGCGACTACCTATTGGGTCTCTCGTAGGTAGCTCTTACAGGTATGATTGTAGGTAAATTATAAATTAATCTATTCGTAATAGGCTATATTATTGCAGACAAGTTGCCACTCATTCTATTAAACCTTTAATGTATACATCTGATCAAGAAAATCTAAATATGTACTTATTGAATATCTATTTGCAGCCACAGCCTATTTGTGTAAATTTAACACTGGAATGTCTTGTTCGGTAATTGAGCGTGCCATTCTAAGGGGGCAGTTTAAAAAATACTCTTGGCCTGCAAATTCGCATTCCCCAAGACCAGTCCAATAACCGTATTTTGCCGGATTCGTTATGAATTAGTAAAGTCCAAATTTGTACACCTTGGCACATCTACACCTTGGAACATCTGCAAGAAGGACGTTTTCCTGACTGATGGCTGAATTACCAGTTTAATGCCATACTAATGGTGTAATAATTAAACGCGGATTTAATCAGAATAATTCATATTTTAACAAATTGTTGAAAGTAATTTGAACTTGTCCTTCAATTTGAAATTAAAATGCACATCATTGTTTTAAATCAGAAAGTGTACTATGGGTATGTAAATTAGCAAAGAATTATATTATCAGGTTCAAGTTCAAGATTTGCTTTGTAGGGCGAGTGCATTCTCAGCCTGACGCTGGCCTAGGCGTGTCACGAACTACATCCACACACCTAACCGTCTATCATGCCAATGGAGATCTGTCACTGAAATTTATGCCGCCATATTCAATTACATCACGGACAGGCTGATGTCACACTCAGAACGCAGAATGAATGACGTATCTAGCTCCAGCATACACATTGGCAAGTCCAGAAAGTGTACGAGTTATATGTGTTTGATAGATCTGGTATTTAATAAACATTCTGTTGGGTATGTTGAAACTAATTTGTTAGGCAATGGCAGCACCCTGTCAAATTAGTTTCAAAACAGTTCACAACATAGCTCGAGTTACCTTGCAATTGTGATTCTGTGAATTCAGGGTTAAAATTTTCACATCGCGCGCAAAACGTGGGAGGACATTAGCTAGAAATGGAGGAATCCCGTGCTAGCTATGCCCCGCCCATCTCTAACTAAGCTCCACTCACGCTTTGAACGTGTTGATCCCCGCCATGGTTATGTATTCTTCGCCATAACTATGTTTCTTTCTGATGCTCATATGTTATATGGCTTTATACTGTGTGCTGTGAAATAGTGGGGTCCGATCTCTCTCTGAACAACCTAAGGTCATATTCAAATACGTGACATGGTAGCAAGCGTCACAATCGAAACGACGCGGCTTCGTCACGAGCACGTCAAATTACGTCGCGAGAGTGTGTGAGATGTATCGTATGAGCGCTGTAAGTGATGGGACGGATCTGACACTCAAGTACCCGCGATCATAATCAATTGCGTCACGTGTCACCTGACCGTACCATTGAAATGTCGTAGGTCAGTCACGCAAATCACAATTGCACGATTTGAATTGCGTTGGTTAATTTTCAATTTAATAAAATAGTTGGTTGAATAGTGTAATATTAATTTGACAGGGAGTAGGTTGCTGGCATAGGGTTAGGTTACATATTCAGGTTTCCAAGTTGCAAATCGATTCCCACAGGCATAAAAGTGAGCAGTACTGAGCTAGAGAGGAGCGGGGCACAGCTAGTCGTAAAGTCAACAAGGTACTAGCTGTGCAGTATGGCTGTACATACACGATTGTCTTAATAGGACTTAATAGTTTAACAATTAATTACAGTTTATTAAATATTATCTGGACTATTTTGAAGCTAAATTTCCATGTTTGGGCACAAGATCTCGCGGCTTACATATATGTTATGGCAAAATGAACCCGGGACGGCAACCTGTTAAGAAATATGTAGAAAGAGCGTTTGCATAGCTGCTAGTTTTCTGCTGACGTACCATGGCATCAATTCAACCATCAATCACAAAATGTACGGCACTTGCCACTTCTTGCCAAGATTAACTTTGTACATAGAGACAGTTTTGTCCTCAAGGGAGTAAATCCACGTCCGTGGTTCGTGTTGTTGCTTTTCTCTTCTTTGTTCGCAAAAAGCCTCTGAACATGTCAATCGCTTGTGACTTATTTCATAGCGCATCACAGCATAATAAAGGAACCAATATCTAGCAATTCCCTGACCATTTCTAGCTAATCTTCGCCCACGCTTTGTACATGCTGGGATCCATATATATACTTTGGATCCTTGATTATCAGGATCATATTTCCAAGCTAATTACACACGTTACCAGTTACCTACTTTGAAACTCATTTTACTAGGTGCTGTTGCTGTCTATGGCAGCAAAAGCGACCAGTCAATTTAGTTTCAAAGTTTGTCAGCAAAGTATTTCTTCAATAGTAAATCCATCAAAGACACACTTCTTACACTTGACAGCCGTTATGCATTTTGGTTCTGACGTCAGCCTACATGCGGCATAATTGACTATGATGTCATATAATTGAGTAACAAATCTGATCCATCCATGTATCAACATACGAGAAGCCATCTGAAGAAAGGGAATCCTTTTCGACAATATGTTTGCCAACATGCATTCCTGTCTAGAACAGTATCTTCTCACAACAAAGATGTAGGGCTACACTGCATGCAAAACGTTCACCAGGAAACTAATGGCACACTAAGTCACATTTACACCGGATGTTGGCCGGTCGATCGGAATAGATTAATTAAACAATTGCGGTCAGTCGGAATAATTTAATGTTCAGCTGTCCTCCCGGTGTTCGTGTATATACATCTACATGTTGGCATTCTTTGACCTGCGCTAACCACCCATCTCACGTCCGCAAAATGTCCAATGCCACCGACATCCAATCAAATCGTTGCAATATCAGATCAGATCTGTTACTCATGTATCTGACGCTATAATAAAGTATGACACATGTAGACTGACGTCACGATCATAATAACGTAGTATATGTCTGCCATGGAGCTTGAAAAGGCAGACACGAATTGTATGTCTTTGATAGGATTGCAATTTACTAACATTCTGCTGAGTATCTACATACTACTTTAAATGAGAGCTTGCTTTGAATGTGGGATACTGGTTATTCAGTGCTCAGAGTATACACATGCATTCCAGCACATGTAGAAATTATGCGGAGCATAGCTAGAAATGGGCGGAGCTTAGTTAGAAATGGATCCCTCAATTGATTTATTCAGTGAAAATATATTAGGTATAGTACAGATGAATTCACAAAGTGTATTATGTGTGTCATGCTTGTCTAACATTGACAGGTAGAAAGATTCTAGAGAGAGGGAGAGTGAAAGCGAGAGAGAGAGAGAGAGAGAGAGAGAGAGAGAGAGAGAGAGAGAGAGAGAGAGACATTTATAGAATCGAATTTTGCATGGCTTTTACATTAATAATATGTTTTTCATGATGATGATGATGATGATGATGATGCGTGATGATGATGATGATGATAATCATGATGATGATGATGCATGATGATGATGATGATGATAATGATGATGATGATGATAATGATGATGACGACGATGATGTTGGTGCTGGTGTTGTTGTTGTTGTTGTTGTTGTTGGTGGTGTTGATGGTGTTGTTGTTGGTAGTGGTGATGGTGGTGGTGGCGGTTGTGGGTTATGATGATGATGTTAATGATCATGATGACGACTATGATGCTGATGATGATGATGAAGATGATCGTGGTGGTGGTGGTCGTTATGATGATGATGATGATGATGATGATGATGATGATGATGATGGCGATGATGGTGGTGGTGGTGGTGGTCGTTATGATGAGGATGTTGATGATGATGATGATGATGATGTCCAAACATAAACTATCCCTGTTGCTCTACCCTCACACATAGTTGAAATGCGTTGCACAGTTTGGAACGTCCTGAGTTTGAGATTGAGCTAAATATCCAGCGATGAGGCGTGATGGCCCGCAAATGCTTGCCATGCCAATCATCGAGTGTGTACAAGAAGGTCTGCCCAGATGCACATCGTTCCAAGGATAACTACCATTAATAGAACACATGCAGGATCACGTAAACGGAGATGAGCTTAGCTAAGAAAAAGGGCGTGGCATAGTTAAAACATTTATCCGTATATTCAATAATCGTGGTTTGAAATAATGTCAGGAATGTAGAGATCCCGTTTTAGCTACGCTCCGCCAACCTTTAGCTAACATTCATCCACATCCACACTTCGCCCGTGCTGGGATCGATCCGTGAACTCCCTGTTTCTCAATTTCCAGAAATCTATCCATGTAAGCTGTGGAATGTGTTGAATCTAAATTGACTGGGTGCTGTTGCTGCCTATGGCCCAGTCAAATTGGTTTCACAATAGTCAACAGCATGCTTATTAATTAGTAATTAGTCACACAATGCGTACACCAACGCCTAGTCCGTCACCAATTAAGCGTTCTTGACAAAGTTAGCTACGCCATTCACGACGTGATTGATAATGACACCAGCATACACGTCACGTAGTAGATTATGATGTCATATGATTGACTGAGAAACTGGAATACTCGATTCACAAATATGCCGACACAACGCATGTGCAGATTCAAATACATACCTTAAATACAACACACACGCTATGCATGTGTGCTTGTTTTTATAGGGTTAGAGCGCGGTTATACTTCAAGTGTCTGCGCGTGTGCGTGGATGCATACTTGTGTGTGTATGTTTGTGCGCTCACACGCATGTGTGTTATGCGTGCTTGGTTCTCTTGTGTTTAACGTACATATACCTCGTGAGTAAGGGCTACTGTGCGATATCTGAATCATTCCATAACGTGCACTTTGAATAATATAAACCATTGTTAAGGATTTAATGTGTGTAATAGGTGAAGAAAATCAAAATGGTTGCTTATTGGATGCCCATGTACAAGCCAAGAGAAGTATATTTCTTAAAGATTCGCCACTGGAATGACTAGCTCTGCTATCTGGTATCAAAAATAGTATTTCCGTGATCAACAAATTGAAATTCCACAAGAGAACAACAGAGGGCGGTTTTGGCTGGATTCGACATGAAAGAGCGAAACATTAATATTCTTAGACGAAGCTACGTAATTCACCTTTCTAGACTATCCACCCATCATATTACGCCATAAGCAACTAGGTGATGTGTAGAATGACATTGTAATGAATGACGGCATGCATTAATACATATTTTGTTAAATATTTTGAAACTAATTTGACTGGGCAGCAACAGCACCCAGTCAAATCAGTTTCAAAAGTATTAAACAGCTTCCCTGTATAATTTTCAGGAAATTGATAGTTAGGGAATTCGGGGATCAATCGATCACAACACAGCGAGGTGTGGGTGGAGATTAGCTAGAGATGGGCGGGGCATAGCTAAAACCGGAAAGGTATATTCCGCGCCATATACCGCGTTAAACAGCCCATTAATCCGCCCGCGTCATGAAATAATGTATACATAATATTTTCTGTCATTTGCACACTTTTTCCACAGAGGAATACATGTCAAATTATTATCAGATAGCCGTATTGATATGTCAGTCATGTCGCGATTGAAATGCTTATAAATTGATATGTGGCTGTGATTTTAGCCCGTCTGAGGACTTGTCACCTTTCGTTATGCTTTACTGAAACGCTAAACGACGGCCATGTCCTGGGTATTCCAATGTTCTCAGCTCAGATGAACTGCTGACGAGAATCACGCAATTACCCATCTGAGATTAGCATGACTTTCTAAATGGGCATTGGTCTGTGTGAGCAAGAACGTGACGAGTTTTCAAATTATGCGTCTCTGTGTGCTACAGGGAATAACCGTGCTTCAAAGACATTTCTTTATATTATTTTAACCTTTTTAAATCGCCATCTCAGAATTTTAATTCCAACACATACATACCCGTGGGTCAACATTTGGAAAGGCATTTGACCGAAACTGCTTGCTTTATCTAATGCTCAACATATCTCTCGAAATAAAATGGAGCGTCAAACAACTGGCGAAAGAGGGAGAGGGTTTGCAATTCAAATTGTTAAAACGGACGATGATAACGATGCAAACGAGGGTAGCCTTACACCAGTATTGTCTAGCCTTATGGAAGGTGTTTTCGGAATTAGACGGATGTAAACCAATCGGATATTTGATTATATTTATGGCAACGTATTGAGCATGCTGGCGTGTGTGGTGGTGCACTCAATGTGTCCTTACCAGTATCGGTGTCGTCGTCTTCATTTTACAGAACTGCGCTTCTGGTACACAATTCACCTTTCCAGAGTATCCATCCATCATCTGACCTCGTATGACGTCATAATCATCTCAGCGCGTGTATGATGACGTCACAATCATTACGTCACAAATGGTTATATATAGACCGTCGCCAAATCTCAAATACCGCGACACGGTGTATGAATTGTATATCTTTGTAATTCTTTGCTATTTAAGAAACATGCTGTTGAATATTTTGAAACTAAGTTGACTGGGTGCTGTTGCTGCCTTAGGCAGCAACAGCACCCAGTCAAATTAGTTTCAAAATATTCAACAGCTTACCCGTATAGTTTTCTTGAAATCGATAGTCAGGAAGTTCAGAGATCGATCGATCGTGGGTGGAGCTTAGCTAGATATGGGCGGGGCATAGTTAAAAATGGAAACGGCCATTACTATATGCATTAATACATGGATTTTGTTGTTGTTTTGTTGTTGGCGCGCCTTCGTTTCATTTCGCTTCAACTACTTCTTTTAGTTTATTTTTATTTAGGCATCTAAAGGGACTCACGCGGTGCACATCAGCCTAAATACTTAGTAGTCACGCAGTTTTCCCTTCAATGATGAACCGGACACGTATGAGGTAAATGATTCCAATGATGGACATTTCACCGACATGCTGATGAGATGACACAACCATCCCATTTTATATTCGCCTGAAATGATGTCTCAAGATCTCGAGGAGAACACGATTTGCCTATTTTCAATTCGTATATCTACTCAATTCAATTTATTTCCATCAAGGTCCGTAGATTCTTGTTCCTCTACACACGGCGATATAACTTACTTGCACACACACCCCCCCCCCTCCCCTACACGCAGTAATATAGCAACCAGCTTGTTTTCTTTTGATCGGTGTAGAGCGGGTCGCTTAGCGCAGGATACGAAACGGCTCCGGCTGAGATGCTCCAAACTCATCCTCATGGCCCTGTGGACTGATGCGCGTCGACCTATAGCGGTAGAGTCGCGAAAATGAGTACATCCGTAAGAACGCGCGTGCACGTCATTCGAGATTATGCTGCAAAGACAACGCGGGGTAAGGCACCTGTTGTGTATATAATCGCCCGTATTCTCAAATTGTGTATATGAGGCCCATTTCACTCATCTTGGGATGTATCATAACTAGGATTCGTTCAGAAACAAAAATCCGTTCGCAATCGGACCAGGAATGGCTGAGATAGCTTTAAATTAAAATCTGGGTAAAACACAGTTATAAATACACTTAGGCCCGTATCGCGCATGCTCCAGCATTCAGGCAAGGTTGAGTTCGTATGGCGACACGAACATGTGTTTTTCTCCTGATAGGGAAGCGCTTTGATTGATTGAGAAATGGCCTGTGGTGACTTCTGATTGGTCACCACAAAGTATAAAGGACCCGTATCGTCTACGATTCCTCAGCGTGAATGGGACTTGTTTAACAGGGACCCGACCTATACGCCAACCAAATCAATCACGATTCCTCAGTCGGGCGGGTAGGTAGTACCATTAGGAAAATATTTGAAAATGTTAGTGGCGATCGTCTCTCTTCTGAGCTGCCATTTTACTTTGATTTTGTAGCCGCAATTATTTGGGTTGCTGTTGTTCTCGTTGTCGCGCCAAGTCGTCTCACTTCTGTGATGCCATTTTACTTTGATTGTGTAGCCGCCATTATGTGGGATACCATTGTTCCCGTTGTCGCGCCATGTCCCGGATAAAACCATTCCGATAACACGAATACAAGTCAGCCTACTGTTGGCCTCAGAGGTGAGTTGATCTACCGATATAGCATGTAGCAAACATATAGTAGCTTGAGTGTAATTGTGCCTTTCCTATTGTAAACGTGAAACATGCTAAGTTAGATATTTTTCATAGCAATTTGACTGAGGATTTCCTTCAAATTATTTGTGAAATAATCACCAGAAAATCCAAGTCTACTATCTAATATTTTCAAAACGATTTGACTGAAAATCGTTGCTGCAACAACTTCCAACCAGATTGTTTTCAAACTAGGATATATATATTCGTATATTTCGGTGAAATAAAGACGAAAATATTCCTGAAACTGTTCTGCATCCAGTGCTAACTCTCCGAGTAGACGATAATAACACCCTTTCTTTTTTAAGAAGATTAGGTACCCACCGGCTGTGTTTTCTTTTCTAAGTTATGTTTCGATGTCAATAGGTCAAAGCTAACATCAGCGACTTGTCTTCGTCTAGGTCGCATTTTAACCTTACCATTTTTACAGCTTCCGAGATCAAGGTAAAATGAACGATTTATTTAAATTACCACGCTTAAATATTTGAATTTTCTTAGACGCACGACTAAACGGATCCAAACTCGTATACGAATGACGGTCCTTAGACTCATACACGTAATCCGGAAAAACGTATGACTGGTGCATTAACGGATTGCGTATGCGGATTGCGTATGTGGATTGCGTATGCGGATTACGTATGCTGATTATGGGTACATGGCATCCTATCCTTAAGCTACGTTTCCATTCATCTGTAATCCGCATACGCAAACGTTTTTAACGCACTCGTCATCCCTATATCCTGTGTCCCTTCACGCGTATATAAGCCATGCCGTTTCTATCGGATTAGTTACCTACTTAGACAATCGGTCTATTTAAGCCCACGCAATCTGCGATAAAGCATTTATATTGTATGATTTATTTATTGATACCATAATGTGTCACACGTTGAATGAATCTCCACTATGCGATAAAAATAAATAAATTCTTGTTTCAAAACGCATTTTCCATTGCAAATGCTAAAATGCTAGAAGTATGTTGTTGTTGTTGTTGGTGTTGTTGTTGTTGGTGCTGTTGTTGTTGGTGTTGCTGTTGATGTTGCTGTTGTTGCTGTTGTTGCTGTTGTTGTTGTTGTTGCTGTTGTTGCTGCTGTTGTTGCTGTTGTTGTTGTTGTTGTTGTTGTTGTTGTTGTTGTTGCTGGTCCTGCTACTGCTGTTGCTGATGCTGATGCTGATGCTGCTGCTGTTGCTGCTGCGGGGATTTACAAGCATTGTCAACCCTTTCAACCGAAGAGGCAAAATATAACAGATTTACGTGACACGCATTCTGCTAAATATTTTAAAACTACTTTAACTGTAAATAGCCTGCTAAACATTTTAAAACTAATTAACTGTACATATTCTGCTAAATATTTTAAAACTAATTTTGCTAACTAAAGCAGAAACGGCGTCCAGTCACATCAGTTTTAAAATATTCAACAGCGTACGCATATGGTCGCTTTAGTATTGGCACACTGGGATTAGAGGTTTAGAGGGTGAATCGTTTCTGATTTGAGCGGCCATTTTGTGTTTGTGTCAATGGGCCTCGCGGCTTGTATAGCTCGGCTCCGTATCCGCCCCTGCAAAGACAGATGGTCATTATAGAAATATGAGAAGACTTACTTGCTCACCAGTCAGTCCAGGTACAGCCATCAGCATACTAATGCTATTTCATGTATTGACAACCAACAGAGAATAATTTTAATCAGGTAGCCTGGGGGGGGGGGGGTTTGTACAGGATCGATTCTCAACGCACACATTCTATCAGCTTTTCCAAGTCAATAATTGTTTTTAATTATGGTATATAAGTCGCTGAAGAAATTTGCAAAGGAAGTGAAACACATGCCACGGAAGAGAAACACATGGAGAAATATATATACCATTTAATTTGAGATTTAGGTCGTGCACGTGGACACCCCCACCACGCCCACACAACCCCACACTCCATACCCCCCCCCCCCCAACCACCATCACACACACGCACGCACGCACGCACGCGCACGCACGCACCGACGCACGCACGCACGCACGCACGCACGCACGCACGCACGCACGCACGCACGCACGCACGCACGAACGCACGCACGCACGTACGCACGCACGCACGCACGCACGCACGCACGCACGCACGCACGACGCACGCACACACTCGTTGACCGGTGCGGACGGACAAAGTTTACCTTCGAGACAATTTGCGTATGCCCACAAAATAAACTAATTGCGTTTTTGGATGAATGGAAACGCCTCTATAGGAATACCACTATGCCAAACAATATAGTTCGATAACATATTGCGCGTGGGGTTTGCGTATACAAATTGAGGATGAATGGAAACGTTTGTCCTACACACTTAGGCTGTGTTCTCACTAGAGACGTATTCTGGAATAACACCATACTGAAGTCTGGCGGTATTCCTGATGAACACGACCTTATATATACTCAGTCGCTACATTATGAATGTACTTTCTGGCCGTACAATAGTGTGTGGGATCGCTGTAAGGGCAATGCGGAAATGAATCCAGGTATTTACTTAATTGGTCTGACACCTGGCATTAAGGGGTGATGTGGATAAATGCAATATGCTACACCAAGGAGTACACAACTCGTCATAACATAGCATCTATTGTAGAAGAATGGGGAATAATGGCCCTATCCGGTCTTAGCTATGTCCCGCCCACATCTAGTTAAGCACCACCCACACCTCGCTCAAGGCAGCAACAGCACCCAGTCAAATTAGTTTCAAAATGTTCAACAACATGTTTATTAAATAGCAAGGATTTACAAAGACATACAATTTATACAACGTCTCAGACACTTTGAGATTTGATGACGGTTTATATGGAACCCTTTAGGACTTAAAGTTTGTGACATCATCATACACGCGATGAGCTGATTATGACGTCATACGAGGTCAGATGATGGATGGATACTCTGGAAATGTGAATTAGATATAGCTTCAGATTAAAGATTTTACTGGCAACTAGTATTAACCCTTTAAACTCATCATTCCGTTTTCGAAAACTCATTTACGATTTAGTAAATATGCCATTGACAGTTTTGAAAATAAGTTGACTGGGCCGAATAACATGCTCCTGTGAAGTGAGCTTCGAAATATTTACCAACTTAACTAAATAGTTACCTTGAAATTGAGATTTTGCGCCTTCAGATATCAAAAGGTTTACGTATATGTTATGGGGGTTGAGCCATAGAACCACCACCCCATTACCACCCAAGCATGATGGGCCTCCACATCAAAGTGAATTATCATATTTACCCATTTGTATATGAAAACTCACAGTATCTCACACTTTGTTTCGAAATAGTCAACTTGCTACAAACGTACAGAATGTATTATATTTGGTCTGCTCGGTTGAAAGAGGCAATTTATCAGTAGCCGCAGCAATAGCAGTAGCAGTAGAAGCAGCTGCAGCAGCAGCAAGAGAAACGGTAGTAGTAGTAGTAGTAGTAGTAGTAGTAGTAGTAGTAGTAGTAGTAGCAGTAGTAGTAGTAGTAGCAACACCAGCAACAGCAGCAGCAGCAGCCGTAGTAGTAGTAGTAGTAGTAGTAGTAGTAGTAGTAGTAGTAGTAGTAGTAGTAGTAGTAGTAGTAGTAGTAGTAGTAGTAGTAGTAGTGAACGCACGCGTTTATTTAGCTCTGCAATTGCTGCCCGAATCTGCTAGTTTCTAGCGCGATTTTGTAGATAAATTTTATACATATAATATCGTATTACTATTTCCTTTCAAACTTTATGTTTAATTTGTAAATTCTTGTCTTGGTTGGAGCGCATTTTGTGTCTCATTTTCTAAAGGCACGCCTCTTAGCCCTCTTGGCGGTTTCAGCCATTTAATAGGTTTCCCTCTTACTGTGGTCAATGCAATACTTTTTTCCCCGCGCCAGTATGCTATTTCTATAGTTCGTTGGCTAGCGCATTATATTTGGCAAGATCGCTTGAGTGAGTGGATTTAATTCCTTTGTCATTTGTAAGCCCAAGCCTAGTACATTGATTATATAACTCTGTATAGTCAGTTGGCTGTCCCCGGTCAACTCGAACAGACTGACAAATATATGTTTGTAATATATTAGTATGCATTAGAGAACCACTTTAATCGGTTAGGTGTTAGTGTACCACCTAGAAAGTGGTTCAAACTAACAAATGTAGGACTGTACTCTCTATTCGTATAATTGTGTGTAGACGTCAGGGTTTCAAAAGGGGACACTATTTCTTTAGTGTTTAGCTCTTTTCCCGACGTCTTGGTGTTATATTTTTGTATTATATACTGTAGTAGTATGAGTTTCCTCTTTTTATAAAACACCATGGCAACCTATACGCCTTAAGATAACAACTAAGGGGTGGGGTGTCACGGCTATCGACGTGTATTATTGGATAAAGGACGTCGCTGGCGCAGGACCTGCTGCTTTGCAGGGACTTATCAATGTTGCTAAAACTGTATGGAATGTAACAGTGTCAACTGAGGGGGTCAAGGAAAAGCTTCTAGAAGATGTTCTTATTGTAAAACGCGCAGTTTGTAACGTGGAGGAAATCGAGCCAGATAGGTTGCTAGTAAAAATGATAGTTCCACTAGAAATTCCAGATGACAGAATCATGAATGAACTCAAGAAGTATGGCAAAGTGCAAAAGGCTGAACGGGAAACACATCCCTTTGACAGAACGCTAGAAAACAGTGTAAGACGCATCTGGTTTGATAAAGTGGATAGCCCGTTACCAAGCAGATTGACGCTTGATGGCAGCTTTGTCCTGCCCTTATGGTAAAGAGGGCAAATTAAAGAGTGCGGGATCTGCCTAAGTACTGACCATTTGGCAACAGATTGTCCCAATCGAAACAAATGTTTGCTCTGTGTTTCAGTTGACCATTTTAAATGGCACTGTCCACAAAATCAAAACAAGCCCTCAGTATCAGGAGTTAATCGCCCATTAAAGGATGCAACTGAGTCAAATGCTTCTGGAGCAATCACTACGGAAGCTGTTGCTGTGGTTCATGCCACTGAAAGTGACACAAACAAATCATCAAATCCTGTTAAAGTAAGTACAGTTGATGACATTCAAGTATTAGAGGAGGGTATAACCTTAAGTCAAGAAAATAAGCAAAATGCAGTTGAGCCAAACGTGGCTGTAAAGGACACGCAGGAAAATGATGATCTTACAGAAGAGCCAGTTTACAATTCCTTAGAAGATGAATTAAAATTAGGACATGATAAGTTTAGGAGTCAGAAGATGGACAGTTCAGTCGATTTTCCGCTAAGCCAACTTGATTTAAGTCAGCTTGAAGATAAGGTAAATAACACTCCTGCCAAATGTAACTTAAGTAACAATAAGCGTCATAAAGAAGACAATAGCTCAGAATCTGAGATTGAAGTAAATGATATGGATGATGATACAATGTCAGTTACAGAATCAGATGTGTCCATTCAAACACAGAGTTCATGGATAAAAGATGATATGGTAATGTCCCGATCAGAAAGGGGTGAAGTGTTAGTGACATATGTAACGGCGAGAGGCGTGAAATATCGTCTACTGCGCCATGATTCTGATATTTCCAAATATGAATATTTGTCTGTGGTAGAACTAGGAAATATTGAATTCGCAGGAAAATTAGGTAAATGGTCTATGAAACGAGCTAAAAACCCAACTCAAGTTAATCTAATGATGGTGGTTGTAAACATCATTTTACAAATTATGATTATCTGCACCATCAATTGCAGAGGATTAAATATCGAATTCAAGCAGCGCCACTTGCTTGAAGAATTAGCAAATTAGAGAGTTGATATGGCTTTTCTACAAGAGACCAAAATTCAAAAAGTGGAAGTGTATGAATCTCTCAAAGATATTTCAAAAGGGCAGATTTTGTATTCTTTATCACAAGATAATAGCGCAGAAGTGGCCATTCTATCCTGCCCCGCTGTCTCAACTATGTTGATGTTATATCGTCGTCATCAGATACAAATATGGACGATGGATTTGTGTATCAATTGATGTACTAAACACAAGTTTAAATTTGATGTGCCTTTATGCGGCAACCTCTCGTCAATTGCGTCGTGAATTTCTAAATGATGTTTCCACAATAATTCAAGACAGGACGCCTGAAAACCTAATTATGGGCGGTGACTTTAATTGCATATTAGAGGAAGTTAAAGACAGAAACACTAGGTCTAATTTTAATGACACATCTCATAACAGTTTGAAACACATCTGTGAATATAAAAGCTTGTTAGACACTTATTGGATTGAAAATCCAGAGGGCAGAGACTTTACTTGGTTTTCAACCGATGGAAAGAAAGCATCCAGAGTGGACAGGATCTATGTAGAACGACCATTGAAAGGTTACATGCGTAAAACTAACATAAAACCAGTAACTTTCTCTGATCACAATATGTTTTTCATCACATTATACACTGCTGACTGGATCAAAAGGGTAGATAGATTTTGGAAACTCAATGTAGCGTTGTTACGAGATAGTTGCTATCGCAAATGTGTAGAAAGTTGTTGGAGGCATTCGGATGAAAGGATAAGTTTGTATGAATGCATAACAGACTGGTGTGAGGATGTTAAATCCGACCTGAAACATATTTCAAGGCAGTATTCAATCAGAAAAGCAGGAGAAATGCGAAAGCGTAAAAAGGCGCTTCAGCGGTCGGTGTGTACAATTAATAAGAAAATTAATGATGGAGAATATAATTATTACAACTATAAGTTAAATTAAAAGGTAGACTAAATGAAATAGAGCAATATCAGTTTGATGGGGCCAAACTAAGGGCAAGAGCACACATGCACACAGAGGGTGAAAAGCCTACACGTCACCTTTGTAATTTGGAAAAAGCAAGAGGTGTAGAGAAATTAATGTGCTCACTGAAGACTAATGACGGTGTATCATTGTCTTCAAATGCAGAGCTGATGGAAACAGTATCCAAATTTTATAAATCCTTGCATAAATCTGAGGGAAGTGATGAAACTGCAACTAGATATATTTTAGCTAATATAACGGAAAGATTTCCAGATGCATGTCGCGAAAGTTGTGACCAATCACTAACAATTGATGATTTGACAAAATCCCTCAAAGGTATGAAGTTAGAAAAGTCTCCTGGCTGCGACGGACTTCCAGTCGAATTTTATCAAACATTCTAGCACATATTTGGTCCAGTATTCGAAGAAATAGCAGCTAGCATTTTTAAGCAAGGGCATCTCCCTCCATCGATGGCCCAAGCATATGTTCGGCTTATATACAAGAGGGGTGATAGAAATAAAATACAGAATTATACACCAATCTCTCTACTCTGTGTAGACTATAAGATTATTACACGGGCACTACCATTAAAACTTGGCGCAGTCCTAGGCGAAGTAATTGATGATGATCACACGTGCTCTGTACCAGAGTAATAACCAGAGAACGATATTAAACAACACATTGCTTATACGAGACCTTATTCAATTATCTGAAAAGGATTGCATCCCAGCAGCAATAATAACTTGATAACGAGAAGGCGTTTGACAGACTTGAATTGGACTTCTTGCTTAAGTCTTTAAACCATATTGGCTTTGGTTCCAGATTTATTAAATGGGTCAATATTTTATATACTGATATAACAAGTTGCTATTTAGTAAATAATCACGTATCTGAACCTGTAGTGTTGGAACGAGGTGTCAGACAGGGTTGCTCACTGTCTCCGCTTCTATTCGTCATAGCTATGGAATCGTAGGGGGCCACATTGAGGCAAAATAATGATTTTCAAGGAATATGTATATGCGTGGCGTAGAAAGGCCACTAAAGGTGTCTCAATATGCAGATGATACGACTGTGTTTGCAGGTAAAAATTCAGACTTTAGAATTTTAAATGGAGTATTATCATATTTTCAATAGGCATCATGGCTTACAGTCAATAGAGACAAACCTAAGGCATTACTTTTTGGCGCTTGGAAGGACAGAACTGACAATGTTATGGATATTAACTGGTCCGATGGTGTCATAAAGAGTTTGGGTATCTACTTTAGTAGAAAACAGGATGCAATAATAAACTGGGAAGAAAGGCTATCCAAGCTAAAGTGTGCATTAGTAAATTGGAAACGACGTCGCATAACTGTATTTGGCAGGACATGTGTCCTTAATAATTTAATTTTATCTGGACTGTGGTATACTGCTTCTGTAGTTCATATGCCCAAATCAGTAGAGTCAAAGATCAACACGTTACCTTTGTCCTTCTTATGGGAGGACAATGCCCATTTGGTATCGCAGTCAATCCTCACCAAGGAAAAGCATGATGGAGGCCTGGATTTGGTTACTGTTTTAGCAAAGTGTACTTCGCTAAAACTGAAATTCTTGAATAAGTTACTCACTTCAAACTCATCTTGTTCAAGTGTTGCAAGGACACTTCTACAAAGGTACGTAGGACCATCTCCAGTAAAATGTTTATTTTTGTGCAATAAACTGCCACCTAACCATCGGAAGATACCAAACGTATATAAAGAACAGCTCGAAGCTTTAAAGATATTTACATGATCAATGCCACAACCCAGTTGTTGGGAAGATGCCATAGAGCAACGTCTTTGGGGCAACGAGTTGATTCATGATAACGGTGCTGTATTATATTTGCCCTCTATGGCCAAATATGGCATTCAATATTTATGTGATTTAGTTAATCCAAAATCTCGCAAATGGATTGCGATGCAGGATGTAGCAAGAGCAACATCAATGAGGCATATTGATGCCCAACGCTTATTTCTTAGATTAAAGAATGCAATACCTGGTGAATAGTTCAAATTGCCGAAAGCACGTGGCAACAGAGACATGGTGCAACCAACATTAGTATTGAAGTCAGAGCATATAAAATACAACATGGCATCTAGAGCCTGGTATGGAATGCTAATGCAAAGTCGGAGACAGACTCCTGTTGCAGTTAGGCATTGGAACACTTTAGGATGCACGCCAAAGAACTGGAAAAATGTGTGGAAAACAATACATCTACCTTGTCTACCAGCAAACGCACGGGTCCTGGCATAGCGATTGCTCCATCAAAGGCTATGGGTCGGCCATCTGACTTATATGTGCAAAATAACAAGTACAGACCGTGTTTAGTATGTAATACCGAGGAGGAAACAATAGACCATCTGTTTACACAGTGTTGTATAGCTACAGGCTTTTGGGTATATATCAATATGCTCCTTGCTCAATTTGGAATCAAATATGTGAAATTAATGGCTGAAACAATTATGTTCTAAGATTGCTCAACTATCGGACGAATCATTAATAGCAAGGAGAAAGAATTGTTAGTAACCCTGTTATCTGTAGGAGGGTGGGCCATTTGGAAGCATCGGTGTTCAGAGACCAGAGATAAAACAGGAAACATCCACCAAAGAGCCATACAAGCTATATTTTAATCACTGTTGATAAACTGCATTCATTGTGAATTTTACAGGCTAGTGGAACACGGAAAAGAAAGTAGATTTAAAGATATATGGTGCAAAACTGGCCTAGTATCAATTGAACATGGATATCTAAAAATAGCAGAAGCAGAACTTGTATAAGCTAGCACACTCTGCTTGTTGTATATTGATATAAGGTATTTAATTTTATTTAATTGACTTAATTTTAAAATGTTAATGTCGTAGGAGATGATAATTTCGACGAATAACCTAACCTTGGGAATCGGTATATTTAAATATCAATTGAGCATCGCGTCAATATTCTGGAGGTGATCCGACTTTCGAGTTCGTTAGGTCAACATAGTATGATATCTTATATATATACATTTAACATCCTGTTGCAAATGTTTACTGTAGTTGTATTTGTTCCAGGGTAATTTACAACAACTTACAATGAAGTAAATTTAGAATGTGAACCCAGAGCGCCATCCATGTAGTCATAGTTTGTATGCTTTTGCTTTGTGCATTTTACGACTTAAAGGCTACTAAGCTTGCTCGATATTTAAGAATCGGCCAACTGGCGTCAATGAGTGACCATTTGTTACTTATTGACGAGTCACCTCGCCACTAGTTGGCGAGCTGCACTCGCCATTTGGGCCCAATACTATACGGTGTGCTACGTTAAACGACATATGATCTACTTAGCCTGCCGGCCATGAATCGGCTAAATGGCGTCAATGAGTAGCAGTAACTTACTGCTAATTATTGATGAGTCGCTTTACCACTTATTGGGTAACTATGCTCGCCATTTGGGCCTACTACTACACGGTGTGCAAAGAGTAATGGCTTTGTTGAATTATATTATGTTATCAGCTCTTTATTAAGGATTTTTCTATGTAGTTATGCCATGGGTGTGGTATATGGTAATAGAGTATTTTAGCTTGCACTGTTTTGAAATGTTACGTTTGTATTGTATAGTAGTAGTAGTAGTAGTAGTAGTAGTAGTAGTGGTAGTAGTAGTAGTGGTAGTAGTAGTAGTAGTGGTAGTAGTAGTAGTAGTAGTAGTAGTAGTAGTAGTAGTAGTAGTAGTAGTAGTAGTAGTAGTAGTAGTAGTAGTAGTAGTAGTAGTCAAAGGGAACACACGTGTCTTTTGGCTCTGCTAATATCGTTGATTTTGAACGATTTCTACTGCTCAGTTATGCTCCAGTTTTGTCCTGGCTCTGTATAAGTGTATATAGTTTTGTTTTGGAATATTCTTTTTTGAAAGTTTTGTTGTTTGAAGTCGGCTTTTACAGCGGTAGTGTTTGCCATTGTCTTTTCGCAGTGACTGCGAGAGCCATTGCTCACTGCGGCGTCTTCTTCGTTTCTGTCCTAGTTATTGTCCACGTTCAGGCGTTGTTTTGGTGGTGTGTGTTGTTGGTTAGCAGCCGGATCATTTTGGGTTGCTCGTTTTCTTTCACCCGCTCCCC
The DNA here is from genome assembly GCA_034401795.1 of Chaetoderma sp. LZ-2023a. Lineage (NCBI taxonomy): Eukaryota > Metazoa > Mollusca > Caudofoveata > Chaetodermatida > Chaetodermatidae > Chaetoderma > Chaetoderma sp. LZ-2023a. The sequence goes on along the minus strand of CM067372.1, from coordinate 160,789,397 downwards.
AGGCTATACATTTATTGTTATAGCTATTGTATTGAGCTCGTGCTGACGCGCTGTGCACTCCTGCATAATGTCTAGTGTTTACAAGCAACGGCTAAGCCTGCGGGTTACGACAGCGGGGTTGAGTGTGGGGGCTATTGACGTCTATCACGGTTTGAAAGATATCGTCGGCTCTGGTCCCGCAGTACTGAAAGGCCTCATTAATATGAAGAGGAACGTTTGGAATGTTACCATTTGTTCTGAGGAGATTAAAAACAAGCTATTGGAAGATGGGCTGGTGGTTAATGGAGAGGCATGTAAGATTCAGGAGATCGATTCTGATAAATTGCTCGTAAAGATCAAAGCACCTCTAGAAATACCCAATGAGCGTATTAAATTGGAAATGGCAAACTATGGGGATGTGTTGTCTATAGAAAGTGAGACATATGATTTTGACCGTTCACTAGAAAATGGCGTGAGGCGAGTCTGGATGCGGGATAGTGAATCGACATTGCCCAGTGCATTGCCGAGTGCACTGTCTATTGACAATGCATTCTCTTTACCAATATGGTACCGAGGGCAGATCAAGACATGCCGTATCTGTAGTAGTGTGACCCATCTGGCGAGCGCCTGTCCCCATAAGGACAAATGTGTATTGTGTGGTGGCACTGACCACTACAAATGGAAGTGCAAGGTGGCCACAAATAGTTTAGTGGTGGGCAGCCAAAATGTAGATGAGAATAAACAGGAAAAGAATCAAGTTAGTGAATCTGTTACTGTAGCTAATGTACACAATCTGCCCAACCCAGTGTCAGTTCATGCTGAAGATTTGATAGATGTATTGGAAGAAGGGTTACCTCAAACACCAGTGTCAGTGGCCAATCATAATGTTACAATGTCATCAAATGTTAGTGCAAATCCATCACAGAATGACATTGATATGGAAGATGATCAAGATGGCGAACTCGCTCGTTTTTGCCCAGGTCAGACTAAATTCAGGTCGCTATCAAGAGAAAGTGAAACAGATTTTGCACTAACGCCATTAACTGATACTGATAGTATTTTGCCAAATACCAAAGCACAACCAAAGGTTCTTAAATGACAGATAGAAGACCTGAGTTCTGGTGATGATGAAAATGAACAGGAAGATATAGATGATTCGATTTCAATAGCAGAATCTGATATTTCAGTTCAAACACAACATTCTCGGCGCTCTGATGCGAGGGTGGTTTACCGGTCTGAAACTGGAGGAATTTTAGTACCATATGTTACTCAGAAAGGTGTACGATATAGGCCTATGCGGAATGATTGTGATATTGCCAAATATCAACAGATAACAATTGTTTACCTCTCAACCTCCGATTTCACTGCTAAAATGGGCAAATGGGCCAAACAGGAGAAGGGTTAGAAACCAAAATCTAATTAGGTATAATGTCCAATATATACAGATTCTTTATTTTTATGATTATTTGTACATTAAATTGTAGCGGCCTCAACGACATTTTAAAACAACGATTATTGTGGGAAAAATTGCTGCAGCTTAGGGTTGATATTGCTCTGCTTCAAGAAACAAGGCTCCGAAGCCCTGAAGTCATCGACAGTTTTAAACAACTTGCCCAAGGTTGAGCTGTTTACATCTGATGCCACTGAGCCAAATGCAGGAGTTGCTATTTTATTTTTACCCAAATGCCACTGGTCCATAAACATCATTTCAGCAGATACTGACACTGTTGGTCGGTGGGTTAAAGTCACATGTGACGTCTCTGATACCAGAGTAAATATTATGTCGAGTTATGCCCCAGCATCTCATGGGCCACGGGCTGCATTCTTCCCCAGCATTGCATCCGTGATCCATGATTGCTCAGAAAATCTTATTTTGGGAGGTGATTTTAATTGTAACTTAGACAAGGATAAAGATAGACGTTAATTATGTAATTATAATGACACTATAATGACACTACTCATTATCGCTTAAAACATATTTGTGATGCTGAACATTTACTGGATAGCTATCGGGTTTTAGAACCCGATGGTTGTGATTTTACTAGGGTGACAGCTAATGGCCAAACAGCATCTCCCTTGGATAGAATATATGTGCAAAGATCACTTAAAGGCAATCTTTCACAGACAAACATAGGTCCAATAACTTTCTCATATCACAGTGTAGTTTATATAAGCATTGGCAATGCTGACTGGATAAAACGTGGTCCTGGGTTTTGGAAATGTAATTGTTCTTTATTAAATGATACTGAATACCATCGTCACGTACACAGTTTTTGGGACTTTAAAATGCGCAACAAGGGTGATACAGAAGATTTGATTTCATGGTGGGAAGATGTAAAATTAGGCTTTGTTCATGTATCCAAGCAATTTTCTATTAAAAAGGCAAGGAAAATGCGGAAGGATGTGAAAGCACTTGAGCACCTATTATTCCTACTTTCCCGTAAGGTCGCAAATGGCGCAGCTCATTTAGTTGATTATCTGAATGAAATAAAATGTAAACTACGTGCGATTGAGGAGGAAAAGGCTGAAGGCGCCAAAATAAGATCTAGAGCTCAAATGTACGTAGAAGGAGAAAAAAACACAAAATATTTCTGAAACCTCGAACGATTTAGAGGTGTAGAAAAATTGATTGGAAGTTTACAAGTAGATCACCAAGTGCTTAGCTCCAATACAGATATATTGAGTGCTGTACAGAACTTCTATCAATCTCTGTACAGATCAGAACCTATTGATGAGAAAATAGCAAAAGATCTGCTTAATAATATTCAAGATAAGTTACCTCCTTCATCAGTTGATATATGTGAACAGAACTTAAGTTTTGATGAAATAACAAAATCCCTCAATACAATGAAAGCTGGCAAATCACCAGGAGGGGATGGGCTTTGTGTAGAATTTTATCAAACATTCTGGCATCTTATTGGTAAAACATTCCACGAAGTTGTCAGAGAAATCTTTCATCGAGACCATCTTTCCGAGACAATGTCACAGGCATATGCACGGTTATTATATAGAAAGGGTGATCGCAGTGATCTGAAGAACTATAGACCCATTTCACTACTTGGAGTCGATTATAAAATTATATCCAGAGCTTTGTCATTAAAGCTTGGTGGTGTGATGGCAGATGTAATACATCCTGACCAGACTTGTTCAATTCCAGGAAGATCTCTTTTAACTAATGCAATGATGATTCGGATAATATGTATGGAGCAATTGTCGGATTAGACAATGAAAAGGCATTTGATCGACTGGAATGGGAGTTTTTATTTATGTCGTTGAACCACTTAGGATTTGGACGAAATTTTATAAAATGGGTTCGAATATTATATAGAAATATTTCCAGCAGATATATTGTAAATAATTACGTTGGTCAACCTGTATCATTAGAGCGTGGTGTTCGTCAGGGTTGTTCTCTGTCACCACTCTTATTTGTTATAGCCATGGAATCCCTAGGTGCAACGTTAAGACAAGATATCCACTTTCAACGTCTGAGCATACAAGGCATAGAGAAGCCTGTTAAGGTGTCTCAATATTGTGACGACACCACTGTCTTTGTAGGACATGATCAGGATTTTGATAGATTGAATGTCATCTTACAAAACTTCCAAAGAGCATCTGGTCTCAAAATGAATAAAGACAAATCTGTTGGTTTATTTTTGGGTCCTTGGAAAACAAGAACTGCTCAGCCAATGGATATCACTTGGACAAGAAATTCAATCAAAATCCTAGGAATCCACTTTAGTAAAAAAGACTTTGGTTCTCGAAATTGGACAGAGGCCATTGCCAAACTAAAGAAGACAATTACAATGTGGCGTCATAGACAGCTGACAATTTTTGGACGAGCTTTAGTGTTAAATAGTTTAATCTTGTCGCAAATATGGTATGTGTCCTCTGTGGTGCATATGCCAAAACATATTGAACAAGAGATTAATAGAATTGTGTTTGACTTTATGTGGGAAGGAAATACACATCTTGTCTCACAAAGAATATGTACAAACGATAAACTTCAAGGAGGTCTAGCTATTCCAGACATCAGGAATAAAAGTTTTTCATTGCGATTGAATTTCTTTAATGATTTGATCCATAGTGACAATCAATGGGCACAGATATATCGATGTCTCATTGAAAGATATGTGGAACCCTTTTCGGCAAAGTCGGTTTTTTGGTCTTCTAAACCACCACCAAATTACACACGCATTCCTAGTCCATATCTGGAGGTTAAAAAAGCATTAGATGGTTTTGTGAAAATGGAAGACTCGCCATTATACTGGGAACACGCACTAAATCAGCAACTTTGGGGGAAATGATAGAATACTACATAATGGTGTGGTTCTATACTATTTCTCATTAGCTAGACATGGATTAAAATATTTCTCTGATCTTGTTGGTGCAACCACGCATGAATCGAAATCCCTACATGAGATAGTGCAGACAACCAAGCTTCGACCAATCGATGCACAACGCCTTTTAAAGCGGCTGCAGGTAGCCATTCCTAGGGAGTGGTTTCGCCTACCCAAAGCATCTATGACTGTTGAAACACCAAAACTTATGCTAAAATATGGGGATAGAATTTTCACATGTTCTGTAAGATGCAAGTATTGGTACCACATGTTAAAGCTACAAAATCCGGCTATTCCAAAGGCAATTGCTGCCTGGGAAAATTCCACTTATTTCCCGGAAAATTGGAATGATGTGTGGTGCAACATTCATTTCACATATCCCTAATAGAGCCAGAGATGTTGTTTGGCGATTAATCCATAGAAGGCTATGGGGCAGGCTCTCTCCTCAAGAAAGTAGGAATTACTGAGAGTGACAGGTGTTTATTGTGTTTAACAGCAGAGGAAACACTCGTCCATTTATTTGTGGATTGCACTATTATTGCTCAGTTTTGGACATACATCAAACGTGTTTTAATTACGTTTGATGCATCGCAGTTCCAAATTGCACCTACCGAAATACTGTTTCACGACCTTGCTGGATATAATGCAAATAATGATGTTAAAAAGATCGCATTACTTTGCCTTAGTTTAGGCAACTGGAGCATTTGGAAATACCGTTGCTCTAGAGCCTACGATGTACATGACGATCCTAGCACTATCCACTTTACGAAATTAAAAGATATTTTTGATTTCTCGCTTGCATATTGTCTACAATGTGAATACCATGCATCCCTGAAGGGAAATAGCCTCCATCGATTTAAAGTCAAGTGGTGTAGAGGCGAGATGTTTTCCATTGATTCTGGGCTATTAGTTATTTTGAAGATCGTGTAAAGCTGAAATAAGTAATGGAAAAATGGAAAAAGACAAATTTGCAGATTCAATGCAGCTTAGTAGTTCCTTAAAATCTTTTCAGGACAAAATGTTTTGGGCGTGATTGGACTGGATTGGAATATAAGGCAGCAATGCCTTCCAGTTCAGTTATGTTCCTAATATTCAAACGGATTTCTTGCTAGGAAACATGTTTTCACTAGATTTTGTGTTGTTTATTTTAGTATTTGAGTGTGTGGATGCTGTTGCTGCATGATAGCAACAGCTTCCGATCAAATTGGCTTTAAGTTTTTAACAACCACAAAATTAACCTTGAAAATATCATGATTAATAATTCAAATAGTGTTTATAGTCAACCACACGTTCTACAGGAATGTTTATTTTTAGTATCATTTGTTCTGGGGTAATTTTCAAACCGTCCATTCAATGTAAATTAACTTGGCTTTTTCATTTTATGTTTTGTAATTTGGTCTAATCATGTATTCACAGTAGCCAACATATTCATAATATGGTAATTTTTTTAACAGTTTTGGAGATTCATGTGTGTACGGCAATTGCATCAGGGTATTTTGTAATAAACATAACTTAAGTAGTCCATATTAATTTCATTGTATGAGCACCGTTTCCTTGCTTTTATAGCAATGCAATAATATGATTTATATAATGTTTATAAATATATTTTTTAATTCATAGAATTTATTTCTACATAATACTGACGTATACTGTGTGTTAATTAATTTCCCTACATCTTAGTGTTCTTTGTCAGTAAAAAGGCTTTCCACACGATCCGTTGATCGCGTTACCCAAAAGAAAAAAAAGTAGTAGTAGTAGTAGCAGTAGTAGTAGCAGCAGCGGCAGAATCATCATCAGCAGCAGTAGTAGTAGTAGTAGTAGTAGTAGTAGTAGTAGTAGTAGTAGTAGTAGTAGTAGTAGTTGATATTATCAACACACTGGCTCAGAATCTCCAATAATTGAACAAATTATTTGGTGTATCTTACTGCCTGAGATTTTGTTTGAGGAAAGCCATATGGCATTACAGCTAACCATTTAATGACTACATTTGTTCAATAACATCAAAATATTTGTTTATTTATTTAATGTACCCAGCGTTTAGCATTGGATTTAGAACGACCTAGGTCTAAATGTGGCATTGACTGTGCGCGGATTAAACCAGTTCTAATCTTACCAAGTTGCTCATTATAGCGATTTAGCTTAGCTATAACGGTAGATTTTGCAAAATTCACATTCCAGATCGCAAGGTAATTGTCATCATCTGGGATAGCTGGCTTACACAACCAATTCAGTCCTTCCACTAGGCCCATCAAGGAGAGTTTCGGCATCTAATGCCTACGCAGCGTAGCAATATGGTAGAATCATTGACTCTCAACAACCTACTTAAGTTATGATCAAATATGTCACATATCAGGTAAAATCACAATTGAAATGATGCAACTCTATATCGAAAATCCGATCTGTCACTCAAGTCCCCGCGGTCATACGCAACTATGTAACATGTTAGCAGAAATCACACTCGAAATGAGGTGGCTCCGTTAGGGATATCATAAAATAAATCAAAGGTGTACCAATTGCATTACTTTGGTGAATTTACAATTTCATAAAACATTCGATTGCATATTTCGATAATAATTTGGCCGGGAGTAGTTGCTGTCATAGACTATATAAGCATCTTGAAATTTAAATTCTAGAAGAGATTCCAGTTTCGATGTTTCAAATCGATTCCAGCACACGTAAAATTGAAAATTGTGCGGTATTGAGTTAGAAACGAGCGGGGCATAGCTAAAAATAAATCCCCACCAAAGTACCAGCAGCTGGTATGCTAAACTGTATGGCTTTACACGCGTAATTGACTTAATATAACTTAGTAGTTTAACAATTAATTATAGCTTAGTAAAATATTATCTGGACCATTTTGAAACTAAATTGCCAGGTTTGTTGATAAGATCTCGCTGCTTCCATCTCTCATCGCTATGGCAAAAAGAACCCCAGATGTATGGGTTAAGAACAGTGTAGAAAGGTCATGCACATAGCTGCTAGGTTTTGTTGAAATGATGTGGCATTAATCTACACATCAATTGCAATGGTCCGTGGTTCTTTGTGTTGCTTTTCTAGTCTATGGCCGCAATAGACTCTGAACATGTCAGTTACGCGTAACATATTTCATAGCGCATCACATCACATTAGAGGAACCCGTTCCTAGCTATTCCACAATCAATGTTAGCTAATCTTTGCACACTCTTTGCGCAAGTTGGGATCGATTTACGAACATTGACCACTGGAATATTATGATCCCATTTTCAGAGTAATTATAAACGTAAGATGTTGAATGTTTTGAAATTCAATTAGTTGGTTGCTGTTGGTGCTTATGGCAGCAACAGCGACCAGTCCAATTAGTTTCATAATTTTCAACATAATGCTTTTAAAATAGTAAATCGATAAAAGACTTAAATTTCGTGCATTTGTTAAATTATATGCGTTTTGAATGTGACGTCAAGCTACGTGTCACGTAATTGATTATAACGTTATATATTTGAATGCCAGATCGGACGCATTCGTGCAGACACATACTAAGAACGCATCGGAAGAAAGTATGTTGTGAATACTGTAGTGCTTTCGCACAATATAACATTATATTAAGCACACATACCTGAGCCTGGGACCCAGCCGGTTCAAGTCCGGCTATTAGGCCAGCTGGATTACATCTGCCGGTTTCTATGCAGAACTGGTTCCACGTCAGCTTTGTGCACTCGATTGGTGAACCAGGTAGTCTAGAGTGTTACCAAGTTCCACAATATTCTTCCGTGTTATATATTTTAATATCGGGCAAACAATTTAATATACTTTCAGACATGATCACATTGTATCTGAATTGAGTAACGAGGTTGCGGTTGAGGATAGCAAGAGACAGGTGTCATAGAGAGACATAAACAAGACAAGAATGCCACATCTCCAAATTGAAATGATAGACACGACGAGGATGGCGATTGCAAACAGAGGCACACACTCACGATAGGGAGCAGTATATCGTGCACCAGGAGTGTTAGTAGCCAGAAAACATGCAGATGGGCTCGAGGACCAGCATATTCAAGCCGCAAGAGTATCGTGAATGCTGAGCAGGAAAATGTTACAGTACAAAAAGATGAGTACTAGATGGACTATCATGAATATATACAATGATATAACAAACAATGGAACATGTGACTCTATGAAGATGAACTTCAAGGTCAGTGAAAATATTATAAAAGCATACATGACATATGGGTGGCATCGGGCCAAATACACATTGCCGCGCAGTCTTCATGTGTACATGCATGTGATGATTACCGTAAGCTAGTCATGACCTGAACAGATTGTTAATCACGGTTTTGCACCGATGTTTAAAGATCAAACCCTGAAGATATGATTTCATCGGGCCGAACAAACATTGCCACGCAGATCTCATATCTTTAAGTATAGAATGCATAATTTCACATTAGAATGTGAAACATATGTTATCTAAATTTCAGAAAGTGCCAATCTAAACAACACTTTAATCACAACGTAAGCAAACTACTACATGTATGTACGTATATATTATCCTTATAATATGAATGTGGCCAAAAGTGTGTTAAATGTAAACACCTCTCCACGGGCCTCATGGACAATCTAATAAATACATTTATTTAATGAATCAAATAAATGTGATGAGCACGATTTCAGTTATGTGTGTGTGTATTGTTACTTAAGGACTTGTCCTACGCTGTGTACTAAAATTATCAACATGGAGGACATCTATGTTGTAAGAAAGTGTCTCAACTAAGCTTATCGAAACTAAGTGTACTACAAGAATTCTCCCAGGGCCAGGATAATCAGGCCACGGGGAAAGTGTAAAACGACCAATAACAAATAAATATTTCAATCAAAAAGTATGGGCGAGAGTTTGAACCAAATGAGAAACGATTGAATTACTCAATACACACTCATGTGAATGTATCCACTAAGACCTCAACGATGATTGTAGTTCCTGAACATGACAATGAGGATTATTATCAACGGGCCAGTCGAACTTTGCCAGAGAGGATATTAATTCTCAGGCCCAGATACTAAGTAGGAATGCGATGGGAATATACTTCATGGACAATACTAGAATTCAATAAAGAAATATGTACGCATCATCCTCAACGGCATATGTGACCGAGCTACGAGAGGTAGATGCACCTATAAGGAAGGAGTCTGAATGAATCTCCAATGACCAAATCATTCAAGTCTAATGGAGATACATTTTATATTTCAAGGCATTTGGATACGGTACAGGTATTTACAAAGAACTGTTTCCATCAAATGAATATGCGGAATCAGAAGAGTGGCTTCCAAGGGCCAGAGTAGCCAAGAAACATGGAGGAAAACACCATACACACAATCACCAGTAACATGGTAACATACACCAGGATCAGATACCAAAGACTAGACAATCTATGATGAGACTTCATCTTTGGCGCCGACACATTTAAATCGGTCAAGCCTTCACCAAGCAAAATGCCCTAACTAAAATTGTATGTCGATAAAGGAGCCAGGAAACTGTTCTGATCTGATGAACATATACCAGGCATGTCAGGAGGCTCGTCTTTCAGTAATATAAGTGCTGCTGATGGCAAACTCAGTGGACACTGGTATATGCTGACAGTCTCTTCAACATAAAATAGCTCAAATTGCACTTGCACATTATCGGGTAGCTCTTCTTTCACAGATGCTGAATGAGCTGCCACTGAATCCAACCTAGGTAGTTGGACCCTGACAGTCTTGGCAGAACATCGCTCAAACTGTCCTTCAATATGACAAGGAGCGTGAAGTGGGGAGCCTGCATCAGGAGGCTTCGCTTTCACTGACATATGTGTCGGTGACATAATCATCTTCAAATTGTGTGGCTCAAACTGTTGCATGAAATGCATCGGCAAGGATACACATGTAGGTCCATTGTGAGCTGGTGTCTCCTTCACGGACACAAAGGCTATAGGTTGGGAAGGGAACACTGATAGGGTTTGCGGTTGATGCATCAGGGCAAGGCGTGAAGTGGATCAGTATTTGATACGGCTGACATAATGTGACCCATGCCATGTGGCGTAGCAGTGGTTGGTGTTGATGAAGGCATCACAATGGGAGTGCAAAGCTCATGCTCACGGAATGAAGCGGAAGGTCGTATCTCTGATTTGTGCTCCAATACCATGCATTGCCGACACACAGACGATTCTACCAACTCTAGAGCGACCAGTAGTGTCAACGTTTCTTGATCCATAGCGGCAAGTGCTGCTCTCTTATTAGCAACACCACACAGAAAGCTCTCGATAGCAATGCGTTCATGAACACCATCTGGGGAAAGAGGATAGGCATCAACGGTCATGTCGTCGATCAGGTCGGCGAACTCGACCAAGAAAAAAACACCTTGTTGTATGACCTGCAACATGCGACGTTGACATCGCATATCCTCCAACCATCACTGGTCTTCATGATGCCCACTACGCGGAAATGATATTACCATGGACATTAACAATGCTACTTCTTCCCTCCATCAAATTCAATGAAGCAGATGTGATGGTATTGGAAGAAAGAAGCCATTCAAGGCAATAGGACATGGGGAGTGGAAAATGGATATTCACATGTATAAATAGGTTTTCGTCAAATCGAAATCAACAGTGAAACGACGAAAAACACATGTGTATGTGAAAAAACAGTCACTTTCTGACATCTCAGATGTTACAAACAAATTTATTAAAGTAAACTGGAAATACTCATAGTAGTGATGGATTGGTTTAGCTAGACACATTCACAATCACAAAGCGAGGAAATTTGACAAGCGCTTCAAATTAATGCAAGAAAGCTACACCAACATATCTTTGCGACTACAACATATTATATTAACAATGACAAAATTAAATCTTACTATCACTATGGAATATAGGTCACGTGGTCTTACAATACGTGTGAACGGTTACCAACAATAAATAGGAAACATTTGCTGGAATGGAAATGATTGAAGGGTTACTGGTTTCTAATGTGCAACAAGTGTACTGATAGGCGCATTAAATGTCATATTTTCGTGAGGAATGCATGTTACATTTGAAACATAAAATGAATTTGAATTTTAGCAAACACACATTTCATGTCACGAAAACATATTACATTTTAAGCATTGCGCTTTTTGGAAGTAAATATTCCTATAAATTACCAATTATATTACCTGGTAATTGCAACAATAATGATGTAGGTCTGTAGAGATTTCAAATTAGATGAAATTGGCTCATTTAGAGAAGTTGCATGGCCTTACTTGCAGAACGGAAATCGTTTGTTACAAATATTTTGACAACACAGCTTTCGGTTGGAAACGCATGGTTATTCGAGATTCTTGAGGATTTATCAAAATATTTATGAACAGTAACAAAATCGTGATTTCATCATATTACTTTCCTACCACCACAATATTTGAAGTTGACTAAAGCAGAAACATTTGAAAGTCAATAAAACAATGAAAATACAGAAATATTTCAGAAGTACATGTCAAGATGGCGGGAAATGTAAAAGGAAGAGAAAAGATAGAGATAAATAGAACCGCAACCTTTTTCTTTTTAAAATTTAATTAATAATGGTCGTCAACCAATTTTTCCTGACACCAATTGTAGTGCTTTTGCACAAAACGACATTCGATTAAGCACACATACTAGGACCCAACCGGTTCAACTCCGTCTTTTAGGCCAGCTGGATTACATCTGCCGGTTTCTATGCAGAACTGGTTCCACGTCAGTGTGTGCATTCGATTGGTGAACCAGGTAGTCTAGAGTGTTACCGAGTTCCACAACAATAACTTTTCTAAATGTTTGTTGCCAGCATGCATTCCTGTCCATAACAGTGTCTTCTGACAGCGAGACGTAGAGTGGCACAGCCGACACCGTAGCAACCCGTTCAGCGGTGAATAGTTCCTTCCCGCACCAGTAGTGAATCGTGTCAAATAAACTGCGAGGCCACATTATCAGATGTTCCGATTGTCCTCGCCCTTGCTGTATTTACTCAAATGCATCAGCTCGCTATTCAACTTGGGATCGTTCACAAGTCTTATGGCGCATTTTCACCGGTAGCTTGGAGCAGCTTTATTAAACAGCGTTATTATTTTTAAACTATCTAAACTAAGATGCGACCGTCTGTCCGCTTTTAGTATGGGTAGTACTACATGTTGGCACCGTTTGCACTGCTCTAACCATTTCCTCGCATCCGGAGGCCCTGCAAATCCGGTGGCATGTAATCAACACGTTGCACGTATTTTGTCTGTGGCTATGTTAGGTGTATTAGATGCATTCACGACGTGTATTATGTGTGCCTTGCTTCCCTGGAAGTGGCAGACATGGAAATGCTAGGGAGCTAAATGATTCATAAACTAATCTTCCATGAATGAATAGTTCACAACAACAATGAAAGGTTCAACGTTGAGGTGACGTGCAAAACCATTCGTATTGAAAAAAACAGCATGGTCTATGGATATACATTCACAGAGAAGGATGTGCAATGTATGTAGATATATCCTTATTTTCATTAATAATATGCCTACGATGGTGATGATGACAAGTTCGTATTATACATATTGGAACTGTGTGGCACCGATGGGAAAGTCCTGAATTTAAGATTGAAATTAGTGGTTAGCGGTGACTTGTGTTGGCCCACATGTGCATACCATGCCAATTATCAGATTTTTCCATGGATACTTCGCAGCTGCGCGGACTTAAATAGCTTTATTGAGATACATACGTAGCATCGCGTATACGGGTTTGCCGAGCGTAGCCAGAAATGGCCGAGCCATAGCTAGAGGTGAGCGAGCCATCGCTAGAAAATGAGCAGGACAGAGCTAGAAATGATTGGGCCATACCTTGAAATGAGCTTGAAATGAGCGGACAATAGCTAGAAACGAGTGGGCCACAGCGAGAAGTGGCTAAGCCATAGCTTTAAATGAGTGGGTCATAGCTATAAATGAGCACGCCATAGCTAGAAATGAGTGGGCCATATCCAGAAATGAGCGGGGCATAGCTAGAAATGAGGGTGCCATATCTAGAAACAAGCTGGCCATATCCGGAAACTACTAAGCCATACATAGAAATGAGTGGGTAATATCTAGAAGCGAGCGGACTGTAGCTAGAACTGAATGGGCCATAGCTAGAAATAAGCGGGCCATAACTAGGACGAGATCCCTTTCTTTAATGTCTTTAGTTTAAAATAAAGACTGTTAATATCAGTGGTACATTAAAAAAATAGGGCTGTCGTGGCCTGCAAATGGACAATCCTCAAGACAATTACCGAGGCCGCTTTTGGCACGCTTCGCTATGAAAGGCGTAAACAATTAATATCCGTAAAGTGAATAACCTAATTAATTCCCCGCCATATGCTATCTTTATCCCTCCAACTTATGCATATTATTTTCTGTCATCTGATCCGTTTTCAAAACAAATAGGTGACAAATAATTAGTAGATAGCCACATTAATACGCCAACTATATGTCTATTACAATGTATATAAATTCACATCTGTCCCGCGAGTTTGTCCAGTCTGAAGACGTGTAGCTCATTGCTAAGCCTTGCTGATAAGGTTTAACTAAGGGCGTTCATATCCTGGGTATCCCCATGCTGTTATCTCAAATGGAGGCGAACAGGAATCACGCAATTGTATGTCTGAGGTTCGATGGCATGCTATATGGACTATATTGATCCGTTTGAATAGGAGCGCAACAGCGCAATGCGGCTTCGTATGCTACCAGGGATACACAGCCTAATGCCCATTTCTTTATGTTACATTAACCTTTTACAAATCGACTTTTCTGTATCGCAATTCTAAGACACATATACAGATTTGCTAACAATTAGAAAGGAATTTGACTAGAACTTCTTGCTCTACCGAATGAAATGCAAAACAACGCATGCCAGAGGTGTTGTGGAGGGTGGAATACACTATTATTATATTGCTAAAACGGGCGATGATAACGAAGTAAGCAATCATATCGCTACACAAGTAGTATGTAGAATTATGGAAGATATGTTCTGAATGAGACGGGTGTAAACCATGCACTCGAATGTTGGGCTGTTTCTTTGACAATGTACTGACAAAATCCTGGCCTGATGTACCTATGACCGCACTCAATTTCGTCTTCGCCACTGTCAATGTGTTCTTCCTCAGTTCCCACTACTGTGTGTGCTGTTTGCCGCTGTTGTTTACATAAATCCATGGATGATGTCCATTAGTTCAGTGCACCGAAACCGTTTAGTGTACTTTTATTTATCCCTGTAAATCGATTCAAGAAGGGCACAGTTGGTGATCTGGTTAGTCGCAGTGATGATCACCACAGGTCAGATCAGATACTGGATGTTCACGCAGCTTTCCATTCGATTGAAGAACAGGACAAGTGTGGGGTAAATGTTCCCAATAATGAAGCCACTTCCTGCCAATACACTGAAGAGATGCCGCACCCATCCGGCGGTGTCTCAAACTCGCAAGGAGGACAGTATATGCGTATCACCACTGCCTATTTCTACCAATTCAATATATTGCCATCACGGATATGTAAATTTATGTTTCCTCACCCACTAGGAGATGACCTCTTATCTTATTTGCACAGAAGACACAACCGCCGCCCCCACCCCACCCCGTAGTAGTATCATAACTAAAGTATGTGCATCATTGATATTTGGATCATAATCTTAGAACATCACTGAATAGACTATTTATGGATGACTGCAGACTATTGGATATAGTGCCTTATAAAAGACATTATGCAACTGAAGCGCATGGCCGCCTAAAACATACAATGGACTTTTCCCTTTTAGCTATGCCACGTCCATCTCTAGCTACGCTCCACCTACACCTCGATCGTGTTAAGATCGCTCGATCTCTGAACTGCCTGACTATCAATTTCGAGAAAACTAATTCCACTCTTTGGTGTTGCTGCCTATATACAATTCGTGCAACGCGTCGGAGTATTCAGCGTTACCGACGGACTAAATCGAGTCATTCATGTCATAATTAATTATAACGTCATCCTACCCGTCAGTTAAGTATGTCGTCGTCTGACGTCAGCTGATGGATAGATACACATATACACTTTATGGAAACCAATCAAATAAGAGCAATAGGTCATGTTACCACGCTGAGTGGTAATAATATGGCAATGACTTTCAAGAGCATTGGGAAGGATCTTAACCAGTTTGTCCTCCAAAATCTCAAATTTAATCTAAATCTACATATACGCCGTTGAATAATCTAAGGCTAATTTGACAGGAACCTGTCGCTACCCAACCGCTTCCAGTTAAATCAATGTCAAACTATTCAACATACTAATTATTAATGCGTAAAGGGCAGTTGGTGTTTCGTATCTCACGTTCAATGATGTATATGTGTGACTCATATATAACCAGATAGCATGCATGTGTTCAAACGGACGAATATGTCCAGGCATATGTCCAGGCATTCCTATGTGATAGTCACAAAGACAATAATTGCATTCGGGATCAACATCTAATTTCCATCTAAGCAATATTTGATAATTTGATGTATATACACATCTACAACACACCCAAGCTCCGTAAGAACTGGTAATAAGAAGCCATGCAATTTGCACTACAGCAAGATACTCAAGAAATTCACGATATCTGATCATAATGGCCCCCAGATATACACCAGGGTGGCTAAACAAATTAGAGAATTGGACACAATTTAAACCAGGACGTGTGACAATCATCGATCTGCTGGTCGGCGCCTTTGGTCACGTGTGCATATTGGCTCGGCGAGAGCGAGGAAGCAAGTGTCGCATCATGAATACAATTACACGTGTTTATATGGCCACAGCGTGCTTCCTTTACATTATATTCCAGGTGGGGTAGAGTAAATGCATGTGTACTACTTCTAGGAACGGGTAAACATTTGAGTTAGATGAACTGTCAGTACGCGTGGGAATACATCTTTGATGTTTTACTTGATCACGTGATAATGGAATTGGTGTTTAGTTGCTGGTGAAATAATGCCATCTCTTAACTTGTTGTTTCACTATCGGGCATGGGATTGGATGATATTGTAACTGCGTCATTGAATTATTTCCGAGAAGGGGGTAGGTTGTCAAATCGATTTGAGTTTGAGAGAAACTCAGATTAAACCTTCTTGTGTCAGCAGCTTCTCCAAGCACTCAAAATGCAACTTTTTTTTTATCAATTAACCCCTTAACTTGTCAAGATTCTTCAAGAAACTTGACATAGTTCCTCAGTGGCCAAGAGAAGACTGTTTTTTATCAAATTACCACTGCAATTTACTAGTTGTATTTATTCATGAACAAAATCTAGATATACTATTCATGCATGTGTTGATATGGTATATGTTGAGGACAAGTATATTCATTCCTTTGGGGGAACTCAGGTAGGATTTAACCCAGTACACCGACCCTAGCTACCGAAGTGCGTTTAATTACGCTTACGCGTAAAACAACACGTTGCCCAATCTTATGGCATATAGGTTCGTGTGTAAGTCATACATGTATGCGACAAATGGACCACTCCAGTCTTAGCTAAGCCCCGCCTACCTCTAGCTAAGCTCCACATACGTCTTGCTCGTGTTGGGATAAATCGACCCCTGCACTCTCTGAATCTCAATTTCCAGAAAACTATACAGGTAAGCTGTTGAATATTTTGAAACTAATTTAACTTGGCGCTGTTGCTGCCCATGTTAAATAGTAAAGCCATGCCATCCGTACAGGAACGCTTAGTCCGTGATGAATTACGCGTCCTTGACGATCGTGCTTGACGAACTTAGCTACGTCCTTTATGGCGTAATTGATTATGACGTCAACTTACATGTCACGTAGTTGATTACGACGTCATATGATTAACTGAGAAGGTGAAATCCGCATCAACATGTGCAGCAATATGATTTGAGATCCAGCACCATGACAGACAATCTTAATGATATGAGCTTTGGTATTCATGGCTCCTTGTCGCGTATTGCCATCGCGCCGCAAGGGAAATGATGTATTGTTTTCAACTATGTGTGTACGTTTCTGCGCACGTGCGTGTGTACACACGTGCGTGCGTAGAGGTGCTCCCGTCGATGCTTCTCAAATCTGCGGATCCTATCCGGCTCCGCATTTAAAACAACGCAGGATTGGCTGGTGGAAGAGGATTCGCAAGCTTTGGCTGTGAGCTGGATTTAAACCAGATCCGGATCCCACCCATTTGTGGGGTTATGGATATCTCGAAAACTGCTGGTCTGATTTTGGATTAATTTTAACACACGCCTATGTGTCGTCATAGTCTAAAAGTCCACAACTTTGGCTGTGATTCGATAAATACGGAAAATATGAAAAATCCGAAACATTTTTCCATGGCAAAAGAATTTAGAACAGCTGTTTGCAATTTTCGATTGCCATTCTTCTACTTGATTCTACTCGTAGTGTGTTAGGTTATGAGTATAGTGTTGCAACGAAATACAGAAATCGAAACATTACCTAATCCTATCATAATAATTTATAAATAAGGAGCGGTTTTGTGAATTTGTTTGCTTTAAGTTTCAATTGTAATGGCACGTACGGCGCTTGCTACCGTTCCAACCCATGTGTGTTTAACCAACTGCCCCCTGAATTCCAGGAGACTCAAATTCAAGGTAAGTATACATTTATATATGTGTGGATTTTGAAACAAATTTGACATTAGCATAGGCAGCAACGGATCCCGGTTAAATTTGTTTCAAAATTATCAATATGAACATTATTATATATATCTAATGAATTTCGTGTATTGACCTTTCTGATGCAGATGACACATGTATAGTCAAGATGAAAACGAATAACATTGACGTTATTGCTGTCACGGCTAGTATGCATCCACGAGATTCCAAGATTTGGAATATTACTGTAATATTATGCCGGAGTGACAGAATTATTCAACTGTTTTGGACTGCAATAATATTAGTGTTGCTTCATCATTATAATTACTATGCATCTCAAACTTCGATGACGCAATGGACCTTTCCAGTTTTAGCCATGCCCCGCTCATCCCTAGGTAAGCTTCACCCACACCAGGCTCGCGTTTGGATCCATCGAACCCTGCACTCTCGGCACCTCAATTTCCAGAAAAGTATATAGATTTGCTGTTGATTATTTTGAAACTAATGTGACTGGGTGCTGTTGAGCTGCCAATGGCAGCAACAGCGACCATTCAAATTAATTTCATAAAATTCAAGAGAATGTTTCTTAAACAGTAAAAACATACAATTCGTACAACAAAGATTCCTCCGTCTTTAATTCAGTCTTCGTGACGTACGTATATACGCCATGCATGGCGTCATTGGTTATGACGTCATCATGCCCATCACGTAGTTGATTATGACGTACTATGATGGATGGAGAAGTTAGATAAATCCCTTACGCAAGCACAATCAAAATAAGCATACTATTTACTGATTGTAACTATATCGTGGAATAACTCTACGACGGCATGCGTATTATTTTCTCTATAACATTTGTCAGAGGTACGACTAAAACAATTATTGCGTATTGAAGACAGCGTTCTGACAATCCAAGAACACAATTCTCTATTTTTCTCAAGAAAGAATACTCATATTAGAATGATGTTTACCTAGCCCCGTTAACTCATTTCCTAATGGGCATGTCTAGCCAAGTTAATATCATTCAATATCATCTTATTTGCGGTTACGCTGAAACGAATATGCAAGGCAATGTTATGGCAACGATTTGCCTGAAAATGTGTTAAATGACACGCACAACATTAAAGACTGAACTGAAGTGGATGTTACTGACAACAGCAATTCATGTGCGTCAAACTGTTTTCGAAGTAATGAAATTATATCCTATATGGGTGGATGAATGGTGACGTAAATACAGGCATTAACCCTTTTTAATCAGGCCTAGAAATTAATGGCCTTCAGGATATGTTAGTAACAACACCTAAGAATGGACGAACAAAGATGAGTTAGACAATGGAGGAGTCCGTTTTAGCTTTGGCGTCCCCCCCCCTTCTCCCGTCGCCTCGCCCCCCCCCACCCTCCACTCCCGATTTGCCCGTGTTTGGATCAATCAATCCCCGTACTAGCTGTATCACAATATCCGGAAAACTATAGAGGTAAGCTGTTAATTATTTGGAAACTAATTCAACTGGGTGATGTTGCTGCTTATTGCAGGAGCAGTGATCGGTCAAATTAATTTCAAAATATTCAACAAAATGTTTATTAAATAGTAAAGTCATACTATTCGTACACGTAACGGGCAATTAAGGGCATATGAAGGAATAACGTGTGTCATTCATGACATAATTGAGTATGACGTCAGACTACCAGTGACGCAGTTGATTATGACGTCAACATTTTTACTGAGGAACTGGATTCATGAATTGTGAATATAATTGACCAAGAAATAATACTTATTACATATCAAAATACCGTGAAAGAATATCGAAGTGAAATGAACTCGACATGCCCGTTGTCGCAAACCGGCACGTATGAGACATGTTATGTTAGGCATGGCTGGTCTAAGAAAACTATCATATTTTACAAGGACTTCCTTACGTTGTTAGAGACTAGAAGGTGGTTTCTGACTTAAGCATTTGGTAGGCGTACGGTACTCGGGCTGCTCGTACATTAAGTGTACTCCTTTTTAGATGAATGGTCAAATGTTGAAGCGTACATAATCAAATCCCCGGCATGTGCTCTCTTAAGCAAACATGCCATGCGGCTCGGGCATTACACGCTGGGATGCATGATAGTACGTCCTGGTGATATCTATGGTATAAGTATGTAATCTGGATTGGTAATTCACAATTGAACGCACGATGAATACAGAAAACACAATACGTTCACAATTGAATTCGTTGCAATACTTTACAGCCATATGACGTGCGAGTATTTAATGACTACAGGATAGTATTAATACACACAGTAATATTGAAACACGGAGGATGCTCAATTCAAACATAACTTCCCCATGTGCATGTTCGCGCTTGGGTAGTCCACACTCAGGGAAATATAACTCGTGTTTGATGTTCCATTCTGCACATTTTATCGATAATTTATTACCAAGGCCCACCATTTTCGTAGAATACAATTTTACAGCTGAGCGATTACATTGTTAACGAGACAAAATGGGGCACTTTCCAACTAGAATGTCAGACCGCTATCATCATTATAAGTGCATCTGAAGCATTTGGTGCTACGGTTGACCATAGCCACACTGGTAAATGGCACGGAAAGGTTCTTATTACTGGTACATGGGCACACAGTTCATATAACCAGTGCCTTGTAGTGATATACGTTGTTTCCCAAAGTGCGCATGCATTAACAGAATAGATGTATCCTAATTGAGTGATGATTCTATGATTCTCTGCCTATTCAGTAAGTTGATGGTTCAGAAATAATAACTTGCCAAAAGAAATGACTAAAATACACCATCACTCGAAGTTATAAAACACTGGGTACTATAACGCCTAGTGGCCCGTTACTGGAGGAATCCAGTTTAGCTATGCCAATCCCACTCATCACTTCGCTCGTGTAGGGATTGATTGATCCCTGTACTTTCTGAATATCAATTTCCAGAAAACTATGTAGGTAATCTGTTGACTATTTTGAAACTAAGTTGACTGCCAACAAAGGCATCCTTTCAAATTAGTTTCAAAATATTCACCAGATGCTTATTAAGTAGCAATGGCATACACTTCGTATAACAACGCTTAGTTCGTCATCAATTAAGCATTCATGACGAACTTAACTACACCATTCATGCCGCCATTGTTTATGGCGTTATCCTACACGTTGCGTAGTTATTATGGCGTCATATGTTTGATGGATAAATCGGAAAGTCCCATTATGGAATCGCATTGCTTTTCGCATAACGTCGACTATGTAGCAACTTAGATTATGTACTCATAAAACGAGATGCATGCCCTTTCTGCTACCATCTACACACTAGAATATATTTAGCAGATGTATTGCGAAAACATAATAGTATATAATATATAAGAATTCGATACACACAATGCATGGTAAGGGTGTTAAATGCGTTTTCGTCAGACATCAGTAAACTGGGTGATAATAATGCACACACGTTGCAATCGACAACAAAGGCTTCACATGCCTGCCAAAAGTGAGTCTTCTAATGAATGATGCCAAGCGAGATTAGCTAGACATGGAGATTGAGAAGCCGCCATGTTAGTGCTGCGTCATGTGGAGAAAGGATAATACGTGGCGGCTGGTTTTCAAATGGAATTTGGTGGCACCAATCCAAACATCAATCAGAAAATGTACAACAACTGAGACGTCTTGCCAGGATACACTTCCAAAAGGAGGCGGTATATTTCTCTGGGGAATATATCTAGTTACGTGACTTTTTCTGTGGTGTTCATTTCTTCCTTAACAAACGACAGGAGAGATGCCAGTAATCTATTTGATTGATAGATCGGATCCCTCCATTAACCATATGCTCTATCGAGACTGAGCCTCAGATATAGCTGCCAGGTTTTCAAGTCTAGTACAAGGAAAATAATGACAACAGTTGAACGTATCCAGTCTCTAGAGCTGTGCTAGGTGCTCATACTGGTACGTGTAGCTATTATTTACTTAAACTGTACGTACCTATTATGAGATTATTATAGCATATCAATACGCTGTTATGCATATGCTAATTATGCGCCTAAATATATAGATTATAGTTACACAAACTGTATTTTTTATAATAACTGCAGTTAATCTCGCAAAAGCGGAAATTCACACACTCTATTGCCAGGGAATGATGGATCAACTGTATTAATCAATCATATGCCGTCATAATCAACTGCATGGCATGTAGCTTTACGTCATAGTCAATTACATCATGAAGGGTGCGATTTAGCCCAGCTGTACGAAATGTATATCTTTAATATTTAATAAACATGTTGTTGAATATTTTGAAACTTTATTTCAGAATACTTAAAAGCTTCCCTATATAGTTTTCTGAAATTTGAGATTCAGAGAGTACAGGGATCGATCGATTCCAACACGGGTAAAACGTGGGTGGAGCTTAGCTAGAGATGGGCGGAGTATGGCTCAAACTGGATCCCAGCCTTGTCCACAGATACTTTTCTTTTCTTCACCACCTTGTAGCCACCTTTCCCATAGTGTATATAAGCCAACACTATATATGTTTCCCAGCAATACAAATGCCAAAGAATAGAAGATTGCCTATTATGACTGGAGAAAACGTGGTAACTAGGATAATATGTGGCACATGCAGAGTGGTCATTATACAGCGAAACATATTTACACATATGTTAAAATACATAGGGATAGAATGGAACTTTCCTGTTTATCCATCAAACTTATAACGTCATAATCAACTACGTGATATGCATGATGTTGTCATAATGAATTATGTCATGAATGATAAAGATAAGTTCGTCACAAACGCGTATTGGTGTATGGACTAAGCGGCGTTATAGGAAGTGTATGTTTTTACTATTTAATAAACATCATGTTGAATATTTTGAAACTGATGTGGCTGAGGGCCGTTGCTGCCATATACAAAAACTGTGCCCCTTCAAATTAGTTTCAAAATATTCGAATGTTTACGTATATATTTTCAGGAAATTTAGATTCAGAGGGTGCAGGGGGTCGATCGATCATGTGCGCGGCTTGGGTGGACCTTATCTAGAGATGGGTGGGGCATAGCTAAAACTGGATTCATTCACTGCCCACAGGTGCGTTTCTAGTCTTCGGCACCTGAGAGATACATTTCCGTGAAATATACTCGGAGTAAAATTTCTGAAAATAAGATTGTTTAAATTATACACTTTTAGAGGCTTAAACTGTGAGCCTATATGTAATGAAACGAAATAAATCTTAACATATAATGATTCCATTCCATATAAATTAATATGCTTTTATAAGTTGCGAAATTGAATTAAAGGCCCGTGGCTCTACTTCAATTTCGCAACTTAAAACAGTATAGTAATTTATATGGAATGGAATCATCATATGTTAAGATTTATTTCGTTTCATTACAGATAGGCACATAATTTAAGCTTATAAAAGTATACAATTTTAACAATTTTATTTTCAACCATTCCGGTGTGCACATGTACCTTTAATGTTTCTAAGCCAACAATTATTTAGGATTACTCGCCAAACAAATACCAACGAATAGAAAATTGTCGATTATCGCTGGAGAAAATGGAGTGATTAAAGGTAGACAGTAAAAATATGTGAAGCATGTAGAAAGGACAGTATACAGCGGAACATATTTGCAAATATGCTAAAACCATTGAAGTTACAAAGGAATATTTTAGAGTCAGTGCGACTGGTTGTTCATTTTGTACAAATGAGTGCTCTAGGAAGAGTTTTCTTGAAGATGTATGGTGAGTGTGATATGTAAACGATACATTTACAAATGACTGCGTTATGGTGAGAGTGACTGATACATTATACATCTGTATAAGAGTGGAGTAGAAGGCATGTGCAAGATGGTGAGGTATAATAACTGAATCTATGAATTTCTTGTGCAATATCATCTCTGTGCTGCTGGTGACATGGATGTTGACGTCAATGACGACGAAGATTATGACATGGATGTCTACGGCAGTGTCTAAGCGATTGTAATGCTGAAGATGTACATGCTAGGAACCACTTATGAATATTGTGTATATCAACATAAACGCAATGCTAGTATGTTAATGGATGGATCTGATTTGTCATTCAAGCATCTGACGTCATAATTAAATCCGTCACATGTTAGCTGATATCCCACTCAAAAGGACGTAGCTCCTTCAGGAAAATCGAAGCGTTCGCCACGAATGTATACGCATTGTATATCTTTGCTGAATTTAAAATGTATTAGATATTCTGCTGAATAGTTTGCAAGTAGTTTGTGTTGAGAACCGGAACTGCCATCTTAGCTCTATAGCTAGCTTGGGAATTAGAATCTGATATTTTAATTTAGTAAACAATTTGTTGAACGTTTTGTCAGTAATTTGACTGCAAGCGCCCCTAGTCAAATTATATTCAAATTATTCAACAGCTTATCTTTATTGTTACCTCGAAATGTAGATTCATGTTTTAAATATTAAAAGAGATCTCAACTCGCAAACCAATTTGGCGGAGCCTTGCTAGAAATTGGCGGAGCTTAGGTAAAGTGCATTCCTAGCAGCAAACATCCATAATATCCGAGTGAATGCGATTATATGGCAGTCATTCTAACCTCACACGGGTGTTTCTGACAACGAAACTTGCTTGTGTATCAACTAAAGCAACACATCTAAGTCATAGTACTAATATGGTGACAGGGATAATAACACACACATAATTAATAAAATATATATTACGCTGCATATTCTGCTACTAATTCGGTTCGAAAATATTCTCGCTAGAATAGTTTTAGAAATTATAAGTAATTGCAATAACGCACCATGATGATGCTATTTGAATTCAGATTCTGAAGCCTTATTCTTTGTGATCTTAAGATAATGAGATCACAAAATAGTGGTACATGCTCATTCCCCGAGGCGCAATCAATGGCGCACTGGGCGGGAGGTGAGTGGGGTGGTGGGGTGGGGTGCGCCTCACCAGCAATCCATTCTCCAGCAGCGTTCGTCAACATATCGCCATTTGTTGATGGTTTCAAACCAAAGTTGGCAAATGTGTCCATATTGACAGTATCTACTAAAAGCTTGAACATTAAGTGAATACATTATTTGAAGATGGAGTTATGACCCTTGCAAATTTGCGCTGTATGTGATTTTTAAAGTAGTGCATCCTATGTGAAATTAAATTGTGGCACATTTTCTTGATGTTTACTATATTCATCGTGAGATTGTTGATATTAGCAAAACGTACCAGATTCCAGATAATCGGGTTAAATTGTTAATATGGTATAGAGTTCGAGGCATTTATTGTAGAAACAGAGGTCTATGGAAACGATTCAGAAAGGATAGAAATCTTAAGATGGTTTGATCTATTTGCACGAAACTTAGTGGTTGGGGAAGTCTGAACGCAAGCTACCAGCTTGATATGGACTAGGCCAGTTTGACATAGTTTCTGGAGAATATATCCCAAATGTAATTTATATCTGGCCGGTTACCTATATACAAAGGTGCCACCCGCCAAGTGTGGTCCAAATGTATAAAGAAATAAACAAATTACTTTCTCTTTTCTATTTTTTTCATGTACCTCAATATGCCTACTCCAACTCAATACGGGGAGACACCGCTGTAATATATAAACAATTTAACTCAATTCTCACCAGCCCGAAACACATTGCCAATAATAACAATCTCCCATTGTTGACAAATATTACATTGAATAATAAGATAATACACCAGTGTTACACTGACAGGATATTGGCGAAAATCGTGTCATGTGAATTTCTAAATGCAAACCTAGATTTGTATCACGATCTCAATGACCTTGACCTCAGACTTCAGCATGTCTTTGTGCTGCCTCGACTGGCTGAGGTAATGGCAATGCTTAGTTATAATAATTTGGCTGAAATAAAGGCAAAATGATCTAAGCAGAATAATCTACCAGTACTGTTTGTCAAATGGTGCAATGAACTTAACCCTTGACCGCAATAACAGTTTGCTTCATCCCTTTGCTACTAGGAGGCATATGTCTAAGTTGCGTCCCAATACGGTGAAGTCATGCACAGAGATAAGACGATTTGTTGAGATAATCAAACATCTTAACCATAAAAACTATAATATATTTTAAGTGTTATACCAAGTTCAAATTGACCGTAACCTATGACCTCGTGATATCCCATCATTGCGCTACATCGGCTTGATAAAAGGAAGCATGTGTTCACATTTTCTCCAAATAGGGTGAACCAATCCTGGGATAGAAGACAATATATTGAGCTAAGCGAAAAACTTAACAGTCAAGAATTGTTTTATACCAAGTTTAAACAGACCTTGAACTATGACCTAATGACCTCACCACAAATGCGCTACATCCCTATGACACAAGAAACCAGGTATCAAGGTTGTGCCCCAATAGGGTGAAGCCATGCTGCGATATTAGCCGATGTGTTGAGCTAACCATGTTAACCATGCAAAATAGTTTTATAACACGGTAAAACTGACATTTAACCTTGACCTCATGAACTCAATATCATTGATATAATGAAGCAGGTGTCCAAGTGTGGTCCCAATATGTTGAAATAAACCTGAGATATAAGACAATATGTTGATATAAACGAAAAATGGAACCATACAAAATAGTTACATACCAAGTGCAGCGTGGCCTTGGACTTTGACCTCATACTCATTGTGCTTCATCCTTCTGGTATAAGGAAGCATGTTCCCATGTTTAGTCTCAATAAGGTGAGCCAAACACGTGACATAAGTCACTCTTTTGGAGCTTAGCGAAAAACGTAACATAAAGAATAGTTAAACATTCAGTTGAGATTGACCATGCACTTTAAACGCATGACCTCACAGTCATTGCGTTACAGACCCGTGATATAAGGATGCGTGTGTCTAAATGTACTCCCTCTAGATGAACGAATTCTGAGCTATAAGGTAATATGTTGTCCTAAGCGAAAATTGTAACCGTTAAAATAGAGTTATATACCAAGTTCAGAGTGCCCTTGAACTTTGACCTCAGGACCTCAGCATCCTAGCGCTACCTCCCTTTGATATAAGGATGTATATGATACTACCAAGTTTAGTCCCAATAGTGTGAACCAATCAGGAGATATAAGACAATAGGATGAGCTGAACGAAAAACGTAACCGTAAATAAATAGAGCTGTATACTAAGTTCACACTGACTTGACCTTCAAGCTCATGACCTCAAAATCGTTGCCTTCCATCCCTATTGATATAAGGAAGCATGTGTCCAAGTATAGTCTCAATAGGGTGAAGCTATGCTCAGATATAATACATTATATATGTTGAGCTAAACAAAACACGTAACGGTTAAAGATAGATTTTATACAACGGTTACAGCGACCTTGTAGGTTGACATCATGATCTCAATATCATCGTATTCCATCCTTTTGATATGAGGAAGCAGATGTCCAAGGTTAGTCCCGATATGATGAAACCATGCCGCCACATAAGACAATCTGTTGAGCCAAACAACTCTTTGACCATACATTATAGAGTTTTATTCCAAGGCTACAGCCCCCTTGAAGGTTGACATCATGACCTCAATATCATCGTATTCCATCCTTTTGATATGAGGAAGCAGACGTCCAAGGTTAGTCCCAATATGATGAAACCATACCGCCACATAAGACAATCTGTTGAGCCAAACAACACTTTGACCATATATTATAGAGTTGTATTCCAAGGCTACAGCCCCCTTGAAGGTTGACTTCATGACCTCAATATCAAAATTGCTCCATCCGGGTGATATAAGGAAGGATGTGTCCATGGTTAGTCTCAATAGAATGAACCGATGCCGAGATGTTCGCTCAACTAAGATTGGACGCTGGCAAACAGATAAACAGACACACAGACTAACAGATAGATGGCATAACATACCCCCATCGATATGTGGGCGACAATTTTAATGTTCGCTAAAAAAAATGAGCCACAAATGTATTTTCCATAGAATTCAATAGGTAAAATACTATAGGTTTCAGTGCATTCCGTGCAGCGAAAATGTGCAACGGCCTTATCTCTGGTTTGTTAGCATGGGCTAATAAGTTCGGATATATTATCGAGGTAACCTACTTACCCAGAGTACAGATCGGACATGGCCGACAGTATAATCGGATAACGGTATCACGTGGTGCACATTCTACCTGATTAACCCAGCTTCAAGCGACAGTAAATGTGTGCACATGCGTACACAGGTAAACCAGCCACGTGATGTTAGACTCATAGTCGTGCATCAATTGTGGAATATTTTGCTTATAAGAAACATGGGCATCATTTAGTGTACACCCCTCACCACAGTTTAGAAACAAAATAGAGAACTGGAGTGTAAAAATGAATGGTGGTATCACACTCACGAATACTGGTTGACATCACATGCCCTTGGCTGCCAAAAGTGCGTTATCTAATGATTGAGGTCACAGAACATGTGCAACTAAAATATTACATTCTAATTTATGCACCCGATTTACTACTATGGCAATGTGATGTTCAATTGTATTTACTTATGCATTTATCGTAAGCCTTATCTCTGCGCAATGTGATTTTAAAATAGGACGCACTGCGCAGCTAATAAAGACACGCGCACAGTTAATCCGGGAGACTGTATGTTATACTACCTTAATTGAAATCCAGGATAATATATCAACAGTGGCAATTTCCACGCATTTCCACAATGGACAGATAGGAAATTGTCGACAGCCACGGCAAATACCTTTTCCGTATTGCTTTTTCTGCTACAAATACTGAGAATTATTTGCTACAAACGCGCGATTAAAGAGGAAATGGGTTATTTTGCATCGATCAACGATTGCGGCTAATACTAGCTATTGTCTTCTCAGATAACTGTGTGGTCTATGATAGATTTGACAATTATGTGAGATGGGCTGAGAGAATAGTGTTCATGGGACATGCCTAGGAAATGGTATTATTTAGCTGATTTATGTTGCACTATTGATCATAAGGTAACACCGGTTCCTCTTCTTCAAGAGAAAGAAATAGAAAGAGTTACACTATTATAAACTAACACACACCTTGATAGACAGCAACGGCTCCAAGGCAAATTAGTTTCAAAATTCTCAAAAGAATATTCCTTACCGTTCGCATATCAAAGTTTCAAAGTGTTAAGCCATGTGGCCAGGTGGTTTACTTAATATATGTTTTATATTACCCTATTCCATTCCGTACCCTATCGTACGAGCGACTAATAAATACTGGGTCCGTGTGAAAGGTCACATAAAAGTCAAATTGTAATGGTTATGCGAAGGGGTAAAACGATTACATCCATTATACGCAGTTAAGACCGCGGATTGACCACTATTCTAGGTATTACCACGTCAAGGTCAGCAACCAGTCGACGTTATTATTTACGCGAACACAGTGATATATGCTGGACTATTATTATTTGGCCCAATGTAGGCCCGATGAGTTACAGTCTGCCACGATTACTGCACGGGCTACTGTCATGTATTAAGACATGGTAATGAGCACACCTTAATTGCTGGAATTATAATGTTCATAGCTCGAAACACTGCCGGTTACCTATATTTTGCAATGCAGATTTTTAAGAGAAGCATGCCGGACTACGAATGGATACCACACACACACACAGCTCATCCAGTGCCATGGATATGCATGGGCAGGAACGATTGTTAAATAATCACACCCATGGGAAAAATCATAGTCAGTGAAATCATGTTTATAAAAACATTATGCCAGTAATGTCTATGTTTATAAAATAATTAATATTTCTTCAGAATAATAGTGATTCTGTGAATTCTATCTTTAAATTATAGGAATAGATCCTAACACGTGCACAGCGTGGGCGGGGTATAAATAAACATGGGCGGGGCATAGTTAAAAACTATACTTGTACACATGTATACGTTAGTCTTTGCACACGTATTTGGCATTCTGCTGCAAAAATGTAGTGATACTATGATAGCTATTTAGCTTATTATTACGTGTAGACGGTGGAATGTGGTTGTGTTGGAAAATAAAATAACAATTTATTAACACCCGACCCCTTGTGTCAACAGCGCCTCAACGCGCTGAAAGTGCTACTCGTTGCCATTAACCGAATACCAAATATTTGTGGACTCTGTTGACGTCTATTTGCAGATCAAGAGACGACTATTTTGTAAAATTATCACTGGAATTTACAGAAAGAGCATTTTAATGTCATTCAAATGGATATTTCTCAAATTCAGTGTAGATGATGTTTAGGCTGGCGTTAGCATTAAGACGACAATGAAAACTACTACTTTTGCTTGATCAGGGACCATTTGCATGCCAAGCGAACACTATTTTTAAACATTACCACAGAAATGGCTGGCGTGGTTACCGAGCCATTCATCGAATTGGTTATTTTGCAAAACTAATCTTTGCCTACAAATGGACATTCATAGAGACCATTGCAGAGGACGTTTTGACCGGACTGGCCATAATATAATTAATTGAACGCAAGGTCGTGCAACTTGTTTACCGACTTTTTCACGAAGTTCCAATTTGACCACTGTCTGGGACAGATCAATATCAAGCGACAATCATTCACCCTTTGATAGTCAAGATTGGCTAAAAAAACCGAAATCTGTCATCACTAAATGCCCATTTGCCGGCAAAGGCAAGATAACCTTTCGAAAGTTTACCACTGGAATGGCTGGCACGTTCGGTGAGTCAGCCATTGCAGTGATACATTTACAAAAAAAAATAGTCTTCTTTTGACATGCAAATAGACTTTCAATAAATGCATATTCTTCAAGACGACTATAGAGACCGCCTTGGTGGACTTGGCCGTTAATGAGTTGACCAAAGGCCGGCGGCGATCAGTCCACTGCGAGCTTAGATAGGCACCACAGGCCACGACATTCATAGTGATAATCTGTGTTGATAAGATCACGCTTGAATGCTTAACAGTAATTCGCATCTATGTGCCCTGACCAGGAGTGTTGGCTTTCAAAGGAATACATATGTGCTGTCGTCGATGTTACGCGCGGATACTTAGTTAACCCTGGTGACTCTCCTAAGTTGTTCAAGAAAATGTACATTTCCTCATAGAAATCACCATGAGTAGACAAAGAGATGATTGTTTTTGAAAATTTACCATAGCAATTACTGGCAGTAAAAATAAAACCTGCCTCCTCTTGGTTGCAAATTGACATTTCTCAAGAACAATGTTTTGGAATACTTGGGTGTTAAAGGGTTAATTCAGAAATTGGATAGCATTGATAGACAGAGAGCGTGGCGATAAATTTGGAGAATTAGTTTGTCAAAAAATATATAATTTTCTTTGTGGGCTATCTTACATTTTTCGCAAATTTTATAAAATGTTTGCCGTGTAAACGCTTACGATATTTTGTAACCGTGTACACGCCACCGGAACAAGTACACATGTCCACGTGTACACGTGCCCGGCCCTATGAGAAATAGATGGGGAATATCTAGATATGGATCCTCTGTTGCTTTGGAAAGTACCTTTCCTGATATAGCTATGCCCCGTACATCTCTAGCTAAGCTCCACCCACACTTCGCCCCTGATGTGATCGATCGCTCCCTGGCCTCTCTGACTATCAATTTCTAGAAAACTATACAGGCAAGCTGTTGAGTATTTTGAAACCAATTTCACTGCTTGCTGTTGCTGCTTATGGCAGTCTATGGCAGCAACCGCGCCCAATCAAGTTAGTTTTAAAACATTAGACAGTATGCTTATTACATAGTAAAGACATACACCGTGTCGAACTATTAACCTCTTAAGACTGACTAAACCATGCCATTCATGCTGTAATTGCTTATGACGTTACCCTACCCGTCACGTAGTTGATTATGACGTCATGTGATGGACGGATAAACTAGAATGGTCCATTGAGGAGCTGGGACGTTATTGTTACGCCATTTGGAGAAAGGGTGATACGTGGCTGCTGATTTTCAAATTAGATTCCGTGGTATCAATCCAACCATCAATCAGAAATTGTTATCCGATTAACACATCTTGCCAGTCTAAACTTCCAGAACAGATCATGTATACTTCTCTGGGAAATGCATCTACGTCCATGGGTTTTGGTGTGTGCTTTATTTCTTCGTTCACACGCGACGAGAGGGATGCCAGCCATGTTTGCCAGATTCATACGAGTTAACAACGTGATAAGACCTCATGATGGAACGCAATGATATACAGGCTATGAGGTGACAGTTTAAGGTCACTGTAACTTTGGTAATAAACTCGACTTTTACGATTAAGATTTTGGTTTAGCTCAACATGTCGTCTAATATATCAAGAATGGTTCAGCCTATTAGGGCTAAGCGTGGGCACAGTCGCATGCTACCTTATATCAAGGGGATAACGCACAATGACATTGAAGGCATGAGGTCAAAGTTCAAGGGCGCTGTGAACTTGGTATACTACTACACTTTTTATGGCGTTTACTGTTTTAGTTTAAGTCAACGTATTGTCTTATATCTCAGGATTGGATCAGCCTATTAGAACAACACATGGACACTGTCGCACGCTGACTTATCTCAAGGGGGTGGAGCATACTCCTATTGAAGATATGAGGTCAAAGTTCAAAGGCACTGTGAACTTGGCATAAAACTCTATTCTTACGGTTGGGTGTTTGGTTCAGATCAACACATCCTCTAATATCTCGACATGACTTCACACTATTGGGAACAAACGTGGGAACGTGGTTTCTTATAGCAAGATGGATCACGATGACAGTGCGGTCACAATGGCAAAGTTCAAGAGCATCGTGAACTCAGTATAACACCATGTGTGTACTGTTAGGTGTTCGATTTAGCTCAACATAGCATCTTATATTTCGCCATGACTTCACTTTATTGTGACGAAATTTGGACACATGATTACATATATCAGTCACATGGAGCACACTGATATTGAGGCAAGAGCGCAAGGCGCTATTGTTTCTGGTTCTGTTTGTGGTTTTGCTCAACGTTTTGTTTTATATTGAAGGGTTGGGCCGGCGTATTGGGACTAAACTTGGACACGTGGTTATTTACATCAATCAGATGCAGATCCTAATTAGGGCATGAACTCAAATCCCAAAGCCCACGGTGACCTTGGTATAAAGCTCTATTTTTTCTGTTAAATTTTTGGCTTAGCTCAACACAGTGTCTTATATCTCAGTATCGGTTCACCCTATTTGAATGTAACTTGGTCACACGTGCACCTATGCAAGGTGGATAAGGTACGATGATATCGAGGTCAGGGGTAATGGTCATTGTAATATTTGTATAAAATGCAGTTTGATTCTGCTTAGCTCGTCTGGTTTTTATTTCATAATTGACAAACTTATTGGAACTAAGCATCGTCGTACACTTTACCTCAACCAGTAGGAGTAGCGCAGCTATTCATACTTTTGAAGTCCAGGTAAATGCGATCTTGCTGTATCGCTAGATTTGCATTTGGAAATGCAATATACTAAGATTTTTGCCGATACCCCCGTCAGTGGAACAGTGCTGTCTCGATTAAGAGTTTCTTTTTTCTTACACACATTTTATTTTGCTTGCCATTATGCTACCATGAGGAAAGATACACAATGGCTGTGTGTACATACTCTGAGATATATGTTGTCAGTATCAGTGGATACGGTGAATTTAATATACCTTTTTAATGTGTGGTAATAAAGGAGAGCTCCGAACTATCACACAATAAGCTGTCACCATAGTCAAAATACTCGACATGCTAGCTGATGTCATATTCCAAATGTGATATAACCCTCGATTTCGATGAGATCCTAAAAATATTGTACGAATTCTGGAGAACATTTTGAAACTTATTTCTTTAGAACGCTTGCTACCATCAATTAGTTTAAAGAATGCTCAACAGTGTTGCTCTAAAAATTACTTTGCACTTTTGATTTGACGAATTCGGTATTCAACGTATATACATCGATTGTAAACACTCACAACGTTGGCGGAGCGTAATTAGAAATGGGCGGTCATAGATTGAAATGGTTCCCTTAATTAAAGCAGCATGCGCTATTCTATCCATAACAGAAATCAACACAGATTAGTCATATGGTCTCAGTTATGCCACCACTAGCTACAATTGAACTACGCTTAATGCGTGCGATTTTAACACACATTTCCTAATAATAATGTTCTAATTGTAGAACGAACTTCGTATTAAGTAGATAGGTCTTATTGTTTACTTATGTTTTAATGCTCGATGATTCACTAAGTAATCCTTTAAAACAAAAATGCCAAAACATATTTATAATTTACTAAACATTATGTTGAATATTTCGGGACTAATTTGACTGATAGTTGTTCTTGCCTACATGAATGGATTCCAGCAAAATTACCTTTAATATATTCAACATCTTACTTGTATAGTTATCTTGGAATTGAGATGTGATGAACTTAGCTTACAGATTGTATCCCGTAATGTATTTGGTGAACATCTATCCATCCAGACGTCTATATATAGATATATATGTATCAAAATTGAAATTTCAAAAGAGATTTGATCTTTGTGCTCAACGCATTAGCATTTCATGAACTATCTTTAGAATGTGACAAAATAGTGTACACGCGGTAGACCAAAATCTCACAATCTATAATAAACACATTAGTAATCATCGTGTCATGGTGCCCTTTGATACAACATGGGTTTATTTTGTAACTGAGCCGGCTAGCAAATACGTTGATCAATCAAAAGAGCAATGTTTTCCAACGTTCTGGGGAGCTGTATTCCAAAGGTGTTCTTTACGTTTCCGCACTTCACATCTTTGAGTTTACGCCACACATTTAATTCCATGTGACTACCTAATGGCACCGTGGTTATTTGTATTCACTGCCATTTGGGAGCAAGACGCCTAAACCAGCAATACAGTCAGCTCTCTCATGACATGTACATGGAGTTGTAACTCAAAATAAACAAATTAAACACGATGTCGTAAATGTATCAGGTCTAGGTAAATATGCATGTATTCGTGTATAATATAGCTATAGAACGCGATAGAACAAGTTTAAAACTATAATGCATTTATGTCCCAGGCATGTATTCGTCAGTCACCTGATGTGCAGGCCACGCTCCTTACTTCATGAAAATAAGATCTAAATAACGTACTTCAGGGATCAATTCACCTTTCCAGAGCACCCGCCCATCATATGACGTCATAATGAACTGCGTGATGTGTATAATGACATCATAATGAATGACGTCGATAAGTACGCCACGAACGCATATTTGAAGACGGTCCATGCGTTGTTGTACACATTGTTTGTTTTTACTAGTTAATAAATATTATGTTGAATATTTTGAAACTAATTTGACTGCGGGCTGTTGCTGCCTATGGCAGCAACAGCCCGCAGTCAAATTAGTTTCAAAATATTCACCAGCTTCCCTGTATAGTTTTCAAGAAATTGATAGATAGGGCATTCGGGGATCGATCAATCCTAACACGGCGAGGTGTGGGTGGAGCTTAGCTAGTGATGGGCAGGGCATAGCTAAAAATGGAAAGGTCCATTTCTAGCTATGCCCCGGCCCTTTCAAAATAAATCGCGCAAACTGGGTACCCATGTTGGAATCAAATGTAACGCCTTGGAACATAAGTTATTTTAACTATCTGATACACACATCTAGCATTGATCAATAAACAACTATACACCTGTGCAAAAGTTAAGCACCAGCAAAAACAATAGAACGTAGAAACATGATGGTACAACTAGGCTGCCATACTTTTTGTCCCCGCGTTAGCTGACATAATTCCAAGTACGAAATGCACATGCATGCATGACTTCACGCGCTTGATGTCCGTGCGTGGCGGGAAACAGCACACGTGTTCAGTTATGTAAAAGTCCAGTTTGATGTGTAGAACATTACATACAGATTTAGGCGACAAGATTAGGAATTTTGTGTTCATGACCGTGGTTTATTTGTACAGAGAGAATTAGCTCTTGATTGTGAACCGCTATGGCAAGACGAAGGTTAAGTGATCGTGTGAAATGGCGAATCATAGGCATGCATACCACTGGTATGTCATGCAGAGAGATTGGCAGACAGCTGAACATTAACCATACTGTAATCAGTCGTTTGATTGCAAAACATGGGCAAACTAACGAGGTGAAGGACAGGCCTAGATCTGGAAGACCGAAGAAGACTACTGCCCGTGATGATCGAGCCCTAGTACGCCTTGTTAGGAGATCTCCATTCACCAACAGCAGAGTGCTCAGCCAGCAATGGGAAACGCGCAATAGAGTGTCAATGTCTACCGTCAAAAGGAGACTGTATGCTGCTGGCATGAAAGCTAGGAGACCTGTCAGACGTCCTCTCCTCACTGCACACCACAAAGAGGAGCGTCTGAGGTGGTGCAACGAAAGAAGACACTGGAACATGAGATCCTGGAGACGGGTACACTGGTCCGATGAAAGTCGGTTCCTGCTTCATGCCACAGATGGTCGAACTCGTGTATGGAGGTCCAGACGCACGGCGTACGACCAACGTAACATCATGGAAGAAGTTCCATTTGGTGGAGGTTCTGTTATGATATGGGGGTGCATCTCATTTGATTGTAAGCTGGATCTGTTGACTGTACCTGGAACACTAAATGGACAAAGATATCAAGATTCCATACTGGATAGAGTTGTGGTCCCTCATTTTGTAAATCATGCACCTGGAACCCACCCTATATTCATGGATGACAACGCCCGACCACATCGTGCTAGAGCTGTGCATGAATACCTCCGCCAGAATGCCATCGAAACCCTACCATGGCCAGCAAGGAGCCCTGACATGAACCCTATTGAGCATATCTGGGACATTCTGGGAAACATGGTGAGAAGGAGGGATCCTCCTGTGCAGAACCTACAGGAATTAACAGACGCACTCCATCTTGAATGGCAACGAATACCACAATGGCGTATCAGTCGGTTGGTGACCAGCATGAGACGTCGTGTCCAGGCCGTCATCCAGGCACAAGGTGGATATACCAGGTATTAATAGTGACAGTCTCAAACTCGTGCACAGATGTTAAACTTCGTTTTCAGACACCATTAATGACAATCTAGCCACGTGTGTCAACTGTAGGGCAATAGTTGTCAGTTGTGTCAACGTAACCATATTCAGGTCTCGTTTTCAAGTTCAAACAAAAACATACAGTGTTTCCCCACCATCATAATCAGCATTCCTCTAGTTGCATTATTACCTCTTGCACTAAGATGGATGGGTACATAAATGTTTATGCTATTGCTTTCTTCATAGCACATGCATATACCCTCGCATGTGTGTAAAAATAGGGTGGTGCTTAACTTTTGCACAGGTGTATATATACGAGCAAGATGTAATTGTGCATGATACCAATGCTGCACCGACCTCAGGATTTCTTTTTGGGCGCTTTTTATATGCCATTGTAGAAATACATCAAGCCGTTGATAGCTATTTGCTGATTCATTCCTCAAACCTATGATGGCCGCCATGTTTTACTTTTCAACCAATCAGAGTCTTCATCGGTACATATGCTCAATTATGAAGGTGCCATCTATGGTGATATAGGAGGCGTCAGCTTGGTTCCCAGCTTGGTAACCAGAGAACGGAGCTTGCGCCTGATCTATGTGTGTCGAGTGGCCGTGACGCTAGCGCGGTCGTCTGCCAATCATCCGGGTGGGTTTCAAATCCCACTCGACTGTTTGACGATCAGATGGCGGACGAACAATCGATGAAAACATAGGCAATTTCTTTCACTTATCACTGCCTCTCTCAACCCATGCGTATAAATGGGTACCAGAGAAAAAACGCGGGAAATTATCAATAATAGACTGAGATAAAACCAGCCTAGATATGACTCGAATGGGAACTGGCCAGTGGGCGTGATCAATCAAATTCCGTCATGAACATTTAAATGTCCGATAAATGTTTGAATTGTATGATTCGGTGGATTTACTATTTCATAAGAATTGTGTTGAATAGTTTGAAACTAATTTGACTGGGCAGCAACAACCAACACCCAATCATGTTTGGTTTCATCATATTCAACATCTTACATGTATAATGGACCTTTCCGGTCTTAGCTATGCCCAGCCCATCTCTAGCTAAGCCCCACCCACACCTCGCTCGTGTTGGGTTCGTTCGATCTTTGAACACCCTGACTATCAATTTGTAAAAGACTACACAGGTAAGCTGTTGAATGTTTTGAAACTAATTTGACTGGGTGCTGTTGTTGCCTAAGGCAACAACAGCGCCCAGGCGAATTAGTTTCAAAATATTCAACAGCATGTTTATTAAATAGCAAAACATTACAAAGACATGCACTTCATACAACGTGTCGGACTTTTTTAGATTTGCTGACGGTCTATATGGAACCCTTTGTGACGTAATGAGTGTGACGTCATCATACACGCGCAGAACTGGGTATGACGGCATATGATGTCTGCTGATGGATGGATACTCTGGAAATGTGAATTACGTTGGAAATAGAATTATGATAAAGCAAGCATGACAGTATATAGATGGATCCCAACTCTCGCACAACGTGGCCGGAGCTTAGAGAGAAATGGGCGGGGCGTAGCTAGAAATTGACCCCTCTGTGCACAAATAAGGTAAGAACACGTATGAAGAAATTATGGTGTGAATACCTTTCAAAGAAGTTGAGAACGTTCATTATATCCACTCAATGTTTCGTTTGGGATCGCTTAACAAGTCTTAAGGCGTTACATCGTCTCCGGGTGCTTCGGGATCAGTCAGAGCAGTTTACTTAACCAATTAATCCTCAAATGTGTTTCACAAAATGTCAATCCTTCAATGGAAAATGTCAATTTGCAGACCACGAGAAGTCTATTTTTTGAAAATGCACCATTTGAATGGCTGGCTCTGTTATTGAGCAATTGAATTTAGCGGTACATTTTCAAAAATAGACTTCTCTTGGTGTGCAAATGAGCTGCGCATGGCTAGAAATTGGCGGACATTCTAATACATTTTCCCTGCTGTTCAGAGAATTGAGAGAGCATGTCCAAATAGTGATCGTCGCTTTTTCTCTACCAGTGGAACCATGTTTCAGAGTTTTGAATCTGTGTTTGAACTATATATCCACTGGTGAGTTGCGATAGCCCTCGCGGATTTCCAATGGCAAGCATCGAGGTCGTCCAATAGGGCTTTAGCAGTATTGCGGCACAAGGAGTTGTCTTAAAAGTTGGCTGGAATATTTTGTAATTAATCTGCCAATTTTGTTCAGAAGATCTAGGGACTTGTAACTATCATCGCTATGGCAACAAGAACACGGGTCGTATGAGTTAAGAAATATGTAGAAGGGACGCGTTACATAGAAGCTAGATTTGTGCTGAAGTCCCGTGGCATCAATCCAAACATCAACCAGAGAATGTACGACACGTGCCACATTTTCCCAAGAATAACTTAGTATATAGAGCCCGTGTTTTCTCAAGGGAGTAAATCCACGTCCGCGGTTCGTCGTGCTGCTTTTCTAGTATTTTCTCTCAACAAACTAATGCCAGCCATGTGTAACATATTTCATAGCGCATCACATCAAAATAAAGGATCCAAGTTCTAGCAATTCCCTGTCCATTTATAGCCAATCTTCTCCCACGCTTTTGTGTATGCTGTGATCGATTTATATATTTTGAACACTGGATTATCACACTCAATTTTCAAAGTAATTATAAATGTAAGCTGCTGAATATTTTGAAATTCAGTTGACTGGTTGCTGTTACGGCCTATGGCAGCAACAGTGGTCAGCAATCAATTAAATTCGTTTCAAAAGTATCAACATAATTTGTTTACATAGTAGATACTTCAAAATAAACACAAATCTTAAACTTGACAGCCTTTATGTAGTTTGATTCTGAGTTCAGTCTACATCTGACGTAATTGGTTATGACGTGTTATACTTGAAAGATAAATCGATATGATCCATACATCAAAATGCTAAGTAACCATCTGACGAAAGCATGCTGGGCATACTTTTCGAAAATGTTTTTGCTGCCAACATGGATTCCTGTTTAGAACAGTATTGTCTCATAACAAAAACGTAGGCCTGTACTGTATGCAACACGATCACTGCGAACCCGATGGCAACGAAGTGAATAGTCCCTTCCCTCACACGTTGTGAAGGGTGTCAAATAAACTGCCACATTATCTGGATTGCCGATTGTTCTCTTACTCGATGTGTTACTTAACGGTGTATATGGTGTGTGCAGTGGCGGCATGCACAATGTGCCTGCGAGGCTTGAGATCCCGCCCAGGCTCCCCCGAAAATATTGGTAATACAATTTGGCCTGCAAGATATGCTCCATTATTCGCCAGATCAGCGCTCTGGGCATATATTAAAGAATATATTGTAGGTGGTGTAGTGGAGATTATTAGATACTGTAAATGTTCTGATCCATCTGGTTGCTTGCAAGATATAGCATGCTGAACTATTTTCGGATATGAATAATGCCTATAAACCATACATGTTCTACATAGTACATACTCTATCTAAGGAAATAGTAAAATTATGATACCATATGGAATCTCGTTATCCTAATAATTCCCAAAATTCCATTAACATAGCTTATGAATGCACAGAGTTACCGAACACAGACACATCATGGTGACTGTCGCAAAACGTCTATGATTATAATTGTATCAGCGAGCATTGCCATGGCGTAGCCATTCTACATGTATCATTCCATTACATATAATGCATTTTTCTATGCCAACAGCCACGAATGTACTACTAGTGTATTTCCTGAAGCATAATTCTACCATGTTTGTATGTTTGCAAAGATACATTATATT
The DNA here is from genome assembly GCA_034401795.1 of Chaetoderma sp. LZ-2023a. NCBI lineage: Eukaryota > Metazoa > Mollusca > Caudofoveata > Chaetodermatida > Chaetodermatidae > Chaetoderma > Chaetoderma sp. LZ-2023a. The sequence goes on along the minus strand of CM067372.1, from coordinate 160,748,764 downwards.
TGAAAATACAAAGAAAAGGTATTAATGATTGAAGAATATGCTAAATGCCCTTGACCCAAAAATGCGTGAACATGGCATGGTTACATACAGATTTTCTAAATTTAGTGAACTCTTACATGGAAAAAATGCCAACAACCTAAAATGTGTGCACCAAAGAGAAGAATGAATCACATGAGATGGTCTCTGAGGGTATCTAATTTTCTGAATTTTCCAGGTGAGGACACCTTAGCTGTTTGCCATATACGCTATTGGCTAAACCGCCAAGAAAGTTTTAATTTTTAATTTGTGTTCATGACGTTGTTTGAGTGAGGTAGGTGGTGGGGGTTAATGATCGTGCAGGTATAAGGTCCTTTAACCACTAAAGCTGATGCCTATATGCCGCATGGACCATGATGCGATAAGAAACATGCTCTTGGCCATGGTTTGGATAGGTATTAATGGTAGGATCTTCTTGTTTGCGAGCTCCTTTGCATTGACATTTGTAATATTTTAAGAGTATTTAAATAAGATTCAGTGTGGAAATTGATTTTAAACCTGACGCATGCCCTCTTGTTCAAAGACGAAAGTCGGGTGCTTGGCAATACTGCAGTGCCTCCTATTTATAAGCCACCAGGCGCGGCAGAGGTTCTTTCACGTCTATGGCTTAGTGCAAAGGTACCATTCTGTGCACATGCGCAATGCCGACTGTCTGGGAAGGTATCAGCAGGTCCCTATTTGGCGGTGAGGTGGGGTGAATCTAACTTCTGAAAGGTCCACGTATATGTAGGCGTAAATACAAGGAAAGCTCCAGATATGTTAGCACAGTACATGGTGGCCACTAGTAATGTCGCAGGGCCATGGAAGAGGTGGCGCGTATGATAACTAGTAAGCGGTGACAGTGGGTGAGTGGTGTCCATATCCGCTCCGGGATTTTCGCTTCTCAGTTGGAAGTTCACCAGATGGTTTACTGAATTTGCATAATGCAATATTTAATTTTCCTATTTACCATAAGCGCCACCTCATCCAAGTCCGTACACAGTCATTAATGGGCAGTATGCACCGACATATCTGGTCCTTTCTACGCATGCACATATATATGGTCCTTTCAGAAAGCCCCCAAGACCTAGCTAAATATGTATCTTAAATAGTGCATTGTACTTTTCCGACATTAAATGGCCCACCCATGAACATTCCACAAGACAACTACAGCAGCGGGGTTTGGCCCGCTTCGTTATGAAAGGGCGAACATTTAATAGTATTAGGTGAAGAAATGTAAGTCAGTACCATATACCACCATATACTGAACTACGAAATAGTATATGCATTATGTCTGTCTTGTATATACTGTTAGAGAAAAAACAATATATTTCAAATATTTACCAAATAGCCACATTAATATGCCAGCCACGTGTCGATTGCAATGCATATGAATGCACGGGGAACAAAGGATGTTCATATCTTGAGTGCTCCCGACTGTCATTTTAGACGAACAGCGGGAAAGACTCATCCACTTACCTGTCTGAGATTCAAATGGCATTCTAAATGGTCATTGCCACATTTAAGCATGAATCGGACAATGTAATGAAGAACGCGGCCTATTATGTACAGGGAATACTTAGGTTACAAAGTAAGATGCATATTTCTTTATGTTATACTAACCTATTGTAAACCGGTGTCATAGCATCTCAATTGACCTTTCCAGTTTGCCCACCAATCATATAACGGCATAATCACCTACGAGACGTGTGGGATAATCACGTACATCATTAATGGCGTAGATAAATCCGGCACCTTCTAATTGTATTGGGTGCTGTTGCTGCTTTTGTGCTATTGCTGTCATAGGCAGCAATAGCAGACAGCCAAAGTAGTTTCAAAATAGTGAACAGCTTATCTGGATAGTTTTCTGGGCATTGACAGTCAAAGCGTCTCAAGGATCAGTCGATTACAACACGGGCGAAGTGTAGGTGGAGCTTAGCTAGAGATGGGCGGGACATAGCTAACACTGGATTCCTCCATTATAAGACACACGTGGTATAACGTTTAGAAATTAATTTGTCTGTGGCGTCATGTTGCGTCTAATGTTTAATATATATCTGGCAATACAATGTGGCAGCAAAACAATGTAAGATAGAGATGGAGGAGTTGCGAGTAGGACAGCTAATTAGGCACACATTGCTAAAACGGGCGATGATGCAGAAACATGCAGTGCTGGTTTTACACAGGTGCTAAGTAGGACTATGGAAGTTACTTATTGAGTGAGACAGATTGAAACCAATCAAATGAGGGGTTGTTCATTATGCTAAAGTATTCAAAGATGAAGTGCCCACGGTCGCAATCAATGCCGTGCTCTCCATTTCGCGTAACTGTGTTTGGGGTTTGCCGCCACCTTATGCATGAATACATGGATGGTGTGCCTCAGTTTTACTTTGCCACACACATTTCATTCTGTTTATTTTTATTGAACCATCTAAAGGGATTCAAGAAGTGTGCATCGCCTGATCTGTTTAGGCCTATTGATTATCACCACAGGCTGGTTCAGACACTGTATGGTCACACAGCTTTTTCCTCTATGAGGAACAAGACAAGTATGGGATAAATGCTCCCAATGTTGCACCTTCCAGCCGAACCCTCTGAAGAAATGTCGCAATCATCTAATGGTATATTAGCGAGAAGTACCGTCTCAAAATCGCAAGGAGAACGCGAATTATATATTCGCACCACACATTGCTATGAAATTCAATTATCTTCCATTAACGTTAGGCAAATTTGTATTCCTCCACAGAAGAGGAGGCAGCTTTGCACCTTAGTCACTCCACACTCCCACCACCACCCCCATAATATTATCATAAGCATTCATAGTCGTTCTTGTTTCCTTTAGAACGCAACCATTCCTTACTATATGTCTTCAAATTAATGAGTTTGTCCACATCTGCACTTCGCCAAACTTAATTTGTCGGATCCTTTACAAAATGTTTACACATTTATGAAGTTGTGCCTCACTGAAAGCACTGATACGCAATGACCCTTCGAGATGCCTTGCCTAATATACTGACCGACATGAACACGATTTACAACTTACTTTATGTTCAAATAACCATAGGGAGGCAGATGTGGAAATCACATGCCGGTTGACGCTTTCACGCTTGTATCTCCCAGCTCGCTACAGTATGAATTCAGCAATGGTCTTGCATTCTACAGCTAATGTGAATTATTGATATTTGCATCAGGAGCTTAGAGCATCACTGAATATACTATGTATGTATGCTGACAGACCATTTGATACAGTACGTCATAAAACACTATCTAACTGAAGCGCATGCCTCCTAAGACACGCAATTCGGTGGATAACACATGCATTGGTTAACTCCGAGTGATTTAGTATGTACATTCAAAGGTCCTATTATTGCGTAATAAAAACGTTGAATTCCCCATCACAGTGTACAAGGGACTATTCTATCTCACACATACATAAATAACCATGCAGGTGCACCTTCTGACAATATCGTGACGGTTGGGGAAGTTGCAAGTGCAATGCGTAAATCTATCAGGTTATTAACTTCATTGGTCGGACACTTGGCGTTAAGAGGTGATACAGACAACTGCAATATAATACACATAGGGACACACAACTCGGCATAGCATCACGCCTATTGTAGAGGAATGTGGAGTAGTGGACCTTTACGGTGTTAGCTATGCTCCGCCCATCTCTAGCTAAGCTCCACCCACACATCGCTCGTTGTGGAATCGATCGTGAAAGATTATTTAAGTGACATCAACTGGACATGCCCGTTTCCTGGAACTCGTAATTATGAGACGCCTTGCGCTACTGGCCGGCTTAAGCATTTGTAAAGACCGATCGTACATTAAGTGGACTCTGGACCAGCGCACCATTTTACATGAATGGTCAGATGATGAAGCTTATATAATCAACTCCTAGGCATGTGCCCTCTTAATATGCGGTGTCTCTCGGGCATTTCACGCTGAGTCGCATGATAGTAATTGGTGATATCTATGATCTAACCCTCTAATCTGGATTGGAAACTCACAATTGAACACATCATTGAATACATCAAACCACAATCAGTTCATATCTGAAGTCGCTGCAATATTGTACAAACACATTGTTTGCTAACATTGCATGCCTAAGGAATATTAGTAATACACAAATTAAAACTTTAAAAAGTCGGAGGATACTAAATGCGAACATAAAGTGACCATGTACATCTTCCCGCATGGGTTATCTTCCTTCAAGGGAATATAAAGCGTGTTTGATGTTCCATTCCGCATATTTTTTCTCGATAATCTATTACCAGGGCGCACAGTTTTCATAGAATACAATTTTACAACTGAGCGATTACATTATTAAAGAAACAAAATGTGGTATTTTTCAATTAGAATGTGAAATCGCTATTGAATGGGCAGATACTCATAGAACCATAATGCGATTAAGATACGTCTATTCTGTTAAAGCATGTGCACTTTAAGAAAAGTCGTATTTCACTGAAGGCCATCCGGTATATGAACTGCATCAGCACTTCTAAATAATCAGCACCTTGCCACGTCAGTTAGCAGTGTGGTTATGTTCTAATTGAAATATACCGCATTTTGTGTCTTTAATAAAGTAATCCCTCAGTTGAAAAATTATATTCTTTGAAAACTGTGTGGCTGTGAGCCAATAAATAGCTAGAGGATATTTATAATAAAAAAGCTATGAGGGTCACATTATAATGTGTAAGGGTAAACTGGACAGAATTTAGAGAAAGGAGTACTACAAATTATTTCAGTCTGGAAAGACAAAATCAATCCCACAAGGTTATCTGTGAATTATATACACCCGCCACTCAATTAATCTCAGATGGAAAGCTTATTCTTCTTGAACCGGGGCATTTTTATTCAGAATTATTTAAGTCTAAATCCGCCTTTAATAAGACTGACTTTTATAAAGTTTTTAATACGGTCTCTGTACCCAGATTGGATGACGGTGATTTGGAAAGTGTGCATATTTTTGAAAAGGAGTTTGAAGATGCATTATCAAGCATGCAAAACAATACATGTTCAGGCTCGGATGGTTTAACTGCTGAATTTTATAAATTTCATTGGAAGGATATTAAGGATCATTTTTTCCTATCTATGTTTGATGGTTTAGAGACAGGTGCGTTGACTAATTTTCAGAAGAGAGGTATTATTACTTTAATACATAAAGATGACAAAGACCCAAAGCATGCGGGCAGTAATGGGCCAATCACTTTACTTACAACGACCAAACAATCTTTGCGAAAGTAATGGCTGAACGTGTTAAATCTGTTTTGGGTAAACGTATTCACCCATCTCAGACTGTTGCGGGTAGGTTTATTGGTGAGAATATTAGATCAATTCTTGATATTTTGGAACTGGGTTCGATTCAAGGATATCTTTGCATGCTTGATCTTGAGAAAGCGTTTGATTCCTTGGAGCATAATTTCATTTTTTTAATGTCTGCAAGTATGTAATTGTGATGATACCTTTATCAAAACGATTAAGTTGTTTTTATACAAATACAATGAGTTGTGTTATTAACAATAAGGTGTCATCAACAGTGTTTAATACTCGGGTGTGGGGTGGGCACAAGACAGGGCTGCCCTCTTTCACCATGCATATTTATTCTGTGTGGTGAGATTAGTAATCATACTTACAGGAATATTGGCAATATTTCATGCCTTCGGATTAATAATGTTAATACTCCTGGTTTATATTATGCCGATAACTCAACTATTACTTTAAAATATAAGCTCTCAATTAAAAACGCTATTGGATTGTATGTTGATTCAGAGTGAATATTAGCAAATGTGCTGTTATACCAGTTGGCAATGTTAATATTACCACTATTTTAACTTACAATCTAAAATATCTCTATGTTTCTAGGTAGTTAGGTATATTATTGAATGATGGTTTCAACTTTCGCAATGCAACTCAAAAAATTCAGGTTAGGCTAGAGCATGGTGGTATCAATTCTATAAATTTAGCTTATACGAATGCCTCCCTTAAATGCGTATGGTTGTCAAGATATTTCTCTGATAACAGTTTGCCTTGGAAATTGATACCAACCTTTATATTTACAAATGTGACCGGACTAGCCTTTCTACTGCATTGCTGTTTCTCAATTTCAAAGCCACCAATTAGTGTCCCCCACCTTAGTTTATACAGCGATTATGCAACTATGGATTACATTTAATTCACCATCAACGGATGATATTTATGATCAAATTATATGGAATAAAACAAATATTCTAATTAGCAGTAAATGTGTTGTGTTCCTGCTCTGTTTAATGTTGGTATTATTTATATAAAAGATCTTTTTGAAAATAATGACACGTTTTAATAACATATATACAAATTAGACGGAAAGTGTCTATACGTCCTTGTTGTTCAGTTAGACTGTACAACAGTTTAAAGACGGCTTGCTAGAGAGCCGTTGGCTGTACTGTATTGAATGTTTTTTCGGCAAGGCCAGCTCGTGCAATAATCAACCTCCTTTGTTTTATGGACTAGACTTAAGTGCATGAATTCAGAGGTAAATACGTTGTATACGTGTTAAAAGTCTTTCAATAGATTTGAGTTACACCTTAAATTTAATTCGGATTTTGTGTCTCCTCGGAAGTGCAATAGTTGGTCTCTTTCTCATAAGGTACCGGTTAAAAATACGATTAAACACTTTCAAATTAAATTGCTACATCAGATGCTGCCCTGTAGCCATTGTCTTCATAAAATTAATATTGGTACTGACCCATTGATTTAGAGTTGGAGCACGATTACAGTTCTAATTGCTCGACCAGCACAGGTGGTGTTTTTTAAAATGCATTTCTTCAGGATTGTAAATTATTGGGAAAAATACATATTTAATGAGTTTTGGATGTGGATGGTTTTTTGACATGAAAAAGTTAGTTATGTACAATTTATAAAACAAATTGCTAAATTAACTGCTCATGTACGAATTATTTCCACATATATTTTCCGTATAATGGGCTGCCAGTGATCGCAGTTTTTTCAATAAATACGCATATATTTATGTCGTAACTAACAACGCTTGTGATGGTTGTTTTTATCTATGCTCGGGCTCTTTGTATGGGAAATGTACCCGAAGTGATCCTTGATGGTCTCGGCACAGGCTTCTGTTTTGTTCCGTTCTTTGTTTTTCTATAGAGTTAAATTGTAATTCTGTAATTCTCTTTCTTTTCTGTTTCCCTGTGGCTGCCTCAACAGTGTTTGAGGCGGGGGGGGGGGGGGGGGGTGATTCGATTCCTCCTCCTTGAAAAAAAAAGAAATGTCAGATCGCTATCATAACTATAGGTGCATCTGAGACATTTTATGCTACGGTTGAATATAACCACACTGCTAAATGACATGGAAAGATGCTGATTACTTGTACGTGTAGACACAGTTCATATACCAGATCATCGTTAGTGAAATAAGACCTTTATTAAAGTACACATGCATTAACCGAAAAGCCGTATCTTAATCGCATGATAAATCTATGATTATCTGCCCTGCCCATTCAGTAAGTTATAATGACTTGCCAAAAGAAAGGACTAAAATACACCATCGCTTGGAGTTATATCACACTGGGTATATCACTCAATGGAGGAATCCTGTTTTAGGTACGCCCCGCCCATCTCTAGCTAAACTCCACCAACGTTTTGCCTTTGTTTGGATCAATCGAGCACTGCCCTCTCGGAATCTCAATTTCTAGAAAACTAGACAGGCACGCTGCTGACTATTTTGAAAATAATTTGACTATGCGCTATTGCTGGCTATAACAGCAACACCGCCCAGTCAAATTAGTTTCAAAATATTCAACAGAATGTTTATTAAATAGTAAAGACTTAAAATTCGCACAACATTCCACGTAGTTGAATATGACATCATATGATTGATGGATAAACTGGATTCCTCCTTTGGGGATCACAGTGGGGTTTGTACACACTTTGCTAAGTAGTAAAATTGAGCATGCCCCCATATAACTAGATGCGTGACCTATCTGCCATCATCGACACAGAACGACGAGAATGTATTAAGTAACATGTTCTTGATATAACAAGTGTCACCAATACACCAATAGCAGCCTTACTGCGAACATATAAGACAGAATGCAATACAGATGAAGTATATACATACACTTATGGATAAGGGGTTATAAGTATGTTGGTCTATCCTCACTAATCTGTCCTAATAATATCGCTTGTGACATCTAAAAAACGACAATTACCAATTGCCTGACTACAGCCATAAAGCAGGGTACCGGGCCATATTGACCCGGTATTTGTTCAGAGCTAGCTCAGGAAGCTTCCTTATCGGGCAGTATTTTAGAAAGAAGACACACATATGCAAATGCACCTGGATACTTACAGTAATGATCCAATATAAAACCATGCTCATCTGGAATTGGGACTATCCGTTTAGAAATTGTCATAACAAACATGTTATGCACACTGCTGCCCTGACCGCTGCTGAGATAGAACGCGATCCGCAAGGGTGTGATATAAACTAGAACTGACCAGAAAAGAAAACTAGAACTATCTGGAAATGAATCGCATGGCGTGTGTTACACACATGGGCGTGCATCAATGGTGGAATACTCTGCTTACAACACACATGGACACGGTTGCGTACAAGCCACACTGGACCATTCCAGTTGTAGCTATGCTCCGCCTATCGCTAGTTAAGCTCCGCCCTCACCTTGTTGGTATCGTTCGAACGAAATCACTTCCTACCAATTTCCAGAAAACTATACGGGTAAGCTGTTAAACATGTTGAAACTAATTTAACTGGACGTTATTGCTGCCTATGGCAGCAGCAGTGTCCACTCAAATTAGTTTCAAAATATTCAACATAGTCTCCATTTAATGGTAAATACATAACTGTTAAAGATGAAATGTATCGAATCATTGACGGCGTCGTGATATTGACGCAATCCTATACATCACGAAGTTGATTATGACGTCATATGATGGATGGATAAATTGGAAAGGTCTATTGACTAACAGAGCTATAGAAACAAAATTGACAACAGGCGTGTCAAACGTGATGCCTGTACGTCACTAACAAATACTGGTTAACTTCACATGCCCCTAGCTGCTAAATCTAAGGCTTCTAATAACTGATGTCACGTCACCCCTGTAACTAAAATATTACACTCTGATTATGCATCAGCTCTACTACTATGGCAATGTTATTTCCGCTAGCGTCATTTATCATAAACATGATCTCACTGCAATGTGATTTTAACATAGGAAGCACGACGCAGCTAGTAAAGATACAAGTACTACATTTGGGAGACTGTACGTTATACTACCTCCGTTGAAAAGGCTGGGAATAGATCAGCAGTGACAATTCCCACACATTTCTGCAATGAAAAGATCGAAAATAGTCCAGAGGCACGGCAGACGCCTTTCCGGTAATGCGTGTTCTGGTACAAATACTGAGAAGTATCCGCTACAAACACGGGATTAAAGAGGAGATTGTTTATATTGCATAGATACAGGGGTGCAGCTAATAATAGTTATTGTCGGCATCATTGTAGTCTATGAACGAGTTGGCAATTATGTGAGACGGACTGAGCGTATAGTTTTAACTGGACATGCGCAGAAAATGCCATTATTTAACTGATTTATTGTGTGCTATTGATGATAAGGCCACCCTAGTTCTACTTGTTCAAGGGAAAGATATAGAAAGAAGAAACATATTTTAAATTAATACGAACTCTGGTATGTAGCAAAGGGTACAAGTCAAAATAGTTTCAAAATATTAGAAAGAAGGTTCCTTCCATCAGTAAGAATATAATGGGTCTGATATGAAAGGTGTAATTAGTACAATATCACGCATATCAGCCAAAACGGCTCCTATGGTGGTCTTCACGTGTTCATGTGCAGACCAAAAGAATACTCTTTTTGAAAATGTACCACTTGAATGACTGACTCGATAACACCATAAAGAATATAATGGTTCTGATATGAAAGCTTTGAGGTGTTAAGATACGTGGAATTTTTCCTGCAACATGCCTCTGTAACAGGGGCAATCCGATTTGTCAATCACGTCTACGCCTTCATAATCAATTACGTCACATGTATACCTGATGCTATTTATACCGCCGACAAGGAGGTTAAACAGACTGCCAAGTTTACGTAGTGTATGTCTTTGATGAATTTTGTTGAACATTCTGAAATGTATTTGACCTGGAGCTGTTACTGCCATACCCATCAGCATAACTCTATAATTAATTTGAAATTGGTGTTATTGGGATTATTTTACTTAATATCTCTTTTAAATTACCATATTTCATGAGGTATTGCGAGAGTGGCTAGCGAATTCTGGTTCCTGAAAGCGATCTTAACGTGATGTCAGGTTGTTTCTAGTGAGCGTCCAAATAAAATGACTTGTTTCAAAGTTGTGCGTGGGAGTATTACATCCATTTGACCACTTTCCTATGTATTACCGCGCTAAATCCAGCAAAAATCAAAGTTATTATTTACCAAGTGGTCTACGCCTAACTGTTATTATTTGGCAGAGTGTTTTGTTCAAAGTATAGGACCAATAAGGTTAAAGTTATAAACGTCATACCAGGAAAGAGGGTAGAGTCATCTACAACCTACGCGCGCTCGTCAGCGACACTGACACTCAAATATCATACAAAAAAGGACATCGGGTAGTAGATAGCTAACATCGACGTCAGCTCCGAACCAAACGAAACCCTAAATAATATATTGAACTGTATGTAATCATCCGCTTCCAGCACCATAGGAGTTCTAAAGAAAAAATTGAACTAGTTATAATGACCACAGTTGCCAAAGTGAAGACCGCGCCAATTGCGCAGAAAACGCAATAAAAGTTTGTGGCATGTTCGAGAATGCGTACAAGCCATGGATGACTGTCACACAATATTTCAGTCAGCCCGAGACCTGAGAGTTACTGACTACTCACCAGCACTCACTGTACACAACTCTGAAGGACACTTAATCGGGACTGACTAGGATAAAGCCGAGGTAATTCGGGGATGGGTCGAAGACCAGTTCACTGACCACGACGACGAGCCCTTGAACCCGTGCTTATGAGACAATAGGCCATTACCAACACCAATTAAGCACCTTTTAGCACCTAGTAAATTCAGCGTGTATGCAATAGTTTCGCATCTATGATGTATGCCAAGGCACCGTTATTGCGCTGCCCACGTCAAAGAAGCCACCTGCCCCACATCCAGTCTGCGGCTCAGTGTGATCCTCAACAGCATACGGAAATCCTATCCAAGGTTACTGTATGCTGCATCGATACAAGATCGATGACGACCTGATCTTGCCAAATGGCTTTAAATGTGGACGCAGCTATGCAGACATTGTATATGATCAACCCATGCGTGTGTTAGCAGTTGTGTCCAAACAAGGGAGTTCCAAAGTCTTTTTCACCTTGAAGATTTGGGATTCTCTTCAGAGGGTCGTCTTCGATTTGTCTGGCACTTCTCACTTTCTAAGGATGGGTCCCGCTTCGCTACCGGTAGCTGTATAGTGTTGCTGCGACAACGGCTATCGGTAACTGAGAAGGACGACGGCCGTCGGCTCGCCTCGTTTGACTGATGGTAAAGTGACGATATTTATCTTGAATGACTTCTGGGCCTATCTGACTAGATCTATAGCTCCAAGTAAGGACTGAGTGTTTCTCTAGACCTCGTACAGATTCCCTTATCAACTTGACAAACTCGAGTCTTACATACACGTAAGATTAAACTTTTATTTACAAGGAAATAACAAATTGTAGTCTAGAGCAAAATCGCTCAATAACACACTAAGTACAAAACGTTGTACAATCTAACAATCAATTATCTAACTCTAACTTATTCTGCCCTAACGAAGACTGTTAAGCGTACAGCAATGGCTCGTAAGGAGAACCTTACGGAATCACAGATGGTGATGGATTAATTTATCTAATTTAATTCTCGCCTTATATACTCTTAGATTCAGATCTCTTGCCAAGTTGTATAATAATTATAATAACTATATTTCCCCTGAATCTATTCCTAACTACTCCTACAACTCTTCTAGATATTCCATAAGCACGCTTTGACTGGCTGAACAATCAGTGCACCAATCAACCTCTGTTTATTTCTTCCTAGAAGTTCTGACCAGATAACTGATTGGTCCTCTCAACCAATCAGTGATTCCTCCATCCTTTGCCTGGCGCACAAATTCATTCTTCATTATTCTTTACTAGCAGAGTATGATCGACCCTGATTGGTTATGACGTCATTCTAACCAATCATACTCTGCCTAATTCTTCCATGGAGATTGCGCTTCACATAGACAAAGAGTTGGAGACCGGTTCTGATTTGATGCCATCTGTCAGCTAACTAACAACATTACGGAATGTGTTGTTGTTGCATGCCATCGAATGAGTGACATATAGTTGATATACAAATTTCGATTATGTTATTCATTCCTAAAGGACGCTACAATGTCCATGGCATGTCCATTGCCTATTGATGAAGAAGTCTCCGAAATGCTAGGGTGCAAGGCACATGTGCTGGATGATATCATTACCAGGTGGTGCTGCTCTAGCCTAGTGTGAGAAACTAGATTGCTTCCGTCATCAACTAAGTATGTTTGTTACGTTCAGTTTCACTCATCCCAACACGGATTACAATACATTGATTATTTCCAAAACTACGATTACCAACAACTGCTGAGTTTTATAAAAGTGAATGCCGACTGAACAGCAACAACTTTTATCTAAACTATTTCAAATACACATCAACTCGGAACCATAGAATCTTTTCCAATCAATTCGTCCCTTTCAAATATTACATTAATTTCATCTGCTGGTTTCATAACGTTATAACTAGCATCCTATCTGTTTAACATTAGTACGTTCCTACTACACACAAAGTGATGACCCGGCCTGCTCAACTTTCCACCGTCCCAATGATTGACATGTTTACATAACAGCAGGTGGTCGACACAGCCATAGTATACTTAGTCATCCGTGCGTCGAATTGTATGTCAGTGCGCTACTAAAACAATGATGCACATCTTATGCTCACCTGGATCTTTAGCTAACCTGGTATTTTCAAAACATAATTTCTTTTGGGACTTAAGTGAATTATAAGACATCCTGCAGGGTCATGACTTCCCACAAGACATTCCCATGTGTACAACCTGTTCCATAAGGCCAAACCCCCGGTGTCCATACTGGGTATGCCGCTAGAGATGAATATGCCTACGACGTAGACTTCATAAGCGAGGATACGAAATCACTTGGCGACCTTCTCCCAATAGCTGCAAGCAAACTAAGAATTGCGAATCTCTTTATGAATTAGTCCAAAACATACATCACCCACATATCACTATCTACAAATCAGCACCCTAAAGAAAATGACTCCCCATTTCGCGGCGGTGAGCCATGGAGGAAAAGAAAAACAAAATGTTAGTCTCACTGCGTTGTACAACTGCTAACATTGATGCACTAACATAGCGTTCCTGTCCTTCTGGAACCTATAGATTCGGAGATTAAAGATGCCCTTGACAAAAAGACTACGTTTATACAATGCAACTTGCATATCATTGACGCTGTATAACTGCAGCAGCTGATCTGCTTCAAACACGGCTCTAGAAAACGTGATGCCTGCCGCGACAAACACATATGCGCCATCGCTGGATACCGATGGCCAGACAACATAATTTCCAATGATGCACTATACAAGATGTGTAGTACATCGCCGCTGTCCGTAAAGTTCGCCAAGCAATGATGGTCCATGTTTGGTCACGTGCTAAGGATGGCAGGTGACACACACTCACAAAAAGCCTTTGAATTATCCTTACTGAGAGCCAGGACATATTAAGCCAGGAGATAACGATATTGCATACATATATTAAGCATGCCACGAGGTGACCTCAAGATAGCAGCACTTGATATAGTCAGATCAAGAATGGACCTGTTAAAGCTAAAGATTTTCGTTGAGGGAAAAAGCCAGTGGTCAAAGGCGAAGAAGGACTGATTGCTGCTATAGTATGATATTTTCTACTATTACAGCCGCATAGGAATACAGTAAGCATACTGACACTGAAACTAATTGGGCTAGGTGAGTTAGTTGCCTATACCATCTATCGCGTCCAGTCAAATTAGTTTAAAGATGTTTGACAGAATGTTTATTAAATAGTAAAGGCGTACAATTCTTACACATATCAGACTATTTGAGACGTGACTAAATCTAGTCGCCGATGTTGTAATTGATTATGGCATCCTCGTACACGTCACGTTGCTGAGTATGTCGAATGGATAAACTGGAAAGGTCCATTATGAAGCGTTGACGTTAATGGTACGTCATGTAGAGAATGTTACGTGGATGCTGGCTTTCAAATGAAATTCCGCGGCACAAATCCAAATGTCAATCAGAAAATGTACACCAATTGACACATCTCTTGCCAGTCTAAACTTCCAAGACAGATCCGCTATATTTCTCTTGGGAATATACCTACGTCTGAGGGATTCTGTGTGCTCTATATGTCCTCCTTCACAAGCGACAAAGCAGATGCTAGTCACGTCTGACACATTCTGACCACGAGTTAACAAAAGGGTGAAGACTTGTTTTGCACTCTTCACAATTCTTATAATTGCAACGTTAGCTAATCCAAACTTATTATTTGGTGTGGGCGACCATGTATCAATTTCTTCATCATGCATGCAAGACTTAGAACGAATATCAAACTCAATAGGCAACAACTCACGTTGTGTATCTACATGGATGTCGTACCTGATTGAACATCTAAAATTAGTATTGCCTGCCCGCCTATTTGCATGCATGCCTGTCGGTATGTCTGTCTGCCTATATGTGTGTCTGTTTGACTGCATCACAGCATGGCTATGGTGATATTATCAGCATCGGTTCACCTGAATGCGACTAACCTTGGGTGCGTGCTTCCGTATATCAAGTGAATAGAGCGCTTGCTGTCATGGTGTGAAGGTTTATGGTCACGGTGACCTTGGTAAAGCACTACTTGTATAGTTAAGATTTAGAATAGCTCAGCATATGGTCTAATATCCCAGGATCGTTTCATCCTATAAGGACTAAACTGGGTGGCATGCGTCCTTATGGAAAGGGGATAGGCCAGAATGTTTTTGAGGTCATGAAGTCAAAGCATCAGGGCACTGTGACCACGGTATAAAAATGCAATTGTTTACAGCTTAGTGCTTGGTTTAGATCAATATATTGTCTTCTATCTCAGGATTGCTTCCCCATATTGAGACGACTCTTGGACACAATCACATCATCACATGCTACCGTATATCAAAGGGATGAACCACAATGATACCGAGGTCATAGGATAAAAGTTAAAGGACACTGTGAGCTTAGCATAAAACGTCTATTTTTGACGGTTAATTGTTTATTTTAGCTCAACATAGCGTGTTATATTTCGCCTTGACTTCACTCTATTGCGACTAAATTCGGACACATGATTACATATATCAGTCGGATTGGGGACAATTATATTGAGGGCAGAGTTTAAGGCCATCGTGACCTTTGTATAGTACTCTATTTTTTCCTGTTCTGTTTGTGGTTTTGTTCAACATATCGCTTTATATCGAAGGAGTAGTTCGGCGTATTATGACTACACTTGGACGCATGGTTACATACATCGCCCAGATGCAGAACAATCCTATTGAAGCTAGGAGCGCAAATCTCAAGTTCACTCAGGGTATACAACTTTATTATGTTCTGTTAAGTTTTAGTTTAGCTCAAGACAGGCATCATATATCTCGGGATTGGTTCACCGTACTTGAATCTAACTTGGGCACACGTTTACCTGTATGAAGTGGATAGCGTATAATGATATTGATGTTAGGGGTAAATGTCATTGCAACATTTGTCTACAATGCAGACTTTAACAGTTTCGTTCTGGCTAGCTCGCCTGGCCTTTGTTTCGTAATTGGCAAAGGTATTGGAACAGTGCCTCATCATACAGCTATCTCAAACAGTAGGAGCAGCACAGCTATTCATACTGTTGAGGTCAAGGCCATTGCGATCTTGATATACAAAATGGAAATGCAAAATGTCAAGATTCCGCCAATACCCCGTCAGTGTAGAATTTCTTTTTTCTTAGAGGCAAACTGCACTTTAATATCAGTATCAGTTTCATGTGAATTCAATACACTTATTAATGCGGCGTATTAAGCGAGGAATCGGAGCTGTTACTGAAACATTTGATGTCGTTGTCACAATACTAGACGTGTTAGCTGACATCACAATCAAATCTGCGCTATGCCCCTCGATTTCGAACATTTCGGTACGAAACTGCACGTACAGGGTGTTCTGGGCGCAATTAGAAATGGGCGGGTAAGAGATTGAAATGATTCCCTTAATTAAATCAATAAGCCCTATTCTATCTATGGCCAAAATAACCACAGATTAGCGCTAGCGTCTCACTTACGCCAACACTAGCGATACTTGAACATCGCGTAACCGCTCTTGTGTCAACAGTGCCTCAAAGTGCTCCAAATCCTACTTGATAAATAAATTAAACATTTTGATGGCCAATATTTTACAAGATATTTTAATTTTAGAAAACTATTTTTGTAAATTTACTATTTAATTTTGTTTCGCCAGCTTGACTATTAAACGGGTAATGGTAAAGAAAAATACAATTTAATTTTCCCAGTGTCTATCTGCAGGCCGAGAGAAGAGTGCTTTGAAAATGTACCACTAAAATGACTGCCTCGGTTACCGAACCAGTCATTCTACTGGTAAATATTTAAAAATACTCTTTTCTAGGCTTTTCAAATAGCCATGTTTGGCGACCACTGCAAAGTTGTTTTTTGTCAGTTTGACCGTTAAATGGTTACGTTGACATACGAGGTGGGGGGTGGGGGTGGGGGTGGTTAATGTTTGCGATTTTAACACATATTTCTTGAGCACTGCTACCCTGATATTAAAACGAACTTCTTATAAGGTGGATATGTCTTATTATTAATTCATGTGTACATGCTTGCTGATTCTCTAGTTAACCATTGGACACCGGAATGCCAAATTCGATAAATAATGTATAGTTTAATAAATATTATGTTGATTGGCCATGGCAGTAACAGATTCCTGTCAAATCAGTTTCAAAATATCCAACAGTGTGCATGTACAATGGACCATTGCATTTTTAGCTATGCTCCGTCCATCTCCAGCTAACTCCACCCACACCTTACTTGTATTGGACTCGGTCGACCTCTGAACTCGCTGAGCATCAATTTCCAGAAAACTATACAGATACGCTACTGAATATTTTGGAACTAATTTGTGTTAGCGCTGTTGCTGCCTATGGCGGCAACAGCATCCAGTCGAATTAGTTTCAATATATTCAACAGCATGTTTTTTAAATAGTAGAATCACAATTCGTACACCGTGCCGGACTATTAAGAGTTAAAGACGGGCCGAATATAATGATTTATGACGTAATGATTGTGACGTCATCATACGCGCCTCTTAGCTGATTATGACGTAATATGATGCCAGATGATAGACGGATACTCTGGAAACGTGAATTGGGAGTATGGGAACTAACGTTAAAGTGTTAAGGGTTGTTTACAGTAATGTCATCGGCGAAGATCTATCCAATCAGCCGTACACAGTGGGTGGAGCCTTTTTAGAAAATATAGAACACTAATGAGTTGAAATGTTAAAAGATATTTGATCATTTGGTTTTAATTCCCATTAGGATTTCATGAAATACCTTTAGAATGCGTCAACGCTGTGTACAAGCATAAGACCCACATCTCCCATCTATAAGAAACGCATTAGCAATCCTCGTGCCAGGGTGTCCCTTGATACAAAACGGGTTTATTTTGTAATTGAGCTGACTGGAAAATAAGTTAAGCAATTAAAAGGCTAATGTGTTCCAATGTTCATGGGAGAATTATTGAAGTGCTCAGTATGTTGTTTCGCTTCAATTCCGTGATTTTACGCGCCATGTTTAATCCCAAATGGATATCTATCGGTAATATTGTTATTTTTAATTCACCATCGTTAGCGCGCGAGAAGACTAAACCAACAATACACGTATGTATCGCATGAGATGTAAGTAGTTGTGTACCTCAAAATAAATAAATACAATATGTCGTCCGTTAAGTTATCATGTAAAATAAGATAATTTAATTTAATTAATAAAAAACTTTATAGCGTTGATCGATAAACAACTATATGCGAGTAAGATGTAATGGACTTTTCTGGTTTTAGCTATGCCCCGCCCATCTCTAGCTAATTTCCACCCATACCTCGCTCGTGCTGGGATCGATCCCTGAACATCCTGACTATCAATTTCTAAAAAACTCCACGGGGACGCTGTTGAATATTTTGAAATAATTTGACTGGGTGCTGCTGCTACCTAGGTCAGCAACAGCGCTCAGTCAAATTAGTTTCAAAATATTCAACAGCATGTTTATTAAATAGTAAATAATTGCTACGACCTACAATTCATACAATGTGTCGGACTATTTGAGATTTAATTACCGTCTATATGGAACCCTTTGCGGCGTAATGAGTGTGGCGGCATCATACACGCGATGAGCTGATTATGACGCCATACGAGATCAGATGATGGATGGATACTCTGGAAATGTGGATTGCGCATGGTACTAATGCTGCCCTAGCCCAAGTATTCCACATTGGAGCCTAGGCTTAGCAATTAGTATGGTCAATCTGGTCCGTCCGTATGGAGACTGGACTAAGAATACACAATCTCATTCACGTGGACCCGGTTTATAGATGGCTACTGGGCATGTATTAACCCCTCTTGTGTCAACAGCGCCTCAAAGCCCTAAAAATAATACTTGATATATCAATTAAACATTTTGATGGTCAATATTTGTCAAGATATTATAATTTTAGAAGACTAGTTTATGTAAATCTTTTTTTGTAAATTTACCACTGAATTGTTTTGCCCCGGCTGACTATTAAGGGGTAATCATAAGGGAAATTACGGGTGTTTACTTAGTGCCTATCTGTAAGCCCGAGAGAAGAGTATTTTTGAAAATGTATCACTAGAATGACTGGCTCGGTTACCGAGCCAGTCATTCTAGTGGTAAATATTTAAAAATACTCTTCTCTAGGCTTTTTTAAATAGCCACTGGTGAAGACGACTGCACGGTTGTTGTGGTCAGGTTGCCTATTACATGGGCTAGATTGGCAGAAGAGATGCTAATAAGTGAGGTGTTCCGTGGCGACGATATGATCTACAGCACAGGCTGCTTGTGTAGATCAGACTCGGAATCAGAAAACTGCATTTATACATCCGCAGGCGAATATCGTGTTTCCCGGGACTTGAGACCTTCCCGCGTTTTTGTCGCTATAAATATTTGAAACTATTGTATATCTCTTAGCTCAAATAACATAGCACCACGCCATTCATCGCGTTTATCAATCCGGGCATCAAATAATATATGGTGAATCTTCCTGACATATGCGCGTTTATGTCTCAAAGCTGTAGATGCCAACAGATTGACGGGCAAACACATACATATGTCTGACATGTGTCATAATCAATGCATATAAAATAGCCCATGTCTCGCGAGAGTGTAGAGTCTGAAGACTGGCCTCCCTTTCGTAGCCACGGTCGCCACGGTGTTAAGCGGTTTAAGCTTGAATTAAAGAAGGGTATCGCCTGGTTATTTAGTTATTTTCGCACAGTTATCCCAGGGTGGTTTTAAGCAGAAACTAGCAATAACCGCTTCTGAACAGGTCCGTGGTATTCAAAAAAGGCATTGTTGCAGTCGCATTAATTCCAAATTATTGGCAACTTTACAGAGTGCCATTTATTATAAGCAACTTAGTGGGAATAGAAATTCATGGAAATGTTGACTTTTGTTATGTATGGGTCTGCATGTGAACCCATTACTGGACAAATGTGGTCAATAAAATTATAATTTTCTTATTGAAAATATTGATTTCCAGAGTAAGGAAGATTATTTTTGAAAAAGTGTCACTGGAATGTCTTGTTTCCTTATCTAGCTCGTCAGTTCAGAGGTACACCTTTTTAATAGACTTCTTTACGTCTGCAAATTGACAGTTCTCAAGACCAGTGCCGAGACCGACTTAGCAGCAATATGTATAATTAATTAAACAAAATAAAAGATTATTCAATATTGGCTAAACAAAAAAATTAATTAAACTAATTTTTGCTGGTTGAGTATTATTACAGCCAAATTAGTTTCAAAGTAGTCAATAGCTTACATGCATAGTTTTCTGGAAAGTAATGGTCCGGAAGGTCATAGATGGATAGATCAGACCACGGGCGAAGTCTGGGTGGAGCGTAGATAAAGATGGGTGCGGGATGTGCAGGGCATTGCTAAAACGGGAGTCCTTGGGATATTAAGTCATTGGGGCTCAAAGTATATACATCTATTTCCGAAAGAGTTGGTCCCGATCCCAGGATGATTCATAATAAGGAAAATCAGTTACCTCTCTGGAGTGATGTTGCCAGCGACCGTCCGTTAGTGCTGGAGAAGTGACCGAGATGGTCACAAAAGCGACACTCAAACAATTTCTACATCCCGGTGAGGTAACTAATCTTTCCTTATTATATAGCTCTAGTCCAACAGGCGCAGAATGTGGGTGGAGCTTAGCTACAATGGGTGGGGATAGCTAGAAACCGGCGCCTTATTTAGAAGAGGTCATAGCGAAAGAAAGACTATAAAGAAGGTAATCAATCAAAGATAATTGAAGATGTGTGTCCTCGAAGTATGGATTGCATTGCCATTGTATGTGTGAGAGTCTGTTCTCTGTTACGATTTAAAACAACCGAACATTTTGTATCAGGCTACTAGCCTGGTCGATAGCTCCGAACACTGGGATATGTTGGGGATATTTTGACTGGGCGGAGGCAGCAACAGCGTCCAGTCCAAAGAAATTCAAATTCAAAATATTCAACTGTCTACCTTGAAATTGATATTCTGGGAATTCCAGATTCAAGGTGAATAGATTGATTCCAACGAGCGGTAAGGTGTTGGAGCTAGGCCGGAAATCGATTGGGGCATAGCTGAAATTGGATCTCGATAGGGGACATTTTATTATTCTGTACAAGCAAAGGGCTATGGATAATTGCACCCAAGAATGGAAGGGGCAATTAGAAAATAGAAGTAAATGTAGGTTATGTATACATATTTCGCTGGATTTATCATATAAACATTATTTAGACAAAGTTAGAATTGCCAAACACATGAGTTGTGCCAGCTTCGAACGGGTTCGCATAAGTTACATGTAGAAACGGGTCGATGGCATAAGCCTTTAGCAACACCGTTGATTGAGATAATATGCTCCTCATGCGACGATCTGGAAGACGAGTACCATTTTATTTTAGTTTGCCCACTATATCAAGAATACCGAAAGAAAAGTATAAAACCCTACTATTGGAAACATCCAAGTGTTTATAAATTGACCGAATTATTAATTTCCACAAATGATCAGGTTCTGAAGGGACTCGCGGCATTTACTTACAACGCATTTTTTAAGCGGGCTGAACTCGTAGAATGAGTGCTTCCTCAGGAAGACACCGTAGTCTCCCTAAATTATATACATAATGGTGCTCGGTAATAGGTTGATTGCGCAATTTTGGTGAAAATGTTACATTTTAGGAAGCAGTCATCTGAAACTGTCAAAACACATTTGCACATTTATCAAACTTTGCTACAAGAAGTATGTGGTCGTAAGCTCTCAAAGAGGTTCACAATCAACGGTGTTCGGTAAATATCTTGCTATGCTGAATCTGAGAGTCCTATGTCCCGGGTGAGCGTTAGGCCATTTGTTTTATCCTAGATATGATATGATATGATATTTTTAGCATTTTTGTCGGTTTAGGCAAATCATCATAAATTACGCGAGACAATCAATACAACTTACAGTAATTAAGGGTGCATGCTCGCGCCAGAATGCTTGAGAATGGAATTGTTGAGATTATGTGCTTTTGGGGGCTTGGATTGTGTGCCTCGATGTAGTGGGGCGGGGTGAGTCATGGCGCATGATGATTTGATTCCATATAAATACATTTCGTAAGGTTAGTTGTGAATTTGGATGGGAGACTCGTGCCTCTAATTCAATTTGGCAGCTTAAAGAAATTATATTAATTAATATGCGTGGTCAAGTCATCACGTGCTGGGATTTATTTCGTTTCATTGCATCTGGGTGCGCGGATTAGGCCTCTAGGAGCATGTCGTTTTAGCTGTTTTATTTTCGGGCATTCAGCTGTGGATATGCACCTTTAAGATCTATACACATATATATATATATATATATATATATATATATATATATATATATGTATATATATATATATATATATATATATATATATATATATATATATATATATATATATATATATATATATATATATATATTTATATATATATATATATATATATATATATATATATATATATATATATATATATATATACACCTGTGCAAAAGTTAAGCACCAGAAAAAACAATAGAACGTAGAAACATGATGGTACAACCAGGCTGCCATACTTTTTGTCCCCGCGTTAGCTGACATAATTCCAAGTACGAAATGCACATGCATGCATGACTTCACGCCGCTTGATGTCCGTGCGTGGCGGGAAACAGCACACGTGTTCAGTTATGTAAAAGTCCAGTTTGAGGTGTAGAACATTACATACAGATTTAGGCGACAAGATTAGGAATTTTGTGTTCATGACCGTGGTTTATTTGTACAGAGAGAATTAGCTCTTGATTGTGAACCGCTATGGCAAGACGAAGGTTAAGTGATCGTGTGAAATGGCAAATCATAGGCATGCATACCACTGGTATGTCATGCAGAGAGATTGGCAGACAGCTGAACATTAACCATACTGTAATCAGTCGTTTGATTGCAAAACATGGGCAAACTAACGAGGTGAAGGACAGGCCTAGATCTGGAATACCGAAGAAGACTACTGCCCGTGATGATCGAGCCCTAGTACGCCTTGTTAGGAGATCTACATTCACCAACAGCAGAGTGCTCAGCCAGCAATGGGAAACACGCAATAGAGTGTCAATGTCTACCGTCAAAAGGAGACTGTATGCTGCTGGCATGAAAGCTAGGAGACCTGTCAGACGTCCTCTCCTCACTGCACACCACAAAGAGGAGCGTCTGAGGTGGTGCAACGAAAGAAGACACTGGAACATGAGATCCTGGAGACGGGTACACTGGTCCGATGAAAGTCGGTTCCTGCTTCATGCCACAGATGGTCGAACTCGTGTATGGAGGTCCAGACGCACGGCGTACGACCAACGAAACATCATGGAAGAAGTTCCATTTGGTGGAGGTTCCGTTATGATATGGGGGTACATCTCATTTGATTGTAAGCTGGATCTGTTGACTGTACCTGGAACACTAAATGGACAAAGATATCAAGATTCCATACTGGATAGAGTTGTGGTCCCTCATTTTGTAAATCATGCACCTGGAACCCACCCTATATTCATGGATGACAACGCCAGACCACATCGTGCTAGAGCTGTGCATGAATACCTCCGCCAGAATGCCATCGAAACCCTACCATGGCCAGCAAGGAGCCCTGACATGAACCGTATTGAGCATATCTGGGACATTCTGGGAAACATGGTGAGAAGGAGGGATCCTCCTGTGCAGAACCTACAGGAATTAACAGACGCTCTCCATCTTGAATGGCAACGAATACCACAATGGCGTATCAGTCGGTTGGTGACCAGCATGAGACGTCGTGTCCAGGCCGTCATCCAGGCACAAGGTGGATATACCCGGTATTAATAATGACAGTCTCAAACTCGTGCACAGATGTTAAACTTCGTTTTCAGACACCATTAATGACAATCTAGCCACGTGTGTCAACTGTAGGGCAATAGTTGTCAGTTGTGTCAACGTAACCATATTCAGGCCTCGTTTTCAAGTTCAAACAAAAACATACAGTGTTTCCCCACCATCATAATCAGCATTCCTCTAGTTGCATTATTACCTCTTGCACTAAGATGGATGGGTACATAAATGTTTATGCTATTGCTTTCTTCATAGCACATGAATATACCCTCGCATGTGCGTAAAAATAGGGTGGTGCTTAACTTTTGCACAGGTGTATATATATATATATATATATATATATATATATATATATATATATATATATATAGTCATCTTACAAATCACGTAGTTGATTATGATGTCATATGATCAAGGGATATACTTGGAAGGATCCATTTTATCATATATATGATAAAATGGATCCTTGCAAGTATATCCCTTGATCATATGACATCATAATCAACTACGTGAGCTGTAAGATGACGTCACAATCATGACGCCATGAATGCCTCGATATAGTCAGTCTTAAACGATTAATAGTCTGACACGTACGAATTCACCTTTCCAAAGTATCCATTCATCATCTGACCTAGTATGACGTCACAATCAGTTCCGCGCGTGTATGATGACGTCACACTCATTACGTCACAAAGGGATCCATATAGACAGTCATCAAATCTCAAAGAGTCTGACACGTTGTATAAATTGTATGTCTTTGTAATTCTTTGCTATTTAATAGACATGCTGTTGGATGATTTGAGGCTGGTTTGACTGGGCGCTGTTGCTGCCTTAGGCAGCACCGGCGCCCAGTCAACTTAGCCTCAAGATACCCAACATCTCATCTGTATAGCTTTCTGGAAATCGATAATCAGGCATAATCTATCGTATATTGTACATATTTCGACTTTAGGGATAATCAATGCATGTATTAATTTATTGTTTATGAACGTATATAATAGCTGACCGTCATTGTAGGTTTATTCTCTGTACACTCAAGGGCCTATGGCCTAATGTGGAATCAATACATCAAATCAAATCATTAATATCTCTCCGGACCCAACCCTCAAGACAGCAGCAGAGACAGGCACGGGCAGGCATTGCCATAAACAAGTTAAAAGATATCCAGCTGGATACTTAGACACTAATCTGACTGGGATGCGTTGCTGCCATACAACTATACAGCTGATCTGTTGATTATTTTGAATAGCCAGTAACAGCGCCCAGGCACATATTTTTCAAAGATTCAACTAATCATGCGTTAATAAAATGTCATTGTTGTCCCATTTACCCTTAAGTCGTTTGTAGCAAATGCCCGTCATAGACGAAATAAATATAGATGCAGTCAAAATACCCTCCTTCGATCTTGAATATAATCTAACTGGAGGTTGTTGTTGCCATATGCAGTAGCTATCTGATAAATTAGTTTCAAAATACCAATTGTGTGTTTTCTCTGTTTCTTTTGAAATTTATTTTCAGCAGATTCATCGATTCAATTGTAAAGTTAACTCTTCAATGGCTAAATTTAGTTAATAATGTCAGCAATATTTGCGTTTTGAATGTCTATTTGCAGGCCAGTGGAAGACTATTTTTAACGCTTTTACAGTTATATCTGCTAAAAACAACTTCTAGAGTAGTCTTGAGAAATGCCAATTTGCACACCGAGCGAAGACTAGTTTGCATATTTACCAACCGAATGACCGGCTCGATAACCGAGACAGCCACTCCAGTGCTAAACTTTAAAAAAATAGTCTTCTCTCTGTCTGCAAATTGACATTTTCTTTGAAAAAATTGGAATTTTCTTAAACACATTCATGGCTTAAAGGGTTACACATTTACCACTGGAATCACTGGCTAGGTTGTCGAGCCAGTCATTCCAATGGTAACGTTTCAAAAATAGTTTTATCTTGGCGTGCACATGCCCATTCCGCAAGACATCTGGAGAGGGCGGTTTTGGCGGGATTCGGCATGGATGTTTTACTGGATGAGACTTTCCAGTTTATCCATCAATCATATGCCGTTATAATCAACTACGCGACGTATATGATAACGCCATAATCCATAACGTCATGAATAACGTGCGTTCGTCACAGACGCTTAATTGATAGCGTTGTTGTACGAAATGCATGCATTTACTAATTAATAAAGATGGTGTTGCATATTTTGAAACTAATTTGACTGCGCGATGTTGTTGCCATAGGCAGCAACAGCGCCCAGTCAAATTAGTTTTAAAATATTCAACGTTTCATTTTATGGTTTTCTGGAAATTACACGTCGGGGCGTTCAGGGATTGCGTGATGGCAACACTGGCGAAGTGTGGGTGGAGATTAGCTAGAGATGGCGGGGCATACCTAAAACGGGATTCTTCCTTACTTGTATATGCACTGAGCTGAATGTGGCTCGAAATCGGGAAGGCAATCTTTGAACACGTTTAATTGTATTCAAGGCACACCATTTGCTTCCTTAATCGTGTGTGTATAGTCAATAGTCTCAAATGATCAACGCGTAGAGCAACAGCTCGCAGACTGTGACATTCCGCGTCGATTTGTGTCCAGATCTGTAAGTTGTTGTTCCAACACTGGTGCGTATCTTGAGGGCAATTGAATGCTCCATTCCTAGCTAAGCTCCAGCCAGTTTCTACGTGCGCTTGTGTCAATGTATATTCTTTGAACCCTGAATCCACCAAAAGTTCAATGTAACTATACATATGACGGGATTGATTTGGCGGACATTACTTGAGTGACAGATTGAATTTATCCAATCTATAGCTTCCTATTTATACATTCATTATGCGAATTTTATCAAGCACAGAGGGCCTCGCAAGTCGCCCTTCCGGGAGCCAGCAAATGCAAAGCCAGGAGAGGGCGCCATTGCATACATATACTAAGCGTGCTACGAGGCCACCTCAAGGAAGCAGGACTCGGTACACTCAAGTCAAGAATGGACCTGCGGAAGCTAAGGATTTCGGCTGAGGACAAGACACAGAGGGCAAAAGCGAAGAAGGGGCGATTGCAGCTGGAGGATGTTTCTACTACTACAGTCGCAGAATACATTAATCATACAATTAGAATGTGTGTATTGACGGAGGTACAGATCAGGTGGGAAGTTAAAATTAATATTCCATAAATGTAGATCCATGTTGAGCTTAAATTCTAATAGTGTCTCTATGCCGATACCATGCGGATGCATGTAACAATTTCCTCGGTTGCATACACACTTGCAGTCGGGTTATCTGTGAGCCTCCCACACCGGAAGCGCCTTAATGTTCTTGAGAATGTGTATCATAGCTCAAATATGTAGGAAGTTTCACTCTTATTTACTACTTATTATTTTGACAATGATTTGATCGAAAAGGCTTGCTATCGTAGACGGCAGCAGCCTCCAGTCAAATTGTTATCGAACTATATAATAACTTCCTAATACCTGTCTTGTATGTGTACGGTGTCCTTGGAATTCACGTAGTTGGACTACACAGCAGTGTATTATGAGCTGTTAAGATAGTCCAGCATTCTTACACGTCAAGAGAGAGCGAACAGTTAGTGAATGGAAGAATAAAGGTTTAGCTATGCCGCGCTCATCTCTGGCTAAGCTCCAACCACCGCCTTGGGATTAATCGATCCCTGCTCTCTCAATCTTAAGTTTCAGAACACTCCACAGGTCAGCTGGTGAGTATTTTGAAACTAATTTGACTGGGTGCTGTTGCTGCATATGGTAGCAACAACGCTCAGTTAAATTAGTTTCAAAATAGTTAACAGCATTTGTATTAAATAGGAAAGACATGCAATCCGTACAACAACAAAGCTTAGTGCATCATCAAGTAAGCGCGTGGACGAACTTAGCTCAGACATTCATGGCATAGTTGATTATGACGTTATGCGACACGTCATGCAGTTGATTGCAACGACATGTTATTGATACCTAAACTGGAATCATCCGTTGCATGAGGTGCACAAACATTTTGTTTAAGAATTCCCAGTCTGTACAGACAATAGTCTCACATAGTTTTGTGTTTGATATTTGAAACAAATATTGCGTCTTAATATCGCATGCCGGGTTAGTTGTATTATAGGTAACAGTACACGATCGATTTAACACATAATACACAATGACGGAATGGTGATCAGGTAACCGAGCCCGACATTCCAGTAATACACTTCAAACTAGTCTTCTCTAGGCCAGCAAATGGCTCTTCAGTAAGGAAATATTCTGATTTTACCAATTTGAGAAGGAATATTGGGTGGATATCACTTCAGATTGTTGCGTGAGATCCAGCCTCTGGTGACTCTCAATACAATTAAACACGATCGGCTGTTGCACACTTCTTGACTCCCTTTGACGAGATAAAATACAAGAAGTTGGTGTGGTGAGATGAAACTGCAGGACCGCACCCACGCATGCCAGTGTGTGTATATTAGCGGAGCGTTGCGAAACCCAGTTTATGACAATTTGAACACAATATGACGCGGACGACGGCGGCGTCGGATTTGGCGGTGGGCACGGGATCCTCGACCGAGCCACATGCATTCTTCAATCGTGTGTGACAAAATAAGCAAACTATCATTTGAAGGATTTTAATCGATTTCACCCAATAAATGTATTCGTAGCACTGGTGTAAGGCCATATCGTTCCCCGCGTCGGTATCCCGCCCGTTTTAGCAATGCAATAGTGTGTTCTACTCTCCACCACCACGACCCCCACCCCTTACCACTCCCCCGCCCCGCCCCCGCCCCATGCGTTATTTGTTTGGATGTTCAATTGCCAAAGGTTGACAATACAATGATCATGTTATATGATTCGATTCTAAATGTTAGGCAATGTGTCTGATTGTCTGAGACATGGGCTTACACAGATTGATATAATATAAAGAAATGTCCTTTCTTCTTTGTAACCTGCTTATTCCCTGTAGCACGCGAACACTTATATTGCGTTACATTGTCACGGTCATGCTCACGTAGAGCACCGTCTATTTAGAATGCCCTGTGAATCTCAGACATGTATTTGCGGGATTCTCTTCCACCGTCTAAGTGAGATAGCCGCAGGGGAATACTCAGAACAGGAGTGTCATTATTCAAAGCTTATCAATAAACCTTAGAAAAATGTGCCGAGTCTTCCGTCTGCACATCCTCGTGGGCCATTTTCGAATTGCTATGCATTGGGATCGTCACATGGCAGGTACACATTAATGTGCACATTTCACAATAATTACATATGTATTCCTGTTTGGAAAAAGGTACAAATCACAGAAAATAGTATGCATATTGTATATGATATCTGGATGGATAAAGATGATTTATAATACATGCGCATAATTGCGTCGCTTAGTCTACCAGATATTAATGTTTAGCAACTGTTCATATTACAGTAAACGAAATCATGACGATCGCAACACATTAATGACCGATACCAGTTTATCCAGCAATCATATGCCATCTTAATCAATGACGACATGATTAGTGTGTATAAATTCGTCCCGTGCGCTTAATTAATGACAGACTAAGTGTTGTTATACTGGCCATGTAGCTCTTTCGATGTTGATATGTGATACATAGGTGTATTCCTCATTGGTGACTTAATGGACCTCAAGCTGAGAGGGAATGTAGAGAACCGATCTGCCACTCAAGCGGTTGATGTCATTATCAAACTACGTCACGTGCTAGGTGATGTCACGATCAAATGGCCTAGGTCTGAGACGAAAGTGTCACAGCTTCGACATCACATGTCTGAATCAATGAATTGCATTTCTTTGGTAAAGTTCCAGTTTAATCATCATTCTATTTGAACGTAATTGAACTGGGACGCGGTGCCGTCAGAACTAGCAACAATATCACTTTGATTTAGATTCAACAGTTACAACGTATTGTCTGACTAGTTACTCTGAAATTGAGATTCTGCGAAATCATGGTTCAAAGTGGTAATATTGTTTCACAGGAACATACACAATGTGAGTAGAGCCTATCTAAAATGGGCCGGGCATACATATAAATTGAGCCCTTATTGCTTCTGGTATTATGAAATTCACTTTCTTTCTTAATCTGTCTTGTGACAACTTAACCTTTCAAATATGCTATATCAAAGCAACCAAATCTCATCTATGTAGTGGTCTTGAGGCATGCCTATTTGGCGGCCAAGAGAAGCATATTTGTACATATATATATAACTGGAATGACTGGCTTGGTAACCGATGCACTATTTCTAGTGGTCAATTTTCAAAAATGCCTTTCCATTGTCCATCAAATGAACACTGGGTAAGCAAAAAACCTAGACTTTCGTTAACGTTACCCTTTTGATGGTCAAACCAGCCAATATTCGAATGGTAGATTTGTGAAAATAGTTTTATAAAATTTAAATTACTTGAAAAATGTTGCCCATTAAAACGAGTAATTAATATAAGTAGTATTGTGAGCACTTTGAGGCGCTAGTGACACAAGAGGGGTTAAATCCGGATTATGCAATCGTGTTTCTATTTGTTCGTATCAGATCAGTTAGTGTCAAATTAGAGAGTTGCAAAAGACATGGCATTTACTCAAATGAGAGAGAAAAGGCTTGGTTGCGATTGCCAATATATAACCCACGTGATTCGCTTGGAAGTGATACCATCAGGGCATTATGATCAACAACACAATGTCATTAAATGAAATAATGACATTTTGCTCGACTAGTAGACTAGTAGCATTCTGTCTGTCTCAGATAATGGCCATAGTTAGTATTACCGGCAAACTTGTGCCACTGTAGAATACGCAATTTCCTGTTTATTCATGTATTTGTAGCGAATAATTGTAAGTGTTTGTAGTGTGACAAGCAATACCGGATATATGTCTGTGGACAATTTCCCACGTTTTCATTGCAGAAATGCGTTTAAATATCCACTGTTAATCTATTCTCAGGGTTTTCACAAAGAGCTCTTAAAAAATACAGTCTCCCAATTGGTGTGTTTCTATCTTGACTAGCTTGTGGTGTTGTCTGCAATTTACGCTGTATTATCCAGAACTGGGGTTCGTGATATGCACGCATATATATCAGTTTGAAATCCTCCTACACTCCCACCCCGCCCCAAGCCTATGAAAGCAACAGCGCCCAGTCAAAACCGTTTCAAAATATTCAACAGGATATTTATTAAATAGTAAAGACAGACAATTCGTGCAACAACGCATACAGGTTTTTTCTATTATACGTCCGTGACATACGTATATACATCATTCATGTCGTCATAATGATGTCATTGACTGTGATGCCATTCTGCAGCCCACGTAGTGCATTATGGCGGCATATGAATAGATGGATACAGTGGGCATGCCCATTATAATTTGCAATGGTCCCTTGTACTCACATTTCTATCTCATCAACGCTGCATTCTTATTATTCCAAATGATGCATGGTAGTTACACCTCCAGATGAACAACATTTTCTGTCGGGACACTGGTGCAACATTTTTAGACTTTGTTGTAAAATAGCTATTTAGCTTTCTATTTTCTACTGGTAAACTTTCCCGTCAACTGTTATTTGTCTTGTTTTCAATGGCAATAACGATGCCATCGTACGGATTAATATGGGTATTGGCTCAAATACAAACCACGCTGGTATCTTGAGTCACCACGTGATAGTGTGTGATGTCATATACCATACATGCCAATGCAAGACATTCTTTACCATATAATAATTGTCGCGTTGATTATCTTAAAACTAATATGACTGGAAGCTGTTGGCAGCAACAACATCCAGTCATCTTTGTTTTGAAATACACAACAGCTTACCTATACGGTTGCTTGGACACCCAATTACAAAGCTATAGATTATTATCGGTTTTGTTGGCATCTATTGAGTGCCCGTTTGCAGGTCCCATTATTGCAATATCTAGGCTAGTCTTTTCTGTCTTCTGATCGGTAGTCCACCGACCAGAGACGCGATCCCGATTTCCCCCAATTTCGCAGCTCGGTACATTACCGCTTGAGCTATTGCCTCCTATTAGATGCCAAGTTATTGGATTGGTTGGCGGATATAGAGTCCTGATTCCAAGTTCCACTCGCGCCATGTCTAGGTTGGTTTTATTTCAGTCTATTAATGACAACTTCCCCAGCTTTTACACTGGTACCCATTTGTAATCCTGGGTGGGGAGAGTCAACGCGAGATGGAGATTACCCATGGTTCCAAAGAATGCGAGATAGCGCACAGCTCAGGCACGAATCGGGTTATCCGGTTAAGGAATCCTGTGTGGCAGCCAATACACCAAGCTGTCGCCTCATAAATCTGTTTCGACGACACCTCCATAATTGAGCATCTGTGCTGAGGTAGGCAGCCAAAATTTTCTATGATTTGTAGAACAGTAATCATGGCAGGCTTCATAGCCTGGAGAACTGTATCAACATTTAGCTATTAACGGCTGACTATTTTTCTATAATGGCATACTAAAAAGCGTATTCATTCATCGATTATGAGTGGCGTGCTCTATCGGCTGGGTAGATATTATGAGATGAGGATAGTTGAGGATAGTTGTTGTGGGGAAAACGGATCCAAATTACAGCTTCAAAGGTGTTATTCATCTCGTCAATGCATTTTACTCCAAAAACAATGTAACACAGTGCGTTTCTATATCGCAGTTCAATCATTTGTTTCTCCAGAAATGTCACAATGAAACGATGCAGAAATGTTAATCAAATCTCCAAGTAATGAGACATAATCGACAGGCAATGGCAAATGTAGACTGTGGTAGAATGAGGGAATGGTAGAAATAATTGACTGAAAATACAATCACAAAAAACCACCTCTTTAATAAATGATACTAATACTAACAATAATACTGACAGGTAGGAGCTACCTGGTGTTCGTTTTGCAACCATGGCAGGAGCAATGTAAACATCACCCAGTCCAGAACTCCACACCGAACAACAGCTATCTCTGACTAGCAAATATTATTATCGCTAGACAATTCCTTTATGATAAGAATTATTGTCCCTTTAAATCTATATTTATAGCGAAAGTCGGGGTGTGCAATGCATGTCGTCGCATGTAGAGTACGCATAGCAAAACCTAATATAGCCGCGCACATATAAACACTCACGCACACACAACAAACACTGATTCACACGAGGATAGGGAAATCCAAGTTTCATTTTCAATTTACGAAAACCGGAAACGGAGGGCAAAATGGCATGTTTACTCATAGATGATACCGATTTTATAGATCTCTTACGTTCAAATGGTCTCCGCACATATCAAGTACATATTATTTAACACAAATTCATCAAGTTTCTTCATAAATGAAGTCAAAATCATCAAAAACGTGTTATTCTTTTAATCTTATTGTTCTTCAGTAAATCCCTGCAACAACAGGCGATCGACATTAGGAAAATAATGGTTATATCCAGGGGGCTGTTGGACACCCGGGACGAAAAGGGTTTTTTGGCCGTAACAGTTGTCCTTTAATACCGATATTATCGATACAGTAATTATAAATACACGCTCATCTTACACATCACTGCATTCATTGAATGCTTCTCTTTTATATGCTATCCGGCGATTTGACAGTAAAATTGTTATTGATATATCAGTGACACCTGTTATAACATATTTATGTCATTTCCTTAAAATAATCTGGCCATTATGTGTCCGTGACAAAAGAACTGCATCACGTTTTGAGAGGGCAGAAGCTGTATTGCTACTTAACTAACATTGTGCAAAACATTCATGTGATCCCTGCATTGCGGACTCCACACATATATGACGTCATAATCATCTACGTGGCATGTTGGATGACGTGTTAATCGATTTCGTCATGAATGGCGCAGCACTTACTTGATGACGGACTAAACGCTGTTGTAGAAATTGTATATGTTTACTAGTTAATTAAAATGTTGTTTAAACTAATATTTGGAAACTAAATGTTTACTATTTATTTAACATGTTTTTGAAACTTAATGTTTGGTATCTAATTTGACGGTGCGTTGTTGCTGCCGATGACCAAGTACAATTAGTTTCAAACTATTCAGCAAGTTACCTGTACATTTGTGAAAACTGATTTGTGTGGAAGTTCTGGGATCGCTCTATACCAACATGGGTGAAGTGTGGTTGGAGCTTATCTACAGATTGGCGGGGCATAGCTAAAACTGTGTTACTCCTGCTATAGACTTCTCTACATGATCTTAATATGCATGGAATAGCCCTCGGCCCCGATGTATTTTAGTCGCGTGGTCTAAGCAGACATTGGACTAGTAACCATGTATGCAATCGATATAGTTCGTAAGTCGATACTCTTCAAACCATCAACCCATTATGATTTCTTTTTGTTATTTCATGAGTACTTAAAAATAATATTTCTTTGAATCAGTAAATTATATTAACTGCATCTGTACCTGCCGTTAAGTAATACCTTTTGATGCCCCTACCCACTATTGCTATTGCAAGCGTGACATATAAATGCCTGCTACATTCATAGTGATCTTACTTTTCTCCGGTTGGAAAGTATCACGCATTATACCTTTAATGACGTACTCGTTCAGTTGTAAAATTGTATTCTACGAACACGTTGGTCTTGGTAATACAATATCGATAGGATATGCAAAATGAAACATCAAACATGTTTTCTTATATGCCTGGGGGAAGATTACTGGGGCGCGAACATGTACATAACAACTTTATGTCCACGTTTAACGCCGTCTAGCGTGTTTCAATGAAATTCAATCTGACTTTGCGTATGGATAGTGTACGCTGCATACTACGTGGTGTCACACATATTGCAACACGTTTTTTAGTATTCGTCTGTGTGTTCAATTGCGAATTACCAAACGGGATTAGATGTTTAGACCATAAATATCATTGCAAAGAATTATCACTCGGTTGACCCTTATTCTTTGTAATAAGCCCTAGCAACACTTCAGCAATACCTAACAGGAAACGTTCACACGCAGTAAAGGGGTAAACTTCTAGCTGCGTGTGGTGGAATCGATTTGAAATTGTGAAACCCGAACACCCACTCTCTAATTGACAATGTAAAGATATAAGTACACTTCGAGTGATGGACTTTTCACGTTTCATAGCGGAGCTATATGTCATTAAGTGTGTGACGTCAACTAAGAAGTGACGCCATTGGTTATGACGTCAGATAATTGAGTGACAGTTTGAATCTGACCCTTGTGATTTAGCAAGGCAGAATCGATGGATAAACAATGGATATCACAACGAAGTACTATCTGTGACCTCAGCAATATTCTTTGTGATATACCATAGCACCACCTCATGTTGACCCAACATGAAACATAAATGATAGCAACACCTCATGTTGACTCAACATGAAACATACATGAAGGTTTATTAGGCTTCGTCACTTGATCAGTCATGTAATTAACCCGTTAACGCCGACATTTGGTTAAGAATAACAAAATATTTGCTTATTAAATGTTCACCACTGTAATGACTGGCTCTGTTACCGACCCAGTCATTCCAGTGGTACAATTTCAGAAGTAGTCTTCTCGTAGCCTGCAAATGGGCATTCCTCAAGACCACTACATGGGCTGGTTTTGGCTGGTTTTGTCGGGAAAGCGCTAAGTGCGCTGGTATCGATCAAATCAGTCAACATATTCCTACAAAATGTTCACGCCTAGCTTCTACCTAAGTAAGTAATCATTGAAAACTAGGATCTTGTATCTAATAGAGATAGTGTTTGAAGCAGCTGAACTGACAATAACGATATACAGAACACGGGTATTCATTGGTCAAGCTATGTTACTGATATAGGTTACAGGAACGTCGTGACAGTTCAGCTTCCTATCAGTACGTCGTGACATATGCCTCGACGAGGGATGATGCGGTCGGTTGGGGTGAGGTAATGGAATTGGTGGGGTTTGGGTATGTTGGGGGTTAAGTCATTGAAACATCATATTCTATTTCTGCACTTATATCATCAACTTCGCCTTAATCTATCAGTATGTCAGCAAGGCCCTGTGTAGACATGTACTCCGAACCCGTTAATCCAAATTAAAACTCATGCAGCGTTATTTTGAAGTAAATGATCATAACAACACTAGACAACAAGGAGAACTGTAGCTGAGCCTCTGAACGTCTTGTTAATGAGCGCCGAGAGCGGCGTAGATACGAAATGCACTGCGGTCACATTACATATTTAATGGTGATGAGCTTCTTTCAATCAGTTGGCTCGATCCGCAATTTTCCCAGAATTAATAATCGATGAATATATCAACTAGTTAGCTTGTTCAGACTTAGGAATGTAATCTATGGCCGTGTTATAGCTCACGGACACGACTGTTTAGAGACGATGTTACCTTTGACATGTTAGCGTATGGTATGAAGTAATTCTGCCGTTGTTACCGATGTTGTGCGGCTGGTTGGACATGCTAAATACATGTTCATAATTTTGTTTGATTAATTCCCTAGTCGCAGTCTGGGATTATGTTTTATTCTATCTGGAAGATGAATGTGTTATATATAAATGCAGTGACTGAATTTTCAGCTAATGCCATCATATAACTATAGCAGACGTCATATTTCGTGCACAAACGGAGTGGATTTTCCACCCGCAGAGTAAGATTGAGCCATGCTAGAGGATGCTGAATGTGGGCATACGTTTCCGTTTTGCATGTTCTCCCCTGGTTAGTATTCGCTCGTGTGTCTAGATAGCTTGCTTGATATTTCATTTTACAGTTCTTGATCGATAATTTATTACCAAGACACACGTTTTTCACAGAATACAATTTTTCCAACTGACCGATTACACTCTTCATGAAACAATATTGGGTACTTTCCATCTGGAAGAATGTCAGACCACTCTAAGTACATCTATGATTACTGTATTCTGCGGCTGTAGCAGTAGACACATCGTACAGCTGTCGTGTCCTCAGCCGACATCGTTATTTTCCACAAGTTCATTTTTGACTTGAGCCCTGCTTTGTTGACGTCACCTCGTAACACGCTTAGCAGATGTATGCAATGCCGTCCTCTCCAGGCTTTGTGTTTGCTGGCTACGAGTAGGTCGAATTCCAAGGCTCTCAGTGCTGGTGTCTCTTCAGGCATCCTTAACCAAACATGGACCATCTTTGCTGGGCGAGTTTCACAGACATCGGTGACGTATTGCACATCTTGTATAATGCATCGTTGGAAAGCATGCTGTCTGACCATCGGTGTCCAGTGATGTTGCGTATGTGTTTACGGTGGCAGGCAATGAGAGTGTCTGTAGCTGCATTTGGAGCTGCCCATCTGTTACAGCTATACATCATCAAGAATATGCAGGTTGCATAGCCTTTTTATCAGGAGCATCATTGGTCTACGCATCCATGGCTTCAACTAGGACTGAAAGGCTATGTTCCCCATGACGCAGCGTGCAGAAATGTTAGCAGCACTGCAAAGCAGCAAGCCCAGGATTTTACTTTTCCGGCATGGCCCGCCCCCCACAAAATGGATTGTTATTTTCTTTAGTTTCATGCTTTTGTAGATAGGGTGAACTCTGTTTTGGATTCATTTTAAAGAGCTTTTCAATTGTAGTGCATACGTACATCAGAGCTTTATATGTCAGGGTTGAAAATGACCATAATGGTTAGGGACATCAAGCAGTATTAATTAACAACTGATGCAGGTGCATACAGCCAGAGTAAGCATATTTGGGAGCTAGGGATAATTAGTCTCTGGGTGCTGATATAGTGGTAATCTACTCGCCTCCCAAATGCTAGGCGGAAGGTGTCACACTTGACAATAATAAAAGAGATTACGAATAATGCTGCTGCTGTGCTGCTGCTGCTGCTGCTGCTGCTGCAGCTGCTGCTGCTGTTCTTGTTGTTGTTGCTGCTGCTGCTGATGCTGCTGCTACTACTACTACTACTACTACTACTACTACTACTACTACTACTACTACTACTACTACTACTACTACTACTACTACTACTACTACTACTACTACTACTACTACTACTACTACTACTACAACTACTACTACTACTACTACGACTACTACTACTGGTACTACTACTATCACCACTACTTTTATTATTTATTTTTTTTTAAATCCGACGCTGACGCAGTCGGACACACCTCACGGAGTAACTCGTTTAAAAAAGGCTTGCAAACCCCCATAAAAAATCGGGTGAAATAGCAGGCTTAATTAATAGTATATGAATAACAATACAAACTTAACATATCAAAACAGTGTAAGCTAAAATACTCAATTACCATATACCACACCCATGGCATAACCACATAGGAAAAAAACCTTAATAAAGAGCTGATAACATGATATAATTCAACAAAGACATTACTATTTGCACACCGTGTAGTAGTAGGCCCAAATGGCGAGCATAGTTACCCAATAAGTGGTAAAGTAACTCATCAATAATTAGCAGTAAGTTACTGCTACTCATTGACGCCATTGAGCCGATTCATGACCGGCAG
This sequence comes from Chaetoderma sp. LZ-2023a, assembly GCA_034401795.1. Taxonomy (NCBI): domain Eukaryota; kingdom Metazoa; phylum Mollusca; class Caudofoveata; order Chaetodermatida; family Chaetodermatidae; genus Chaetoderma; species Chaetoderma sp. LZ-2023a. The sequence goes on along the minus strand of CM067372.1, from coordinate 160,710,569 downwards.
CTAAGTAGATCATATGTAGTTTAACGTAGCACACCATATAGAATGGGGCCGAAATGGCGAGTGCAGCTCGTCAACTAGTGGCGAGGTGACTTGTCAATAAGTAGCAAAACCTCACTCATTGACGCCAGTTGGCCAATTCTTAAACACCGACCAGGCGTAGTAGCCTTTATGTCGTATAATGCACAAAGCAAAAGTATACACACTATGATTACATAGATGGCGCTCTGGGTTCACATTCTAAATTTACTTCATTGTAAGATTTTGTAAATTACCCTGGAACAAATATACCTACAGTACACATTTGTAACAGGATGCTAATTGGATATATGTAAAATGTCATACTCTGTTAACCTAATTAACTCGAAAGTCGGAGCACCTCCAGAATATTGACGCGAAGCTCATTTGATATTTAAATATACCGGTTCCCACGGTTAGGTTATTCGGCAAAATTATCATCTCCTAAGACAATAAAATTGTAAAATAAAGTCAATTAAATAAAATAAAATACCATATATCAATATACAACAAGCAGCGAGTGTGCTAGCTTATGCTTCTGCTATTTTTAGATATCCGTGTTCAATTGATACTAGACCAGTTTTGCACCATACATCTTTAAATATACTTTCTTTTCCATGTTCCTCTAGCCTGTAAAATTCACAATGAATGCAGTTTACCAACAATGATCCAAATATAGCTTTTATGGGTCTTTGGTGGTTATTTCCTGTTTTATGTCTGACCTCTGAACACCGATGTTTCCAAATGGCCCACACTCCTACAGATATCAGGGTTACTAAAAATGCTTTCTCATTGCTATTAATGATTCGTCCGATAGTTGAGCAATCTTTGAACATACTTGTTTCAGCCATTAATTTCTCATATTTGATTCCAAATTTAGCAAGAAGCATATTGATATATACCAAGCCTGTAGCTATAAGTCAGATGGCCGACCCGTAGCCTTCGGTGGAGTAATCGCCATGCCAGGTCCCGTGCATTTGCTGGTAGACAAGGTACATGTATTGGTTTCCATGTATTTTTCCAGTTCTTTGGGGTGCATCCTAAAGTGATCCAATGCCCAACTGCAACAGGAGTCTGTCTCCGACTTTGCATCAGCATTCCATACCAGGCTCTAGATGCCATGTTGTATTTTATATGCTCTGACTTAAATACTAATGTTGGTTGCAACATATCTCTGTTGCCACGTGCTTTCGGCAATTTGAACCATTCACCAGGTATTGTATTATTTATTCTAAGAAATAAGCGTTGGGCATAAATATGCCTAATTGATTTCGCTCTTGCTACATCCTGCATCGCGATCCATTTGCGAGATTTTGGATTAACTAAGTCACGTAAATTTTGAATGTCATTTTTGGCCATAGAGGGCAAATATAATATAGCATCATTATCACGAATCAACTCGTTGCCCCAAAGACGTTGCTCTAAGGCATCTTCCCAACAACAGGGTTGTGGCATTGATCGTGTGAATATCTGTAAAGCTCCGAGCTGTTCTTTATATACGTTTGGTATCTTCTGATGGTTAGGTGGCAGTTTATTGCACAAACATAAACATTCTACTGGAAATGGATCTACGTACCGTTGTAGAAGTGTCCTTGCAACACTTGACCAAAATGAGTTTGAAGTGAGTAACTTATTCAAGAATTTCAGTTTTAGCGAAGCACACTTTGATAAAACATTAACCAAATCCAGGCCTCCATCATGCTTTTCATTGGTGAGGATTGACTGCGATACTAAATGGGCTTTGTCCTCCCATAAGAATGACAAAAGTAACGTGTTGATCTGTGACTCTACTGATTTGGGCATATGAACTACAGAAGCGGTATACCACAGTCCAGATAAAATTAAATTATTAAGGACAAATGTCCTGCCAAATACAGTTAGGCGACGTCGTTTCCAATTTACTAATGCAAACTTTAGCTTGGATAGCCTTTTTTCCCAGTTTATTATTACATCCTGTTCTCTACTAAAGTAAATACCCAAAATATGTATTACATCATCTGACCATTTAATATCCATAACATTGTCAGTTCTGTCCTTCCATGCGCCCAAAAATAATCCGTTAGATTTGTCTCTATTGACTTTAAGCCCTGATGCCTTTTAAAAATATGATAATAATCCATTTCAAATTCTAAAATCTGAATATTTACCTGCAAACACAGTCGTATCATCTGCATGTTGAGACACGTTTAGTGGCCTTTCTACGCCACGTATACATATTCCTTGAAAATCATTACATTGCCTCAATGTGGCCCCCAACGATTCCATAGCTATGACGAATAGAAGCGGAGACAATGAGCAACCCTGTCTGACTCCTCGTTCCAACACTACAGTTTCAAATAGATGATTATTTACTAAATAGCAACTTGTTATATCAGTATATAAAATATTGACCCATTTAATAAATCTGGAACCAAAGCCAATATGGTCTAAAGACTTAAAGAAGAAGTCCCATTCAAGTCTGTCAAACGCAATCTCGTAATCAAGTGCTATTATTGCTGCTGGGATGCAATCCCTTTCAACTAATTGAATAAGGTCTCATATAAGCAACGTGTTGTATAATATCATTCTTTCTGGTACAGCGCATGTTTGATCATCATCAATTACTTCGCCTAGGTATGTGCCAAGTTTTAATGTTAGTGCCCGAGTAATAATCTTATAGTCTGCACAGCGTAGAGAGATTGGTCAATAATTCTGTATTTTATTTCTGGAACCCTCTTGTATATGAGCCGAACATATGCTTGGGCTATCGATGGAGGGAGATGCCCATGCTTAAAAATGCTAGCTGCTATTTCTTCTAATACTGGACCAAATATGTGCTAGAATGTTTGATAAAATTCAACTGGAAGTCCATCGCAGCCAGGAGACTTTTCTAACTACATACATTTGAGAGATTTTGTCAAATCATTAATTGTTAGTGATTGGTCACAGCTTTCGTGACATACATCTGGAAGTATTTGCGTTATATTAGCTCAAAATGCATCACTTCCCTCAGATTTATACAATGATTTGTAAAATTTGGATGCTGTTTCCATCATCTCTGCATTTGAGGACACCGATACACCATCATTAGTCGTCAGTGAGTGCAGTAATATCTCTATACCTCTTGCTTTTTCCAAGTTACAACAGTAACATGTATGCTTTTCACCCTCGGTGTGCATTTATGCTCTTGCCCTTATTTTGGCCTCATCAAACTGATATTGCTCTATTTCATTTAGTCTACCTTTTAATTTAACTAATAGTTCGTAATAATTATGCCCAAAAGCATGTAAAATCTTTACCATGAGCTTTTGATATTCTATAGGTGTCAACTAAATTTTCATTATCTAATATTTGTTTTAAGAGTCTATGTGATGTATCAGTATAAGTTGAAGTTGCATTCCTGTCATTTTCTTTGTCTACGACACAATTAAAGTCACCACCCATTACTAAGTTGTAAGTGATGTTATCTAGTTCTGCTATAGACATCTTATTAAAAAGATTACGATGTAGTTGATGAGATGCAGGTGCATATATACACAACAACGTGAAACGTGTTTGTTGTATATCTAGCGTGACTCTCACCATTTGCACCTGCTACTGAAGAGATTATATGTATATAGACGAGGGGGTATAACAATTGCTACGCCTGCACTATTATCTTGAGATAACGAATAGAATATTCTGGATCCAGAAATCTGTTCTATATTATCGTACGATTCTGACTTCTGAATTTTTGTTCCATGTATCAAAGCAATGTCAATCTGCTCATTTTTCAGTCTCTAGTAAGTGACGTTGCTTTATGTCACTATATAAGCCTCTACAATTGAGTGTGCAAATTAGCATGAAAAGTAATAAAATGATGTGTATAACCAACATTATTAAGCTAACTAGATTTAGTTTTTTTCGACCCTCTCTTAGACCATTTACCTATTTTACTCGTAAAGGCTGCACTACTTAGCTCAACTTTTTCCAAATGCCTATATTTTAATATATCTGAATCATGACGCAGATGCCTATATTTAACCCCTTTTGCTGTCGCATATGGAACTAATACCTCTCCTGCCTCTGACCTGTACATGACAATTTCATCGGGTGATTTAGAACTATGTGTTTGAATGGATATATCGGAGTCAGCGACTGACATATTATCGTCTTCTATATCACTTTCCTCTATTTCTAATTCAGAACTCTCTCCATTTTTCTGTTGTTTTGTTCCACTCAATCGATCTGAGACACCGATTACTTTCTCTATATTATGTAATCGTCTAGATTGAGTGTACTCAGTGGAAAATCAAAGTTAGTTTAAGCATTTTGCGACCTGAATTTTTCTTGTCCTAAATTAAAACTCTCTTCCAGAGGGTATTGATCATCAGCTTCAACTTATGTGGAATTAGCCTCTCTGACATCAGACTTCGATTGACGTGTTACTGGAGTAAGACTTATCCCCATATCTAGAACCTCTATTTCATCGCCTGCAACTACAGCGATTGGATTCTTAGTTTTTTCAACATGCTTCTCATTAACATTTTCTAAGTGGTTCACTAATACCTAACCGATTAAAGTGGTTTCCTAATGCATACTAACATATTACAGTCATATATTTGTTAGTCTGTTCGAGTTGACCGGGAACAGCCAACTGACTATAAAGATTGATAAAATCAAAGTACTAGGCTTGCGCTTACAAATGGCAAAGGAATTAAATCCACTCACTCAAGCGATATTGCCAAATATAATGCGCTAGCCAACGAACTATAGAAATAGCAAACTGGCGCGAGGAGAAAAGTATTGCATTGACCACAGTAAGATGAGACCTCTTAAATGGCTGGAACCGCCAGCTAAGAACCGTGCCTTTATAAAATGGAGACACTAAATGCGCTCCAACCAAGACAAGAATTTACAAATTAAACATAACGTTTGAAAAGAAATACTAATATGAAATATATGCATAACATTTATCTACAAAATCGCGCTAGAAACTAGCAAATTCGGGCAGCAATTGCAGAGCTAAATAAACGCGTGCGTTCACTTCGACTACTACTACTACTACTACTACTACTACTACTACTACTACTACTACTACTACTACTACTACTACTACTACTACTAATACTAATACTACTGCTACTAATACTGCTGCTGCTGCTGCTGCTGCTGCTGCTGCTGCTGCTGCTACTACTACTACTACTACTACTACTACTACTACTAAATTGCTCTGCAGGTGCAGTTAATATAAAGGAAGGCATTTTGTAATTTCAAAAAATACTGTCTTTTGAAATACACTTGAATAAAAAAGCATCATAATTGCATGCTGGTTTTAGGATTATCTGCACCTTTACGTATTGTTGGTTACATAAATAAAATTAAACATAACGTTTGAAAGGAAATACTAATACGAAATATATGTATAAAATGTGTATACAAATATCGCGCTAGAAACTAGCAAATTCTGGCAGCAATTGCAGAGCTAAATAAATGCATGCATTCACTTCGACTACTACTACTACTACTACTACTACTACTACTACTACTACTACTACTACTACTACTACTACTACTACTACTACTACTACTACTACTACTACTACTACTACTACCACTACTACTACTACTACTACTACTACTACTACCACTACTACTACTACTACTACTACTACTACTACTACTACTACTAATGCTACTACTACTACTACTGCTGCAGCTACTACTACTACTACTACTACTATTACTTCTACTACTAATTATACTACTACTACTGCTACTGCTGCTGCTGCTGCTGCTGCTGCTGCTGCTACTACTACTGCTACTACCACTACTACTACTACTACTACTACTACTACTACTACTACTACTACTACTACTACTACCAAATATAATAAATATATTTACCATAAATTACGTTGAATCTTTCAAAATATTACGTATATATTGACCATAAAAGTGAGCTACTGATATTATAGGTTCAAATTATAGGGTACATGTGATCATTGTTTTTGTGGTGGTGGTAGGTGTGGGGGTTGCGGGTGGTGGGCCGGGGGTGGGGGCAGGTGGTGATCCTTATATTTTGGGGCCCTGGTTCACAAGGTTAGCCCTTAACTTAATCTTGCTCTGCAGGTGCAGTTAATATAAGGGAAGGCATTTTGTAATTTCAGAAAATACTGTCTTTTGAAATACACTTGAATAAAAAGGCATCATAATTGCATGCTGGTTTTAGGATTATATGCACGTTTACGTACTGTTAGTTACATACATAGTTACTGGGCCAATGTCTGATTTGACCATGCGACTAAAATACACATCTCGCTGAGAGTTATGCCACACTAGCTGGTATACTGCATAGTAGCACGCCAAGGACTGGATCACATTGAATTTTGCACTACGGTGGCAAGGTGTTCTTCCCTCACAAAACGTCATACTATTTTCATTAGCATCAGCACAGAATACCCAGCCTATGTTAAGGGAAGTTACAGAGATATGTTAAGACTGGTGTCAACAATATAACAATACCAGATTTCCTGTTAAATCTCAGCATAGGATATACTTAATGAGAAAATCACTGATGAAAACGATGATGTGGAAAGAGTTGTGTATTTCGATGGAGCACATACTACTATGCATCGATGGCAAGCGAAGGTGTGATACCGGAAAGAGTGACATGCTTTATGGTAGCACACCAGCTTAGATCAATGGCGGAATATCCACTTTACAATATCCGCCCGCAACGTTGTACAAAGTCGCAATGGACCTTTCCAGTTGGTTAAAAGATCATTCTAACCAACATTGAGAACAAGGTGTCATATTTGAAAGAATGCATTACACTATCCAGTAATTGTTTCCTTCAAATGCTCTTGCCTGCCAAACATGAGTCTGCTAATCAATGATACCGCGAAGCCCTTATTACTACCTTGGAACATTCAGTACAATTATCAGCAATGACAGTCTACGTAATGCAAGCGATCGTCTATTATGCCAATATACTTGTTAATTCTGTGTGCTTGGTGGAAGTGTGTTTTCGCGATAATAGGTCGTACATATCATGTGAAATTCTGTTATGGATAATACGGTGTAAAGTACAGCCAACGCCACTCAGGTAGCCAGGATAGAAACACTAAAATGGGGAGACTGCATTTCATCATAACTCCTTTGAAAAAACGGGAGAGTAGATTAACAGTAAAATGATAGGAAATTGTCCACAGCCACAGGCAGACATATTTCCGGTGTTACTTTTTAAACTACAAATGCGTATAATTATTCGCTAAAAATACGCGAATAATAGGAAATTGTTTATTAAGCATCGATGTAATTTTGTATTTCGTGCGAGATGATGCCATTAGGAGAGTCAGATATAATGTTAATCGTCTGTTGGAAATGTTTAATAAAGGGCATTGATCAGTGTTAACTAATCGAATTAAACTAATTAGCCTTTTGCTGTTGATGACAAGGTCCCAATAGTTTGCCTCCAAGCAAACGCCAAGGTAGATATACTTTTGTAGCAATCAAACTTGTTTGCTCACATTTGACTAAGAAATGTACATTATGTCTTTTACAACTGATGTATGCGTCATTGGAAATGCGTCTGGCCATTTGAACACGACTTATCTGATATGCGCACTTAGAAACATGAACGCACAATGCTTATGTAAGGAAGATTAAATTACCATATGCGAGCAGCAATAGCGCCATCCATTTATATACTTTGGAGTATGACGATCCAGAATCTCAAATTCACGCTAACCATATGCAGGTAAGCTGTTGAATATTGTACTTTAATTTAAACTGCAGTTGCTGCTACAAATGAGAGCAACAGCTCCCAGCCAAATTATTTCCAACATTCGTTATTAAATTGGAAGTTTGCATAAGACATTGGATTCAGACACCTCCTGTTGCCTATTTGCCATCATTGTGCCGGGCCTACGTCAATGGTGGCATCCAGTTTGAACTATGTCCCGTCAATCTCTAAGTAAGCTCGGTCTACGCTTCGATCGATCTCTGCACTCTGTGAATAAATCAAATTAGATTGACTAACTCCATGACGTAATTCATTATGACATCAACCTACATGTCACGCAGGTATTTATAACGTCATATGATTGAGTACAATGGATTATTTAAGTGATTGTGACATCAGCTAACGCTTGGAATAATTGGATTAACGCCTCTGCTGCTTGAGTGACAGATCAGATTGCCTAATTAACTCTCTGTTTTAAGTTCATTAACCCAGCAATAAGGTATGGGCGTATGTATCACATACCAGTTCTGCGCATCTGCCTACACGTGTAGCAAACGCAAGGGCAATGCTCACGTAAGGGATGCACATATTCAGTAGAACACAGTGTTTGCAACTACGCATGTAGTGTACCATGTCAATGGCGGCTGGTATCCATTGACACCCGAAGCTTCCAAAAGGATAGAATGTCTGTAGTACATTGTATGATATTCAGCATTGAATACGCAGATACACGCCGTATCAATAATTGTAATCTACTTGCTACGAAACATTGCTGTGCTGATTTGAATGCGATGCAAAAAATATAAGCAATTTTAGCTATGGCTTGGCATGTAAGCAACTTTATACCTCCAAGAGAAAGCAAATATGTTTCTATTCTTTGTAAAAAAAAGATCAATGTGCAGTGAATTACGTGTAATGCAGGTGCATTTTATCATATAAGCACAGCTGTCTAATATCTCTCTATATGAACACGAACATAACATTCAAAGAAAAGTGTTCATTAGTTAGAAAATGTGCATGCCATATTTTCATTGGTTAAATAATGAATAATAACCCCAGCTTCCCGGAGACGTTATGTTGTTGATACAAATTGTGTACTATATATAGACATGAAATGACGATCTTTTGTTTGCTATTATTTTCTATGACACATTGATCACAGCATGTCATGCGCCAAATCGACGCAAATAAGCATGGGTGAATGGTGCGTTCAATCGGACTCCAGGAGTCACCTTTATTCGAAAATTTGTCAAAATATCAGTTTATATGATACAGATAATATCAAACTCAGTCCCATTTCATATCACTATTATTAACCTCGTCGAAAATTATCGCATTGCACTCACGGAAACTCGTTTAATGTGATCATGTTCGACTCGGTTGATAATAGTGGTATGAAAAGGGACCTTGTCCAAGGTTCTCTATATATGATGGATTGATATCACACATTTCGAACAAGGGAAATATATTATATTACACTTTTGTGGATTTTACAAAAGCTTTTGATTATGTAGTTCGAGACTGTTTGTGGTACACATTAATAACGTTAAATGTAAAAGGAAATATCATTAATATTATAATGTCAATGTATCAAGACATAAAACACGTGTTCGGGTAAATTCTACGCTCTCAGACAGTTGTCAATGCTGTACGTGGGTTCGTAAAGGGGAAAGTCTGTCGCCGGGTTTTTTCGCAATGTATTTGAATGATTTAGAAAAAGAGTTTAATGATGAAGGTGGGGAGGATATTGATCTGATATTTATTAAAATTATGTTTAATTCTATATACGGATGGCATAAGCATTCTGACACAAAATAGAAAAGGATTGCAGAGGGGTCTGGATATTTTGTTCTATAACGGCAATAGGTGGCGATTAGCGGTTAATGTGGAGAAAACTAAACTTATGGTAGTCAGGTGGGGGTGTGTGTGTCTTAGGCAAGGAGCCAAGTGGTGTTATGGCAATAGGGAAGTTGACATACTTAATAGGTGTACATATTTAGGTATTACATTTACAACTACTGGTTCATTTTTCGAAGCTCAGCGATGTTTAGCAGAACAGGCTCAAACAGCAGTGTTTGCATTACATAAATACGTAGTAAATTCATAGATGTAACACCAATCCAACCGCGCCAACCATTTGATAAACTTATTTTACCTATACTATGTTATGGTAGCAAAATCTAGGGATTTCATTCGGCGTATGCTGTTGAAAATGCCACCTCCGCTTCTGTAAGCAATTACTTCATATTAAACAGACACAACCTAATTGCATGGTTTATGGGGGACCTGGGAAGGATGCCATGAAGAATAACTAGGGAAATTAGAATTTTCAAATATTGGTTTAAAATTAGAGATATGCCTCCAAATAGAATAGCAAAACACATATATACTGTGCTATGCAACGATTGGGCTAACACTAATGCTTGTAAAAACTGAGTGACGTCAATTAGATATATGTTATGCTCGAAACGTTGTAATACCATATGGGAAGGGCAGGGGTTACATGTCAATAAAGATCAATTTGTTGTAGAATATAAGCAGAGAACTTGCGATATGTATACTCAGGAATGGAGGGGACATTTGGAGCAGGGCAACAAAACAAGATTCTACAGAAATCTTTCAGACGATTAGGTTATAAGACACATTTAGATAAAATAAGGATTGCAAAACATCGATATGCTCTTAACAAATTACGTAGCGGGTCGCATAGACTATTCATTGAAACAGGAAGGTGGCATAGATATATTGCAATACCACTAGAAGAACGAAAATGTCAGACATGTGATGATATAGAGGACCAATACCACTCTTAATTCTATGCCCAATGTACAGTGACTTGCGAAAGAAATATATAAAACCATATTATTGGAAGAGACCATATGTGTATGAATGTACCGAACTGTTAAAATGTAATAGCAGCTCAACAGTCCAAAGGTTAGCAGCTTTCGTATATAATACTTTTTTTCTACGCGATCAAAATGGATAAACTAAATGCATTTTCTCCATCTCATTTCTTTTCTTTTCTTTAAGCTTTCTTTCTCTTTTTTCTGCCTTTTCTAGTACCTCCTTTCTCCTCTCTCACAGCCCGTCATAGGTATAATGGTATTGTTTGAAATGTGGTGGGTGGGGCATTGGAGGTGGGGTGGGGTGGTGGGGTGGCAAATAGATAGTGTCTGCTAATACTTTAATGTCTAAATTCAATCATGAAAATCAAATTATGTGTTCTTTTGCAGGCCCAGAGAAGACTATTATTGAGGGTTTACTACTGGAAGGTTGGCTCGGTTATCGAGCTAGTCATTCTAGATGTACAATGTCAGTGGTAGTCTTCTCTTGTCATACAAATGGGCATTCCTCAAGACAACTACAGAGGCCGGTGCTTGCCGTCTTCGGTACGAAAGGCATAAGAGCTCCATGTCCGCATCATGTTGTGTGTACATGAATACTGTCAAACAAATATTAATTTTTAATTGTAATGTAATTTAATATTGTATTATGTTAGTGTTCCGCCAAAAGATGTTTATGTACTGTACACTCAAGGACCATCGGCCTATTGTGGAAATAACTCTATCTATCTATGATGCCCGTGCACTGAGAGATGATTATGGTGTAACTCTTTAATGACTAATTTTGTTAAAACAATTACAATATTTACTTAGTGAATGTCCATTTGCCGCCCAAGAGAATATTATTTTCTGAGAATGTTACCACTGTAATGACTGGCTCGGTAACCGAGCCAGTCATTACAGTGGTAACATTTTCAAAAATAATCTTCTCTTGGCCTGCTGATGGGCATTCCCCAAGACCACTACAGAAGACAGTTTTGGTCGGCTTAGTCGTGAAAGAGTTAATGCTAATCTAATGGTGAATCAGGACGTATTGAAGATCAGTTGGATGTTAACTTGTAATATCTAGGATCTTCTCCACATAATGCCCCACCAGGTACATCTCAATTGTTGTGTACGCTATTAATTCAAGGGGATTCTACCCTCTGCTAGCAGAGTAATGCAATTATATATTTTAAGAATAAATTTACTGATGGAGTCATTCATTTTAAGCGATTTTCGGCCCTTAACTAGTTAAGCTCCGCCCACCTGTTTGCATTGGATCCAGAATTCCCGAATTTCTAGATAATTCTACAGTAAGTTGTTGAATAGTTTGAATAGTTTGAAAATAATGTGATTTGAACTGTTGATGCCTACGCAAGCAACAGCCTACGCAAGCAACAACTCCCAATCAAATTTGTTTTAAAATATTCATCATAGTGTTTCTTAAATTGTAACTCCATCAAAAACCTATATTTCGCACACTCCTGAAGAGATTTTCGATTTTCTCATGTGAGATATAAATCAGTATGATTGTAATGTCAATAAACCGTGATGTATTTGATTATAACCGCATATACTTGAGTGCTGGATCGGATCCCTCAATTATATTAGCTTTAACCAAAATAATATTTCCACTAAGGTGGAACTATCACTGATAGCGCAGCTTACTGCGCCGAGGTCGGGCCGATACTGGGCGATACTGAATGCAGAGGCCCGATATAGGCCCTGCATCAGCCCAGTATACTGCATTATCGGGGACGTTTCGTCTTGTATGTAAACAACGACCATGTATCGCCATATAAACTAGAAGTTCCGGCATGCCCATGTGCTTACAATACCTCAATAAGATGGCCAGTTGTCAATGGCGTACGCTTCAATAATCCAGTTTTAGATATGCCACGCCCATTTTTTGCTACGCTCCACCACCACTTCGCCCGTGTTTCAATCGATCGATCTCTGAACTCACTGACTATGAATTTCCATAACACTATACAGGTAACCTGTTGGATATTTTAAGTCTAATTTGACTGGGTGCTGTTGCTGCTTCTGACAGCAACAGTGCCCAGTCAAATAAGTTTCAAAAGATTCAGCAATGTCTTTATTAAATAGTAATTGCATACAATTCGTACAACAACGCTTAGTCCGTAATCAAGTAAGCGTTAGTGACGAACTTAGCTATGCTATTCAAGTAATTATGGCGTCATCCTACATGTCACGTAATTGACTATGAAGTCACATACTTGTTGGATAAACTGGAAGGGAGCTTTGAGCTGCGCTTAAGTCATTACATTACACTCCGTTCATTATAATAGGAACAGTTTTTATACATTCATATCCAGTAGAATGAGCAACGTGGGTCTGAGCCATATATATATAGCTTTTTTCATCAAGTTATCAAATAGCCTATGCATACTGTTGTGTGTGATTTGTATGTACGTTTATCCAAACAGGGCTATACGTCAACTAATTACCAGAAGGTCACGTTAATATGCAGTCATGTGGTGATGCCAATGCATATAAATTCGTATGCGCCCCATGAGATTGTCCAGTCTGAAGATGTTTTTGCCGCCTCTTGCTAAACTTTTCTGATACCCGTTCGCCAAGGACGTCTATAATCTTGGATATTCCCCCGGCCGCCATCCCCGAGTGACGGCGGACATGAATCAGCCAATTACCTGTCTGGCATTCGTATGCCATTCTAAATAGACAGTGATCGGTGTGAAGCCGAATTAGACAGCATAATGAGGAATACGACTTCCTGTGCAACAGGGAATAATCAGGTTACAATGTAGGATTGCCATTTTTATACTGTGTACATCTGTTATAACCCGTTATCACGGAATCTCAATTCGATGATGACCATCTAAGATTTAGAGTCTAATTTTCTCTTTGTTGTATCTAATGTTCACCATATACCTCCGGCAATAACATGACTCGTCAAAACAAATCACGTGGGAGATGGAGGAGTGGGCGGATAGAACAAATTATTACATTGATAAAACGCCCGAAGATAAAGATGCAGCGAATGATATATCCTTACACCAGTGCTAAGTATCTCTATGCAATGTATTTATTGAGTGAGACTGATTAACACCTTTTGAACGACAGTTTGGCTATTTTATCACAAAGTATTGAAGCATTTATGCGCCTCGGCCGACGTTCCCATGACCACCTCAATGTAGTCGTCGCCGTCGTCCGTGTCATGTTCGCTTCGACTTGTCACACCATTGGTTGTGAAGCTCTCCGCAAACGTACGCACACATAGGCCTGTGTTGATGCGGTCCCACGGTTTCATTTCGCTGCCACCACTTATTTTATTTCATCCCGTCGAAAGGAGTCAAGAGGTACCCAACAGCCGTTCGCGTTAATCGAATTGATGGCCACCAGAGGCTGGATCTCAAGCATGGGTATAGTGAGGGGTGGCAAGAGGGCGGTCGCCCAGGGTGCCAACCGCCAGGAGCCGCCAACTAAGGCCACCTTAACTCCCATTAGTTGCGCTCCGCAGGCTTCAGTGCCATCTCAGGGAACTGCAAATAGTGCACATGCGCAGAGCCCCAAAATGTCAAAGGATACCTCAAAGGTGGTATCTAGAACGTCTAGGCCGTATTTCTTTCTTACAACATCTTTTTATTATTTGTGTACAAAGATGATACAATGGATACATCAAGAGGCAGAATAAAGATAAAAAATAACAGTAGACTAACAATAATAATAATAATAATAATAATAATAAAAAAGAGGAAGAAGAAAGGGAAGAAGAACGGTAGCAACAACAATAATACCAACACCACTAATATCGGTATTTACTATTATTATTACCATCATTATTATCATTATCATCGTCATTGACATCAATGATAATAATAATGTTGTAGGCAACATAACGATAGCTGGTGTGTTTCGGGCGTGTGTTGTTGCTGGGAAAAACGACTCACGAAATAAAGTTCAGTCCCACATCTAACTGTGGTGAAGGAATTCGATCGGTGGATATGGCAGGGATTATGTGTTTGTATCTGAAGAGGAAGATACTCAGTCAAGGCTTCGCACGCCATCTCATTGACAAGTATGATTAGCCTGTTATTTTCACGTCTGTGGGCAAGTGCTTATATCCCAGTGTCTGTATACACGTGCTCGGTGCGTGCACTGTGTGCCACTTCGCTAATTGCCGGCATAGCACCCTTGTGTGCACCTTCTAGGCCGTTAACAATATAATATGGCAAGTTATCCCAGACACTATCGGCATATTCCAGTGATGGCCTAATACGGCTATTGTACATAACCTCGAGACATTGACGGTTTAAGGTATATTTTATTCGTTTGGGTAGAGAAATCTTGAGCTGGCCAGTGGCTATGAGAGTCTCCGCATGGTTTTACCAGTGCTCGGTATAGTTGAAAGTAAAAAAACAAGGCTTTATGGTTGGTGGATGGGACTATTTCAGAATAGTCGAAGTTTATTGGAAAGGCAATAGGTTCTCTGCGTGGAGAAGTAAATAACGACCTTGTTTTGGAAGCTTTCAATTCATCAAGATCTTAATGGTGTATCTAATGCACAAGTTGGGTAGCAAATAGTAGCACCACCACCACCCGCCAAAAGACTGCTGTAACAAATATAACCCCACATCACCCGGCAAAATGATGGTGTAACCTACTCAGCCCAGCAAATGCCTTGTGTAACTAATAGTAACCCAGCAGACCCAGCACAAACTGGTGTAACAAATAGTAACCCCCATTCCACCCAGCAACATACTGATGTAACAAATAGTAACCCACCCCACCCGGCAAAAGAAGGGTGTAACTAATTTTTTACCACAGATCTGAGAGAGAGAAAAAGAGATTTATCATAGCGTGGTAGTATAATTAGCTAAGTAGATCATAAGTAATTTCAAGGACTCAATAGAGCAGTCCTGAAAGCGTGAAACTAAGATCTAGTTTGGCTTGGCGGTACTCTGATTATCTGTAGGATGTCCGTTACTAAGGTGTTGCTAAAAATTGCTTCGATATTTATGCGATGTTTCAGTGTTAGAGTTATGGTGTCATTAGCAGCGTATGCCTAACCAATGGGCGTGGTTGTACTGAAGCGCGTTTGTCCTCGTTGATTGTAACCATACAGTCACAGCGCCTGTTAGCCATATTCTTTGTGAATCTCTCCGCATAATCTGTTTCACATTATACTTTTTATTACAAGTGTTTTGCACAATGTACAGCTTTGCTCAGCAACAGCTCCCAGTAAAATTATTTTCCACATATGCAACGTACGGCAAAGTCAAGCGGAGTCAAACATGTTTATATTACGCTAAAATGTATGTCCTATAAATAAGGCATCTACCAAAATTACCATTTCTGCATAATTCTTTGTGACTGAGCCAAGATGAAGCGGTATTTGAAAACCCCGCACGGTTGGCTAATTTTCATTACAATTATGGCGCAAGATAGATAAATGCAGTCTTATAAGAACCGTATGAGCAAATAAATTAGGGTGATTTCCGTCCCATATAGGTAGGTGACACCTTTTGAGCCGAGAATCGATCAGAGCGTTTGTGGCAGGCTGTCGGGGTATTGACCAAAGATTGGTATCGTTATTAACAGAGAACATTTTGAGCGAGTCGGTGTGTTATTTATAAAACAGTGACGCATATGGGGTCTATTTATGCAGTTATTCCAATCGCATGCTCAAACACATTCTTCGCGCCAGTATTGGGTGTTGGAGGATACCTCGTGGTATTGACCTCATGTGAGGGAATGACCAGTGCATCAATCCCTGATCAGTAAGCATACCTAATCAAACAACAGCATTTGCTCATGTGATATTACTGAGGGGTAATACAGGTTGTTACCAAACTGGCTAACGTTGAATGCAGTTTATATTATCATGAGCGTAGCGTGTGGAATACGTGTTTGCATGTGTTTAACACGTTGTTGCTCCAGGAAAGCAAGTGCGTACAGAATGTATTACCCGTCCGACGTCAGAGAGTGGGAGAGAGAGAGAGAGAGAGAGAGAGAGAGAGCGAGAGAGAGCGAGAGGGGGGGTGAGAGGGCAAGAGAGAGAGAGAGACAGAGAGAGGCATGGGCAAGAGAGAGAGAGAGAGAGAGAGAGAGAGAGAGAGAAAGAGAGAGAGAGAGAGAGAGAGAGAGAGAGATTTTATCACAACATAACTATAATTGGATATGCAATTCTTGATTTAAACATATTGACGTCAAAGTCAAAGGGAGTCAAACATGTTTATATTACGCTAACAATTCGGCCCAAAAAATAATACATCTACCAAAATTACCATTTCTGCATAATTCATTTGACTGAGCCAATAAACCCGTCCTGAAAAGCGTGAAACTGACACCTGCCTTGCGTTCAGGAGGGAAACTGTTCCAGCGTGCTTTGCACGTGCAAAAATCTGCTTTTCTCGGTTGGTGTAATTAATGCGAAAAAGCAGTTTGCCAATATTTGTCGATTTAGCAACACGTTTTGAAACCTTTTCCCTATTGAACGCAAAGATGTTTTTCCTTGGCGGTATGTTGACAATAAAGTGGCATCTAAGCATCATCCGCTTCATTAAATGCGTTTAAATTCTCTTTGCAAACACTATTTTAAGCGCCATTTATACAATATATTTGAAACACAATCAAAATCCGTGTCGTACATATAATTGTGTGAGCATAGAGTAACAACTAAGCATGAACTGCAAGTTTGAAAACGCGTAAAGTGGGAATTCTGATTTCAACCGTTTTACTTCCCGCAATTGAGTAACAAACTGCATATGTATTACTCCAATTATAACTAAGAGAGACCTGCCTATGGATGAATAGTAAACAAGGCAGATTTCGAAAGCGATGTCGGTAAAATTACCTTTAGTACAAGCTATGTTTGTAATTTGTTCTAGTACAGTTTCCTCTGCTGAATACGATCGTATGTGTTTCTTTTTCATTAAACAACCTGATTTCATCCAAATTGGTTATCGAAGAGGTATTTGAAAACCCCGCAAATTTGGCTAATTTTTATTGAAATTATAGTGCAAGGGAGATAAATGCCGTCTTATAAGAAACGTCTGATAATTAAATTAGGGTGATTTACGTCCCATATAGGTGACACATTTTGAGCCGGGAATCGATTAACGCTTTGGTGGCAGGCTGTCAGATATTGAACAAAGGGATTTATTGTTATTAACGGAGATCATTTCAAGTGAATCAGTGTGCAATTTATAAAAATAATTATATATCTATGTATGCAAAGTTATACCAATCGTGTCATCGACACTTTAAAGTAATCAATACTGCATTGAAAAAGCTCGATGTAATACAAGACAACACATTTTTATGGATTGGATTGATGGTTAATTGCTAGAACGTAGGTATTATAAGATGTGTGAGCTGCTCTGGTCTAGCGATTGCCCAGCCTTGCACTCAATTGGGAAAACCTTCCAGAGCACTCAGCACGTGGAGTATCGTCATTTATCAGTTTGTATATTATACGATGTAATTAATGCGAAAACAGCAGATTGTTGATAGTTTGTGGATTTAGCAAAACATTTTAAAACAGTATCCCCCCCCCACCCCCATTGAGCAAAGGGCTGCACTGCAATGCAAACACATTGGCGTGGAATTCATCTTTCCAGAGTATCCATCTATCATCTGGCCTCGTATGACGTCATAATAAGTATCACGTCATAATCAGCTCAGCGCGTGTATGATGACGTCACAGTCATTACGTCACAAAGGGTTCCATATAGACCGTCACCAATGCTCAAATACTCCGACACGTTGTATGAATTGTATGTCTTTGTAATTCTTTGCTATTTAACAAACATGATGTTGAATATTTTGAAACTAATTTGACTGGGCGCTGTTGTTGCCTTAGAAAGCAGCAGCACCCAGCCAAATTAGTTTCAAAATATTTAACGGCTTACCTGTGTAGTTTTTTAGAAAATGATAATCAGGGTGTTCAGAGCTCGATCGCTCCCAACACGAGCGAGTTGTGGGCGGGGCATAGCTAAACATGGAAAGGTCCATTAATCCGGTAAATAGAGAGATCCATTTCTAGCTAAGCTCCGCCCAGGGTCTGCGCATTTCCGGATGGATCCATACACTTTCTCAGAATCACATCTTCCAGTTAAAAACACAGGCAAGGGGTTTACTATTTTGAAACTAATCCTAATTGCGCCGGTGTCAAATTAGTTTTTATCATATTAAACACAAGGCGTATTAAATAGTAAAGTCATCAAAAGCATAGAATTCATTGACTTAACGGATTTAAAATCTTCATAATGGAGCTAGATACATCATTCCTTAAGCATGACCCTATATGTGACGTATTTGATCATGGCGTCATATCTCTGAGTGACAGATCTGATATCTCCATTATATCCGTAAATGATGAGTTTTCTGATTCATGTTACATTTTTGGCAGATGTATACTGAACCAAAAAGGTTTAGCAACACTGAGAATATTACTGTATAAATGTTATTTAACAAAAACAGTAAATTGATTCAAATATATTATTTAATTAATAGGTCATTTTCCAATTTGAACAACAGTCTCTTGTTACTCTAATGCTAGCATCGCGCCTTTAACACGGCATCATTCAACGGAAGGGTCCAGGTTAAATAATGACACTGAGCTGTCAATACCGGTTGTGACCTCCGCTCGCATTAACCACCGCCGTACATCGCTTTCTCATGCTTCGAATTAAGCACCTCCTGTCACGAAGAGGACTCGCATCCCATTCCTGGAGAAGTGCAGCGCACGTTGTGAAGATGTGGATGGTTCGCACGCACCATACGGCCAAGAATGTCCCACACGTGTTCCGTAGGAGACAGGTCCGGTGATCGCCCTGACCAGTCCAACACCGGAACGTTGTTAGCCTCAATGAAATCACTGGTGACCCTAGCTGAATGAGGACGGGCGTTGTATTGCTGGAACATAAAGTCTGCATGATGCTGCATAAAAGGGACGACAACAGGGTCGACAATTTATTCACAGTAACGTTGAGCCGTTAAATTTCCGCGAATCACAATACCATCCGTTTTGCCATTTTCATGGATTCCAGCCCACACCATGACACTGCCGCCACCGAATCTGTCGTACGGAATGGTGGTGGCTGCATCATACCGTTCTCCTAAACGTCGCAAAACCCGTTGCCTACCATCCGCCACATCCACACAAAATCTCGACTCATCACTGAACAAAACGTGGCTCCATTGTTGAGCACGCCATCGCTGACGAGTTCTTGCCCATGCAAACCGATTCTCGATGTGACGCGCTGTAAGCGGAAAAACAACAAGTGGACGACGGGCATGCAGTCCAGCATCATGGAGTCTGTTTCGCATAGTTTGTGCATGCACTGTAGTGCCGGTAGCGGTGTGCAAATTACAGGACAGCCGCGGCGCAGTCTCAAACCTGTGACGTCGTGATGACGTCACTAAGTAGCGGTCTTCTCGTGGTGTTATTGCACTCGGTCTGCCAGATCGTGGTCGGTCATTAACATGTCCAGTTTCCTGCTCACGTTGGCGGAGAGGGAAATGGTTGAAACGTGAACATTAAAATGTCGAGCAACAGCGCAAACGCTCTGCGAGTCTTCCCATTGCTTCATGGCGCTGATTTTCGGGTAGCCCTGGGCGGCGGCCCATGTTCGGTAGTATAAACATTTAAACGTTTTCTGTTAGCGTTCGTTATCTGCTTTTGCAATATGGTGAATTTTTGCCTTCACCACACGCCAATGTGGGCCAGTGCATGAAAAATGCATTTTCACGTGCAGCAAGCGTGCGGCCGAGAAATGCAAGACATGCTTTGCATTTCTTCATGAACAGTGAGACATTACATTGACGAAACATGCGTTCAAATTTGGTTATAAATAGACGCATAGTTTTAATACAACAAACCAAACTTCACTGTTGCTAAACTTTTTTAGCTCAGTATATGATAAGAAAAGAATGTCTCCTTCTCCTTGGAATGGCACGCACGTGATTGCTTGTTTCTGTTTAACCGTTCATGGCAATGGTAGAAATAACCGATATTTACAATGTCCATTTGTAGGCCAAGAGCAAACTATCTTTGATAATTTACCAAACGGAACAACTGGCTCAAGAAAGGAACCCATCATTCCAGTTGTAAACTTTCAAAAAATAATTTTCTGTTAGCCTGCAAAAGCGCAATTAATAAGCACGTGTTTTGTATTTTCCTTGGCAAGTGTAGCCATAACATGGTTAAAGTAACACTGAGATTGTATTGTGAAAATAACTGAATAACCACAAGGTATCCTGCTTTAGTTCAGGTTTAAGCCACGTAACATGTAGCTCACGAAAAGGGAGGCCAGTCTTGAGATTGTCAAATCTCACGAGACATGTGAGAATTCATATGCATTGCCTATATGAATATGTCTGTCAGTCAATCATAAAGAGGTGTATCATATAAACAAGCTTTTAACCCGTTCCATGTTTTTCGATATGAACACACGGGCCATATTCAACGGAGTATTTTCATTGGTGGTTTGACCGACCAATTAACACATTGATTGATGGCAGCGTGACGCGTAGGGATTACTACGCAGTACTGTTTTACTACGATTTGTTTACTACGATTTGTCATTCATGAAACGTCATCGCAAATTGTCATCATTTGACAGGTTATCAGTCGGCAGCGAAGTAACGATCGATGACCGTGGCTCTGCGATAGTCTTAGAAGAAAAGTGTAGTTTACGGCTGACATCGCCAGATTTTGTGCTTGTCACTATATTTTTCTGCGCATTCAGTATCTGTTATCAATTAGTGGTGCGTCGCAATGGCTGCATCGATTTCACGAAAATCAACAATGAGAAATCAGATACAAGTTGCATCAGCAACTATTGGCAAATATTTCAAAATTACAGTTTATATGATAAATAAAATCTCAAACTCGGTCACCTTTCATATCACTATCATGAAATCTCGTTGAAAATTATCAATTTTGCACTCGTTAAAGCTCGTGCAAATTGATAATGTTCGACTCGGTCCATAATAGTGCTATGAAAAGCGACCTCGTTCCAGATTCTCTATTTATGTCAGGAAAATTCACCATATGTTATTTGGTGTCCGTGTTAATAAGAGTGATGATACGTGAGATGTATGGAGTCGTGCTAGGTTGTTTGTACTAAGAGATATCCAATGGTATCAAAGATTTATAGCGGCAGAAGTACTTGATGTACACCACCAACCTGTTCTATAGGTTATACCCTCGGAATTCAAGGCATCGCCCTTTAATTAATATTCAATAACCATCTATGTACTGGATCTCAATGGGGGAGATTTTAGGATTCTTAGTCTGTGTTATCTATTCTCCACATAGAGGGAGCAGGTTGAGCACAGTGATTGCTAATCATACGGACCAATGTGAAATCCTGGGACTGTGCCTGTTTTAGTATCATGTGCCAGTACATCTTGCTCATATATAGTGGCTTATTGATCAATCCTAGAGGTATGTATTAATTACATTAAATTAACTTACGTGTCAAGGCATTAAATTCGATGCAGGCGCACAGTCGCCCCGTGGCATAGCTAGAAATGGATACATCCTTGCGTTAGGTAGATCAGTGGTTCACGAAGTAAGGAGCATGACCGACACATTAGGTGACTGACGACAAGACACTGCGGTCATAAATGCATCGTAGATTACACATGTTCCTATCACTTCCTATATATGCACTATATATGCATACATGAATACATGCATATTTGGCTAAGACCCGATAACATTACGACAGCATATTTCATTCGTTTATTTTGAGGTACAAAACCTTGTATATGCCATGCGATAGCTAAATGTATTGCAGCTGTAGGCGTCTTGCTCCCAAACGTACGTGAATAGAAAGTAACCATGCTGTCATTATTAGCCTTAGGTATTCACATGTGATTAAATGTGTAGCGTAAAATCAAGGATCTATTTGAAGCGAAACACCACAATGAACACCTAGGAGAAATGTTGCCCTGAACATTGGAAAACATTACCCTTTTGATTAATCAACCTATTTGCTACTCGGCTCAATTGCATAATAAACCTGTTTTGTATCAAGGGATACCTGGCGCCCGTATTGCTAATGCGCGTCTTATAGATTGGGAGATCTTGATGAAATACTAATCGTTTTTGATATTTCCAATCAATCGAGTGCTCTATTTCTTAACCCCCACCCCTCCCCCCCACCCCAACCCTACCCCCTGTACGTCGTATTGGACCTATTTCACCAAAGACATCACGGTGGTGGGGAGGGGGGGGTGTAGCAACCCTTGCAAACCTAAGTTCCCAGAATCTAAACGTCAAGATAACTATACAGGTATGATGGTGGATATGTGTAATTATAAATACATTTTCGAAGTTTGCATTTTTGGTTTCAAAGTATTAAAAAAACCACCTCCAATTAAAATGAAATTCGTTTCAATATCAGAACACTATTGCTCAAGAAATCTTAATTAAAATCTCAAACATTAATGGATGTTTCATTTTCTCTAGTACGGCTGTAGGTGTTGGCTCAACTGGAGGCATATAGCCAATATGGCAGCGGTGGCGAAATATGTCTGGTGAGACACTTAGTGGCAAAACACATAGCGTCATCTCAAAGCTTTCTGTATAGTATGAAACATCAATAGGAATGCTACAACGTGATAGTTTAACGTCGCCAGTGGTCTTCACCACCTCGCCGCTGCACTATTATCTGCTCCAGAATACTCTACGAGACCAAACCCTCCACTCCCAATGATACCTATTCCTCTAGAGAGTAGGTATGCAAATGAAGGCGACTTTTATCAGTAGAGAATTGGTTCATCATGTTGCACTGATTCCAATGTCATCAGAACAGCTCATGGCTACAAAACTGCTTTGTGAATGAAGTCAGCAATGTTTTCCAATCAAAACATGTTCAATGTATTCTACCGAACATTTTTTTAATATCGTGTTCAAAATTGTTTTCCGTTGGAAAAAAGTTGACTGATTTATGAGTTGCACTATATGCATCTATGCATGTAACTTGAAGTTATGCAAGGGGCGCCAAAATTTAAAAAAAGAATTATTTTTGTGTCGCGTTTTGGCTTTGGGTCCCTGACAATTTGGTGTGGGGGCCCTGCGCAAATGCACTTGTTTCACTGCCTTAAGTTCGACCCTGTAGTCTTGTACTAATGACTGTGTGTGCACCTATACCCGGCTGTCACTTACTAGTGCATAACCAACGCATATAGAGCTGTATTTAATGATGGGGTATTGACAAAAATGTTGAAGCTGGCACATATCCGCCATTGTATAGACAGGCATATTATTATAATGTGCTTTATGGCGAGGTTAGCATTACCCCTTTGAACCCGAACTCTTTGATTGACAGATAGGATCTCTATACTATAGACGCATGTTGCCAGATAATTTGTAGCTAGGTACATTTCTCAAAAATAACTTTCTCTTTGTCTTTTCAATTAGAAAATTGAGATATTCCTGACACATTTGAGGGTTAAAATGTTAATCTAGCTGCAGATTATCCGGCAACATGCATCTATAGTAGAGGGATCGGATCTGTCAATCAAAGAAATGACGTCATAATAAATTACGTAGCCTGCATACTGACGTCACAATCATGATGACCTTGATAACTCCGGCATGAAGCTCAAACAGTCCGCCAAGTGTAGGAATAGTATATCGTTCCTGATTTACAATTTTTTTAAATGATGTTGAATAATTTGAAACTAATTTGACTGGGATCTGTTGCTGCCATGTTCTGCAGCTTATCTGTATAATTACTTTGAAATTGGTGTTATTGTGATTGGTTAACATAATATATGGTGCCCACTACCATTTTTCATTCCGTACCGTACTGCACGAGTGACTAATAAATACCGGTACCAGGTGAAAGGGCACATCCAAATTCTAGTTTTAATGTTTTGGCGTGACTTGAAAACGAGTAAATCCAATATAAGCAGTGGTACGACCACGAATTAACCACTATATTAAGTATTACCACGCCAATCGACGTTATTATTTACACAAACCTAGTGATCTGCGCTGAACTATTATTATTTGGCGGGGTGTTTTGTTCAAAGCAGGGTCAAGGAGATACAGCCTTTCACACTTAATACAAGAGCAAATTCCCTGTATTAAGACATGGTAAGTAGCGCGCCGTAATGGCTGGAATTATTCTGGCACGTGAAATGGCGCCATACACGGAAATGATTGACAGGTTATGTATTAGAAATTAAGGGTACAGGCTTGCCACAGTTAGCAGCTCGAAACAATGCCAGTTACCCTATATTTTGCAATGCAGATGTTTAGGAGAAGCAGACCAGGCTACGAATGGATACCACACGCACGCACGCACGCACGCACGCACGCACGCACGCACGCACGCACGCACGCACGCACGCACGCACGCACGCACGCACGCACGCACGCACGCACGCACGCACGCACGCACGCACGCACGCACGCACGCACGCACGCACGCACGCACGCACGCACGCACGCACGCACGCACGCACGCACGCACGCACGCACGCACGCACGCACGCACGCACGCACGCACGCACGCACGCACGCACGCACGCACGCACGCACGCACGCACGCACGCACGCACGCACGCACGCACGCACGCACGCACGCACGCACGCACGCACGCACGCACGCACGCACGCACGCACGCACGCACGCACGCACGCACGCACGCACGCACGCACGCACGCACGCACGCACGCACGCACGCACGCACGCACGCACGCACGCACGCACGCACGCACGCACGCACGCACGCACGCACGCACGCACGCACGCACGCACACAACCCATCGAATGTCATGATTATGCATGAGCAAGAACAATTGTTATAAATAGTCACTCCATGGAAATATCATTGTCAGTGAAATCATGTTTATAAAAACATTCTGTCCGGAATGTTTACGTTTATAAAATAACGAATATTTCCTCAGGCCAATTGTGAGTCTGTGTGAATTCAGTATTTACCGTATAAGAATCGATCTCAACATGCGCAAAGCATGGGCAGAGGTTAGATAGAAACGGGCGGGGCATAGCTAGAAAATGACCATTCTGTTGCGTTGGAAGGGACATGTCCAGTGTTAGCTATACCCCGCCCATCTCTAGCTAAGCTCCGCCAACACCTCGCTCGTGTTAGGATAGACCGATCCCTGAACGTGCTGACTATTAACTTACAGAAAACGATACAAGTAATTAAGCTGATGGCTATTTTAAAACTAATTCGACTGTGTGCAGTTTCTTCCTATGGCATGTTTATTAAATAATGAAGCCATAGAATTCGTACAACGTGTCGGACTATTACGTGGTTAAGACGGACTGAATCAGGGCATTCATGCCGTAGTCGATTATGACGTCATCATACACGTCACATAGTTGATTTTGACGGATGAATAAACTGGACACGTTCATTGAGAAGCGTTCTTGTTACGTCATGTGGAGACCGAATGATACGTGGCTGCTGCTTTTCAGATGAAATTCGGTGGCATCAATCCAACCATCAATCAGAAAATGTACGCCAATTGACACATCTTGCCAGACAAACTTCCCAAACAGATCCAATATATTTCTCTTGGGAATACATCTAAGTCTGTATACATGTTTCTCTGCGGTCCTTATTTCTTCGTCCACAAGCGGCAGAGAAGATGACAGTCACGCTTAACAAATAAATCATACTCCCGAGTTAACAACAACAGACCCGCTGTAAAAAAAGTTTTGAATTGTTCCAAATTCTTGCAATGTCCGCGTCAGTCAATCCAAACGACTATTGGTATTGTGTGCCTATATCAGTTACTTCATCAGGCGTGCGACCTAAAGAGAATATCCTGTTCATTATTACCCCTCAGTAATGTCACATGACTAAATGTTGTTATTTGCTTGGTTAAAATCACGGATGGGTGATGTGATATATCTCTCACGCGAGAGCTATACTACATGGTATCCACTCCGCCTCACGCCCCCACCCCTCCCTCACCCCAGCCCACACCCTCACCCCACCCCCACCGCGTAAAAACGTGCTTTAGCTTTAACCATTTGATCCCTGAATTTATAGTAATGGCAGCGACAAGATTTACATTTTTAGCATTATACTAAGCCCATATACATCAAAGGTTGCCATTACGGCCGCAATAAGAGAATACGTACACATGCGACGACGGAAAACCGACTTCCATGTGTGTATGCTTAAGTTATTTTATAACGTCTGCATATAAGCATATGCATGGCCAGGTCCGTGCCTGCGATAACTGCCATGTTATTGGACGGCTGGCGTTCAGTCAAACCTGTCTCTAGTCTCTCATGTATACATTATGATGATCCATACTGTGCCAGTTATAAGCATGTTTGACTGCGTTTGACTTTGACGTCACGATATCCAATTCAAGAATTGCATATTTAATTATATTGTCATGTTATGATAAAATCTCTCTCTCTCACTCTCTCTCTCTCTCTCTCTCTCTCTCTCTCTCTCTCTCTCTCTCTCTCTGGCGTCTGACTGTTAATAAATGTGTTACACCAGTGTTGCGCATGGGATTTCCCTCTCTACACTCGGGGAAATGTAAAATGTATAACATTTGCGCATGTGGTAACAGCCTGTACCACCCCCCCCACCTACACCGCCGTCAAAACACCGGTGTAACTACTACTACTACTACTCCTATAAATCAAAGTGTTTTATCTATATGCATGTGCAGAGTAAATAATGATTGAGCATTACAAATTATTCAAGAGTTTCATTTCTCTTCCAAAGATGTTAATAATATTTAATTGGCTATGTGTTACTAGGTGGATAAACATACAATCGATGCATATAAATACTCTTAGCTGTACGATATCAGTATCATACAGGTTTAATATAACATACCTTTCCAGTTTATCCCTTCATCATCTGGCGTCACATGAAGCCCTAATCACCTACGTGACGTGGATGATGACGTCATAATCAATTGCAGCATGATTAAACGCGTAATAGTTCGACACGTACGAATTGTATGTCTTTACTATTTAATAAACATGCTTTTGAATAGTGTGAAACTAATTTTACTGAGCGCTGTTTTCGCCATAGTTTCACAATCTGCAACAGCTTACCCGTATGTTTTCTGGAAATTGATTGTCAGGAACTTCAGAGATCTATCAATCCCAACACGAGCTAGGTATCGGCGGATCTTAGCTACAGATGGGCAGTATGACATGTATGTGGGTTTGTACCTCAAAATAAACAAATACAATATGCTGCCGTAAAGTTAACAGGTCTTAATAAACTATGCATGTATCCGTGTATAATGTACCTATAGGAAGCGATAGAAAAATGTGTAAACTATAATGCATTTATCCCCCGCTGTGTCCTTTCTTCAGTCACATGATGGCTAGATCATGCTCCTTACTTCGTGAAACAAAGATCTAGCCAACGCAATGGATGTATCTATGTCTAGCTATGCCACGGCCCTTTCGACCTAACCTGCATCAACTGTGCACCCGTCTTGGAATCGAATGTAACGGATGAAATTTAAGTTAATTTAATTTAATTAATATATATCTCCAGGATTGATCAATAAACCACTATATAGGAGCAACGTGTACGTGTACATGCTACCAATGCAGCTACCCAGCCCCAGGATTTCACATTGCGCCCTAGGCTTAGCAATCAGTATGATCAACCTGATCCGCCCATGTGGAGAATTGATAACAAGGACTAAGAATACACACTCACATGCACAGGGATCCAGCTCATGAAAGGCTCATATTAATTAGTGGATGGGGTGCTCAATGTTGAGGATATAACCTACACAACAGGTTGCCCGTGTAAATCAAGTACTTCTGTCAAGTACTTCTGTCGCTCTACATATCTGATACCATTGGATATCTCTTAGACCAAGCAACCGAGCACCACGCCATACATCCCTCTTATCAACCCGGACATCAAGTATCAGATGGTGAATTCTCCTGACATATGCATTTTCCAAAGCAGGACATGTCTAACGGTTGGCGGACAGACACAGTTATATGTCTTTCATGTCCCAAAGTCAATGCATATGCATTCTCCCATGTCTCGTGAGATTGGACCGTCTGAAGACTGGCCTCCTTTTCGTGAGCTAGCTGTTAAGCGGTTTAACCATGACCTAAAAAACGCACCTTGTGATTACTCAGTTATTTTAACAACACTATCCAAGTGTGGGTTACACCCTGTAATGGCTACATTTGCCATGGAGATACAAAATATTTGCTTTCTAATTGCCCTTTTGCAGGTTAACAGAAGCTATTTTTGAAAGGTTGCCACTGGAATTATGGGTTCTTTTCTTGACGCAATCGTTCTTGGCAAAGTATCAACAATAGTCTTCTTTTGGCCTATCCATGGACATTGTAAATATTGGTTTTGGCCGGCTTTGCCAAGAACTGTTAAACAGAAGCAAGTAATAACCGAGCCATTCGGAGTAGAAGGATACATTCTTTTCTTATGCCACATCTAACCAAAATGTAACATGAATCACAAAACTCGTCATTCATGGATATAATGGAGAGGTCAGATCTGTCACACAAAGATATGCCGTTGTGATCAAACACGTTCCATATAGGCCCACGTTGTGATCAAAATGCTTAAGGCATCATGTATCCAGCTCGATCATGAACATTTTAAGTCCGTCATGTGGACGGATTCTGTTTTGATGGTGTTGCTATTTAATAAACATTGTGTTAAATATGTTTAAACTAATTCGACCCGGGCGCAACAACATCCAGTAAAATTAGTTTCAAAATGCCTGTACCATTAACTTGAAAATGTGATTCTGAGAAAGTATATAAATTGAAGCGAAAATGTGTAGCCCGTGGGCAGAGCTTAGCTAGAAATGGACCCCTCTATTGACCAGAGTAATGCCACGCAATTGTTCTCCATGTGTCAATGTTTTATAAAATACACACCGATTAGCTTGAAATGTTCTCTGTTAATAACGAAAACATTTTTTGTCAATATCTGACTGCCACCAACGCAGAGATCGAATCCCAGTTAGAAATATATCACCGGTATGTGACCTAAATCACACTAATTTATTTGATCCGACGGTACTTATAAAACGATATTTATCTCCCTTGCACCATAATCTCAATGAAAATTAGCCAAATTTGCGGGATTTTTAAATACCCCTTTGATAACCAATTTAGAGGAAACCAGTCTGTTTCATAAAAAAGAAACACGTACGAGCGTATTCAGCAGGAAAAAATTGTACTAGAACCAATAACAAACATATCATGTATTACAGGTAATTTCGACGACACCGCTTTTGAAATCTGCCTTGTTTACTATTGATTGGTATGCAGGGTTCTTTTCGCTGTTACTGGAGTGACGTATACAGTTGGCTTATCGATTGCTGGAATTGGAAAGTTCGAAATCAGAATTCCCACTTTGCACCTTTTCAAACTTGCATTTATTGCTTATTCCTTAATGTATGTTCCCACAATGTATATGTGCAAGACGGATTTTGATTGTGTTTCATATATACACCTGCGCAAAAGTTAAGCACCACCCTATTTTTACGCACATGCGAGGGTATATTCATGTGCTATGAAGAAAGCAATAGCATAAACATTTATGTACCCATCCATCTTAGTGCAAGAGGTAATAATGCAACTAGAGGAATGCTGATTATGATGGTGGGGAAACACTGTATGTTTTTGTTTGAACTTGAAAACGAGGCCTGAATATGGTTACGTTGACACAACTGACAACTATTGCCCTACAGTTGACACACGTGGCTAGATTGTCATTAATGGTGTCTGAAAACGAAGTTTAACATCTGTGCACGAGTTTGAGACTGTCATTATTAATACCGGGTATATCCACCTTGTGCCTGGATGACGGCCTGGACACGACGTCTCATGCTGGTCACCAACCGACTGATACGCCATTGTGGTATTCGTTGCCATTCAAGATGGAGTGCGTCTGTTAATTCCTGTAGGTTCTGCACAGGAGGATCCCTCCTTCTCACCATGTTTCCCAGAATGTCCCAGATATGCTCAATAGGGTTCATGTCAGGGCTCCTTGCTGGCCATGGTAGGGTTTCGATGGCATTCTGGCGGAGGTATTCATGCACAGCTCTAGCACGATGTGGTCGGGCGTTGTCATCCATGAATATAGGGTGGGTTCCAGGTGCATGATTTACAAAATGAGGGACCACAACTCTATCCAGTATGGAATCTTGATATATTTGTCCATTTAGTGTTCCAGGTACAGTCAACAGATCCAGCTTACAATCAAATGAGATGCACCCCCATATCATAACGGAACCTCCACCACATGGAACTTCTTCCATGATGTTACGTTGGTCGTACGCCGTGCGTCTGGACCTCCATACAGGAGTTCGACCATCTGTGGCATGAAGCAGGAACCGACTTTCATCGGACCAGTGTACCCGTCTCCGGGATCTCATGTTCCAGTGTCTTCTTTCGTTGCACCACCTCAGACGCTCCTCTTTGTGGTGTGCAGTGAGGAGAGGACGTCTGACAGGTCTCCTAGCTTTCATGCCAGCAGCATACAGTCTCCTTTTGACGGTAGACATTGACACTCTATTGCGCGTTTCCCATTGCTGGCTGAGCACTCTGCTGTTGGTGAATGGAGATCTCCTAACAAGGCGTACTAGAGCTCGATCATCATGGGCAGTAGTCTTCTTCGGTCTTCCAGATCTAGGCCTGTCCTTCACCTCGTTAGTTTGCCCATGTTTTGCAATCAAACGACTGATTACAGTATGGTTAATGTTCAGCTGTCTGCCAATCTCTCTGCATGACATACCAGTGGTATGCATGCCTATGATTTGCCATTTCACACGATCACTTAACCTTCGTCTTGCCATAGCGGTTCACAATCAAGAGCTAATTCTCTCTGTACAAATAAACCACGGTCATGAACACAAAATTCCTAATCTTGTCGCCTAAATCTGTATGTAATGTTCTACACCTCAAACTGGACTTTTACATAACTGAACACGTGTGCTGTTTCCCGCCACGCACGGACATCAAGCGGCGTGAAGTCATGCATGCATGTGCATTTCGTACTTGGAATTATGTCAGCTAACGCGGGGACAAAAAGTATGGCAGCCTAGTTGTACCATCATGTTTCTACGTTCTATTGTTTTTGCTGGTGCTTAACTTTTGCACAGGTGTATATATGGTATACATGGCTATAAAAATTGTATTTGCATACAGACTTGTATGTATGTATGTATGTATGTATGTATGTATGTATGTATGTATGTATGTATGTATGTATGTATGTATGTATGTATGTATGTATGTATGTATGTATGTATGTATGTAAATATTTCTAGAGCGCCAATTCCGAAATTAATCGCTCAAACGCGCTTTACAAATTTTAAAGATGAAAAAGATACGTTTTTAGGCTAGATTTAAAAGGCTCAATTTTGTGACAGTTTCGGATATGGGCAGGTAGATTATTCCAAAGTCTTGGACCGGAATTCGAAAATGCACGCTGTCCAACAACTAAATTAGTAGACGGGACTACACATAATGTCTGATCAATTGATCTTAGGGACCGAGGTGCAATTCTCTTTGTAATTAAAGTAGATTGATACTGTGGGGCTAGTCCATGTAAACATTTGTAAACGAGAAGCACGATTTTATACTGTATGCGCTCTCTCACAGGAAGCCAATGGAGTTGTTTGTGTACTGGTGTTATGTGGTCTGTTCGCTTGGTTCGTGTTATTATCCGTGCTGCCGTGTTCTGCACCCTCTGGAGACGTTGTATCTGCTCTGATGTAATTCCTGCTAGCAATGCATTTCCATAGTCTAATTTGGATGTTATAGAGGCGTGAATGAGGGTCTTAGTGGCATCTGCTGTCAGTAATTTTCTAATTTTGTTAATGTTTCTGAATGTGAAAAATAGCGATTGACAGAGGGACGTAACATGTTTGTTCATGGACATCGAGTCATCGAATATGACACCAATGTTCCTTGCACTAGAGTTAAAAGAAATATTTTCGTCACCAATTTGAAGATGCTCTATGTCAAGTTTTGGTCCGAGTTGCCGTGACGTGATAAGCAGTATTTCAGGGTTTTTTTCGTTTAGCTGTAGAAAATTGTTAAGCATCCAGAGTTTTACATCGCGAATGCAAAGTTCTAATTTCTCACGAGCATCAAATTGACTATTTGGGCGGAAGGCTATATATAGCTGCGTGTCATCAGCGTAGAAATGATACTCAACTCCGTGCTTTTGCAGTAATCGACCAAGTGGTGATGTATATATTGTAAACAGCAGGGGCCCCAAAACGGATCCTTGAGGCACACCGGAAGTCAATGTACCATCGGATGATTTGGAGTTGTTTATGATGACAGTTTGACGGCGACATTTGAGATAGGACTCGAACCAAGAAAGGACAGTGCCGGCAAGGCCCAGTTCCTGTAGACGCGACAACATAATTGCATGATCGATGGTGTCGAATGCGGCCGATAAGTCTAGTAACACCAATATCACACACATACGTTCGTCCATTGAACACAAATGTAATTTTGCACACGAACTAGTGCCGTCTCGGTGCTGTGAAGCTTTCGGTATGCGCTCTGATATGGTTCAAGCAGATTGTTTACTTCCAAATGGTTGTTAAGATGATTAGCTACGACTTTTTCTAGGAGTTTTGAGACATAGGGGAGGTTGGACACTGGGCGATAGTTAGACAGCATATTTGGATCCAACGACGGTTTCTTTAATAAAGGCATCACATTTGCGGTTTTAAAATCGTCCGGCACAGTACCCTTTTCCATTGACATGTTAATTATGTTAGTTATCGCAGGCAATACCTCCTGAATGCTGTCTTTGAGTAGATATGTTGGAAGTGGATCCAATGCGCATGATTTTGTTGGAGAACTGCGAATAATTGCCAAGACCTCGTCAGCAGAAGCAGGGGTGAAACACGTCATTGTACAATCAAGTGGCGATACGGTGCTGTCGCTCAGCCCTTTATAGTCAGCATGTTTTAGAATGTTACTACGAATCAATTCTATTTTGTCAAAGAAGTAGTTTGCAAATCTGTCAGCCAATTCTGTTGCATCCTTATGTTGGGGCAAGACATTGCTACCTATGCCCTTGGGGAGCAATTTATTAAACACTGAAAACAGTTTTCTCTGATCACTTGCATTGTCAGACACTAGTTTAGAATAGTAGTCCTGTTTTGCAGTAATGATCATGGAGGTAATAGTTTTGCGCCGATGTGCATATGCTTGGCGATGAACTTCTAACTGAGTTTTGCGGGCCAGACGTTCTAGTTTACGACACAGCTGTTTGGCATGTTTAATTTCACTGGTGTACCACGGTGCTTGAGGCCGAACCACGATTACCTTAGTTTTGAGAGGGGCATGCCTATCTATAATGTCTCGCAACTCACTATTGTACTGATTGACTAATTGTGATAAATCATCGGATGGATTACTGTACAGAGTAGATGATAGAATATCTGATTGAATTAATGGAAGAGGTGGTGACCGTAAGTTCCTGTAATAAACAGTCTTCTTCGGCAGGGGTGGTTTAGCAAGTGTCAGATCGAATGTAACGAACGCATGGTCAGACGTTATTGCACCACTGTCTACATTGACATTGCTTACGAGTGATTCGTTAGATCGTGTTATAACGAGGTCAAGTAAATGACCTTTCGTATGAGTAGGACTTCTGACATGTTGTTCCAAACACGAAGTTTCTAGGAGCGATTTCATAACTGATGCATTGTGATCATCCGACCTTTCCATATGAAAGTTGAAATCACCAAGTATTAGTAAGTTACCCGTGCTGAGTGCGTAGCGATCGAAAATTGATGATACTTCGCTGAATACCTGTGCTATTGGCGGATTGTGCTTTTTCGATGGGGTCGGGCGGTATACTACTACAGCTCTGATTAGGGTAGCGTTTTGAACAATATCAAATCCAATGCACTCAAGAGTGTGGTATGTTGGCGACTTAATAACATTGATATCGAGTGACTCTTTGTACAAAACGCCCACACCACCACCAGTCCTGGACGATCTGGGAATTTGCTTAAATTGGTAACCATCGGGAGTCAAATCACCTATTGCAATGTTATCACCGTCTGCCTTCAACCAAGTCTCTGTTAAGGCTACAATATCGAGGTCATTTTCAGTCACGTAGTCCACTATGCTAACAGTTTTGTTCCGTACGGATCTGGCGTTTATTAAGGCACATTTACAGTTAGTTTGATTTTGTGAAAACGCGGGGCATACAGTTGGATTATCAGCTATGTTTGATACTAGCGGGATTTGAATAAGGTTATTCGAACACACGCCTTCCATGGATTGACTAGTAATTATCTTGTGGAGTGGTGTAATCCGGGTTGATATCAACCGCTGTTTCCGTCTGCCCGCTCTACAGCCACGCCGTGTAGGCAGTGTAAAACGAATACCGTACGTACGAATCCTGGCTAGTACATCTGTGTCCAGTCGTCTTGATTGACCGCTATTGTATGACAGCAGGTCAATTCTTCTCAGTTCGAGTGACGTGTACTTAATCATGTTCATTTGTATACAGCGCACTATATGACGACTAGCTGAGTTCTTCTCACAGTAATCTAGCAAGCTTAATGGCCGGCAATGTATAGACTTTGAAGTTATTATTCTAAAACTTATTTCACTCAAAACGAGATATTTCGAATTAATAATCCAGGATTGATATAACAAACACAATAGGCAGACGTTAATAAACATTTTGACTAAAAGTCACTGTTATAAACATTCTAGAACTGCCAAATTTAGACAAACACTTTGGAGCAAATTATTGTTGATTGCTGCCACGTTCGGCGCATAAAATACCACTTTACTTTACACGCATTTAATAACCGAAGCGTGCGATGATAAGATGCCACTTTATTGTCAACATACCAAAACAGTCTTACGTTCAATAAGGAAAACGTTTCAAAACGTTTTGCCAAATCTGTAAATATTGACAATCTGTTGTTTTCGCATTAATTACATCATACGATACACAATCACAAAGTGCTCTGAAAACCTTTCCCTACAATATAACTTATTTATTGTTATTCTGATAACTGGCTTGCTATTGGGCGAGTGACATTCAAATCAAGCCTGTCTCAAGTCTCCCATGACTACACCATGATGATCCATACTTGTCTATTTAGAATGGCATACGAATGTTATACAGGTAATTGGGTGATTTCTGTCCACCACCGTCACTCGGAGATGGCCGCCGGGGAATACCCAGGATATAGACGTCCTTGGCTAAAGCTTATCAGAAAAGTGTAGCAAGAGGTTACAAACACGTCTTCAAACTGGACAATCTCATGGGACACATACTAATTTATATGCATTGGCATCGCCACATGACTGGCATATTAATGTGACTTTCCTGTTTGGAAATATGTTACATACAAATCACACAGAATAGTATGCATATGCTATGTGATAGCTGGATGAAAAAAAGAGATATATATGGCTCAGACCTACTTTGCTCAGTCTACGAGATATGAATGTATGAGAACTGTTCAAATCATTGAGAATGGAGTGCAATGGAAGGGCATAGCCTCAGCTCAATGAAACTGTCCAGTTTATCCAACAATCATGTGACATCATAATCAACTACGTGATGCGTAGGATGACACCATAATCAATTGCTTCATGCATGGCGTAGCTAAGTTCGTTACGAACGCTTAATTGATGACGTACCAAAAGGTGTTGTAGAATTGTATTTCTTTACTATTTAATAAACATGCTGTTGATTATTTTGAAACTAATTTGACTTGGCGCTGTGGCTTCCATAGGCCGCAACAGCACCCAGTAAAATTAGTTTCAAAATATTCAACAGCTTACCTGTATCATCCCGACATCGATTAAGTAAGCTGCGTTA
This sequence comes from Chaetoderma sp. LZ-2023a, assembly GCA_034401795.1. Classification (NCBI taxonomy): domain Eukaryota; kingdom Metazoa; phylum Mollusca; class Caudofoveata; order Chaetodermatida; family Chaetodermatidae; genus Chaetoderma; species Chaetoderma sp. LZ-2023a. Next base: position 160,674,176 of record CM067372.1, on the reverse strand, counting down.
TCAGAGATTGTTCCAAGTTAGTAGAAACATTATTCTGGTTAAACATGATATAGTGAAGGGATCCAATCTGCCACCCATGTATATGACATTATAATCCATTCGCCAAGCTTCAGTTGACGTCACAATCATACTGATATATATTTCAATCATGAAAATCGAAAATCTCTTCAGAAGTGTACGAAATGTATGTCTGTGATGGAGTTAAAATTTAAGAAACATTCTGTTGAATATTTTGAAACAAATTTAACCGGGAGCTGTTGCTTGCGTAGGAATCAACAGTTCCAATCACATTATTTTCAAAATAGTCAACAACTTACTGCAGAATTATCTAGAGATTTGGGAATTGTGTGGACAATGCAAAAAGGTGGGCAGAGCTTAATTTAAAATGGGCCGAAAATTGCTCAAAATGAATGACTCCATCAGTAACGTTATTCTTAACATATATCACCATATTACTTTGATAACAGAGGGTAGAATCCCCTTGATTTAATAATGTATGGAGCAAGTGAGAAATACCTAGTGAGGCAGTATGTGGAGAACTTCCAAGCTATACAGGTTTGCATTAAACTGAAGATTAATCTATTTGCGTCGATTTGACGCATGACATGTTAAATGATGTGATCAATGCGCCACAGAAAATAATGGCACACAACATATTGTCATTTCGGACACATTTGTTGTGACAAATGTGTTTGTCGTAACAAATGTGTTTGCAACTAGGCATACAGTACACACAATTTCACAACACAACTTACTTGTACACGTTTCTGGATCTATCATGGACACGTACTAACGTATTTCATAACTCGGTATATATATATATTACACCATGTGTATCAACACCATAACCGAGGAACCTGGGATTATTACACATTCTTTAACCAATGGCAATATGACATGCATATTTTCTAAATAGTGAACACTTTTTGTTGAATATTATGCTCGTGTTCATATCGAGAAATATTAAACGGCCTAACAGCTGTGTTTGTATGATAAAATGCACCTGACTTACACGTAATTCACTGCACATTGATCTTTATTTGACAAAGAATACTAACATATTTCTTCTCTTGGAGGTATACAGTTGCTTACATGCCAACCCATAGCTAAAATTGCTTCAATTTTACACCGCATTCAAATCAGCACAGCAATGTTCGTAGCAAGTAGGTCACAATTATTGGTAAGGCGTGTATCTGTGTATTCAATGAATATCACACACTGTGCTGCAGCCATTCTATCTTTTTGGAAGTTCCGGGTGTCAATTGATACCACGCGCCATTGGCATTGTGTATTGTATGCCTAGTTGCAAACACATTTGTTCTACTGATTGTTTGTATCCCTCACGTGAGCATTGCCCTTTCCTTTGCTGCACGTGTAAGGTGATGCCCAGAAGTGATTTGTGATAAATAAGCCCAGACCTGATTGGGGGCTTAATGGACCTAACGCAGAGAGGTAATTAGGCAAGCTGATGGGTCACTGAAGTAACCGACGTCATAATCCAAATATTCCAAGCGTTAGCTGATGTCACAATCACTTAAGGAATCCAGTTTAATCAATCATATGCCGTTTTAATCAACTACGTTACATGTAGGCTGGCGTCATAATGAAATACGGCATGCATGGCTCAATGCATTCAATATTAAACGAGTAATAGTCCGTCAGGTTGTACAAATTGTTTCACGTTACTATATAACAGGCATGCTGTTCTGAAACTAATTTGACAGATTCAGAGAGTGCAGTTATGGATCGAAGCGTAGATGGAGTTTGCCTAGAGATGGACGGGACATAGGTAAAACTGAACACCTCTATAGACGTAGGCCAAAATGGTGCCAACTATCCAGGCTGAGACGTCTGAGTCCAATGCCATATGTGAAGTTCCAAGTTAATAAATATTATGGAGACTTTTTTGGAACTAATTTGGCTGGGAGCTTTTGCTCCAGTTCAAATTAAATTACAATAATCAACAGATTACCTAAATATAGTTACTGTAAAATTGATATTCTGAATATATTTATGTTTCAAAGTATGTACAGTGAATCCAACGCATGCAAAGAGTGGGTAGATCTTTGCTCGAAGTGTGCGAGAAATGGATGTCGATAATGTTGTTGTTATAAGGTACTTTAATCTTCATCACATAAGCTTTGTGCGTTCAGGTTTCTAAGTGCCCATATCAGATAAGTCGTGTTCAAATGGCCAGATGCATTTCTAATGAAGCAGAAATCAGTTGTAAAAGACATAATGTACATTTCTTAGTCAAATGGAGCAAAAAAGGTTTCTTGTTACAATAAGTAGGCCTATATATGCCATGGCGTTTGCTTGGATGCAAACTATTGGGACCTTATGATCAAAAACACAATGTCAAGAAATAAAACAATGCCCTTTTCTAAACGTTTCCATCAGGCAATTACCATTATGTGTGACTCTCCTAATGGCCATAGCTCGCATTAATTACAAACTTACATCGATGCATAATAAATAATTTCCTATTTATCCGCGTAATTGTAGCGAATAAGTATATGCATTTGCCGTCTAAAATGTAATACCTGAAATATGTCTGCCCGTGGCTGTTGAGAATTTCCTATCATTGCACTGTTAATCTACTCTCCGGGTTTGCACAGGAGATATTATGAAATGCAGTCTCCCCATTTTGGTGTTTCTATCTTGGCCAATTGCGTGTTGTTGGCTGTAATTTACACCGTTTTATCAATTCAATGCAATTCAATTTATTTACACCCAGGCCACAATGTGGCATATGGGGTCCATTAGTACATACATTTACACGGTCAATGGCGATTACATGGAATGTTGATAATTATTATTATTATTATTATTATTATTATTATTATTATTATTATTATTATTATCGTTGTCGTCGCCGTCATCGTCGTCGTCGTCGTCGTCGTCGTCGTCGTCGTTATTATTATTATTATTAGTAGTAGTATTATTATTATTATTATTATTATTATTATTATTATTGTTGTTGTTGTTGTTATTATTATTATTATTATTATTATTATTATTATTATTATTATTATTTTTATTATTATTATTATTATTATTGTTGTTGTTGTTGTTATTATTATTATTATTATTATTATTATTATTATTATTATTATTATTATTATTATTATTTTTATTATTTCAACATAATATAAGTACCTAGGTAATCAAAACTCCCTCCCGTTAGCCAATCTGAGTAATGCAATTAAATAGTGATTTGCATATACCCGTGATGTACATATAGGTGTTATGAAATGAAAAGTGTGTTTATGGCAAATATGATGAGTGCGTCTGGCCGGTCAGTCCAGTAGCGAAGGGCTCAAATTCCTCCAGACGAAATTCGAAAGGTATGGAGGAAATTGGAGGTCCCCACTCCCAGAACATATTTAGAATATGTAGTCTGTACACATTAAACATAGTAAATTCCAGTAAATTTGGTTTACGACGGTAGCAATGAGCTGCAGGACAGACTGCGGTAGTAGTAGTGGCAGCAGTAGTCGCAGTGACAGTGGCAATGCCAGGAGCAGCAACAGTATAAGTAGATGCAACAGTAGAGGCAGTAGTAGTAGTTGCTGCTGCTGCCACTGTCATTTATCCATGCTATTTTGAATGATCTTTTAACCAACTGGAAAGTGTGGGAGTGTCTGTAATTTACAGCATACTATCCAGAACTGAAATTCATGATATGTACGAAATATCATTGCGAAAACACACTTCCACCAAGCTCAATGAATTGATCAATATATTGGCATACTAGACGAACATGTGTATTGAGCAGACTGTCAATGATGATAATTGTACTGAATATTCCAAGTTAGTAATAAGGGAAGTACACGCATTTATGGGCAAAACGCAGTTACACTAAGCGCAATGAATTGATAATTATATTGGCATAATAGACGAACGTGTGTATTATGCAGAAATGTCCATTGCAACGTTTTACAACGTCGTCCACGGTTATTGTAAACTGTATATTCCGCCATCGATGTAATCTGGTGTGGTACCATGGATGCTGCCACACTTTTCCGGCATCACACTTTCCCTTGCCATCGATGCAGAGTAGTATGTGCTCACACCAAAATACATAACCGTGTCCGCATCAAGGGCTTTCTCAATAAGTACATACTATCCTGAGGTTTAGCAGTAAATCTGCGGTTGGTATGTTGAAGATACCAGTTTTAACATATCTCTGTAACTTCCCTTAACATAGTCTGGGGATTCTGTGTTGATGATAATGGAAATAGTATGAAACACGCTTTGTGATGGAAGAATACCTCGCCACCATTGTGCAAAATTCAATGACCCCCTCCTTGGCGTGCTACTATGCGACTGTGCTACAGTGTGGTAGCTAGTGTGGTATAACTGTCAGCGATGGTGTGTTTTATTTGCATGGTCTAATCAGACATTGGGCCAGTCACTATTTATGTAACCAACTTTTCGTAAACGTGCAGATAATCCTAAAACCAGCATGCAATTATGATGCTTTTTTATTCAAGTATATTTCAAAAGACAGTGTTTCTTGAAATTACAATATATCTTCCCTTATATTAACCGCACCAGGGCCCCGAAGGATAAAGAACACCCCCAACCCCTCCCCCCACCACCACCACCATCACAAACACAAAACAATGGTCACATTTACTCGTTTGCACCTATAATACCAGTAGCTAACTTTTATGTCCAATATATACGTAATAGTTGAAAGCAAAATATTCAAGAAAACTTATGGTAAATAAATGTGTTATATTTGGTAGTAGTAGTAGTAGTAGTAGTAGTAGTAGTAGTAGTAGTTTTTATTATTGTCAAGTATTAGCTTTATGCACCCTGTGATTGATGACGCACTGGCACTAGGATATAGCTCATTCATCATCTGGAATGTGATTTTTACCTTATTAAATTTTCGACCCGAGCGGGGTTCGAACCAGTGCATTCTATGGCATCTTCTGCCTAGCGTTTGGGAGGCGAGTAGCTTACCAGTAGACCAGGATCCAGAGACCAATTAGGCCTGGGCCCCGAGTATGCTCACTCTGGCTTTGTTCACGTGTATCGTTTGTTAATCAATACACATTATAGTTATTTTCAGCACTGACATATACTGGTTTGATATATTTATGCACTACAAATTGAAAATCTGTTTATGAATGAATCTAAAACAGAGTTCATCCACATAAACCTATCTATAAAACAGGAAAATAAAGAAAATGACGATCCACTTCGTGGCGGCGAACCATGGAGGAAAAGTAAAATAGTGGGCACACTGCTTTGCAGTGCTCCTGGCAGTGCTGCACACTGCGTCATGGGGAAGCTATGGATTCGTATAGCGAGGAGGCTCTTGATAAAAAGACTGCGTTTATACAATGCACCCTGCGTAGCCTTGATGCTGTATAACTGTAACAGCTCTGCAGCTCCAAAGGCAGCTCTACACAAACTCGATGCCTCCCACCGCAAACACCTACGACCATCACCACCACTGGACACCGATCACCAGACAGCATATATTCCAACGATGCGTTATACAAGATCAGTAAAACGTCGCCGCTGTCTGTATAAGTCGCCTAGCAAAGATGTCCCATTTCAAATCGGTTCCATAATGCGTAGCTATAAGTACGCCCTTTCACTGCGTTTGAATGTTTCCTGTTAGGTATTGCTGCAGTGTTGTTAGGACGTATTACAACGATTAACGGCCGAATGCGTGATAATACTTTGCAATGATATTTATGGTTTAAACATCTAAGATGGTTTGGTAATTCGCAATTAAACACACAGACGAATCGTAAAAAACCGTTTTGTAATATTTCTGACGCGACTTATTGAGCAGCGTACACTATCCCTCCACAAAGTAAGATTGAACCTTGCTGGAGGATGCTAAACCTGAACGTAGAGTTCCTATGTACATGTTCGCGCCCGAGTAATCTTCACCCAGGGATATACAAAAAAACGTGTTTGATGTTTCATGTTGCCGACCTGATCGATATTTTATTACCAAGGCCAACGTTTTTGTAGATGACAATTTTACAAGTGAACGATTACGTCATTAAAGATATAATGCGTGGTACTTTCCAACTGGAGAAAGGTTAGATCACTATAGGTGCAGCCGACCTTTATATGCCACTATTGAAATAACAATAATGCGTATGGACATCAAAAGGATACCGCTTACCGGCAGCTACACGCGCAGTTAAAATAAGGGATGGTATTAAGTGATTTCAAGAAAAAAAAAAGTTGAGTACTCATGAATTAGCAAATTATAATGACGTAATGGTTTGAGGTTTATGTACTTACGGACTATTGGTTGCTTAAATAGTAACTTACCCAATGTCTGGGTAGACCATGTGACTAAAATATGTAATCTCTTTAGCATTATAGCATGCAGGGTATGATAATGTAGAGCGGCCAGAAGAATCCAGTTTCTCAGTTAATAATATGACGTCATAATAAACTACGTCATAAAATGCATGATGACGTCATAATCAATTATGCCATGAATTGCATAGCTAAGGGCACAACGATCCCTTAATTGATGACTTGCTTGGCACAGTTGATGCATTCCATGCATTCCTATGTAATAACCATGCTGTAGAATAATTTGAAACGAACTTGACTGGGCGCCGGTTTGATAGGCAGCAACAGTACCCAGTCAAATTAGTTTCAAAATCTTCAACAGCTGATATGTATTTTTTCAGGAAAATGACATTCCGAGAGTCCAGGGATCGAGTGATCCGAAAATGATAGAAGCGTGGGTGGAGGTTAGCTAAAAAACGGGCGTGGCATAGCTAAAGCAGGGTTGCTCATTAGTGGGCCACGTGTATTTTTGCGCAATGATGATTAACTCGCAATACAGCTTCGGTCCTCACAGAACGCGATACATGCTATTTATTTTGTCACAGACACATAATCACAAGCTTATTTTAAGGAGAATGACAGAGATATGTTATAACAGATGCCACCAGTATACCAGTTGGTGAATGAGGTAAGGTATAGGATGAGGGTGGAGAGTGCATTTGAGCGCGTATTCATATATACTCTGTATTGACATATCACTAATAATCGATGGATGACTAAACTTTTAATATGCCATTATAGATCGGTATGCAGACTGTATTAACTAAAATGCGTACACATTTCCTCAGCCTATGAAGCCCACCATAATTTACATTCCAACCAATCAGAGAAAACACAGGCCGTATTCCTCTGTAGACGAGCGCAATCATGGAGGAGACATCTAAGAGGAGTTAAGTAGCGGCGGCTTGGTGTAGTGGCTAGCACGGAGACTTCTGAGCGTACCAGCGTAACATCTAGGTAATGTATCAATACTATTACGCGAGGTACCAATACTATTACGTGAGGAATTAAAATGCTGGCGGCGTATGCATTTGAACCATTACTCGGTATTAATTTGTATCGATGATATCGCCATGGACATTGGAAACAGCTATTAACACTTGACAGGAAGGTATACAAGTAGAAGCTAGAAAGCTAAATATGTATTGTGCAAAATCACGCTGCACCAATATTCCAAGTGAAACTAATGGGCATCTGGAGTTGTTGATGAGATAGAAATGTGAGTACAAGGGAGTGATGAAATCTATAATTGTCCAGAATAGAATCGCATGATTTGTATTAGAAACATGGCTTAGATTAATGGGGTGGAGGAATTATCTGTTTACAAAAGAAAGATGGACAGCATTATTAAAACGTTGGTATTGGATACAACATCATTTGAAACAAGATTGAGAACATGGATGCAATAATTGAAGCCTTAAAAAGACGAATCAATTTGGTCGATTCTGCTAATCATTGATATCACGCGACACTTGGCTCTCAGTAAGATTGGGGAAACGACACTCTACTTAATACAGCGTCATATATGCCAATATAATTATCGTTATTATAATTCGCTGTGTTTACGTCATGTATTGGAAGGGAGTTTTCAAAATGATATATGTGCATATCATGAACTTCAGTTCTAGATAATATGGTATAAATTCGGACAATGCTACAAAGCTAGTCACGACAGAAACACAACAATTACGAGATTGTATTTTATAATAGCTCCTTTGAAATCCCTAAGAATAGATTAACAGTGGATATTCCCACACATTTCTGCAATGAAAACATCGGAAATTGTCCACAACCACGGCAGACATATATCCGGTATTGATTATTAGACTACCTACAAATGCGCGCATAAACAGTAAATTGTTTATTATACATCTACGCCAGTTTTGGGTTAATGCTAATTATACGGTCATTATCTGAGTCAGACATAAAGAACGTTTTCGATTGGGCTAGTGTTGCCCACATTGGTGTCGGGTTGAATTAGTTTGTGCGAGTTTAGCAGAGTATAATAACAATCGCGTTAATGCAGGTTCGGAACCGTCCTGTATTAACCCAGTGAAGGCCCATAACGTGCGTCATCATGACATAATTATGGCGTCATAATTGAATCTATGTGACGTCACAACAAGAGTGTTGCGGAACAAAAACGCCCAATGTTAATAGAAAATTCAATTTTTCTCAATCACTTTTATGACGAAATAGTCAACACAGTGAGTGGTAGGGTGACGTCATAATCACCGGCTCTTTCCAGGGTAATGACGTCATATGATGCTATACACAGATAAGCGGCGTGTATGATGACGTCATAACCATTACGTCATAAATGATTCTATGAGGCCCGTCTTTAACTCGCAATAGCCTGACACGTTGTAAGAATTGTATGTCTCTACCATTTATTAAATATGCTGTTGAATATTTTGAAACTAATTTCAGTGGGCGCTTAATTGTATAGTTCTCTGGAAATTGATAGTCAGGGAGTTCAGAGATCTATCGATCCAAACACGAGGGAGGTGTGAATGGAGCTTGGCTAGAGATGGGCGGGACATGGCTAAAATGGAAGGATCCATTACGGCATGAAGGCATATGCTAGAAGGCTGTGCATTGAGTGAGGAGTTGGCAGGAGTGTGTGGTCTGATTCGATACCAGCGCACTTAGTTACGGGAATGACCAAGTGACGAAGCCTAATAACTTCTCATTTATGTATCATGTTGAGTCAACACGAGGTGTTGCTATGGCATATTTCAAATAGTAACGCTGGATTAACGTATGGTACTTCGGCATGATATCTATGGTTACGCCATCTAATCTGGTATTGCTAATTCACAATGTTGAACTGCGGCCTGCCACTCAATCATCAGACGCCATTATCATTGCAGTCACTAGTTAGTTGATGTTCCCCCTCCTAATGACGTATAGCCCCGCCATGAAAAGCAAACCGTCTGTCAATAGTGTGCCTATATCTTTACATTGGAGTTTAGCTTCTGGGAGTTCGGGTTTAAAAATTGCAAATCAATTCTACCATGTGTAGATAGAAATACATCCCTGTATTTTGTTTGAATATTTGCTGATGTGGCAGTGTTGCTAGGGCTTCGTATTACAAAGAATAACAGTCGACTGAGGGATAATACTTCGCAATGATATGTATAGTCTAATCATATAATCTCTTTTGGAAATTCGCAATTGAATACACAGACGAAAACTAAAAAACTGCGGTGTAATATGTGTGTGGCACTACTTATCGAGCAGCGTACACTCTCCATCCGCAAGTAAGATTGAAACTCGCTAAAGGATGCTAAACATGAACGTAGAGTTCTTATGTACATGCTCCCGTCTGTGTAATCTTTCCCCATGGATATATAAAGCGTGTTTCATGTTTCATTTTGCAGATCTTGATCGATATTTTATTACCAAGACTGCGTTTTTCGTAGAATACAATTTTACAACTGAACGATTAGTTGTTAAAGATACAATGCGAAGTAATTTCCAACAAGAGACAATTTAAATTGCTATGAGTGCAGCATGTCTTTATATTTAACAGCTGGTGAAGTTGTCAATAATAGACTGGAATAAAGCCAAACTCAATATGGCGTGAATGGGGCGTGGAGGCAGGACTCGATAGACGCCAACCAAACCAATAGCTTGGCATCTAAGAGGAGGCGATAACCCAAGCGGTAATGTGCTGAGCTGCGACACCGGAGAAATCGGAATCGCGTCTCTGGTCGGCGGACTACCGATCATTGTAGACATAGGCAAACTCCTTCACTCCTCGTTGCTTCTCTCCACCAAGAAGGATACACGAGTACCGGGATAAAAAAACCCCAGGGACGGTAGATATGGCGTTAATGGGACCTGCAAACGGGCACTCAATAGATGCCAACCAAACCGAAAATAATCTATAGTTTGTAATTTTGTGTCCAAGCCACCGTAAACTGTTGTATATTTCAAACCAAATTTGACTGGAAGCTGTTGCTGCCTAGTGGAGCAACCGCTCCTAGTCATATGAGTTTTAAATAATCAACATGATACTTTTTTATGTAATAAACAATGTTTTGCATTGGCAAGTACTCATATTCCTTATCGATGACATCTGTATTGACATTGTAAACATCGAAAATAACAGTTGAAGGGAAAGTATAAAGCTAAATAGTTAATTTGCAAAAAGGCTAGCGACATTGCCCCAGTGTACCGACTGAAACCAATGCTCTTGCAGCGTTTGGAATAATAAGAATGTGCCATTGATGAGATAGAAAGGCGAGTACAAGGGCGTATCGGACACTATAATGGACTTTCCACTGTATCCATCTATCATATGACGTCATAATGCACTACTTGGGGGTGCAGAATGGCATCACAGTCAATGACGTCATTATGACGCCATGAATGACGTACGTAAGTACGGGACGAACGCAAAATTGAAGAGGGACTATGCGCTGTTGAACGAATTGTATGGCTTTACTATTTAATAAATACCCTGTTAAATATATTTAAACTAATTTGACGGGGCACTGTTGCTGCCATAGGCAGCAACAGCTCCCAGTCAAATTAGTTACAATATATTCTACAACTTACCCGTATACTTAATAGACCAAGTGTTATGCTGCGCACAGGTAATTATCAATTATTTGTGTTAACGTCATTCCGTAGATGAGGGATTTCAAACTGCATATCATGAACCTCAGTTCTGGATAAATTGTAAATCACGCTCACCACTACAAAGCTAATCAAGATAGAAATACACCGATTGGGGGACTGTATATTATAATACTTTATGAAAACCGTGAGAATAGATTAACAATGGATTTACCCACACATTTCGGCAAGGAAAATACAGGAAATTGTCCACAGACATATATCCGGCATTGCGCGTTACACCACAAATACTCGACATTATTCGCAAAAAATACATGAATAGTCATGAAATTGTGTATTCTTTATCGATACAAGTGGGCGGTTAATCCTAATTATTGCCATTATCTGAGTCAGACAGAATTTGACTTGTCTACTGCGCACGTTTAGAAAAATGTCATTATTTTATTTTATAACGTTTTGTTGTTGATCATAAGGTCCCGATATTTTACTTCCAAGCAAATCCGCTGAGTTATTTATATATATATATATATATATATATATATATATATATATATATATATATATATATATATATATATATATATATATATATATATATTTGAGTGAGAAATGGCATGCTATTGGCACCTCTCTAATTTGACACCAACTCATCTGATTTGAGCAAATAGAAAGCTAAGCCCTACTCACACTGTTTCTGTTCCTGTGAATTGATATTACCACGTTGAACCATGATTTCCAGGAATCTCAATTCAAGAGTAGCTAGTCAGACAGGATGTTATATATGTTGAATCTAAATTAAAGTGGGACTGTTGCTAGTTCTGACGGCACGGGATCCCAGTTCAATTAGTTTCACATCGAATGATTATTAATGTGGAACTTTACCAAAGAAATGCAATTCACTGATTCAGACCGGTGCTGTCGAAGGTGTGCTAGTTTCTTGTCGGAAGTAGGCCATTTGATCCTGACATCACACAACACGTGCACATATTTTAATAATGGCATCAACCGCTTGGCAGATTGGTTCTCTCCATTCCATCTCACCATTAAGTCACCAATCAGGAATCAACCTATTTATCACATATCAAAATCGAAGGCGCGACATTGCCGGTAGAAAAATTCGCTCATTGATGTCCAAATCTCCTAAATAGATAGAGGGGTGGTGGCACGTTGCATGATATGCATCATTAAATACGCAGTTACACACCTTCCCAATAAAGGCAATCTATACTTGGCATGAAACAATTCTGTGCTGATCTAAGTTATATGCCAAAACGAGCGGCACATGTATCTATCGATTGACCGATAGGCAATGGTGGAATCCAGTGTTAGCTATGCCCTGCCCGTCGCTAGTCGTCACCGTGTTTGGATCGAGCTATCCCTGACCTGACTGACAATCAATTTCCAGAAAACTATACAGGTAAGCTGTTGAATACTTTGACACTAATTTGACCGGGTGGTGTTGCTGCATATGGCAGCAATAACGCCCATTCAAGTTAGTTTAAAAATATTCAACAACATGTGTTTATTAAATAGGAATTAAGAGTACGGGACGAACTTATACACGCCTTTCATGACGTCATTGCTTACACCGTCATCCTACACGTCACGGAGTTGATTAAGACGTCATATGATTGCTGGATAACTGGAATCCTCCATTAGCATTTTCCGATCGTCATGACTTCATTTACTATAATATGAACAGCTGTTAAACATTAATATCTCGTAGACTAAGGAACGTAATTCCGCGCTATATATCATCTTTATCCATCCAGAGATCATATAAAACGTGCATACTATTTTCTGTGATTTGTACCTTTTCACAAACAAGAATACGTGTTTAATTATTGCGAGATGGGCGCGTTATTATAGCAGTCACGTGGCGATTCCAATGTATCGACATTCGAAAGTTTCCCACGAGGTTGTGCAGTCGGCAGACTCGGCAGGATGTTCTAAGCTTTATAATTGATAAGCTTTAAAGGTGCATATTCACAGCAAAATTACTGGAAATAAAATTGTTTAAATTATATAATTTTAGAAGCTTAAACTATGAGCCTATGTGTAATGAAATGGAATAAATCTTAACATATGATGATTTCATTACATATACATTAATATACATTTGTAAGTTGCGAAATTGAAATAGAGGCACGAAAATATCATATGTTAAGATTTATTTCGTTTCATTACATATAGACACATAATTTAAGCCTATAAAATAAAACAATTTTAACAATTTTATTTTTAAGCACTCTGGTGTGAATATGCACCTATACATAATGACGCTCCTGTCCTGATTATTCCCCTGCGGCCATCTCGCTTAGACGGTGGACGGGAATCAGGCAATTACCTGTCTGAGATTCACAGGGCATTCTAAATAGACATCGATCTATATGAGCAAGCACGTGACACTGTAACACAGTATAATTCTTCCATTCGTATCTCCTTCGATACGAAATGGAGAAAAGTACCTAGTATGTATTGAGCAGCCATTGGCGTAGTGATTTCCACCAGAATATGGTGGTAGAAAAATTGGAACTTAAAGGGACACGAGCGCTACTCTCTTCATACCAGACAATATTAATTCACGTAAAACGAGATGATATAAAGCCTATAGTAGTCTGTATGACAAGTAGTTAACAGAAAATTAGTCCCTCTGAAGTCGTCGTAAAATTTAAATATGTCCAAATCTGTCTCGCACAAAATGAGGTCAGGAATTTGCTGACGTTGCGTAGATGCTGATATCACACGAACCTCTGGATGGATCAAGTCCATTTTAATGTCTCTATCAAGCTAGTGATACAGCGTTTAAGATGATACCAAAATCAACATGATCCATCGTGTCCCTTTTAATTCCGCTACGGAGATGGACTGGATCCAGATCTGTCTGGTCTCCGAGGTGGAGTCTGCGGAACGGCCTGTGATGACGCAGTAAGATGGCCGGCCATTACATTAGAGTTGTATTCTCGGAGAAGCCACGCCTCTATTTTTAGATTGTACTTCTTCGTGTGCTTTAGGGAATAAGCAGACAAAGCAGAACGGACATGTGTTTATATTATATCATCCTTTTGTAAACCGATGCCCGAGACACTTAATTCGAAGACAACCAGACACATTGCGTAACATTTCGAATAGAATCATATAACAGGCGCATTGCGTTGTATCTACTGTTCACCATACCTCTGGAACGTCTAAAAAAGAACGCAGCAGTCGATGAGTGGCGAGTAGAACAAACTATTGCATCGCTAAAACGGACAAAATACCGAAGTGGGGAACTAAATAGCCTTACATCAGTGCTAAGTATCACTACGAATGTATATATTGGATGAGATCGATTAAAATCCTTCAAATTATTTTGTGGCAGAGGAATGAAGAATGTTTGTGGCTCTGCCGACGAGCCCGTGTCCACCGTCAATTCCGGCGTCGCCGTCGTCCATGTTCGACGTGGAGTGTACAGCTGCCCGCTGGCATACAGACGCATAGCCCCGCTTGGAGGCCGTACCGTGGTTTCTCTTCGCCACAAGCACTTCTTTTATTTTATCTCGCCAAAGGGACTCACGAAGTGTACAACAGCCGATCGTGTTCGTCGTATTGAGAGTCACCAGAGGCTGGATCTCACGCAACCATCTGAAGTGATATTCACCCAGGATGCCGTCTCAAAATGCTGAAGTGAATCTTAATTTCATCCTTACTCTCTTTAGCCCTTTACTGTTTAAATGTGGTCAAGAATATCAAAGAATTTGCTTATTAAATGTTGATTTAATGGCCAAGATAATACTATTTTTGAAAATGTACAACTGGACAGACTGGCTCGGTTACCGATCCAGTCATTAACACGATACAATTTCAAAAAATAATCTTCTCTAGGCCTGAAACTAGTAATCCCTCAAGACCACTGCAGAGGCTTCGTCTTGACAGTGTTAAAAGTACGCAATGCATTTCCATCAAAGGGAGATAACTGTGTCCTTCTCTATTCAAACGGAGATACCTGTGTATGGCATTGGGCCCCCAGTAGTGACATTGGGCCTCCAGTAGTGGCATTACGGCCGTTCACAGCTGTTCTTATTTCCTTTGCAATTTACAACACAACCATTTCGTTCCTGATCTCCATTCCATCATTGTATATGTATTTAAATCGCTGTTGTTCTGTTACCTAGTATACACTTTACCCAGCATGCGATGCCAAGATGCTATATTTGTTTCAAATACCAAACCTCATACTGTGTGAGGTTACTGTGTAAACTGACTGGGAATGCTGAAACAAGAAGTGTGCGCACATCGTGCAATGAAGGATTCCAGTTTATCCAACAATCTTATGACGTCATAATCAATTGCTCAGTCGACTGCCAGACGACCAGATGGCTGCCGAGCAATCGACGCAAACATATGCCATCTCATTCTCTCTCTGATAGTGCGTCGGGCAAGCACCTCAAGATAGAGACATGGCTCAAATGCATCCCTGCGCATGGCGGCCAATAACACCAACAACACATACATAGCTTACGTGTCCAGTTGTATTTATTCTCCCAGGCAAAATTGTCAAAGTAATAGTTAATTTTGTCATTGTAATCGTTATTTTCATCAGCGTAATTGTTAATGATGTCATGGTAATAGTGAACTGTGTCATGGTAATCGTCAATGGCGTCATAATAATCGTTAATGCTGTCATAGTACTAGCTAGTCTTATCATACGCTTCGTTTTTCCCTCTTTATTGTATTAGATCATCGTCGGCATCGGCCGTATATTTATGTCACCTTTTTCTCATTACGAATATGGATATTTGTTTTTCTTTTTCGATAACCTCAAGTGTGTGCGGAACCTACTAAGTATTTAAGTGTTGATTATTCTAAACAACGCGATTAATAAACCCATTCTATCCTATATTTGCGATGTTTTCACAAAGATGCCTGAGTCACAAATAAAGTATGTTGGAGTTATTGGTGAACTAAATCAAATCTGTTTTTCGGTGCCACACAATTTCACGATCGTCATTATCATCCACACACCTTATTTTGCTATGCGTCATCGCTTTGAAAGACCAACTATATACACATAGCTACAGTCGAATAATAAAATAATACTATTTGCATTGGGAATGTCTGTAAAGAAGGCATTGCTAGTAGCCTGATACAACAGTTGCATTCGATTACATCTGAACGGAGAATTTTAAAACCTATTATTCACATCAGATTTTCTACGGTGTTTTAAATAATTATGTTGGGAAAAAAATTGTTATTGTTTAAATCTTATGATTTTCCATTAAATCGAAATTCTAAGCAGCTGCAGCTGTGTAGATGCAAATGAGTACTAATTCTTGACATGGTTTGACTGGGGTACAATTATTACTGTATTAGTACAGCGGCGATCGGCGTGGATCTTGAAACCTCGCATTGTATTGAACGCTCCCACGTACAATGGCTATGCAATCCATAGTACAAGGCCACTTTCAAGTATCGTTCATCCATTACACTCTTTATAGTAGTTCGCTATGGCCTAGTTCTAAATAAGGCGTCCATTTCTAGCTATGCCGCTCGTTCTATCTAAGCTCCGCCCACATAATGCGTCTGCTGGACTAGATTTCTATACTTTGAAACTCAGCGACATAATATCCCAATGGAAGAACCCGGCGTTAGCTATGCCCCGCCCATCCTTGTCTAAACTCTCCCACCCACCCACCCCCGTATTGGGATCGATTGATCCATGAACTCACTGGCTATGAATTTCCAGAAAATTAGGCATGTAATCTGTTTAATACCTTGACACGAATTTGGCTGGATGTTGCTGCTGCCTTTTTTGGCAGCAACACCGCCCATTTTAATTTGTTTCAAAATATGCAATAGCACGCTTATTATGTGGACATATTATAAAGGCATACAATTCATTCAACAAATGTTACAGGGCCGTATTTAGATATGTGGGGGCCCTGGGGCCAAGAATGAGCGGGGGCGGGTCTGGGGGTCCTCCCCCCCCCCCCCACTAACATTTTGTATATCTAGGTGCTCTGAGACGGCCAGAGAGTCTACTTTTAGGGTGAATTATGGCGCTTTCTTTCGTTGTAAAATTATTTTATTATGCACATTTTCGTAATTAACATTATTGCCAAACACCAAACAAGAATTGGGGCCCCCACAAATATTAGAATATAATTATAATGCATGATTAAGAGTTATAAACTGATAAAAGTTTGCTTTAAATGTCCTATAACTTCCAAAAATGTGCATCATTTTTTTTCTCATTTTTAAATTGTGGGGGCCCTTGCTTGTGGGGTCCCCGGGGCTTTTGCCCCGTTTGCCCCCTACCCCTTGAATACGGCCCTGAACTCTTAGTCCATCATCAATTAAGCGTTCGTGACGGACCTAGTTATGCCATTCATGACGTATTCCGTTACGACGTCAGCATACACGTTACGTTCTTCTTTATGGCGTCATTCGATTGATGGATAAACTAGAATCCTCCGTGTTTAAGGTAATTCACCTTTCCAGAGTACCCACCTATCGTATGACGTCATAATGAACTGCGTGATGTGTACAATGACATCATAATGAATGACGGCATGAATGACGTCGATAAGTGCGTCACGAACGCGTATTTGAAGTCGGTATATGCGTTGTTGTACAAATTGTTTGCTTTTACTATTTAAAAAATATTATGTTGAATGTTTTGAAACTACTTTGACTGGGCGCTGTTGCTGCCATAGACAGAAACAGCACCCAGTCAAATGAGTCACAAAATATTCAACAGCTTCCCTGTATAGTTTTCAGGAAATTGATGGCTAGGGCATTCGGGGATCGATCAATCCCAACACGGCGAGGTGTGGGTGGAGCTTAGTTAGTGATGGGCGGGGCATAGCTAAACACGGAAAGGTCCATTAAACAAGTAACATGTTGAATATTTGAAAGTAATCGATTGTGATCGGTTGATTTAAAAAAACAGCAACAACTCCCAATCAAATTAGGTTCAAACTACTCAACAAAATGTTTATTAAACAATAAAACCTTTAGAAAACTGAAATTTGTGCACTTGACAGAGGTTAAAGTGTTCTTGATGGAGATAGATACGTCATTCATTGCGCATTTTTTATTGTGACGTCAGCTTACATGTGAGGTAGTTGACTATGACGTCATTGACTTGAGTTGAAAAGTTACGCGATATACCGATCTCACGTTGTAAACCAGTTCAATATGGTGACGGTGTGCAAACCAACGTAATCATACCCAATGCGAAAAAACCAAGTTTAATTAAATTTTTGCTTTAACCAATATTGATTAATCTTTTTTTTATCATAAATATTGCTGCTAAGTCAGTCTCTGCACTGGCTTTGAGAACTGTCAATTTGCAGACCTAACGAAGTCTATTTTTAAAATGTACCACTTAACTCATTGGCTACGTAACGAAACAAGACCTGGCACCGGCTCATGTTCGAAAATAATCTTCCTTACTCTGCAAATTGGTATTTTCCATAAGAAAATTATAATTGTAATGAACAAATGTGTCCATTGAAGGGTTAAAACGCAGAGCCAGACATAACAATATCAACATTTCCGTTATTTTCTTTTCTCACTAAGTTGCTTCTAATAAATGGCACTCTGGAAACTTTCCAATACTTTGGAATTAATGTGTCTACAGCAAGGCGTTTTTGGAATGCCACGCACGTATTTGAAGCAGTTATTGCTTGTTTCTGTTTAAACCCACCCTGGGATAGCAGTGTGAAAATAACTGAATAGCCAGAAGGTGCCCTTGTTTGGTTCATGCTTAAACCGCTTAACAGATAGCTCACGAATGTGAGGCCTTCTTTCAGACTGCCCAATCTCACAAGACACGAGCGATTTCATAAGCATTGACGTTGACACATGACAGACATATGAATGTGTCTGTCCGGCAATCTTTAAAGATCTACGGCTTTGGGATATAAATGCACATATGTCAGGAGAATTCACCATATGTTATTCGATGTCCGAGTTGATAAGAGAGATGTATGGCGTGGTGCTAGGTTGTTTGAGCTAAGAGATATACAAGGGTATTAAATATTTATAGGAAGGTCTCAGGTCCAGCGAAACACGGCATTCGCTCATGGAGGTATACATGTTCATTTGTGTGATTACACAATAAAACAAAACCACCACCACCACCACTACCACCACCACCACCACAACAACAACCACGACCACCACAACCACTACCACCAACAACAACACCAACAACAACAACAACAACAACAACAACAACAACAACAATAGCAACAACAACAATAATCCGTCTGCTTTACAGAAGCCAGCAATGTTGTCGGTCTTATCATCAACATCGAACGCCTCAGCCATGCATTAAAAATGTCCATTAGGCATCTATAAACTGAGTCGCAGTGAGTGAGATTTTGTAATCTTAGTCCTTACTATCTATTCTCTATATGGACGGAACACATCGATCACACTGCTTGCTAAGCCTAACGTCCAATGTGAAATCCCGGGCTTGGGGCTGCATTAGTACTATACACAATTGCATCTTGCTGGTCTCGAGGTGTTTACTGACCAATGCTAGATGTCTGTATTAATTCAATTAAATTAACTTAACTTTCAAGGCGATACAATCGAGTCCAGCACGGGTACGCAGTTGGTGAGGCTTAGCTCGAAAGGGTGGAGCGTAGCATAACATGGACGCAGCCAGTGCATTGTGTAGTTCTTCGATTCATGAGGTAAGGAGACGGATGACGGGAAAACACAGGGAGATCAATGCATCATTGTTTAAACGTTTTTCTATGCGCCCTATAGTTAGTTTATACCCGAATACATACATATTTTACATAGAACTGAGAACTGTACGGACATCATATTGTATTTATTTAATTTAAGGCGCAAAGCCATGTACATGCCATGCGATATGTAAATGTATTGCTGGTTTATGATTCTTGCTCCCAAACGTCAGTGAATTAAAAAATAACCACGCGGCCATTAGGGATTTACGTGGGATTAGATGTGTGGCGTAAAATTATAGATTTGAAGCGGGACAACGTAATGAATACCTTTGAATACGTCCTCGTATGCAATACTATTTCTACTGAGAGGAGAATCGACTTACCAAAATACTATCAAACTCGCCCAAACTATTCAAAATTTGTTTCTTTATTCTCAACGAAAAATCGAAAATGCCTCACGAAAGTATGTGCCTTTATTCTAAGCATCATTAAACAATTCCAGGTAACATGAACGATACCACGTACCAGAGTATATTAGTCCGCATCCCGATAAAGCTAATAAATAGACTTTGCTTTACTATCCCAATTGCGGCAAACCGGTCTCGCTCCTCGTTTATCTTTCGTTTCTGTTTCGGTTTTGGAAACGAGGAGAGAAGACACGGGGCGCGACTGCACAATGAACGCGCGCGCATGCACGCGCGCACGCTCGCACGCACGCACGCGCGTACACATACACGGAAGGCAGTTACGCGTGCATAGTAACAGGAAGCAAAGACAATCAGCAACAATAACAACAACAATAACAGCAACAACAACAGCAACAACAACAACAACAACAACAACAACAACAACAACAATAACAATAACAGCAACAACAACAACAACAACAATAATAACAACAACAACAACAACACAAACACACAACAACAACAACACAAACAAACAACAACAACAACAACAACAACACAAACAACAACAACAACAACAACAACACTGATGACGAATATGACAACAACGTCGATGTCTGTATAATATAGTCTAATAACATACGCATAATGAAGAACCATATCCCATAATGCAACGGGGGCTCATGAAGAAACCACAAAAGCTATATCATAAACCGAAACCGGAAGCAAAATAAAGCTCGCGACCGGAAACGAAGCTTTCTCAGTCGCATTTTAAATGTATTTTAGCCTGGTTCCCTGTCTCATTTGCTGTTGCTTTTTCCTCATTACACGTACGTACATGTTATCTATATACGTTCACTTCGTTCGTTATTAAATGGGCCCAGTAAAGAAAACGTTCAAGAGCGCTCTGTGCGTACAAAATCGACTTTTGTGTATTATATAGTGCAATTAAATTGAAGTGTCAATATTTTACGTATTTAACAAGCCGTCTCCAAACGGTTTCCCTACTGAACGCAATGCTGACACCACTATATTGAATACTTCAGACGCATTCAATAGCCGAAACGGACGATGCTTAAATGCTATACAGTATTATCAATGACAGCTATGCCGCTAGAGATTATGTTCCTAACGAATTATGGAATGCGTATAAAATTAAAATATTTTTACGGGCCAATATAGCAGTTCAGAAAGAGTGAACCTGACACCATTTAGCCTTGGCAGAGAAGTAGATATACGTATTATTATTATTATTATTATTATTATTATTATTATTATTATTATTATTATTATTACTAGTATTAGCGAACGAAGTCGAAAATGTGCGTGATATTGTTATCACGAAATAGTGTACATTTTGCTTTAGAATGTAAAGCGATTAAATGGTCTGACGCAGACAAGATACAAGCTTGATTTATTCCTATTTATGCGTCTGTAAATGCAATATGAGGTTTGGTTGGCGGTCACGTATTATTTGTAACACTCATGGCCGCGGAAAGTCGTTGTTGTCAATGTCGTATGTATTTAGCGAAAATAGCAGGAAATGTAAGGCCGGGAACACGCCATTCGTACCCGGATGGAATGTACATTCATGTGTTTACTCGCTGACATGCATTAATTCCCGTTTTTGTGTAGCTTATGTCCGGATAAACGCGATTTAAAAATTCTAGCGGACGATATTTCATTATGACGTCATAGTTAGGCCTATTATGAACTTGTTTGTATTTTCCCCAAATAGCGAGGAGCACCGCGATTGAACCGTCATTGGACTGGTGCAACTAGTTTAATGGTGTAGGCCCTGGTAAAAGATGCATAGATGCTGGCGGATACCACTGACAATGGCGGGGCGCAGTGTTGTGATTATCTTGGACTGGATTTACCAGAATGCCCCCACGCATGAGGAAAAATTAGCTTCAAAATACTATAGATGGGCACACGTATGTATGACAGTTCGACCATATACAAATTCGTCCTACTTATTTAAGCTATAAATGGTGTCTGCGTTCGCTTTTATTTTCATATTATCTCTCTATATAAACGTGTAATATTCAGCAACATATTTTCATTGGCTAGATAACGGGTAAGAAATAGTTATGATTTCAGATTCAGATTTTTTATTTACACCCAGGCCACATAATGGCATATGGGGAATATGAATTTACAGAAATTATAAATGTTATGGCGATCAGACATTATATATCAATTCATAATTACATATTTTGGTATTTATCTAGTTATATAACCACTGTTTGTGCTTTCGGTAGTAGTAGTAGTGGTAGTAGTAGTAGTAGTAGTAGTAGTAGTAGTAGTAGTAGTAGTAGTAGTAGTAGTAGTAGTAGTAGTAGTAGTAGTAGTAGTAGTAGTAGTAGTAGTAGTAGTAGTAGTAGTGGTAGCAGCAGCAGCAGTAGCAGTAGCAATAGCTATAAAAGGTTGTATAATCCTACATGCCCCACGACGCCGCAGATGTGTTGTACCGACGGGCACAGCAAAAATAGCAAGTGCCGCAAGACGCCAGGATATGTAATGACCTTAACATTTTGTAATTTATGTCCTAACTAGTTATGGAATGCGTGTGTAAAGTAGTCAACGCAGAAATTGTAAAAGTTGGATTAAAAATGATTTCAAATCCGAAATAACGATGTTTTGTTTTTTCATTACATTTTGTGGCGCATTGGTCAGCACACTTAATAAGTTACTATTTAATTATCCAATGTGTATATAGGATCTGAAACATTTAATATCACTTTTATCAACGAAGTTGAAATTTCTCACATCGCACGAGCTTTAGCGAGTGCAAAATGAAAATGTCCGATGAGATTGATAATATTGGCATTAAACGGGACCGAGTTTGAGATTCTATTTATCACGTAAACTGATATTTAAACACATTTTCCAATAATGTCTAACACAGCATTTTGCCCAGTCCGTTTTCCCCTTCGTTGATAAAAGTGATATTAAATGTTTTAGATCCTATATATAACTTAATATCTTTTATTTTTATTAGACACTTCTTTTAACTAAAGCTATGAGTAATCCATTTCACCCAGATATGTTGATTTCCGTATATGACACGCTTGTCAGACTGAAAGACAACGTATCTGTTTACAGATCAATGTCCTTGCATCCTAATGAAATGTACAATATTTTGATGGCTATATAATTCATCGTTTTGCCAGCTATAATTAATAGGTAATTCTGAAGGCCAATGTAGCCATTATGCAATTGCATGTGCTTTGTGCGATGTACTGTCTTTCACGGCCGAACTCGGGACTCAGGGGAGGGAGGGGGGCGAGGGGGGGGGGGGCGTGCGGGTGGAGAGGACTGGGAGGGGTGTCTACCTGGAGCTCTCAGAACTGCCATTAGTATCGCCAGAAAGCTATGATCAAGTTTCGACCGAGTGCTGTGGGATTTGGTCGCGTCAGTCTTAGGCCATGTTCTCACTAGAGACTTAACCAGCGTAACGCAATACTGAGGTATGGCTTTATTCCAGATTAACACATCGGTGAGAACAATAAGAAGACACTGTTGACTAAGTGTATTCCAATCCATTTATATTCAGAATATCCAAAAGAACATCTTTATAATATCGTGTTCAAAATTGTTTTCTATTTGAAAAGTTTTGACTGATTTATGAATTGTGCTATATGTGTGGCACCTATGGGTACAACTTGAAGTTATGCAGAGACCCCAGAATTAAGACAAAAATAATGGTTTTCTCACTTTTTGGCTTTGGGGCCCATGGGCTGGGTGGGGCGGGGATGAAGTGGGTTGAGTTGGGGGTGGTGTGGTGGCTGTGTGCAAATGCACTTGTTGCACTGCCTTAAGTTCGGCAGTCTTGTACTTATAATGCCTATGCTTGCATATATACTCAGCTGTATCTTAGAATTGCATAACCAATTAACTGATTCGTGATATTGTCACAGATGCTGAAAGCGGTGGAATATCCGCCATTTTATAGACAGGCATTATTATAAGGTTCTTTATAGCTAACCGCTATGTTTCTCGTGTGGGGGATGCGGCGTGGTACTTGCCTTCGTGCGAGGAAAATACCACATCATCCATCCCTGATCTTAACCAATCAAATAACAGCAATTGGTCATACGACATTACTGAGGGATAATAATGAATACGATATTCTCGCTAGGTCGCATGCGTATTGAAGTAACTGATATAGTTTCACAAAACAAATTGCACGTTTGGATTAACTGACGATGGCATTGCGCGAATTTGGATCAATTCAAAATTGTGTTTTAACACGAGGTCCTACATGTTATTAACTCGGGTGGATGAATTTGTCAAACGTGGCCGCCATCGTCCCTGTCGCTTTTGAACGAAGAAATAAAGACCACACAGAAACCCAGAGAAACATACAGGATCTGTCATTGGAAGTGTAGTCTGGCAAGATGGGTCAATTGGCGTACACTTTCTGATTGATGTTTGGATTGATGCCACATAATCTCATTTGAAACCCAACAGCCACGTATCATCCTTTCTCCACATGACGCAACAATAACGTCCACGCATCTCTATGGACCTTTCCAGTTTATCCACACATCATGTGACGTCATAATTAACAGCGTGGCGTCATACGCGATTACAGCGTGAATGAATCGATTTAGTCGTCTTAAATCCGTAATAGTCCGACACGTTGTACGACTTGTATGGCTTCACTATTTAATACACATTCTGCCGAATATTTTAAAACTAAGTTGGCTGAGCGCTGTTCAGCGAGTTCAAGGATCGATCGATCCCAACACGAGCGAGGTGTGGGTGGAGCTTAGCTAGAGATGGGCGGGGCATAGCTAAAACTGGAAAGGCCCATTCCAAAAGCAGTAGAGGGATCCAATTTCTAGCGATGCTCCACCCATTTCTAGTTATGACCCGCCCATTTCTGGCTAAGCTCCGCCCACGCTTTGCGTATCTTGGGATCGATTACTATCTTTTATAAACATGCTCTGACTGACAATGACTTTCCCATAGACGAATATTTACACAGTTTTTTCTGAACATGCATATGCATGTACCGTTATAATCTATGACCCAAAACCTGGCAATCAGTGCCGTCTATGGCGCCGAGGAGACGATTGGCTGCGGCGTTAGCGTGATCGACTGGTAATCATCCGGGCGGGTTTCAAATCCCGCTCTATTGTCAGGCGATCGGGTTGTAGACGAGCAATCGGTTGAAACATAGGCAATCTCCTTCACTCCTCGTTGCCTCTCGCCACCTAGGAGTATAAATGGGTACAATTGTAAAACTGGGGAAGTTACCAATAATAGACTGAAATATATACCAGCCTAGATATGGCGTGAATGGGACCTGGAATCAGGGACTCGACCACCTTGCCCAAAGCCAAAATGTATAGTATATTAAAAACTGAACTAAAATTAGAGCCGTATCTCAGAAAACTAAATAAATTAAACAGAAGAACTTTAGTCAGATTTCGAACTAGTAATCATAAGTTAGCTATAGAAAAGGGAAGATCGGGGGGGGGGGGGGTGGGGGTGGGGGGGGGGGGTGTGTGCCGTAGACAGGGAAGACAGAATATGTAGCCTATGCGACAAATACGATATTGAGGATGAGTATCATTACCTATTCTTATGCGAGCATTTCTGTGATGACAGAAAAATATGTGTTCCAAAATAGGATTGTAACCGCCCAAATCAGTACAAATTCGGATACAAACTTGTCGGTCCTAACAAAATTGTGCGCCCTTATACGGAACATCTTTAAACTACCACTACTACTGCTGCTGCTGCTACTGTTACGACTACTACTACTACTACTACTACCACTACTACTACTACTACTACTACTACTACTACTACTACTACTACTACTACTACTACTACTACTACTACTACTACTACTACTACTACTACTACTACAACTACTACTGCTACTGCTGCTGTTACTGTTACTACTGCTACTACTACTACTACTACCACTACTACTACTACTACTACTACTACTACTACTACTACTACTACTACTACTACTACTCCTACTACTACCACTACTACTTCTACTACTACTACTACTACTACTACTACTACTACTACTACTACTACTATCGCCGCCCCCGCCGCCGCCGCCGCAGCCGCCGCTACTTCTACTACTACTACTACTACTACTACTACTACTACTACTACTACTACTGGCTAATCAATAACGTTGCTACCAATAACGGTTATATACAATGTTTACATCAATAATGCCACAATTAATGTCAATAAAATGCTTGTTAAATTTGGTTAACTTTAAAATTGGTTATACAAATATTGTGTAATAATATTTTTACGTTAATAATGTGTAATGTGTAATGTGTTTATTGTCTTTGTCGATAATGCTGTCACCAATGTTGATAACAAGAATGTCTACAGCCATAATGTTCATATTATAGCACTGATGATAATGATACGCTTGATATGAATAATAATACTAATAATAATAATAATAATAATAATAATTTCTTTTAATGGTATATCTAACTCAGACCTGTAAAAATTAACTATTATTTTGTAATCCCCATATGGCCTTGGAGTACTTAAATACACTTGAAACTTGAAACTTGATAGACGCCAATCAAACCAGTAACTTCCATGTAAACCCCAAGCCCGCGTGTCGCGATAGTTCCAGCAATTATGGCGTGCTGCTTAACATGTCTTACTAATGGAAAGATTTCCATGTATTAAAGGCGTCAGGCTCTACCTTCTTGGCCACATACTTTGAACAAAACACTCTGCCAAACAATAATAGTCCGGCGTAGATCACTTGGTTCGCGTAAATAGTAACGGAGATTGGCTGCTGACCTTGACGTTGGAATACCTACTGTAATGGCAAATGCATTGTCTTACCTGCTTATAGTGGATTTAATCGTTCTCCTCTCACGCACAGACATGGACATCGGACTTCTTATGTGGACTTTTACAAGCAATAACCGGGCGTAAGCTAATATTAGTCTCTGGAACCAATATTCGTTGGTCACTCGTGTATTACCCAGCTGAACGGAATAGTGTCATTTAAAACACATATTAAGTAAAATAATCACAATAACACCTATATCCATGTAACTATACAGTTAAGCTGTTGACTATGGTAGAAACAGCTCCCAGTCAAATTAGTTTCAATTTATTCAGCAGAATGTTAATTAAATTGTAAATTCATCAAAGATATACAATTCTACATTTATAGCTTCATGATGGAGCGATACTCGGCATTATGATTGTGACGGCATCATGAGTGTGGCGTCAGTATGCTTATGACGTCATATACTTGAGACACAGATCGGAGTCCTCTCTTATAGAGGCATGTTGCTGAATAACTCGCACCTAGCTTATCACCGTAACCATTTAACCATCAAATGTGTTCTAGAAAATTTCAATTTTCTAATAGAAAATGGCAATCCCTGGACGATTAGAAGACTTTTTTTTTTAATGTTGCCACTGAAATGACTGGCTCGGTTTACCAGTTGTAAATTTAACAAAAAATAGTCTTCTTATGGTCTGTAAATGGAGATTTCTCAATACCACTGCAGAAACCGTGTTTGGCTGATATGAGTGTTAATCTGTTAACCAGTTCATGTCAGGACCCATATATTCTTATTGATGTAAGGAATCTTATTGTGGATATTTTGAAACTAATTTGAAGTGTAACTGTTGCAACACGTTCATGCTAGTTTAAAACAAGTAACATCTTTCTATGTCTTTCTCTTGAACAAGCAGAACTGGAGTGCTCTTATGATCAATAGTACAAAATCAATCAGTTAAATAATGCCATTTTCTCAGCATGTCCAGCTAACACTATACTCTCAGCCCGTCTCACATACTTGCTAAATCTATCATAGTCCAGAACGTTATCTGAGACGGCAATAGCTATCATTATCCACAACCTTTGTTCAATGCAAAATAAACAATTTCCTCTTTAATCACGCTTTTGTAGCGAATACTTCCCAGTAATTGTAGGAGAACAAGAGATTGCGGAAAGTCGTCTGTCGCGGCTGTGAACAATTTCCTATCTTTTCATTGCAAACATGTGTGGGAATTGCCACCTCTGATATATTCCCATCCGTGTCAATTGCGGTATTATAACATACCCTCTCCCGGCTTCAGTGTTAATATCTGTATTTAGCTGCGCTTATCTTTCTATGTTAATATTGCATTACACAGAGATCAGGCTTATGATAAATGACGTATCCACAGGCAACTTAAAATGACCGTGGCATAGTTGGAGAAAGGGTGTATAAGTAGACTGGAATCATTGAGTTATAGATGTTGTGTTGCATCATTCATTAGACGACTAACTTTTGGTAGACAGGGGCATGTGATGGCAACCAGTATTCGTCAGTGTGATACACGCGTCTTAATCTGTGGTAGTGAATTTTGACGTTTTTCCAGCACTGTCCATATGTGTTATAAGCATGGCTAACACATGCGTCATGCGATTCTTTTTCGGACAGTTCTAGTTTTCACCACGCCCTTGTACACCGCTATCTATCTCAGAGACAACCATGACAGTAGTTTGCGTACCATTTGTGTTATAACAATTTCTAAATCTATATTACCACTTCCAGATACACATCGTTTACTGTTGGACCATTAGTGTAGTGTATCCAGGTGTCTTTGCATATATGCATCTTCTTTCCAAGATTCTACCTCATAACGCAGCTTACTGGTGCAGTGCTGGACCAATAATGCGCCAATACGCCATGCGGTATCAGAGTAGTCAGGCAACTGCTAATCGCCAGTTTTCAGATGTAATTAGCAACGTTATCAGCACGGATTAGTGAGATCTGGCCAAACCGCATATAACCCCGTTACCCACATTTGTATTAATCGAATTCTCCTCTATTCCATACTCTCCTATGTCTTCGCAGTACATCTGCTATTGGTGGGACCTGATATAACTGATCATTTTCCTTAATCCGTTCCCGTGATTCTGTGTCAATGGTGGAAGAAAGGGCATGCATCTGTCATCTAGTTGTAGTATGTCGTCATCCGTTTTTCTACTACGACGGTGTGCAAAAAGAATGTCATAACCCCCCCCCCCCCCCCTCCACCGCCCCATAGTGGAGGAATCCAGTTTAGCCATCAAATATATGACGTCATAATCAACTACGTGACGTGCAGGTGATCGTTGTAATCAATTACGCCATGAATGATGGTAACTAAGTCCTTCACGAACGCGTAATTGATGACGAACACATAATTGATGACGGACTAAGCGTTGTTGTACGATTCGTGACGTGGTCTAGTTTCTGTTCCGGGTCATTTTTGACAACATTTGAAATGCTGGATGTGTTAGGTCTTAGGCTATTAAAATATACCAAAAATTGCAAGCATAATTTCATTTACAAAATGTGATTATTAAAGAAGCTACAAGCACAATACTAACATAAATTACATTGAAATAAGTGCAAGCTTGCTACTTTAATGCACGATTTCTCTGCGTTCACATTTTTCACTTTAAATTGAACTTTCAAACTGATTATTTATAACATACTTACGGGATTAATAGCCAATATATTGGCCAACAACATACTGCAACTATAATGGTATATCACGTAAGCATCTTTCAGTAGTAGACATTTAAAAACAGAAATAAAAAATGCCGTAGTTGGAAATGTAGATTACAACAACACTAATTCTACATTAGACATAAGCCTCCACTCTGTACTCATTTTAAAGAGTAAAAGGTGTTTTATGGCTGTTTACATTTAACTGATCAAAAAGCATCTTTTCAATAATTCGGTGAACTACTAAACAAGCATACAGCTCCCGATTCACAAAGTGGTCTATTTTAAAACATTTGCATTTGGCTAAAACTACATCGGTTTAATAGGTATCTTGACATGTGCGGTGTCAAATCAAAGAATATTGATTAAAACTATGTAAGAGTATTTATTATAGGTGGAGGCAAACTTGTCTAATTCTTCTGAGTGTTAAAGATAACAGGGTGAGATGTGTATAATGTCGCTAAAAAACGCCTGTTACATTTTGTTCTCACTAAAGTGCAGCACGAACTTATTTATTGAAGTCTTAGGCGTGTCCACATTAAAGAGTTTGTCTGGAGCAACGTCGAAGTTTCGGTTACTGTCGTAGGTGTGAGCGCGCTAATTCGAAACTTACGTCGGAACATTTAATTCGTCAAAATCGGCGGATTAACTAAATCGAAGGAGTTGTTTCGAAGGAAATCGCTAATGTGAACGCACGCATTTCAGATTACCATCGCTAGGGGAACTATTTAACGAGAATCTCGAGCAATACCACGTGATTATTGCTGACCATTCCTGCGATTCATTCAGATGTTTGGACGCGTCTGTTCGTATTTATGCAAGTGTTCATTGATACACGTGTTTCTTGTTTATTTATATGCTCGTCTGTCCATCCGTCTGTTCTTGCATTCACCCATTCCTTCAGTCGGTTAGTCAATGCATGCATCAGAAAAAAGAATGAGCGCATATAGATGCGTGTATATAAATCAACAAGCGCGGGTCGATTGAATTAATTTAGGTCGCTGATGAATCCATTGTTTTGTGATTACACATACTGCGCGTACGTAAGTGATGTGACGTTTAATAACATTGAATAGAATCCGCTTATTGGACAACATTCATAAACACTGTAAATAATGTTCACATTTATGAAAGACAGTTTAAATCTTCTAATAGAATATTATCTATTTGCGGAGCGAGAGATTAAATTTGAAAACTTAACAGCACTTATTTATGCAGACATTAAAACAATACTTTGATTAAAACGTGCGTCACCACTCTCCAAACGATTAAGCAGATATGTCATAACAAGATTGAGTGAACCATCTCTACCTTGATTTATAGACGATGCTTCTTTAGGTAAGGCGTTTCAAATAAAGTATCCTGGCGACTGAAAATTAATCATTGATCTACGAATTTAGGGCTAGAAATCACAATTCGTTTACAAATATGGACATTTCTTATTGGTGCAAGTTTTATTTTGAAATATGGGCCGGGCGTCGTTTACAAAAGGGCGCACCAATAACAAATTAGCGTATGGTCCATACACCGTAGTCATGCGCTGTTTACAAACGGGACAAATTGGTTATTGGCGCGTTAAATCAATACAAACAAAATCCCCATGCTGCAGTCAGAATAGCTTTTATAGTTATTTTGTTAACTGTACCCCGATAGTTATTTCATATGTGTATAAAGAGGGCAGCACAATGGCGGGCATGGGTTTATGTTAGCAGGTGTGTTACGACAATAGGAATGATGAGGACAAGCCTGGAAGCCAGGCTAGCCTGGGTTTATAAGGCTTCCTCCGAATTTTTTAATAATATCAATGCTCTCAAGGGGCGTATCCTATTTCGTTCATACAGTTATTGGTCATATTGGTTGAGTCACAACTCCACACATACGCACGCACGCACGCACGCACGCACGCACGCACGCACGCACGCACGCACGCACGCACGCACGCACGCACGCACGTACGTACATACGCACGCAGGCACGCAGGCACGCACGCACGCACGCACGCACGCACGCACGCACGCACGCACCCCCCCCCCCCACCACCCACACGCACATCCTCCAACCCCACCCCACAACACCCAGCCCCGCCCCCACCCACCCCATCCCACCACATCCCCAACACGCCCCAAAACACGTCCCATCCCATGGACGCACGCACTGGCCCGCTACTGCAACTGATACAACTGATACTGGAACTGATACAAGTTGTATAACTGAAAGTGCTATTAAAACAATGACGTTGGGCGTACTGCATTTGAGGCCTGAGTTGAGTGATTGAAACAAAACATTTTCGGTTTTTTATCCAGGTTATTACCGAATTAAGTGTGTGTTCACATTAGAGAGTTAGCCCGGAGAATCGTCGATGTTTCGGTTACTGTTGTAGATGTGAACGCGCTAATTCGTAAGTTATGTCGGAACAGTTAATTCGAAAAATCGGCGGATTAACTGATCTGAAGTAGTTGTTCCGACGTAGATCAGTTATGTGAACGCAGGATAATATAATGTGTATGTAATTTGTGCGATAATAGTAATATCTACAATATGAATATTAACTCTGTCAGCGTACAAGTTTGAAAACGTCTTAAGCGATGAAATAAAAGGTTTCAATCACACAAGAAGGAACTTACACGACGATAATTTCTAAAGAAAAGTTAGGTGACGTTCATCTTGTACAGCAAGAGGGAAGCTGGCCAAATTGTCTGATCAGATTTCTGTATATAATTAGGCACCGTTACCCGGCCCTTCCAATGAAGCTTGGTTCTGGCTGGTCAGGCGAACTAGTGTTTTAACCCTATACTGGCTACGTTTACTTATTATATAGTCAGTTGCCGGCCAAGAGAAAACTATTTATGACTGGAATTCCTGGCTTGCTTATCGAGCCAGCCATTCTATTAGTAAATTTTCAAAAATAGTATTGTCTTGGTCTGCAAATAGACATTTCCCAAGACGATTGCAAATGCCGTTTTTGGCTAGCTTCAACCAGAACTGGTTAAATGACTTAATAACAAGACATCAGAGTTACACTGTCAGGATATTGGCGAAAATCTTGGCATTTTGCATTTCCAAAAGAAAAT
The DNA here is from genome assembly GCA_034401795.1 of Chaetoderma sp. LZ-2023a. NCBI lineage: Eukaryota > Metazoa > Mollusca > Caudofoveata > Chaetodermatida > Chaetodermatidae > Chaetoderma > Chaetoderma sp. LZ-2023a. Next base: position 160,641,570 of record CM067372.1, on the reverse strand, counting down.
CTATCTTTGTATCATGCAAGATCGCAATGATGGTGAACTAAAAAATGTCTGTGCTGCGCATCCTGGTTGAGGTAACTGTATGACGATGCTTAGTTCCACTACTTTGGCCAAGTCTGAAACAAAGGCCAGATGAGCTAAGCAGAAGTAAATAGTTAGCCATTTATACAAATGTCACAATGCATCCGCTTAATATAGGTACGCATGTGACCAACTCAAATTCAACTAGTGTGAACCGATCCTGAGATGTAAGACAATATGTGGTTGGGTATAAAATGCGAGCCAAATCGGGAGAACGGGTAGTAAAAGAAGTTTGAGGCGGAATATCTCCATAACCACAGTGCCGATTGTCACCAAATTCAGCCTCGAACGTCTTTTACTACGGTTTTCCAGATCTGGCACTCATTTTACACCCATCCATAATAGGTTGAGCTAAAGCAAAAACTTAACCGTAAAAGTAGAGGTGTATTTTTTTTATCACGGTCACAGTGACATCGAACATCGACTGACCGACAGACCGACCGACCGACCGACCGACCGACCGACCGACCGACCGACCGACCGACCGACCAAATGACCATCCGACCGACCGGATCTTATTATGAAAGAAGTCTTTAGACATTGGCCGTGGTTCTGATTAAAACAAGAATTCCGCAGAATCAGATGTGTCCTATCTGTCACAGTGACATTGACCCTTGACCTTGACTTTGTGACTTAACGATATCATGCTGCTTCCTGACATTATAGGTAACCATGTATTCAAGTTGAAATTCTGAAATATAAATGTATATAGTTTGCTAATTGGAAAATGTTGATGTTGAAAAAGTAGAGGTCAAATAGCACGGTGAAAATTACCTTTGAACTGGTGACATTCCTGTCACCATCATGCATCGTCTTGGTAGAAGCTACCCTACCATCAACCTGCATTCTCGTGGTCTAAGTTATGTAAAGCGCCACGGTGACCTTGACTTTAGACTTTGTCACCTCAATGTTATCATGCCGCTTCCTGACCTTATAGTTAACCATGTACCAAAGTGTAGTTGTAATACGATTAAGCAATCCTGACATATAAGCTGAGAAGTTTTGCCAAACGCAAAAACTTGATGCCGTCGCCGTCGTCGGAAACGTGATACATATGTTTCGTTTTCTGCTTCGCATGCCAGACAAAAACCGGATTCGAATCAGATCAAATTCTTGATACGTGGATGTAAGGAGCCAATATCGAATTATGATTGTATCAGATTAGGAAAATAATCAAATCAATAACAGTCAGTAATTACCCATAGGAGTCATAGGCCCCCAAACTGGGGTGGGTTGGAGGAGAGTAACAGCCCCACCACCAATAACCCCTTGCGTCCACACAAGTCCCTTCTTTCAGACCTGCTCCACATATACCAACCCGTCAAAGTTAAAACGCTTCTGGCGCCGCTAATAAGAAAAGGTATGTGTGTTTGTCTGTACTCTATGTGAACGCAACACTTCAGTCCAAAGGAAAATTCCTTTCCTTCGAAGTAGTTGCTCCGACGTAAATATATAGACGTGAACACGGCCTTAGAAATAACATATGCATATGGTCCTAAAGGTTCGCTCATGAGCATGTCAAAAAGTGCCTTTTCAAAACTTCAATTATATTGTATTTAGGTGCAATAATAATTTGAAAAAAGCTGGGGCATGATTTTTGAAGATAAATTCCGGGTGTTTTGTTCTCACCTGGTTAAAGATGTGAGAGTCTCAAGATACAAAGAGTTCGACATTACATCTTTATATTTTCTCAAACTACAGTTTTTGAGCATTCTAAAAATGTATAGTGTTTATATACTTTCGCAAACTTGTGTGAAATTGTATCACAATTACTAAACTACTCCTTTAACCAGAAGGTTTCAGTATTACCTGCTCTTGTTTAAATGATTACTGGGAACAGTTAGAAGGTTTCTCTGATGGAATGTTGTGCTATAATTACATCTCAGATAATGTACGATGAAATGCATATATCATATCCTGAATATATGACACCAGTGAGCAACATGCTAAAAAGGTGCATACAAACCCGTTCGAAGCGGAACCGGTTACATCTATAACACTCAGATAATCAGCCAAGTTTGCCTCCACATATAACAAATATTCTTACAGAGTCTTAATTAGCACCGTTTCTTCTTTCATTTGACAACTCACATGCCATGATGTCTCTTAAACCTATGTAGTTATTGGAAATAGAAGATGACCACCCATACAGATTGTCCAAACTAGACCACTTTGTGAATCGCGACCATTTCACTAAATGCCATCAGTTATATGAGTCTGCATATACAAGTAATCAGCACCTTCCACGCCATTTAGCAGCGTGGCTAAGTTCAACTGTAGCATACAATACCTCAGATGCACGTGTAGTGATGATAGCGATCTGGCATTCTAGTTGGAATGTACCCCATTTTGGCTCTTTAACAACGTAATCGTTCAGCTGTAAAATTGTATTCTACGAAAACGGTGTGCCGTGGTAATAGCGAACGCAGTGCACGTATATAGATAACATGTACGTACGTGTAATGAGGGAAAATCTACAGAAAATGAGACAGGGGACCAGGCTAAAATACACATAACATGCGACTGAGAAAGCTTCGTTTCCGGTCGCGAGCTTTTTTTTATTCCGGTTTCGGCTTATGATATAGCTTTTGTGGTTTCTTCATGGGCCCCAGTTGCATTATGGAATATAGTTCTTCATTATGCGTATGCTCATGTCGTTGTTTTAGGGCGACCTACTGCGCATTTTCAATGGCCAAAATGTGTGTGATATTGTTATCAGGAAATAGCGTACATTTACTTTATAATGTAAAGCGATTAAATGGTCTGACGCAGACCAGATACAAGCTGTATTTATTCCTATTTATGCGTCTGTAAATGCAATGTGCAATATAAGATTTGGTTGACTGTCCCGTATTATTTTTTAACACTCAGGGCCGCGGAAAGTCGTTGCTGTCTATGTCGTATGTATTTAGCGAAGATAGCAGGACATTTAAGGCCGGGCACCACACCATTCGCACCCGGATGGAATGTACATTCATGTATTTACTCGCAGACATGCATTAATTCCCGTTTTTGTAGTTTATGACTGGATACACGCGATTTACAAATTCTAGCGGACGAGATTTCATTATGACGTCATAGTTACTATGAACTTGTTTGTATTTCCCCCAAAAATAGCGAGGAGAACCGCGATACGTCGGTACAAATTTTATAACGTCATTTGACTGGGGCAAATATTTTAATTGTGATTCGTCAAACCATGCTTTTCTCCATCTCCCGAAGATTGTATTCTGTCATCATTAGGCTACCAACAACATCTCTCCTCCTCCTCCTCCTCCTCCTCCTCCTCCTCCTCCAACTCCTCCTCTTCTGCCTCCTCCTCCTCCTTCTTCTCTCATCCTCCTTCTTCTTCTTCTTCTTCTTCTTATTCTTCCTCTTCTTCTTCTTCTTCTTCTTCTTATTATTATTATTATTATTATTATTATTATTATTATTAATAATAATAATAATGCTATTGTTGTTATTACTGTTGTGACAGTTGGCAATATTATTATTCGCCTCTTCATTTATTTAATGTAATATATTTGTATGTAAGTGGGAGATACGCTCATAAGACCTGTCTTATTGTGTTCCCACATAGACTAAAAAATACACCTCGTTCAAATCAACTATTTTAATGGTGTAGGCCCCGGTAAAAGATGCAACAGTGCTGGCGGATAACACTGACAATGGGCAGACGCATCGTTGTGAATATCTTGTATTGGATTTACTAGAATGTCCTCCACGCATGACGAAAAATTAGCTTCAAAATGCTATAGATGGGCATACATATTTAGGACATTTCGACCCTATACAAATTCGTCCTACTTATTTAAGCAATAAATGATGTCTGCGTTCGCTTATAGGCAAAGCCTATTTTCATATTAAATTATCGAGACGAATATGCAGAATGAAACATCAAACACGAGTTATATTTCCCTGAGGGAAGATTGCCCAAGCGAGAACGTGTGCATAGAGATTTTTTATTTGCATGCAGCATCCTCCAACGTGTTTTAATATTGCTGTGTGCATTAATAATATTCCCTAGTCATTAAATATTCGCAAATAATATGTCTGTAACGTATTGCAGTGACCTCACTTGTGAATTGTTTGTGTTTTTCTGTATTCAGCGTGCGTTCACTTGTGAATTTCCAATCCAGATTAGATGTTTAGACAATAGATATCACCAAGAGGTCCCCTCATGCAACCCGCCGTGAAATGCCTTAGCCACGCCTCATATTAACTTAAGAGGGCACACGAGTTGGAGGTAACTGCATGCGCTTCCACATTTGGCCATTCATGTAAAAACAGGTGCGCTGGTACAGAATGTGCTTATTGTAGGATCAGCCCGAGTAGTGTACGCCTGTCAAATACTTAAGCCAGCAACTGCGTTCTAGTCTCTAACTACGTAAGGTTCGTTTAAAAATAGGATATGTATCTAAGGCTTTGTTCTCACTGGAGAGTTAATCAGGAATAACGCCATACGCCAGTCTTTGACCAGTCGTGTTTAGCGCAGGGTGTCTCATAATTACGAGTTCGAGAAAACAGGCAAGTCAAGTTTGTTTCATGTAAATACTCTTTCAATGTGTTTGGATATGAAATACATATTATTTCTTGGTATCGATACATATTCGATATATAAAAATATATATATATTCGCAATTCATGAATCCATTTTCACGGGCACTCATACGCCGTCATAAAGAACAACGTCAGGTGTAGTCTGACGTCATAATCAATTACGCCATGAATGACGTGAGTTAGTCCGTCATTAACACTTCATAATATGTCAAGTTGTATGAATTGCATGTCTTTGCTAATGTAATAAATATTTTCTTGAATAATTTGAAACTAATTGGACTGGGCGTTGTTTCTAACAACTGCACCCAATTAAATTAGTATCAATAATATTTAACAGCGTACCTGTAAAACTCTCTGAAAATTGAGATGCAGTGAGTGAAGGGATCCCAACACGGATACAAGCTTGGTTGGAGCTTAGCTAGAGATGCCGGGGCATAGCAAAAACTTGATATCTCCACTGCCTAGTTGTCATATATATTCGCAAGTGACGAGTGTATATATATCCTATAAAAAGTAAACAAGAAGAGTTTTCAGGCAATATGCTAAATCGTCATATTATGCCAGAGCAACACCTCCCCTCACCTCCCCTTCCCAGCCCCAAGCTATTATTAAATATCTGATGAAATAAATATACCTAGTTATTCTTAAATTTGGTAGCGATTAAGTATCATTTTTCTTACAAGAACTGGGTTAATCGGAAATATGCCTTGATCAAATGACCTTTGACTTGTGACGTGTACAAGGGAACGATTAAAATATTATTACATGTTTAATGAAATTGTGCCAGAATAATAACCAGATAGAAATATGGTAATCAACTCTCGCTAGAGAAAAATCGGTAAAATTGACAATTGTTCGCACATCGGGCGCAGCCATTTTATTGCGTCTAGCGACGTCAGCCCCGCACCACCACAATGGCTATGACTGGCGGAGCGAGGCCAATAGACGCGGGTATATATTTTAAGGAAGTATGCGTAAATAATGATAACGGCTAAAGAATCGCTGAAGCGATTCCAATGATTCCAGGATCGCTAAATAGGTATCGACCTCGGAATTAATATAATATAATGGGTGTTAATATCGGACAAGCGGTTCAAAAGACTGGCATATATAAAAAAGTATTCGCTCTGAGAACATGTTACCCTTTGTTCGATAAAATTCAGCATGAGATGTTTTTTGTCTCGCAGACTCTATATTTGCATATTGTCATTTAATTGGAGTGTGCTTAACGCTGAAAGAAATTACTATTTTCCTGACCAATTATAATTTTGCTCACGCCATTATTGCCAGAGATATCACCAACTGAATTAACATTTTGACATTCAATCTCAGAATTGTCATTGCTGATCAGTATTTCCCGGCAAGCTGTAGTAATTTCAATAATTAAGATATTTTGATGAACGTTTTCGACATATGTCGGCATTGCGTTTGTGCGCGCTATAGTGGTGAGTGTGTACCCGCAATAGCGGTGGTGCTCTTCACGATTATTTAAGCGATTATAGTATACGCACGGACTGCGAGATACTGATTATTCTAAAACCAGATATATCATTCTGTTTGCCAAACTCTATTATCACGTACGAATAAAGTAATGTCCGCGGTTGGTGGGGTGAGGGGTTGGGGTTGGGGGCGTGTTGGGGGAGGGGTGAGGGTGAGGGCTATGGGGGTGGAAGGAAGGAAAAACACACAAACTTGTTATTGTTTTGTTACTCGACCTTGTCATTGGTTTGTTTGCGGTTGGCAGAGATCGACCAACGTAATACTGCGTTTGCCAGTATCCTCTCTCTCTCTCTCTCTCTCTCTCTCTCCCTCCCTCCCTCCCCCCCCCCTCCCTCCCTCCCTCCCCCTCTCTATCTCTCTCTCTCTCTCTCTCTCTCTCACTCTCTCTCTCTCTCTCATTTTGTTTTGTTTCCCCTGGGAACTAGGAGATGCGATCGCGCCCTACCGATCAAAGCTAGGAAAACATCGAGGTGTATGTTCGCACCGGGAGATGGAATTGTGGGGGTGGTAAGCTTTTGGAGGCATGACTTGTGTGTCTAGGTGTGGTGGGCCGTGATAGGTCTTAGCATCAGATGCTTTCGTTTCAAATGAAATAATGTGTTGTTTTTTGGTTTTTGTTGTGAAATTGAATTGGGGACTAAATTATATAGGCTTATGCTTTATGAACGCGTCATAATTTGGGATCTGTTTCGTTTCACTACACCTGGCCGCATGACTTAGGCCGCTATAAGCGCTAAATTCCATCAGTCTTGTCTTGGAGAATTTTGGTGTGAATATGCACCTTTAAGAGGTTGCAAGCACGCACAGACTGGAACAGATCAACAGGAAAGCACGCATGAAATTGCTTAAATTGCGTAAATATACTCACACACGCAACGCGCACGCTCTCGCACACGAACGCATGCGGGCACGCACAATTGCATAACACACGCGAATACTTAGTAGATATATCACAAGTACTTTATTGTTTTAAACACGCAAACAGGTGCACATCTGCATACATATTCACGCACGGGTCACAACAATGCTACACACCACTTAACTACTAAAATCAGGTAAAAACACCAAGACGCTTTAAAAAGTGCATGCAGATGCACACATATATAAACACAATTCAAAATCATATCTTAATTATTTTATATTAATTTTCATTTAAATCTTATATTCATTATGGTATACGTTCTTATACACTGCACATTTTCGTCATTATTATAATCTATTGAATAGTATTCGGAGCGAGTCGTAACTAAGTTGGAGACAACTTGTGACTCAATCCGTATTGTCTCTTGAACAATAAAAATATGTTTAAATAAACAATGTTGACCCATTTTAATTAGGAAATGGAGTATATATATATATATATATATATATATATATATATATATATATATATATATATATATCATGCATTATCGGCTATTTCACGGATACCGCTGGCTACCACCCCCTTTACATTTAGTTACTAACATGTTACGAAGGTCAGTACATTTGAGTCCTGTCTGTAATGCTTAAAAAGGGCCCCATTCACGTATTATGCCATCATTCATCCACCCGTACAGGATATAATTTGAATACTTCCAAAACTATTTGACGCACCTGAGTTTGTCAGTAACAGCCATATTCAGTAAAATCGTTGCTATAACATTTTTTGTATATTCATTTCAGCTTAACCGCAAGTAAGATTTACTGAATGATATTAAATTAGCTGAATGGGTCAATTAGGGTATCAGTTAAAGGGCTTATAGGCAAACATAACTCTGGTATATGTATTGTTCGTGAAAGAGTAAGAAATTGTCTTCAATATGTAATATTTGCTTGGGTCGTACCTCAGCATACAGATCTTACATGGGACAGAAATAATACGCATATTTTCGTAGAGTTATTATACGATATATTTTCAGACGGTAAATATTATGCTATTTTGATTGAGTGTGTGCCACTGCTTCAACGAAGTTGGAGATGCATAGTAATTAGATTGATGAAGCACTATTATTGCAAGTCAAAAGGAGTTGAATGATTCTGGCATTCTGACATAATAATACAGTAATATTCCACATCTTGGAATCGCTTGGATGCACACTCCTTATAAGAGTAGGGATATCAAAGTTATTCGTTTTCATCTTGCCTATATATTTGTCATCTGAATCACAAAGGTCAAAACACAAATTTCATTTGAAATATATAATGATCCTTTTGCGTATTTTGAAACATATTAGACTGGGATGTGTTGCTACCGATGGCCGCAGTATGCCACTGTCAAATGTGTTTCAAAATGCGCAAATACATACATGTATAGTTATCTTGAATGTATTGTTCCTGGATCTCAGGGTTCAAAAGGTTAAGCACAACATGTGTTAGAATGGGAGCAACCTGCCATTAACATGGATAACAAACGCGGAAAAAGTATCAAAACCTTTTCGTTGTTCTAAACTATTATGATATGATTAGGTAAACTTTCGATTTGTGATGAAGAATATGTATTCCGTTGCGTGCGAATCCTGTTCCACCAATTAATACCGTGTCGCTTTATATTTGGAGCCAAATTGGATCTGTATAGATTTGAGATGCATCCATGCGCACACCACCCCGCACACACGCACACATGCACGCACGAACGAACGAACGCCTGCACGCACAAATGTACAGACATACCTGAAAGCAATACATCCTTACCCTTGTGGAACGAATACAATAAATAAGAAAAAGACAAGAATAACGAAGCTCATATCATTAAACTTGTTTAGCATGGTGGTGGACCGCGGGCCAAGCTCAAATCATATTCTTGCCCACATTAATTGTGGACTTTCGTTTTAACTATGCCCCGTCCATCTTTGGCTAAGCTCCACCCACACATCCTCCGTGTGTGGATATCAATTTCCAAAAACTGTACAGGTAAGCTGTTGACTATTTTGAAACTAATTTGACTTGATGTTGTTGCTGCATATGGCAGCCGCAGCGGCGGTCAAAGTGGATTCAAACTATTGAACGTCGTGTTTATTAAATAGTAGAGTCACATGATTCTTACAACAACGTGTATCAGCTATGCCATTCATGGCGTAATTGATTATAACATCACTGTACACGTCACGTAGTTGAGTATGACGTCATATGATTGGTGGATAAACTGGAATCATCCATTGCTTGCATGTGTGTATGAATAGACACGTGGCTATATGCCAGAAGATTAGGCAGTGTATTGTCTTGGAGTAAACGTGAGCGGTCTTCTATAGTGTTGCTGTACCTGACTAAAACCTTCCCCAATGCAATGTATGTTCTCTTCCTCTCCCCAAACCGTACCATTACACACAGGAATAGAAGGTCTATATTTTATCCATAAGTAAATACAACTAGTATCTTTCGATTTCACCCGAGTCAGATCCATTATCTAGACATGGTTGTTATGTTTCTTTGACACGGGGCACATGCATAGCAGAATGGCTAAAAATAGCATTGCTAAAATTGTATACCGTTAGAGGCTCAAGCCTTTAATGAGTAAATGTGTTCAAAAAGTTAAAATATTTACTTATTGAATGCCCATTTGCAGGCCAAGAGAAGACTATTTTTGAAAATTTACCACTGGTATGACTGGCTCGGTTATCGAGCCAGTCATTCCAGTGGTAAATTTTCAAAAATAGCCTTCTTTTGACCTGCAAATGGACATATCTCAAGACCCCTGCAGAGGCCGGTCTTGGTCGGCTTCATCCTAAAAGGGTTAAATTGTGTACCTAGAAGTAAAGAATAAAAAAAAAATCTTAACATATATTGATTTCATTGCATAAATAAAGATAGTATTTGAAGTTGTGAATTAAATTAGGGGCACGTGTTACTAAGGCGATTTCACAACTTAAACATATATATTAATTCATATAGAAAGAAATCATTATAAGTTTAGTTGTATTTCCTTTCATTACATCTAAATACACAAATTAAGCCTCTAAAAGCATATACCTTTAACAATTTTGTTCAAGCATTCTGGTGTGAATATGCGCCATTGATCTGTTCACCCTCCAGCTCAACGTGATTTTGGCACACGCCCCCTTCTCGGTGCAATACCATTCCATAGCATGGCCAATAGTGAGAAGAGAAGTTAAGAGATGGTAATCCATCTTCTAATACAGCTTATAATAAACAGATCTAAATTATGAGGGTGTGCAGTATTACACCAGCAACTAAAACACATTCCATTATCACGTGATCAGGAAAAAAATCATTATTATTCCCAAGCGTAATGACTGTTCATTTAACTCCGATGTCTACCCGTTCCTAGAAGAAGTACAGATTCACTTCCTCGATTGTACCTTACATATAATTTAACTGATGTCTGCTTTTGCCATATGCAACAACTTCAGGTAAATTAGTTTGGAAATATGCAATGCGTTTCTGTCTGTTGGCTTTGCACTCTATTTTCGTGGAATTTGCCAATCAAAATGTTAATATAATCAATCTTGTGAACAAACACGCAAGGCGAGGTACGCCATGAAATTTGGAAGGCAAATTCATTCTTTGAACACGTTTAAGTGTATTCACGATGCAACACTTGCTTCCTTCCTCTCGCTGAGTCAATATGCTCTAGTGATCAAAGGCATCGACCAGCAGATTGCTGACTGTCACACTTCATGACTTAACTGGGGTCCAGCTCTCTACTTTATTTAGCGACACCGGTGTATATCTCGGGGGGGATTATAATCATATATCCTGAAATCCTGAATTCCCTAAATATATGGCTGTATTGGCATTGGGCAATTCCGGGGTCGAGTTCGTCTCCTAACCATAGTTAGCTATAGCTAACTAGAGTACCAGTCGAACTTCAAATAGTTAAATAGCTAGGCAACTATAGTCAACCGAGTACCCGACCTCGGTTCAGATGGTTTGTCCGATATTTGCGTAAACTTCAAAATGGCGGACACCGATCGCTTGCCACGAATAAATGCATATAAAAGTGTAAATATTTCATTAAATAACTTAGGTTTGATGAAATTATGCTTTCCCACTGTATGTCAATGTTCCCAAGCCCCTATTCATTACCACTTTATGTCATATGGACGCTTTTTGACGTCTTAGCGTGCAAAAATAACCCATTTTCGTAGCTCATTAAAACAGACGACAGAAAGGGTTAATGGAGACTGGTACCCGGCTCCAAATTTTCTGCAATAGTAATACAATAGGGAACCGGATACCAACGAACTATAGTCGACCACGATCAAATTCGACGAGGCATAGCAACTGCGCATGATCAGTAAACCAGCAAACTGACTATGGTTAACGAGTCGAACTTGACCCAGTTTATTAATCATATGCCGTCATAAGCAAACACGTGGCGTGTAGACTGACGTCATAACCAATGACGTCATGCGTGTCATTTATAGGTTCGTCACGAATGCTTAATTGATGACGGACTAAGCGTTGTTATACGTATTGTATGTCTGTACTATTTAATAAACACGCTGTTATATATTTTGAAACTAATTTGACTGGGCGCTGGTGCTGCCATAGGCAGCAACAGCACCCATTAAAATTAGTTTCAAAATATTTAACAGTTTACGTGTATATTTTTTTTTTATGGAAATTAATAGTCAGTGATATCAGGGAGTAATCGATCCCAACACGGGCGGCGCGTTGGAGGAGCTTAGCTAGAGATGGGCGGGACATAGTTAAACCTGGAGTCCTCCTTTCCATGGTTTGCTATTACCATTTCTTAACGAGTGTGTGTGTTTTACGCAGATGCTGATGAGTTAAGAAGTTAATATAAATAGTGTTTAAATGTAAATTTCGATGTTGGTGTTAAATTCTAAGATACTGTCTTTGTGTCTATCACGTACGAACGCCTGGAGTTACTCTTCCGTTTGCATAGACAGCCGCCTTCTGAGTACATGTGCGCCACGCACATAAAACGTTGAATGCGAAACATGAACCACCAAACACACGTTACGATTAAATAAATGCAATGTTGAATATGTGTGTATGATTACTGTATTCGACGGCTGTAGTAGTAGAAAAATCCTACAGTTGCAGTCAGTCATGCTTCGCTTTTGCCCACTGTGTCTTGTCCTCAGCCGAAATCCTTAGTTTCCTCAGGTCCATCCTTGAATTGAGCGTACCGAGTCCTGCCATCTTGAGGTCACCTCGTAGCATGCTTAGCGGAGTTATGTAATAACGTCCTCGCCTGGCTTTGTATTTGCTGGCTCAGAGTAGGACGAATTCCAAGGTTCTCCGTGCTGGTGTCTCTTCTGACATCCTTAGCACTTGGCCAAACAAGGACCATCTTTGCTGGGCGAATTTTACAGACAGCGGCGACGTATTACACGTCTTGTATAGTGCATCATTGGAAATTATGTTGTCTGGCCATCGGTGTCCAGTGATGGTGCATATGTGTTTGCGGTGACAGGCAACGAGTGTGTCTAGAAATGCCTTTGGAGCTACCCAACTGTTACAGTTATACAGCATCAAGGATACGCAGGTTGCATTGTATAAACGTATACTTTTTATCAAAGGAATCTTTGATCTACGAATCCACAGCTTCCAGAAGGACTGGAAAGCTTTGTTCTCCCATGCCGCTGCGTGCAGGAATGTCAACAGTACATAATGTTGAGTACTTTGCCATTACATTGACTGGAGGCAATTACTAGCCGTGGCAGCAAACAGGTACCTACCAAATTAGCGTCAACATAACCAACAGCTTGCGTGCATAGTTATGTTGAATTTATGAGTCTAGGAATTCAGAATTAAAATGGTTAAATGTGACTATGAACATCAAAATGCGTGAAAATAAAATAGTTTTCAAGCAGTCTGCTGTGAATGCGCATTCTTAAGACGCTTCCCAATGCTTCATTGTTTCAGCCCAGTCTGTATCAGTATGGAGGCATCCGGTTTTAGCATAGACATTCTATATACTGGTTAGATTGCTCAGGCGCACATTCCTCACTATGGGTCTAGCCATCGCGACAGCGGATGACGCTAGTTCATGGCACACAGGGAACAAGGAATACAATATTTATATTTCTGTTCACAAGTTTAAAAATAACATCTAAAAATGTAAAGAGAGATAGTCAATTTGATCTGCTGCAAACATTGATAATTTGGTTCATTTTAGGGTATTTGAGCGTAAATTATAATATTTATCGATATATTCTTTTCTTTCACTATCTAGGGCTGGGCATTCAAATGGATAGTGAAATTCGTTACGAGTTCGGTAAATCGCAATTGCGGGTGACCGGGTATTCACTGACTGGCTGACGCAGACGGCCAACTTCATATAGAGCCTTCAAAAATGACTAAATTATATTTTGGTAATTTGAAGAGAAATTGAACAGACGTAAATAAAAAAAATTGTTTTGGCTATATTAATCTGACACCTTATTTGACTACGTGATAGGTGTAATCATAACACTATTGTATTTTGGAGGCCATCCATCCGTGTAGATATTATTAAATATTGGACTCTAAAATGTCGCTTTTGAGAGGGTCATAACCGATCTAGCCCGTACATATCTATGGGGTTTAGCTTTTACCCGCCATCTCTAGCTACGCTCCGCCCACACGTTGCCAGCGTTGGGTTCAATCGATCGCTGCATTCTGCGAATATCAATTTCCAGAAAACAACACAGATATGCTGATGAATATTTCGAAACTAATTTGGCAGTAGCAGTGTCCAGTCAAATTAGTTTTGAAAATATTCAACAGAATATGTATTAACTAACAAATCCATACAATTCGTGCATCTTCACGGACTATTTAGCGTTTGTAGTGTACTATATCGCGCCATTCATGACGTAATTGATCATGACGGCAGCGTACATGTGACGTAGATGACTAAGAGAGCACATGATTGACTGAGAGGCTGCATTCCTCAATGAACCTTTGCACGTTTAGCTATGCCCCGCCCCTCACTAGCTAAGCTCCACCAACCCCTCACCGTGTAGGGATTGATGGATCCCCGAATACCCTAACTATCAATTTCCTGAAAACTATACGGGGAAGCTGTTGAACATTTTGTAACTAATTTGACTGGGCGCTGTTGCTGCCTATGGCAGCAACAGCGCCCAGTCAAATTAGTTTCAAAATATTCACCAGAATATTTATTAAATAGTAAAGACATACAATTTGTACACCAACGCATAGACCGTCTTCAAATATGCGTTCGTGACGTAGGCCTACTTATCGACGTCATTCATGACGTCATTCATTACGATGTCATTCTATACGTAGTTGATTAAGACGTCATATGAAGAGTGGAAACTCTGGAAACCTGAATTATCACGCCTCAGTGTTGTCACATGACATATTGTTCTTATTTAATTGTGTCAGCGCGCAAACGACAGTTTTATGTATTCGGCGCAGGAAATTTAAGACCCTGTGCGAAAACCCTGATGTAGGCGTGTTCTCACTACAGACTTAATCCAGAGTAACGTCATACAGAAGCTGAACGTTATTCCCGATTAACTCCCTAGTGTGAACGCAGGCTTAGTCATACTGCCGGTCCCCGCTGCGATGTCACGCAGCTTGAGGTCACCTCGTAGCGCGCTTAGCAGATTTATGCAATAACGTCCTCGCATGGCTTTGCATTTACTGGCTCAGAGTAGGACGAATTCCAAGGTTTTCTGTGGTGGTGTCTCTTCTGGCATCATTAGCACATGGTCAAACATGGCCAATTTTTGCTGGGCGACTTTTACAGCGACAGCGGCAACGTATTACAAGTCTTTTATAGTGCATCATTGGAAATTATGTTGTCTGGCAATCGGTGTCCAGTATGGTGCGTGGGTGTTTGCGGTGGCAGGCATCGAGTTTGTCTAGAGATGCCTGTGGAGTTGCGTTGAGGAATGTGCATGAGTAGCCTAAGCGAAGACACTGTGCGGACATTTACCAGTGGAACGACCGGCTCGAGAATCGAGCCAGCCATTCCAGTTGTACATTTTCAAAAAATCGTCTTCTCTTAGCCTGAAAATGGGTATTCGATAAGCACACATTTTGATTTTCTCTACAAAATTAGACATGAAATTGTTAAGTAATGAGGCAGTATGAGTGTCCGTATTCGATCCCTAGCTGTAGCTATTGGCTGAATGTCGGCTTTGAATTGTACAGACTGGTCTATGACAATCAATGTTATGAGTAATCCATTTCACTTCTATGTGTTGATTGCCGTATTTGACAGTCCGTCACGCTGATTGGCGAAATACTGATTGCAGATAAATATTCACACATTGTGATGAAATATATAATATTTTATTCCTAATTATTTCGCTGTTTCTGATGGCTATAATTAATTCGTCCCACTGTCGGCTAAGAAATGCGTTCGGTATTCAAGTCTTGTATCAGAACTGCGCAATATCATATAGGCCCTATTGTACTGTATTACAGTTGTAATATCAATACAGCCATTCGTTTATGCATATTTTCTCTCGATGTCCTGTTGGGTTTCTTTTCCGAAAGGTATGCAGTGCAAATGGCGTGAAAACATTAGTGTTTAAATTATGTACTTTTATAGAATTAGGCCGTGTTCTCAGCATGGCATTATTCCTGATTAACTGTCTAGTAAGAACACGGTATTAATGTATAAACCGCAATGCACGAAGCAAAATAAATGGTAACATATGATTTCATTCAGTACACATTATTATACTTTTTACTCGTGTCTCTAATTCAATTTCACAGCCTAACAATATATATTAATTTAAGCGGAATCATATGTTAAGAATTATTTCGTTTTCTTACGGTTCACAATTTAATCCTCTAAAGGTATGCACTGTTGACAGTTTTATCTTTAAGCATTTTGCTGTGAATATGCACCTTTTAATCTTGAATTTGATACTAGGCCTACCCTAGCATATTCTATGTCATCGCTCTAGCGTACACCCTCACACATCGCTTCGCTGTGAGGCCATACTGGAAAACCCACGATTTATGGCTATGCTCGCTGCCGGTTTCAGGTAGCCAATCAGATTTCTGCCTACTTCAACGTAGCTATAAATCTAAAAATAGAGTTGTAGCTTCGTGCTGACAGAGATGGAGAGCTTGTGAGACACTAATGTCGATCTATGTGATTGATAGTATATTAGTAGGATGATAATAACAGAGCTATTTTTTAGGCGGTAGTTGACTGACCTCATTTATGAGGTTTTTCGGACTTAGCCCAAACATTAAAAGCGTGCGCGCTCGGGACTCGACACGGGAGCGTTAGTGGGAGGGTGAGACCGTGCGATATGATAATGATTCTAAGTGGGATTTCACCAGTGCTTCGGATTATAATATAGTAAGCACTTTCCCCAGACTTCCAAATATTCTTCTGATCACGTCTAGCACTGCATCAGTAACTGAATTTCTAGAATCTCGTTACTAATTAAGGTAATTAAGCTATAAAATATTTAAAATTGTTAATGTGTTTTTCCCTTCGCATATACTAAATATAATTTCACCATTGCATTGTGTAGATTTACATTCAGGACATTCCTTAGGTATGCAAATATTCTTCTGCTTACTCATATGGCGTCCTTAAATGTTCAAACTATTTATTTTATCAGCCATTCGATCCATGTATTTCTAGAATCCCAGTCCCAAGGTAATTAATTATATAGGTACACTGTTGAATACTTTGAAACTAATGTGGACAGGAAACTAGTATGTGTGTCACCAACACCAACAACGCGCATGGAAATTAATTTCAAAATATTGCCCATATTATTTCTTAATTTCTAAATGAATTTTCTCTCAAATTCAGCTATTCTGGTTCAAAGAATTAGCCCTTTTGATCTCTGAAGTTACAAAGCTAACTATACAGCTAAGTTGGTAAAGATTTTTGAAGCTAGCTTGACGGGAACCCGTTGCTGCCGTAGGCAGCAGTGGCTTTCAGTCCAATTAGTTTCGCAATTTTCAACTGGATATTTATTAAATTGTAAATGGGATTTCGAAATCGGAATAATGAGTTTAAAGGGTTAATACTAGTTGCCAGCGAACGCTTTAATCTGAAGCCAGATCTATGGACCTTTCCAGAGTATCCATCCATCATCTAATCTCGTACGACGTCATAATCAGCTCAGCGATTGCATGATGACGTCACAATTAGTAAGCCACAGAGTGTTCCATATAGACCGTCGTCAAATCTCAAAGAGTCCGACACGTTGTAGATCTTTGTAATTCTTTGCTGTTTAATAAATATGCTGTCGAATATTTTGAAACCAATTTGACTGGGCACTGTTGCTGCCTTAGGCAGCAACAGCACCCAGTCAAATTAGTTTCAAAATAGTCAACAGCTTACCTGTGTATTTTCTTTGTAATTGGTAGTCAGGGTGTCCAGGGATCGGTCGATCCCAACACGAGCGATGTGTGGGTGGAGCTTAGCTAGAGATGGGCAGGGCATGGCTAAAACCGGAAAGGTCCGTTATTCCCCATTCTTCTACGATAGATGTGATGTTATTGCGAGTCATGAATTCCTATGTGTATTACATTGCATGTGTCTACATCACCCCTTAAGGACAAGGTGCCCCCAATGAAGTGCACACGTTGATCGATATCACTATTGTCCTTACAACGATCCCACACACCATTGCACAGCTAGAAAGTACATATGTACTGTTATTTATGTATGCGTGAAATAAAGTAGGCCCGTGCGCGCTACACTGGGGAATTACACCCGTTTGTTACCCCATTGAAGGACCTTTGAATGTAAATACCAACTCGTTTTCTGTACCCCGATATAGTTGCGCTTCAGTTGTATACCGTCTTTATGAGGTGCTGTATCAAATGGTCTGTGAGCGTGCATACTTATTATACGTAGTGATGGTGTAAGCTCCTGGTGCAAATATCAATAATTCAGTTGGATTGTAGAATACATGGCCATTTCAGAATGCATACTGTAGCGACATGACATATACACGCGTGCAGGGCTAAGCCTGCACGCGATCTCCGCACCTGCCTCACTAGAACTACTCGAATCTAATACTCTGTGCTACTTACCTCTCAGCAAGGGTAAATCGAGTAGTCACGTGTTTGCATTGAAATCAATATAACTTAAACACGTGCTCATTTACGCGAGGGTTCGCGTGCTCATCTACCCTAGAGTACCTACGAGAGTTTTCGACTAAACTCGCTACTGGAGAAGGTCGTAAATCACGTGCATAGCAGGTAAATCGCTTTCATGTCAGCCATTATCATACGCAATGCGTCGCGATTGGTGCCTGTGTGTCATTGCATACCAGTGCATATCAGGAGACACCACTTCGCTAAATCCGCAGAAATTGTGTAATAAATGAGGGAATGCATGCGAAACGTACATTTATAAAAAGAACAAAAGCTCTTTAAAATGACCAAATTGAGCAGGGAATTGTCGTGTTCTAAGGGAAACAACAACTGTTGTAGCGAGTTGCGATACTATTGGGATATGTGGAGGTTGGGTGCAAATAAGGTATCTCCTCTTGTGTGGAACAAAAATGTATCGACCGTTTATGGAAATAAATTTGATTGCGTAGAATCAGGTATTAGGAATAGGGAAATATAGTTCTCCTTGCGATTTTGAGACATCGCTACAGGCGAATACAAAATCAGATGGTTGTGTCATCGCTTTCATCCTGTCGCCGGAAGGTGCATCGTTGAAAACAGTTACCCCATACTTGTCCGGTTCACCATCAAAGGGAAAGCTGTGTGCCCATTCAGTATGTGATTCGCGCTGTGTTGATCAGCAATACGACTAAACACATCGGCAGATGCACCCTGATTGAATTCGTTTAGAGGCCTAAATACAAATAAACTAAAGGAAGACGAAACGTCACCGAAACGGTGCACTGAATCCAAGGGACACCAGCATGTATTTATGTATAAAGTAGCCGCGACCAGCACACGGAGTAGTGTGCCATCAGGAAGAAGTCACTAACAATGGCAAGGGCGATATTGAGAGCGGTCATGGGTCGAACCAGCATTTTTCAGTACTTCGCCAGAAAAAAAACCCCACACCATTCGATTTAATTATATCGGTTTTACTAAACAATATATTCCAAATTCTACATACAACTGGCATATTCTATCAGTGCTTGCGTCTTTATCATCGCCCCCTTTAACAATGCAATGCTAATTTATCCTACTCGGCACACAGAAAGAAGTTCTAGTTACATTCCTTTCTAAATATTAACCCACATGTATGGCTGTCTTGGAAATGAGTGTATGAGACGTGAGCTTACAAAAGGCCAACACAACATAAAGTAATATCCATCCTGATGTGTAACCCAATTATTCCCTGTAGCGAAGGAGAGTCATATTCACCATTCTGCTGTTGCTTTCTCCCTCACATGGAGCACTGTTTATGTAGAATGCCCTGTGAATCTCAGCCACGTAATTGCACGATTCCTGTCCACCGTCCATCTGAGATAGCAGCCGGAGAATAGCCAGACTCTTTAGATTAAACTTATTTGTAAAGCTGGGAGAAAGGTAACGAGCTAAAAGACTGGACAATCTCAAGGGAAGCGTGCACATTTCTATGAATTGTCATCGCCACATGACTGGTATATTGATGTGCCTATCTAACAATAATTAAACATGAAAAAATGTACAAATCCCAGAAAATAGTATGCATATTTTATATGACATCTTGAAGATTTTGGGGGTGGCTTTTTCCTAGCTAATGGATCACTCCTAATCTACTCTATTTTACTGTCGAGTTCCGAAAGGTTATTCCTTTCTAAATCTATTTACACACAACTCTAATGACTATGTAGAAAATATACTAAATAACTTTTATTAATTTCTAAACTTTAACTTATGGCCGTATTGCAGGCTTGTACAATTTTATGCTAAGCTTTTACAACGTAATTTTAACACTGACGAAATGGTGGTTTCGTTCGCTCAGAAATCGAGATGTTAAAACGAATGCACATACGTTAGTACAGGCATTATATAGGACCTGTTCTACGTAGGCGTGTGGCGCTTTACAATGACGTCCAACAGGGCTTCCCCTGTGATTCCCTGCATTTCCAATGATCTGATTGGTCGCCAACGTCTCCCAAATCGACTAAATTAAAGCGGTTCCAACTAGCTTGATTATGACAAAGATTGATAGCTTTTCCAAAACATTTGCTGTTTGACAAGCTCATAAACTAGGCATTCTAGTCATAGTTTCACATTCTTTGAATTCTATTTTGTTTTGACAACTCTGCTGATGACTTTAATTCTGAATCGTCATGACTGCTTTGTAGTGATGGATACGCATATTTATCGGCCGGTGCCAACAGCCCTCATCCATCAAACTACACCACAATCTGATCCCTGACTCGTCACGTGCAAATAGATGGGTTCTCGGAAATACCCTAATATTTCAGCAGTGTTCGCTCACGTTAGTCACCTCAATAATTTACCAGAAATAGAACTGCTTTTATTGAGCATGCTATTATTGCCAGCCAAATACTGTGTCTGATTCTCAAAACACTCCCTTATATCTTTGCCTTGCAAGATAGTGAAATATTATATACAGAGGAAACATGCTTAAGACATCCTCGTATCTAATCTATCAATGCCTTGCCATTCAGCCTCTTACTCTGTATCTTACATTTAACCCTTATTAAAGACAGAGGTCTTATTTCACAGGTATTGCACAGCATCGGTATTGGCAATGTATTAGCTTAACGCTTATATAGTTCTTGGTCACAGCGACCAAATCGCTATCATACAAAAAACGGGATTTATTCAAACAGGATACTGGTACAAAGTAATGTATATCTATACGGAATCTGCAACATAGCAACAGCATCGAGTAACAGCTCATGGTAGGCTACTTCCTATTGCTAAATAATATCACGCCATTGTCTAGAACAGTCCTTCCTAATTCATCACATATCCATTCATAACCCACGCATTAAACACAGTATTGCCTACTGCTAGGCCATCGTTATGTAACATTGATGACTAACCTAATTCTATAAATAAACTGTATACATTCAGCGCCTGTCCAATGCGACCAGTTACTTAGTGGAACACATTGCCAAATAAACTACAAAGATGATATATGAATATTCATGAATGAGATTACGTATTTATACACGGTCAACTGCAATGTCAAGCACACAGGGTCAAAGGTCATAAGCAAATACCTATCCGAGTCCCAAGAGATTCTCAAGATCCTCGGCGGGTCTCAAGGTAGCTACTCATTAAGTCCCATATTTACAATCTGGATGGATAAAGATGATATGTGGCGCCCGATTACGTTGCCTAGTCTACGAGATATTACTGTTTAACAATTTCATATTATAGTAAATGAATTCAGGACGATCGGAAAATGTTAATGGGTAATTCCAGTTTATCACCAATCATATAACAATCATGAATGGCGTAGATATGTTTGTTCCGAACGCGCAATTGATGACGGACTAAGCGTTGTTGTACGAATTGTATGTCATTACTATTTAATGAATGCTGTTGACTATTTTGAAACTAATTTCGCTGGCCGCTGCTATAGGCAGCAACACCTGTATAGTTTTCTGAAAATTGATATTCAACGAATTCACGGATCGATCGATTCCAATACGGGTGAAGAGTCGATGGCGCTTACCTTAAGATGGGCGGGACATAGATAAAACTGGAGTCCTTCATTAAAACAGCCTCCCTTGAAGAAACACTGGTCGTCCTGACTTCTCTCAGAGTATATTATTGAAGCTTAGGTTATAGATAACTTGACATCTTAAAGGATAACTAATCCCATCTCTTGATAGCTATTCAGGTGATCTAACACGCCGGCCATAAACTATCCAGGTAATTTTTAAGCTTTGTATCACGCCGCTAAGGAAAGATATTCAGGAGTTAGTAATTAAATGTTGGTACATTTCTACACCCTATGATGGCTGTCATGATTTACTTTTCAACCCGTCAGAAAACCCCTAGTGTGTCTGTCTCGGTATATACGCTCAGTCATAGAGGCGCCAGCTATAGTTTGACAATGTGGTATAAAAGCAATCCTACAGGTAAGCTGTTGAAGATTTTGAAACCAATTTGATTGGAAGTTGTTGCTGCCATAGCCAGCAACAACTTCCAGTCAAATTAGTTTCAAAATATTCAATGGGATGAGCATTACATAATAAAGAATGTGATGCATTGGAGCTTACATGGCATCACACACAATAGCTTGAGGCGGCAAAATGGTGTCGGTCACTCTTCAATATTTACTCGACATTAGAAAACAGATAATTGCGATACAGATCAGGGAATGTGACAAGATATGAATGATATGGAATCTATAAACCATATTCTATCGGTGCAGTACAACATTTGAGATGAGATTAGCATCCCTTTAATGAAGTATATGTATTACATAACAATGATATAGCGTTTAGTGGATATGTAGATAATTGTCCGTTGTTTACGTGTATGCAACATTATTCCAAGTTAGTGGAAATAGTATTCAGGCTAAACATGACGTAATGGATGTATCCGATTTGTTGCTAAAATATAACGTCACAATCTATTACGTCACGTGTTAGTTGACCTCACAATTATAATGATGCATAGACAGTTGCACGAATTGTATGTGGTGTTGCAATTTATTAAACATTCTGCTGACTATTTTGAAAGTAATTTAACTTGTAGCTGTTGCTGGCGAGGCAGAACATTGAATATCGGGTCGAGTTCGACTGACTAATCACGGTTAGCCATAGCTAAATAGATTCCAGCCGAATTTAAAATAGTTAACTAGCTAGTCAACTGTGGTCGACCGAACACCCGAACTCGATCGCAAATGGATAGTACGAAATTGTCGTAAAAGAAAGTGGCGGACAACCCTCGGTTGATTCGAATAAGTACATTTAAAAGTGTAAATACGTCAGTAAATAAAGTTGGTTTGATGAAAGTATACGCTCCCAATGTATGCCAGTTCAAGTCCCCATTCCTTCGCACTTTCTTTCATTTGGACGCTTTTAGAGGTCTGAGCGGATCAAAATAATCCAGTTTCGTAGGGCATCAAAACAGACGACAGAAGGGGTTAATGGATTACACCAGCTCCACATTTACCAGCGAACTATAGTTAACTATCCAGAGTTCGGCAACAGAGCAACTGTGCATGTTCAGTAAACCAGCAAACTGGCCATGGTTAGCTAGTCGAACTTGACCTGTAATATACACTGCAATTGATATGTTTATGATTAAGGCATTATAGAGAGAGCGACCGAGAGAGAGAGAGAGAGAGAGAGAGAGAGAGAGAGAGAGAGAGAAAGAGAGAGAGAGAGAGAGAGAGCGTCCTAAGCGAACACGTGTTCATCACACTTGGTATCAATACATAAAGATTTAGCATTAGATTTGTTTTACTCTTTGAACTCTGACATCCCAGTATCTTAGTTTCAAGATATCTATGCAGGGAAGTTGTTCAATAGCATAGGCATAAAATTCACCCTGTCAAATTAGTTTCGAAATATTCAATAATTGTGTATAGTTTTCTGTAAATTGATAGTCAGGGAGATCAGAGGTTGGTCGATCTCTTTCTTAAATATGCGTTGTGCATTCATAGTTAAATTTGGTCACATCAAATATGTTGATTTCAAATTAGAGTGTCATCCACTGAGGCAGCAATTGGTTGCAAAATAATAATAGTTCATCGCTCCATTGTACTCCATTGTACTCACAGTGCTATCTCATCAACGCGATATGCATGTCATTCCAGATTCTGCATGATAGTTCCACTTCCAGATGAACATTAGTTTCAGTTAGGACATTGATAAAGTGTGTCTAGGTCTTGTTGCAAAATATCTTTTTAGCTTTCTAGTTTCTCCTTGTATCCATTTCCGTCAACTGTTATAATAGCATTTGTTTTCAATGTCAGTAGAGATATCATCGAAGCAGATTAATATGCGTACAGGCTCAAATGCATACCGTGCCGACATGTTGAATTTGCCGTGATAGTGTGTGATGTGTGTGTTCGTTCGGTTGGCGTCTAGCGAGTCCCTGTTTGTAGGTCCAATTCACAGCATATCTAGGCTAGTTTTTTATTTCAGTCTATTATTGTACCTTGGTTGTTTACACCGGTTCGCGTCTTTGCTCCTTGGTGGATAGAGGCAAGGAGGCATGGAGAAGAAGGCCTATGTCTACATCAATGGCTAGCCGGCCCACCAGAGACGTGATCCCTTTTTTCCAGTTCGCGGCGGTACCACCTCAGCTATCGCCTCCTACTAAATATCAAAGACGTTATTGGATTGGTTGGCGTCTATCGAGTCCTGATTCCAGGTCCCATTCACGCCATGTCTAGGCTGGTTTTATTTCAATTAATTATTGGTAGCTTCGCCAGCTTTTACACTAGTACCCCTGGGCGGGGAGAAGAATGGAGCGAGGAAACATGGCAATCTCCTTCACGCCTCGTTTCCTCTCTCCACCCAGGAGTATAAATGTGTACCAATATAAAACTGGGGAAGTTACTAATAAGAGACTGAAATATAAATCAGCCTAGATATGGTGTGAACGGGACCTGGAATCAGGGACTCGAAAGATGCCAATCAAACCAATAACCCATATAAAGCTATAATAAAAAGATCTGCCATCTAGCGATTATGAGTGGTATGTTATGTCCCTGGCTAGGTAGCGTGAGAGGGGGATAGTTGAGGATAGCTGTTCTTTAATAACGATATCGTTGATGAATACGCGATAAAATGCACTCGCCACTTTCATCTTACACATCACCGCATGCATCGAATTCTGTGATATGCTATCAGTGTTAACAGTAAATCTGCTAATACATGGCATATGTTTATATTTATTGCCGATAAAGTACATAGCTTTAGAATATCGCGTCATGAATTACCTCCCTTGAATTCCAAGCAGCTGTGACGTCATAGTGGAACAACAGCTAGGCAAAGCTAATACAGGCAACACTGTTTAACCAGGGTAACTTTTTCATTCTATTGTTTTAGCAATGAATTTTGAAATAGGCAATGATCTCAATGATATTTATAACAGCGCCGATGCCATATTTAAATATGAATATCTCGGGTACAAAAAAACCTTTTTAGATGAGATCTGCTTCAAGAAAATATATCAGTGTGATTCTGTAGATACTGTATTTTTAAGACACTATATCTTGCCACATCCAGTATTGGTGGGATGGCCTTCAAGCGCAGATCTATGATTTTATTATTGAGTTAGTCCAATATTTGAGAGGGTCTGTGAGTGAGAGCGTGTCCCCTCCAAATGGCCGTTTGGGGGAGATATGGGCGGGCTGGTTCTTCTCCTTGAAAATTTTGATGCTATGTGAAGTCATTTCCTGCATTCCATTTGATAAACAACATATCTATTTTGTATCCAAACTGCGCCTATAATTCAGCAGAATCTGTTATGATTTTCCAGATGTATCTCTATCCCCCCCACCCCTCCTCGCACGCACACATGCGCGCAAGCACGTATGCATGGACGCGCGCACACACACACACACGCACGCACGCGCGCAAGCACGCGCACACACACACACGCACGCACGCACACACACACCAAATGCGAAGTCCACCGGTAGATCCGAGTTTGCGAATTTGCCTAAGGTATCGCAAACACTTGATATGTTTACTGCCCTGTAGGTGGGGCTTAGAATTCACCTTCCGTATCCTCTGCGTGTCGTAAGAGGCGACTAAAGGAGGTAAGGGTGAGGTAACTCTGACAGAAACCTCGAGTGTTGAAGACGGAGGTTCCAGGCCGCACGGCGCACTCTAATAAACCATGGATCCACGCACTTAACGCTTATGATCATGTCGATAGTCACTTAGGACTGGCGGTATGATCAGCGAACGAAAAGAAGAAGAAGATTGATTTGTTTAAGTCTAAGACTGGAGAAAGCTAGGACCATATTGGATACCTGTTATAGGCCTATATAATTTAATCTCCTGTAGAGTTAAGCCAAGCTATTTGTGACAATCTAAAACATCAATTTTAACTAGCATTAATTAGAATATCATTTAGGGATATATATTATGCCACCAATGAGTGACCGGGGTGGGGGAGGGAGGTGGGGGTGGACTTCTCATAGGCTACGTGATTAGCCTACTTGAACAAGCAAATAACAGTGCATTCAGTTGCAAAAATTATGCCAAAAGATACCTGTGGTCCGGCCTACACATTGCCACTTATGTTTCCTGTCATTCTAAACATAGGCCTACACACGCGTGCGTATCCTATATGTATGTGGGCGAGGAGGTAAATTCTGGGTATATATCTACCGCTTCTTTGAATGTAATGTAGCTAACGTATACATGTACGCGTGACGACACTCACTCTCCCACGCTTTTACTGGAGTAATTCGTAGGTTTATGTACTAGAGACAAATTCTGGCCCTGAGTGTGTACAAATGTCCTGTATACTGAAAAAGCACATATATGAGTGAAGATGCGTAAAAAACGTGACAATAATAATTTATAACAGGTGGGTAAGATGAACTAAATTGTCATATTTAGATAGGCCTACGTTTCTTAACAGTGCGCACACAATTGTTTGTTTACTATAAGCGTTCTGTGACGTCCACATGAACTGAAAGAGAGACGATCGATAACCGATATGTCAGTCTTCGTTTTGGATTCGTTCATCTGCTACTATTTGTGTGCTTCCATCACACGGAATGCTTGTTTTATCGCTCGGTGGTAATTTTCAATAAGCCAGGTGGTAATTTCTCAAAATAATATGCTTTACATCAACGTGAAAATATGCAGGCCCGTCGGTTCCCCAACTGGCACCTCCAACCCCCCCCCTCACCCCCCCCCCCCCCACCCACCCACACACACACACACTCCAACCACTAACTCCCCCCCCACCCCATACTCCTCCCACCAACCCCGCCCCCACCCCACCATCCAACCATTGCTACGGTCATGTAATATCGATTATTTTTCTTCGCGTATTCAACTGTAATCTTACTAGTGACACAGGCCTATGCATGTTAGGTAAAAGCAGAAGGGTTTCTGATAAAACCTACAAACAGTTGGTCTCGAAAATGATGAGTATATGCTATGCTTTAAAATCTCACACACTTGTACATTAAATTATCTTGTCATTTACAGGATAATTTTGTTCACGCACATTTCTATCGAGACAAAATCGCCATTGAAGCAACCGTGTTCTCAAACATGTCTGGAAACATAAAACCGAGAAAAATCTGACGCATTGGTTTTTCGTAACTGTTGCCGTTTTTGCGTGATTCTAACTACATACCCACCCTCTAGGCCCAAACCATGTAGCCTACATAGCCACAGCAAAATGTCAGAATTAAAGAAAACTCATTGAGATCTCATACAATTTATGTTTTAGACAGATAAGAAAGATCTAGCTGACCTACGTGTGTCTGTTTTATGTATGCACATGTATTTAATTCAGCGACAAAAATCTGTCATTCCGCTATGTAGGCTATATTATGTGTGTTAAGTAAGAGCGCGCTTTAGACTCTATGGTCAGTTGTTTATTTAGGGTTAAAATCAATCAACATAACTTTCTATTATTTTTATTGGCATAAGACCTGAAAAAGCTATTTTTATCTTTGCCTGATCGGGAAAATGCAACCAAACTGTACTTATTTCCTGCTGAAGTTAAACGAAGCTGCATGTTTTCAACGTCAATGTATAATAGCTTGTTCCACTATTACGTCATTATTGACGCTGAAGAGCTCAAAATCAAGGGAGGTAAGTCATCACGTAATTTCGTGTATTCGATCATATGCCGACTTCGCGGCTTAATATTAGCTATTTGGTGAATGTTAGACACATACAGCTGGTGTGTTATTAATTACTATACAATAATGCCTTAAATACTTGCAAAATTGTACATAAAAAGGATTTCTCCAAATGTGACCTTTAAGCTAGATGCATTTTATCATAAAAAAACGGCTTTCAGCCGATTTAATATTTCTCGATATACTATTCAAAGAAAGCTTTTCATTGGTTAGGTACTGTGCCAGACAGATTTTCATTGCTTAAATAATGCATACTATTATTGCAGTTGAATGATAAGAAAACTGAAATTCTGTTAATAACCTCACCGCACCTAAGACATAAGGTTGACATCACCAGTTTGCACATTGGGGAGGCTGACGTATCTTTCAGTGCAAATGCCCGTAACATAGGCGTAACATTTGACAATTCCCTATCGATGGAAGCTCATGTTACCACTGCCTGCCGTTCCATATTCATGAACATTCGGAACATTAGCAAAATTTGCAGCTTCCTGGATGAAAACGCGGTCAAAACTCTCGTACATGCTACCATCACGTCACGCCTGGACTTCTGTAACTCTCTGTTAATAGGCATACCATCTAGCCAATTAGATCGTTTACAGAGAGCGCAGAATACAGCAGCTAGACTGATTACACACACCAAAAGATTCGATCATATCACACCTGTCATATTGGAGCTGCACTGGTTGCCTATAAGACAACGTATATGGTACAAGGTGGCTTTGTTGGTGTTCAAGTGCCTAAATGATGTGGCACCGCTGTACTTAAAATCCGTAATCCAGCAAAGAGCAGCACCAAGGTCTCTTAGGTCTAGCACACAATTACTTTTTACCATACCAAAATCAAACTTAACTACTGGTGATCGTGCATTTTCTCGAGCCGGTCCGCGATTCTGGAATTCTCTTCCACCTGAAATTAGAAACTGCTCTAAAATTGACTCATTTAAATCACTACTAAAACATATCTTTTCCAAAGAGCATTCTAAATTTTGTAAAGCGCTTTTGAGCAATTCAGTTTGGAATTGGCGCTATATATATATATATATATATATATATATATATATATATATATATATATATATAAATCCGACATACATACATACTAATCACAGATGCCCGAAGACGTTATCTTGTTGATATACTACCGAATTAGGAAATACGTTGGTAGATTTCCATGGAGATGCAGACATGTTAACATTTGATTCTACGCCATTTCATGTCCGAACAAACGATTGTTTGTCATTATGTATTTGTGGAATTTTGGTCAGCGCTCTTAATAGGTGATGCATCACAGCGATGAACACGAACAGGGCAAAATTGTGTGTTCAAACGGATTGCAGGGATTTATTGGAAACTTTGTCAAAATATCAGTTTATGTGATAAATAGAATCTTAATCTCCGCCCCCATGTCATCTCACTGTTATCAACATCGTCGACAATTATCACATTCCACTCACTAAAACGTGTGCAATGCGTTAATCTTCGAAACGCTTGATAATAGTGATATGAAATGGTACCTCGTTCAATATTCTCTATATATGATCCCCTGCCGCCTTACATATGATTATATTGTAGTGTGAACCTAATACGAAATCATTACGTATTGATGTTCAGTTGGATACTAACTTGTATAGCCTATGTAGGAAGTTCTCCGCATAATGCCTCAACCCGAAACATTTCAAATGCGGTACACGGTATTAGGTCAATTAGATTTTACCCTCTGCTAGCTGTGTAACGTGATGATATATTTTAAGGAAAGCGTTATTGATGGAGTCATTTATTTCAAGCAATGTTCGACACATTTCTTGTTAAACTCCGTCCACCTTTTGCTTTGGATCCCAAAAATTCCCAGAATCCAAATTTCGGGTTAATTCTACAATAAGATGTTGAATATTTTGAAAATAATTTGACAGGAAAAGTTGATGCCTATGCATGAAACATCTCTCAGTCAAATGTGTTTCAATATATTCAACATAATATTTATTAAATTGTAACTCGGTCAGAATTGAGATAAAAATCAGTATGATTGTGACGTCAAAAATGTGACGTAATTGTCATATACTTCAGCAGCAGCTCGTACCCCTCCACCTTATTTGGTTTAAACCAAAATATTCCCAACTAACTTGGAACTATCCCTGATGATAACGCAGCTTACTCGGCCGACGGTTGGCTTATAGAGTGCCGATTCTGAACGTATCGGCCCGGTATTGACCCAGCATCGGCCTAATAACCTGCCTTATCTGGGATGGTTCTTCTATGTAAGCAACGAACATGCATCTCCATATACTCCAGCCATTACGTCATTCCGATGTGCTACCTACACATCATTACGATGGCGAGTTGTCAATAACATACAGTTCGATAATTCAATTTGGAAGAAGCTATGAAGACCCGTCCTTCTTTGCAGCAGTCTGTTTTAATGGAGAAATCAAATATTAGCTATGACCCGCACATTTTTCACTAAACTCTACCCACACATCGCACGTGGTGGGATCGATCGATCCCTGAACTCATTGACTATCAATTTCCCGAACACTAAACAGGTAATGATGAATATTTTGAAACTACTTAGAATTGGTGATGTTGCTGTTTATGCCTATTAAATGGTAAAGCCGTACAATTCGTACAACAACCCTTAGTCAATCATCAATTAAGCGTTCGTAGCGAACTTAGCCACGTCATTCATAGCATAACTGATGATGACGTCATCATACTCGTCACGTAGTTGATTATCACATCATATGACTGATGCATGAACTGGAAAGGTTCATTAAAAATTTCCAAGCGTTTCCACCGTATCCATCCATCATATAGCGTCATAATCAACTACGTGGCGTATAGGATGCCATCACAAGCAATGACTTCATTATAACGTCATGAACGGCGTGGATAAGTACGCCCTGAACGCATAGTTGAAGACGGGCTCTGCGTTGTTGTACGAATTGTATGCCTTTCCTATTTAATAAATATCCTGTTGAATAGTTTGAAACTAACTTGAACGGGCGCTGTTGCTGCCATAGGCAAAACAGTCAACACCTTAACTGTATAGTGTTCAGGAAAGTGATTGTCAGGGCATTCGGGAATCGATCAATCCCAACACAGCGAAATGTGGGTGGAGCTGAACTAGTGATGCGCGGGGCATAGCTAAAACTGGAAATGCCCATTGGTGTGTCTATATATCCTATATCTAGATCACCTTATTATAATAATGGTAACGCCGTAACGGCCTAAACATCAGTACGAGCCAATCAATTTACTTATTTAAATCTATCGCTAGTTCAATTAATAGAATACCAGCATAAAGCAATAGCTATGCGAGACCGAATGTCCTATGTACTAGTGCGTCTCGCTCATCCCAAAGCATAATATCCTATTTTTAGCTTTGCCCGCCCATTTCTAGATAATCTCGGCCCGATGAACCTTTCCAGAGCAATTCCATTATATGACTTCATAATCAGCTAAGAAGGGTGTAGGATGACGTCATACTCATTACCTCATAAATGATTTCATACGGCCCACCTTTAACACGTAATGGTCCGGGACGATGTGCAAATTGTATGCTTCTGCTATTTAATATTAACATGCTGTTGAATATTTTGACAGAGCGTTGTTGTACGAATTTTATATGAGGGACGGAATCGAAGGCTTTGCTAAAATCAGCATAGATGATGTCAACTCCACACCATGGGGTGTCATATGATCGAGTCCAATCATGTAAGCACTCTAGGAGCTGTGTAAAGCGTGAACAACCAGATTTGAATCCATGTTGGTTATAGGAGATGTGTTTGTCATCTTCACAATATTTTGTCAGACCCGAGATAGAATCCCGCAGCTAAAGGAATAATTGAACACAATTCCTAAGGGGTTTACTAGGCGTAAAGTCTCTTTACGGATCAAAGGATGATTCCCGTCGACACCAGCGGCTATAGACACTTTAAGTTTGTTCATAAATGATGAGATGTCTACTGCATGTCTTTCGGCGGCGTTAATTGCTTGGTTACGGTGGCGTGTTGGGCGTGTTGCGGCGCGTGACTCCTGCGGGTGCATCCGTCATAACTGAAGAGAAGAATGAGTTGAGGCTGTTGACCTTATCATGATCGCTAATGTAAATTTTGTCATCTTGATTGAGGCAGTCAACGGGAAGCCTGGAGCTTGAAAATAAATTTCCTGACGTAGTTGTAAAATATACAAGGATGTGTCTTGATCTTCTCCGATAGCTTGCGCTCGTATGTTTTCTTGGCTTATTGCAGTCTCGTGATTTCGCTCTTCAGCTTCCAGTAGTTCTTCCCGGATGTGGCGTCCTGATTTCAGTGCTGTGTCCCTTGCTTTTTCCCCCCTCTTCTTGGCTCGTCTAAGTAGGGCTTTAGCCGGGTTTCATGAGGTTAAATGGCCTATATTTCTCTAGCAGTTCGAATACATAGCTTTGAAATGTTGCCATTTTTCATCCAGAGTTATGTCTCTCTCATGGTGATCGCCCAGTCATCGGTACTTGCTTCTTTGTCCAATTAAACTAGGTCTCTGCGAACGTATAGGTGTACCTTACGAGCTGATTGGGATGTTTTTGCGACGAAATCTTGGACAGTGGCTGAGATAATTGTATGTAGAAACTCTTACCGACTGTGATTTCCAGTAAAAGCAGGGAAGGGTTGGGGTCGAGACATTAGAGTGTAGACTTGATGATGGTGGATTTTTGCAGAGTACTAAGAATACATTGTCAAAGATGAATAAATGTCAAATAATTGCCAGATACTCCACAGTAATGGACCTTTCGAGTTCTAGCTATGCTCCGCCCATCTCAAGCTAAGGTCCACCCACACTTCCCCTGAGTTGGGATCGATCAATCACTGAACTTCATGACTATCAATTTCCAGAAAACTAGACATGTAAGCTGTGAACTATTTTGAACCTAATTTGACTGGGTGCTCAGTCAAATTTGTTTCAAAATATTCGACGGAATCTTTATCAAATAATAAAGACACAATTCGTACAACCTGCCGGACTATTTCGCGTTTAAGACGGACTAAATCGCGTCATTCTTGCTGTAATCATGACGTCATCCGCCGCGTCAAGTAGTTGCTTATGACGTCATATGATTAATGGATAAACTGGAAAGGTCCATGTCCGTGAACTTGTCCAGTCACCTGCATACACCAACTGCAGCACACAAACTGGGCCTGAATCTTTTACTGGCTTGACCTGGATATGTGCATGCGTGTATATGTGCGTGCGCGCGTCTTTGCGTGGGCATACGTTCGGGAATGCTTGCATGAGTAAGCATGCACGTGTGTATGTACGTACGTACATGCGTGTTTGCAAGTGTGCTTATTTGCGAGAGCATGCGTTTTTCCTTGTGCGCGCGTGCGTGCGTGCGTGCGTGCGTGCGTGCGTGCGTGCGTGCGTGCGTGCGTGCGTGCGTGCGTGCGTGCGTGCGTGCGTGCGTGCGTGCGTGCGTGCGTGCGTGAGTGCGTGAGTGCGTGAGTGCGTGAGTGCGTGAGTGCGTGAGTGCGTGCGTGCGTACGTGTGCACATGTGCGTGCGTATGTGTGTGTGTGTGCGTGTGCGTGCGTGCGTGCGTGTAGGTGCACGTAGGCGTGTGTAGGTGTGTGTGTGCGCGCGTGTGTGTGTGCGCACGAACGTGCGTGCGTGCGTATGTGTTCACGTGTGTATCCGTTGCCGTTTCTTAACCTGTGCGCGCACCATATAAATGTCACATGAGCAAATGCGTTACTTTGCATGATGATTCATTCCTTTACGCTCCTTCACTATAATATGAACAGTTATTATACATTCATATCTCGTAGCCTCAGCAATGTAATCCTGCGCCATATATCGCTTTTTTCGTCCAGTTATCAAATAACAAATGGATAATATTTTCCTGTGAGTTGTATGTACCCTTTTTTCAAACAGGCATAGATGTCAAATAATTACCAGAGAGCCACCGTAATATGCCAGTCATGTGGCGATACCAATGCATATAAATTCGTATATGTCCCATGAGAGTGTCCAGTCTGAAGGCTTGTTTTGTCACCTCTTGCTAAGCGTGTCTGATAAACTTTAAACAAGGACACCCACCTCTTGTGTAGGCTACCAGCCCCATCACCCCCTCCAGCCCCGGCCTGTCATCTCATATTTACAGCAGATAGCAATCGCCCAATTACCTGTCTGACATTCGTATGTCATTCAAAATGGGCATTGATCCATGGTTGTAAGAAAGAGACAGCGTAATGAGGATTATGAATTCCTATGCTATAGGGAATACTCGGGTTACGGCGCAGAATAGACATTACATTATATTATGTTAACATTGTGTAAACCGACCTCTCAGACTTAATTTAAATACACATACACACATTGCATAACATTTAGAATCGAATTTTACTGGATCACATTGCTGTATCTAATATTCACCATGCCTCTGGTAACACAAGTGAACGTCAACACAAAGTGGACACGAGTTGCTAGTGGGACAAACTATCATATTGCTAAAACATGCGACTAATGAAACATGATATGAAAGCCTTATAAACAGTGTTATCTTGGACTATGAAATCAACAGGGATCAAAATAAGAATTGGCCTTTCAGATTTAGAGAATAATTCGTAACTATGTGTATGCAAAATCGTGACGTGTATGCATAAATATAGCATTAGTC
The DNA here is from genome assembly GCA_034401795.1 of Chaetoderma sp. LZ-2023a. Taxonomy (NCBI): domain Eukaryota; kingdom Metazoa; phylum Mollusca; class Caudofoveata; order Chaetodermatida; family Chaetodermatidae; genus Chaetoderma; species Chaetoderma sp. LZ-2023a. The sequence goes on along the minus strand of CM067372.1, from coordinate 160,607,130 downwards.
CATCTAAAATAAAACTATTTGTGTAAATTGGCATTTCTGTAAGGATGCCATTGATAGTAATACGACAGTTGTATATATTATACCTTTAATGAATACATTTCTCTGAAAAATTTTAATATTTGCTTATTGAATGTCCAGTTGCGGGCAAAAGAGAAGACTATTTTTGAAAATTTACCACATTTCAGTGGTACAATTTCAAAAAGTAGTCTTTTCTTGGCCTGTAAATGGACATTACTCAAAACAACTACAGAGGCCAGTTTTGGCCGATTCGTGACGAAAGGGTTAAATCTGAACAGAGAATATTAACATCTATTATTCAGTTCAGATTTCACGATGTTGTAAATAATTATATTGAAGAATATATATATATATATATATATATATATATATATATATATATATATATATATATATATATATATATATATATATATATATATATATATATATATATATAGATATATATATAGATATATAGATATATAGATATATATATGTATATTTATATATATATATATATATTTAAATATCATTGACATATACAGCCTACAGATGTAGCAGTTTTGATGGTAAATCTGCCAATTCATGACTTATAGATACTTTTTAGCTAGGGATGCTATTACATGCACCAGGGGGTGGAGCGGGATGACTACTATTAGTTGCACCAGTGTTTTTAGGCTAGCGGATTTGGTCAAACCTCGGGAAAAAATTCCAATGTTATTGAATCCTTCGAATTTCTGTTCACATATGACCATAGTTTTACAGACAAAAAGTCACAGCTGATAACCTTTGGGGAACATTTTTTATGCCAAATTAAATTTTTTTTCAAAATTTTTGCCCTTTCACATATTGTAATCACACACTAGACGAAACCAAATTAAGATTTCTCAGGATATTTTATGGTTACATTGCTGGAATTTGCTCTGGATGTTGGAAATAAAATATTCTAACTGGCTTTCAACCAAGTAGTCGACATAGCAAAATCCAATGTGGCTGCTGGTACGTTGAGTAAATCAGAATTCCCCATAATACAAGACATGCTCCAGGCAATTTAATAAATGAACCCAAATAAATATAACATACTAAACTAAAATGTATCTCTCGTACCAATCATTAAAGAGCTGTCTATTATCTCTATGCTTTAATTTGTAACCCATTCTTCAACATCGTCATCTTCAGCTTCACAGCTGTCAGTGTGTGGCCTGTTGTAGCAGGTCTCGCCATGACAACCTCCACATGCTGCGACGCATTGTAACCCAGATTTGTGGCACGAGCATTGATTTGTTGCACATTGTTTTTTATTACTGACTTTACATTTGCAATGAATGAATTTTAAGACACTTTCAGGTGCAGCACCTAAATCAGTCAGCACCGGTCGCATACCATCTTTCTCCAGCTTCCAGCCCCACTTGCAAGGATTGAGACAGTTGTTTTTTAGGTCAGCCCATTGCTTCATTTGCATGTGGACTCGAAGGCTGTGATAATATGCTGCTCTCTCAGTCGGAGGTAATCTGGCAGGCTCAATTGCTTTACAGCGTGCAACCATTGCTTGGTACCGTGTATGTCTTAAGGAGGTTAGTGTGTCATGGTCTTTACCACCATAAAGTCTGTAGAAGATAGACACGCCTACAGCACCAACATCATGAGTGGTTGTCTCGTCAAACAGTGGCACGGGATAGATGCTGCAACCTATTACATTTAACTAATGTCCTCATTAGTTGCGTTTTTCCTTGTCCAAATGTAGATGAAGTCGTATCACAACCACTCCACGCGTGTACAATCAGGATATTATTACGTAAAACCGGATCCATTACCTGGTGTGTTTCTCGAATGCTGTACAATTCAACACTTTTATTCGACGCACTAACCTTTTTCTCTTTCATCAAGAATATGTCAGCCATTTGTGTTTCCCAGTGATCAATCCACATAATGAAGATATTCGTATCTTCAGCAACAAGGAGTACTGGCTGGCCATTCTGCGAAAAGTTTAGAGCAGTTGATACAATCAAAGTGTCTGCAAGGAGTTCTAAGAACTGTGTCTTAGGTCTCACGTTTGAGAGAAATGCCTGCTGATTCGTGTGACATTTGGAGTTTTCATTGAGAGTGATATCTGCAGATCATGTTCCAGACCTCCTCAAATGCTCGTGATCCTTGGTAGATTGCCCTTCGTACCCATCAAAAACAACACAACACATCCCAAACTTATTTCTAAGATAAGTTTCATATTGTTCTACCACTTGCCGATATGTGGCACATCTTTTGCCATCTAATACGATGCAGGAGGCATCCGCCATCTATAGCTGGCATACTCTCTTTGGCAATAGCATTAGCTTGGTTACTTAGGTTGGTAAGATCTATTTTAATCTCTCTAGTTAATTTTGCCTTATCTGGTTTTCGCATGCAATAATCTTTGAAAAGTGATGTAGGTACCGCTGACAGCTCATGCTTGAAGTAAGATTTAAGGTCCTCAGACTCCCGGTTAGCCAATGCCGTGCAACGCATGAATAAATCACTGGGCTCAATTTGAATTGATTTCTTACCCACTTTGATACCTGGCAGAAGATATTCCAATGTCCGAACTTGCTCCAATCGCTTAATATGTGCACTACTAAATGCTACACCATCGTTGAATCTTCCTACCAATTTGTTCAGCTTGGTCACAGGTGATTCCATCCTCATCGGTTGCTGTTAGTCGAGTTGCCAGTAATGTTAATGCAGAAACTTCATCATTGAAAGGGTTGTGCTGTTCAAACCAATCCAGTATTTTCTCCATGTCTGTCGAATCTCGCCGGCACCTAGATTTTCATAGTTCCGTGTGCTGTTAACTTGTTGCATGGTGGCAGTTTGTTAGATTTGTCATCGCGTCATGAATAGCTGCACAATGATGCATGCTATAGACCCATTGGTGTCTAACACTATCTGTTATGCCACGGCCATGTGTCAAACCTCCTCGAGCGTTCATGGATGGCATTAAAATTTGCTCTATGCATAGATCAGTCCCAAACCAGCCCAGTATTTTTCACTTTGGCGCACTGCATGGTAGCCTTCCGAAATTTTCTGGTACACACACGGATGTTGATTTGGGAGGTCCCTCATTATTTGGAGGTACAGTCTAGCACTTTTGGCATAATTAATATGACCAGATGCAGCGAAAGGATTCAGCAGCTTTCCAGCAGCTCTGAAGTGACCTTCCCAATCGCACACTCTGTCACACACTCTGCAGGTAATATACCCGAGACCAGCTTAGTCATAAGTGCCTTTTCGACCAGAAAATGTGCACATAAAGCTCTGGCAATTGATTTACCTGTCAAAATATGGGAAATAGCATTTGGCCCGTAGACTTTTCCCATGGCTTCCTGAAGACCAGACCCTTTCATCACATTACCGATACTACCACAGGCGCTCATAAGAAGATGAGACCCACCAAGTCGACAAACTATCCTGTTTAGCCCTTTTGACTCAGTAAGTTCTACTCCTTTCTGCCAGAGCGTCTGGTCAAATGTAATTCAAGCACTGGGTTGCATCAATCGACAGGATTGTTATTGTAGATGCCATCATCGAGTGCTCTGAAGAAGTGTTGCATGAATCCAGAGAAGTTAGGTATTTGTGTATTTGCTTTGCTGAAGAGGAGAGCTGATTGCCACATAAGATTAGCATAATATGCTGCTGATGGTGCTATATACAGTCCCTGATTTTCCTCAATGGATTTAAACTTTAGAGAGGAAAGGCCTGATACAGCTGAACCTATGTATTGAGCAATGGGTATACCTTTGTCCGTCATAAGTTCCGAAACAGCCAATCTTGCCTTACGTCTTACATGTTGGTCAAAATTTGCTCGATCTCCTTTTACAGCCGATATTGTTATCGTACCCATACCATGAAACTGAGTATGGCCATCTATCGTCCTGATATCATGGTCTGCATTATCAGATGCCCATTGCATGATTTCTGCATCTGCATTTGGTAGTAATGTACCAAGATTTTCCACTTGTAAAATCGATTGCTTAAACAAAGCGACCTCATCATATGTGACCGAAAAACCTAATCTAAATAGCTCATCAACTAGCCACTTTGATCCATCTCCACGGCCGTCCCAAACAAAATAGGTGGCATTATTGAAGATCGTCTTGCACCTTGTGTAAGTGCTTGGGCAATGCTATTTCGTCTTACGTCATTACTTATCATTGTCTCGATAAAAATACGTGTCAGTGGTGTAAGGAACTCCCTTCCCTTAACAATATCCTTAATACCATTGCTACCCGGGTAGTTTTCCTTTGAATATTTCCCCTCACGTATTTCCTCCTTTAATAGTTTCGCACACGTAATGACTATTCTTTCAGCTTCTTGTGCATCATAATCTAATTTTTCAGAGTGCCATGTCTTGTGTACTATGTAACACTCTTGTTGGATGTTTCAGGTCAATGGTTGCGGCTTTCCATATAGAAAACAATCAGCTGCCCAGTCAAATGGTTCAACACTTGAACGCAATCTTTTGGATGTTGATCCACCCCCATTATCATCATCGGTTCTTCGCAGGTCCGTATATTCAGCCCTACACCTTTTTATTTTATGTACATAAACATTTCCAATTGGGGAGGTTAGAGACCTTTCCAAAAGGTAGCGATGTAATTCATCATCTCCTCGAAGACGACTTATGCGCAAAAGAGTCTCAAGTCCTTTTTTGTACACTTTTTGCGTATCTCCATCCAAAGGGTTGCGACAGATAAAGCAATTTCCCTCAGATAAAGTATGTGGAAATGGGAGGGTCACATTTTCATTTGGCTCCTTCATGTTTGTGTTTCTTAATAGCCTCTGAATAATTTCAGTTATAGTATGTGCTAACAGCACGTGTTTCTGTTTAAAAAAACATATTAAATAATTCTGTGTCGAGAAATACAATGTAAAAGCAAAAGTAGTTTTACGATGTACTTTCTCGAATGTTTTCTAATATTACCCCGGTCCATTTATTATCATAAATCACCATATTCGGACGTCAGAATTGAACCAATATTAAGCATTGACACACCATGGCATACTCTGATAAATTTTATTTGCAAATTGCGTTGATATGATGGAGAAATTAGACATATTGTAATTGGAGGGACTGGCATTGGGAACTATATGTTGATTTAGTGCATGTTTGTATGGGTATACCAAAATTTGCCACGCTGCCTTCAAAATAACTCAACCGTTGTGTAATGATGAGCTATACATTATGTCTGTAAGAACTGTGCCAATTTTCAGCTCTGTAATTACAAAAGAAGCCGCGAAAAACTGATTTTACGTTCATCTATCATATAATTACAGTTTGTAAGAATACAAAAGTAGATCAAATTAAAAGTGCTGCCAAATATTTTCCCCAAAAGATATCACTTGCTACTTTTTTCTGTAATACTAGGGATATGTGAGAATATAATTTCGCAAGTTTTCATAACATTATAATTTTTTCCCCAGGTCAACCAAAACTAGTTCATCCTACTAGCCTATTTTCCTTGTGGTTGGGTGGGGGTGAGGTGGGGGTTATTACAGGTTGTGCTTACACGAGAAAACGTATTTGCTGAGCGCATCGTGCGAAATACATTTTATATTTCTCCGAGTGTAGCTAGTGAAATATAACTGCGTCTGCGTGTGGTAACAGCCTCTACAACCCCACCACCCCATCCACCCACTCGTCACCACCCCAACCCCACCCCGCCAAAAGACTTATATAACGACTGCATTTCCCACCTACCCACCACCAGACGTGAGAGAGAGAGAGAGAGAGAGAGAGAGAGAGAGAGAGAGAGAAAGAGATGTTATCATCACGGGGTAATATAATTAGCTAAGTAGTTCATATGTGTATTTAAAGTCCTCATATCCCATTAAATATAGACACTTTTGCACAAGATATGAGATGCCTGTTGATTTCTAATCAATTTACCCAGAGTGCAATACTACCCAGCGTGCACTGCTACCCCATAATCGTTGTAAGTATTGGACGCCATGTTCGTTTGGTCTATTGTCTGCACAAGCAAGGATTTCTCAAACAAAACCAACCTGTTTGCACGCGCAAATAGTCCTTTGTCCGCAAGCTCTGGAAGCATAAGCACGCACGTAATTCGTATTCACGGCAGTACATTCGGCAGTCTGTATTTCAATACTGTTCAGAGAAAGTGTGTCAATTTCCAAGGGAATATAGGAGAACGCTTTTATATACTTTGACAATAATTTGCGTGGAAGTTGTTGCTATCAATGACAGCAACAATATTCAATCAAATTATTGTCAACATAATTATTAGGTAATGCGATGCCTTCCTGCAACATATATTATACTAATTTGAAATTTCAGTCTAAAATAATCATTATAATGTTCAGTCTACACTCGCTACTTATTTGAAGGGGAATTGTACTGTACGTTGCTGATTACTAAGGCACAAACAACATTGTAGAATTGTTATCCGTGCACATGCAGTCAATATCTTACTATATAGGTAGATTGAGAATAGGCCTATGCCATGCATATGCTTTCTCGCAAAGATTGAATGATTAGCAAAGGTGGCATATTGTTGACAGATCTATAATCCCGCGTGGTGATGAAATATACAATATGGTGATGGCTAATTAAATCGCTGGTTTGCTAGCTATAGTTAATTCGTCGCTCTTTCGGGTAATAAATCCGATACATAACTGTTTTGTGGAATATACATCCTGGGTACAGCAACATCTCAGTCAAATTAGTTTCAAAATATGTAATGGATCGTTATCTTGAAATTGAGACACCTGATTGTCAAACATGCTGAGGCCGTCACGTATCTGTGATTTTAGAGGCATGCCTATTATTATAATGAGATTTAGACCTAGCTACATATTACAGCTAAAATATTGTTCCCGCCCGTGGGACGGCGGTGGTGGTGGAGTGGGTGGGTGTGTTGGTATGAATTATTCCCGGTATATAGTCCTCGCATGAGGGAAATGCCAGACCATCCGCATCTAATCTTAACCAATTAAATAACAGCATTCGGCCATGTGACATTACTGAGATATAATAAAAGCTGTTACCACACACACACAACCCCTTGCCGCATGTGTGTGGATTTCATGAAGAGACATTAGCGCAGATATCGTGTCGATGGCGATAACTATTCGGATCAGATGTGCCACTGGTGTCCGTGTCCGCATTTAGCGGTTTCCATAAAGTGGCACTCGGATAAACTGAAATTAAGAAAATTACAATGCCACACAGAAGGATAACAAAAATATAGAATCAAACTACCGTCCAATCTATTATATTCTTCCTCTATCTCCCAGCAGGCATGTGACGTTGTTTCAACGTTGAAGCCGCGTTGAAATCACGTCATGACGTGATTTCAACGTGGATGTAACGCTGAAACAACGGCATTTGCCAGCTGCCGACTAACAAATAACACCAGCTGATAAAGTTACAAGATCAGTTCAGAATTTTAATAATCGGGAACGGAAATGCAAATAGAATAAATAGTTAGATATATGACTGAGGAAGCTTTATAGTTAAGGGCAGTGTGCCGTGGATGTACTGAGTGGCCCATTTCTCTCTGTTGGCACATAGGTCGAAAGGCCTGAGTGGTTAGGTTAGTTCAAAGTAGGCTCATCTGCTTGAAAATGTGGCGACTCGATGATACATAAGCTCGAGAAAGGATATAATAAATATTAATGTATGCGAAATGACGTCATCATATGTTAAGATTTATTTCGTTCTATTACAATTAGATACACAATTTAAGCCTTTTTTCAAGCATTTTTGTGTGGAAGTGCACCTTTAAGTGGTGCCATATGAATACATTTTATTCCTGGCATTGATAGTACAAAGCCACGGATTTAATAGAGAGTGGCGTCATATGTTAGCTGACGTCACCATCTACATGGCTGCTGTGAAGGTACAAACGTCAAGTCCGCAACGCAGCTGTACTAATAGCGAACCCAGTGAGCGTATATAGATAACATGTACGTATGTGTAATGAGGGAAAAATCAACAGAAAATGAGACAGGGAGCCAGGCTAAACTACATATACATTGCGACTGAGAAAGCTTCGTTTCCGGTCGCGAGATTTGTTTGGTTCCGGTTTCGGCTTATGATATAGCTGTTCTGGTTTCTTCATGGGTCCCCGTTGCATTATGGGATACATGGTTCTTCATTAGGCGTATGTTCCCATAGTTCTTTTTATGGCAACCTACTGCGCAGTTTCAATGTCCAAAATGTGTGTGATATTGTTATCACAGACTAGTGTACATTTACTTCAGAATGTAAAACGAGTAAATAGCATGACGCATACCAGATAAATACTGTATTTATTATTCCTAGTTATGGGTCTTGTAAATGCAATATGAGGTTTGGTTGACTGTCTCGTATTATTTTTAACACTTATGGCCGTGGCAAGTCGTTGTTGTCAATGTGGTGTGTATTTAGCGCCGATAGCGCCGACATTTAAGGCCGGATACCACGCCATTTGTACCCGGATGGAATGTACATTCATGTATTTACTCGCAGCTATGCATTAATTCCCGTTTTTGTAGCCTATGTCTGGATAAACACGATCTAAAAATTCTAGCGGACGATATTTCATTATGACGTCATAGTCACTATGAACGTGTTTGTATTTCCCCCAAATAGCGAGGAGCACCGTGATACGTCGGTACACATATTATAACGTCATTGGACTGGAGCCACTATTTAATGGTGTAGGCCCCGGTAAAAGATGCAATAATGCTGGCGGTTATCGTGAAAATGGACAGACGCATTGTTGTGAATATCGTGGACTGGATTTATCCAGAATACCCTCAAAGCATGATTAAAATTTGGCTTCAAATGTATTATACATGGGCATACGTATTTAGGACATTTCGACCATATACAAATTCTTCCTATTTATTTAAGCAATAGATGGTGTCTGCGTTCGCTTATAAGCAACGCCTATTTTGATATTAGTTTGCTTTAGTGAATTTGCAATTTAATAAAGAGTATGTTAAAGGAAATCGCGCCTAATCTTAGACTAACAAGAAAAGTGATAGAATTTTCCACCTAGAATACATCCATGCCATGTTAGCGTTTTAACCTGCCGACAACGAAGTATAGTCATGCTTTAGTAGCTAAATGTTGATACATGTCTACAGCCTATGACGGCTGTCATGATTTACTTTTCAACCAATCAGGAAAAAACCCAGTGTGTCTGTCTCGGTATATACGCCCAGTCATCGAGGTGCCTTCTATGGTTGGCAATGCAATATAAAAGCAATCATACATTTAAGCCGTTGAATAGTTTGAAACTAATATGACTAGAAATCGTTGCTGCCATAGGCAGTAGCAATCTCCAGTGAAATTAGTTTCAAAATATTCAACAAGATGAGTATTACAAACTAAAGAATGTAATGCGTTGGCACTTACATGACATCACCCATTATCGACTTATGAGACAAAATGGTGGGCGATCACTGTTCAACATTTATTCGATATTACAAAACAGATAATTGAGATACAGATAAGGGAATGTGCCAGAATAGGAATGATATAGAATCTACAAACAATACTTTTTCAGAGCCATACAACATTTGAGATGAGATTAGTATCTCTTTAAAGAAGCTACCGCGGAATGATCTGTAAATTTAAAATAAGGAATTATGCCAACAAAACACTTCCCGTGGGTTAATGATCACATTTTAACATCAGTTCGTATATATATACAACCATTCCATATCCAAGAAGTTGCAATTTATAAATTCCCCAAGAATACACCTTTCACACGCTGACGTCATTACGCCGGGATTCCCTAAATCAACACTAAGCGCTGAGCCGTTGACTGGTAACGCCCCCAATAAGCAGCTGTCCCGAATTGAGTTACCATTGCACTAAACTATACTGTAATTTAATCCATTCCTATGATAAACTAAATTATATATTATTTAAGGCATACATCATTGGAAAACGCGTTCAATTATCTACTCATTAATGCACTTTTTTTTTAAATCTTTCACTGGGTTATTCGCGTACATAAAATGCACCATTGTACCTAGATTCATTAAATCAAGTGAACAATACGGGCTTTTTAAATTACAATCAACTGTATTAAATTTTACAAAATTATGAAAACGCATACAGAAACGCATAGCAAATCGGCTTAGCTTTCCAATGATGTATGACTTCAACAATATTTTGAAATTAGTTCTTCATATAAACTGTTTAAATTGCGTTGTGTCTGGTTCCAATAGTAAAGTAATGCTGTTTGCGCGTCGGCTATCGCGGTTACCAGCCGCAAGTGGTATGAGCATTGCATTCCGGGAAGGTATTTTCCCAAAATACGCTAATGATGGAAAGGTCTAATAAAAATACAAACACGTCTGACGACCGATTTTATCTCCATTTCGCAGAGAAACCTGCGTAGTTGCTACTTAATGGCTACATGATCTCGTGCTATATTTTTGCGATTTATGTCAACCTGTCCTGCAACGAATTTTCTAGACATCTTGAAGATTGTTTTACTTCTTTCCATTTAGATTGTTGCGTCAATATAATGCTTCTCTAAATTGAAAATCTCGCACACCAGTTTCCAGGAAAAACAACACATTATAACAACTATGTGTGACGGGCCAGGATTTGTGTATGAAAATTAGTATGTATGGCCCACTATTAATACACCAGGATCAGTATACTACATCACAAATATAGTAAATTTCCAAATGTATTTATATTTTGGAGGTATTGATGGAGACTAATGTGACTCGGCGCTGTTGCCGCATATGGCTTAATTTTAGTTAGTTTCAAAATAGTCAGCAGAATGTTCACTAAATTGCAGATTGACTAAAGACGTATATTCGTACAATTTCGATACAGACTGTTCCTCCTTCGATGCGAATATTTCGCTTTTGAGATACGATAACACGTGAGGTATTTTGATTATGATATCAGATTCATGAGTGACAGCTCACCAGTATGGAGTCACCCGACACAATGGAGGAATCCAGCCTTAGCTATCGCTTGTTATTGATATTTCCCAATAGGCCATAGACCCTTGAGTGTAACAGCACACATATCTATGTATGTGTATCTGTAATAATTCCCAATTTAAAGAACAATGATAATTTATGTTTTAACTATCCACCAGACGATATAATCAACATTATGTTTATTACATAGTAAAGACATACAATTCGTAAAACCTGTTGAATTATTACGTGTTTGTGACGAACTGATTCATGGCGTAATTGATTATTACGTCAGCCTACAATTCACATGTTTTGATTATGACGTCATATGATTGACTGAGAAAATGGATTTATATTATAGTATTACGACACTGATATTATGTTGCTCTGAGTATGCACACAGGGCTATTGAAGGTCATTCATCATAATACCACATTAGCCAACAAGACAACTTTTATATTTCTGTACCAAAAATGAAACTTAAAGGTGCCTCTATTTCATGTTCGCAACTTAAAAACTGATATTAATTTATATGGAAAGGAATGATCATATGTTAAAATGTATTTCGTTTCATTACACATATGCACATAATTTAAGCTTATAAAAGCATGAAATTTTAACAATTTTATTTTCAATCATTCTGGTGTGAATATGCACCTTTAAATACATTCCCAATTATTATTTACAATGCCCATGTGTACACAGAAAGTCCTTTGCATAATAATGTGTAGGTAACGTGTTAGTATTAGCTTCTTTTTTAAACGTATTTTATTGTAACATATATGTTTTTGATTTAAACATATTTTATTGTAACAATTGCACAATCGGATCGGGCACAAGTTCTTACAACTTAGATTTGCCCTCTCCCTACATAATTATTATAAGCAGCCACTGATTAAGAACACTAAAACGAGGTGAGAGAGAAACAATGAATTAAGAGGTGTGTGTGTGTGTGTGTGTGTGTGTGAGAGAGAGGGAGAGAGAGAGAGAGAGAGAGAGAGAGAGAGAGAGAGAGAGAGAGAGATGTAGGGGAGAAAAAACGATGTAAACAGATTAAAAAAGAATAGGAAAGAAAATAACAGCTCATTCAAACACTTCCAGTGTCGGATAGCAGTTAGCCATTAATATAATAGATTAAACAATACGACTAATTGAATTAACAGACCATATTCATGGTCATTCCATACCGTCGTCATTTACATATATGTACAAGTGGGCACACGTTCTGTCAAGTTAGAGACGCCCTCTCCCTATTAGGATTAGTTTACGCTGACATTATTAGAATTGTGAGCAATGCAAACAATTTCGTCGCATCGGGTCTTACCATCATGTTACCTCGGAATATGAATTTGTTAAACGTGACTGGCATCTCCTTAGCCGCTTTGCATGAAGACATGAACATCGTACAAAAAAGCACACACTTAGATGTATTCCCAAGAGAAAGATACATTTGCTATCTCGGAGGTTTTTATTGACTAGAAGTGTCATTTCGCGTACATATTCTGATTGATGCTCACTTGAAGCTCAGCAGACACGTATCATCCTGTCTCCATGTGCCTTAACACTAACGTGCCAGCTTCTCGTATGTGGCATCTGCTATTAGCAGTTGTTGACAGGCAACCATTAGTATATATGCCATTCCTGTTGGCAACTTTTCTTCGTGACGTTCAATTACGTCATGAATAACGCATAGATAAGTTCGTCAAGATTCCTTAATTGATGACGGACTAAGCGTTGCTGTACGAATTCTATGTCTTTACTATTTAATAAATATGTTTTTGAATATTGTGAAACTAATGCGACTGGGCGCTGTTGCTGCCATAGGCAGCAATAGCGCCCAGTCAAATTAGTTTTTTTTAATAATCAACAGCTTACCTCTGTAGTTTCTGGAAATTGTTAGTTGATGACTTCAAGGATCGATCGATCCCTACACGAGCGAATTGTATTCCTCCATTCCTAAAACAATACTAGGATAGGTATCTATGAAGGTCCTGTATATGTATAACAGCAACGGGTCTCATAATAACGAGTTTCAGAAACCGGATATTCATTGTTAGCAATTTTACCAGTAATAATGCTCTGCGTGGCACTTCAGCTTTATATTAGGAAGTGGTGGCATATGCTCAGGGCTCAGATAATGGTGTCATAAGAAATACTGAAATATATTAGTTACGAATGAATGTGTGCCATTGCGGCATTAACGTTGGCGGAGAATCGAACCCACAACCGGTGGGAGCGCCAAGCCCCATAGGCCATCGGCTTTGTGCGGGTGAAGCGTGTGTGTGCTATAATGGTAGACGCTTCCGCCGGGTATGGGTTCCACGTCAATGAGATATATTAATGATAATATATGTGCACTTTCTCTGTATATATTATTACATAATATGCCCTAGTATCTGAGTTATGGGGTTCCTCGCTGTAATATGTATTGCACAACAAACTAAGCACAATGGCAAATGCATGGAGAAGAATCAAGCACAATTCACGTGTGTATAGTAATCTATTCACAACAGTGATCGCGTTAGGCACGATGGTAAAATGTAGCGATAATAGTGCGGGTGAACATGGCATCATTATAACAATAATTAGTTGACCTAGATATGTAGATTTGGAACTGATAATAATATTAAAATTATCAATGGATAGACCCGATCGTCCACTCAAGTATATGACGTCATACTCAATTACGTTACACGCAAGGCGACATTAAAATTAAAATGCGTAATGCATCAGGCATCTAAGTCCGTCATGAACATTGACTAATCCGTAAAGAGTATACATTGTATTTCTTTATTATTTAATAAACATTCTGTTGAACGTGTTGAAACTAATTTGACGCGGCGGTGTTGCTACTATAGGCAGCAGCATCCCACAGTCAAATTCGCTCTAAATATTCAACATGTTACATCGAGATTCTGGGAAGTTAACTTTCAAAGGAGCAATGTGCTTAGAAATAGCTTGAAATAGCTGACCTCTGTGTCGCATACGGTGACAGTTGAAACATTAGCAATCTGGATACACGTTTGACACATACATGGCGGCCGCTATATCATTAGCCGTGCATCCTGGTAGCAATATGTCGAAACTCCGCCAAGGAACGCCCAAAAACAAAAACATATTTTAGAATTTTATAAGTATCCTTTTAATTGTTTGGAAACGAATTTCTTTGAGCCAAAGATCCATAGATCCATAAATTGGTTTAATCTGGATTCGAGTTTTCAATTCAGATCACGGACACAGTTTGGAAATTATCTTTCAGCGCAGGTGCGTCTGGTGTGGTGAAATGCAAGACAAATCGAATTAGTAGGCTAGGCCTACAGCCCCAGACATTCGCGCGTGCGCACGCGAGTACGTGCACATGCATGCACACACGCCACAACATGATACAACATATGCATACGCGCGCCACACGCGCATATACATAATACATGCATGCACGCACATACATATGCACCGAGAGCAGAATGTATTCCCATATTCCCCTTACTGGGAATAAGTGGGGGAAAAGACAAGCATATCGATTATCGAAGTGCATGTCATTAGGATTGCCGGTCATGATGGTGAACCTAGGGTAATGTACCTTAACGCCAGACTCCAGCAGAAGTGAAAAACTCGTATCAAGGAATCAGCATACACGTGCAACTAGTGCGAGTTATCTTGCGGTACGTGTCAGCGCACATCCATAGCGTCATGTTGCCATATTCAACACTTCCCTATTTTCAAAATACCCACTGACCGTTTCTTCCTGTTTACAGATGTTAGTATAATCAAGCGCATGTATCTGCATTGAGGCGAATTGTGTCTCGGTATCTGGAAGGCAAATGTATTCTGTGAACACTGTTAAAAAGGGATGCTAATCTCATCTCAGATGTTATATTGCGCCGATAGATTGTGGTTTATAGATTCCATATCATTCATATCCTGTCACATTCCCTTATCTGTATCACAATTATCTGCTTTGTAATATCGTGTAAATGTTAAACAGTGATCGACACCAGGCTGTCTGCTCTACATACAGTGTGTTATGTTATGTAAGTGCCAATGTTTTTACATTCTTTATTAGTCAATACTTATCCTGTTGAATATGTTGAAACTAATTGCTATGGCAGCAACAACTTCCAGTCAAATTAGTTTCAAAATATTCAACAGCTTACCTGTATGACTGCTTTTATACGAAACTGCCAAACTATAGCTGGCACCTCTATGACCGAGCGTATGTACCGAGGCGGGCGCGATAGTTTTTTCTGATTGGTTGAAAAGTAAATCATGACAGCCATCATAGGCCAGAAATGCAGCAACATTTAGCTACTGAATTATGAATATCGGTCCTTAGCGGCATGATAACAAGCTCATAATTACCTGCACATTTTATGAATGGCATATTAGATCACCTGAATATCTTTCAGGAAATGAGGTTAGTTATCCGTTAATGGTGTTCACAATGCGCACTTGCTTCCCCACTCTCGCAGCGTCTAGTCAATACGCTCACTTGGCCAAAGGTGTAGACCATTCTGATCCCAGACTATCATGCTTCCAGGTTTAATTTTGGTCCAGCTGTGTAATTTGGTAGTTGTTTTTTTTTTTGCGACACTGTCTCTGGTGCTGGTGTGTATCGGGGGGCCATTATAACTCTTTGTTCCGAAACCTTGGATTCACAAATATCTGGCTGAATTTGCAATACAGTATATGTGGCTTTCTATTTTCTCTTTCCTGGTGGGGGTTTGCCTGTTGACGGAAGTACAGATTGGTTGAAAAGTTAAAATCAATGGGGACTATTTTGAAAGTAATGTCAAATGCAGCAAGAGCTCCCAGTCAAATTAGTTTCAAAATATACAACAGAATGTTCTTGTGGTATCTCCATCAAATACATACAGCTTGTACACTTAATCGGGCTTAAAGTCCAACGTTACGACGATGATTATGAGAGTGACGTCAACCTAAAGGTGACGTAATCGATTATGACGTTAATTTTTGACTGACAGATTTGATTCATCCATTATATTATTCTCTTGGCGGCATTGATGACCGATCGCCTTTTCTGTAAATATTTACACTAAGTACACTTAGAAAATTGTATGTATCTAATCTTTATATGTTCAGTCTCAGGGCGACCATCCCACCGGATGTATCAAAAAAGTGGATTTTAGCAGGCCTCCGAACATCCTGTGAAATATCGGAATTTTTCATCCACATATCACAATTTTTGAAAACAAAATAGCTAATAACTGCACACTTGCTAATAAATAAATCGGTTGAATTATATTTTTGTCCTCGCAATTTGTTATAGACAGGACACAGTTTAAATGGATGATGCACGTGCATTTCTGCATGCTCAAATATATGCAAACACTTGAAGAGACGTATCCGAAAAGGACAAAGCGCGTGCTTTCGCGCTTGTCCAAACTTATTTTCTGGAGAGACAATCACGACGCGCTGGTCGCCCTGAAATCCACTTGGCCGTTTATATTATGTTTTTCTATATTATATAACATCGTTGATTTGTCAACTGTCTCACTCCTTGGCATTGGAGTGTTGGAGTACCGCCATGAAAGAATACGTGAACGATGCCATTAACACGGCCAATTAGCATTGTGTGTTCACTATCAACGCGCAGGCGTTTTTAAATCTAAAATTCTATATTGCCTTCACATATTGTAAATAAAATTGTACCATTTAAACGTGCATATTCCCCGCAGAACGGGTTGAAAATAAAATTGTTAACATTGTATAATTTTAGTGGCTTAAGATGCAATGAAACGAAATACATCTTAGCATATTATGATTTCATGACATGGAAATTACTATAATTTTTTTCAGTTGTCAAATTGAATTAGAGGCACGAGTCCCTAATTCAAATTCACAACTAAAAATAAGAAATGTATTTTATCATATAAACACGCCTTCTAGCCCGTTCCATATTTTTCGATATGAGCACACTTGCACAACGGAGTATTTTCATTGGCTGTTGGGTGCGCAACCCATTTAAATCGACCAATTAAAACAGCGATTGATGTGAGCGTGACGCGTAGGGATTACTGAGCGGTAATGTTTTACTACGATTTGTTTACTACGAGTTGCCATTCATGAAACGTCATCGCAAAACGTCATCGTTTGACAGTTTATCAGTCCGCAGCGAAATAACGATTGATGACCGTGGCTCTGCGATAGTCTTAGAAGAAAAGTGTGGTTTACGGCTGACATCGCCAGATTTTGTGTTTGTGACTATATTTTGCTGCGCATTCAGTATCTGTTATCAAGTAGTGTAGAATCACAGCGGCGGTATCGATTTCACGAAAATCAACAATGAGAAATCAGATAAAAGTCACCTCAGCAACTTTTCCAGATTCCCTATATACGGAATCAAATCCTCATATGTTAAGATTTATTTCGTTTCCTTCCATCGAGGAAAACAGCTCGCGTCTCTAAAAGTATACAATTTTAAGAATTTTATTTTCAAACATTTTTGTGTGAATATGCAGCTTTAATTGTGTTGCCGTGTTTTAAAATCAACTCCTTCCCTAGATATTCAAGTATTCTTCTGACCAAGCCTGGAGAGTCAGTAACGTTGTTCACACCATCTCCCATCCAGCTTATTAACCATTCGATGCCCGATTCCCAGAATCTCAATTCCAAGGGGATTATACAGGTGAGTTATTACATATTTTGAAACTAATTTGGCAGGAATCCGTTGCGCACGTATACAGCAATAACTCGCAATATAATTAGTTTCAAAACATTCAAAATAGTATTTATTAACTTGTAAGTGATGTTTCTCAATTCAGACTTACTAGTTTAAAGAGTTCTCTTGTGTCAACTTACATTTTCAATGGTCAAAACTGACCAAAACAACTCTGTAGTGGTCTTGCGGCATGTCGATTAGCAGGTCAAGAGAAGAGTATTTTTGAAAATTAACCACTGGATCGAATGACTGGCTCGGTAACCGAGCCAGTTAATCCAGCGGTAAATTTTCAAAAATTATCTTCTCTTGACCTGCAAATGGATACTGGGTAAGCCAAAGCTTGAATTTTCTTTACCATTTTTCGGTCAAAAATTTCAGAGAGAAATTTACAAAAAAAATAGTCTTCTGACATTAAAAGTTCTTGAAAAGTGTTGACCATTAAAATGCGTATTTGATATAAGTAGTATTTTGAGCGCTTTGAGGCGCTGTTGACACAAGAGGGGTTAAAAAGAGGTTCGAGACAAACCACTAATCTGAAGCTAGATCTAATTACTCGCAATTACTCTGCAATGGATGTCAAGAAATGAGATGAAATTTATTACGCTCAGACTAATTTTACATTGATTCATGAGGAGTATTTTAGAGTGCTTATTATACGATATAGACAGAGTTTATATATTTATATTTACTTATTATTTTTAATTTACAATTATCATCTTCATTCATCCACCACAATCATCCTCAGTATGGTCATCATTCTTTGTTGTTGTTGTTGCTGTTGTTGTTGTTGTTGTTGTTGTTGTTGTTATTCTTGCCATTGTTGTTTTTGTGTCGTCGTCGTCGTCGTCGTTGTTGTTGTTGTTGTTGTTGTTGTTGTCGTCGTCGTCGCCGTTGTTGTTGTTGCTGTTGTTGATGTTGCTATTGTTGTTGTTGTTGTTGTTATTGTTGTTGTTGTTCCTGTTGTTGTTGTTGTTGTTATAGATGTATCTGCTACTGTTTTTGTGTTGTTGCTGCTGCTGTCGTCGTCGTCGTCGTCGTCGTTGCTGTTGTTGTTGTTGTTGTTGTTGTTGTTGTCCCTGCTGCTGCAGCTGTTGTTGCAATGAACATTGTTATGGGTGGTACTGGTGTTGTTGTTGTTGTTGTTGCTGTTGTTCTTGTTGTTGTCGTCGTTGGTATTTTGTTGTTGTTGTTGTTGTTGTTGTTGTTGCTGTTGTTGTTGTTGTTGTTGTTGTTGTTGTTGATTACTCCATAGTTTGTTATTTCCGATGAGAAGAGCTTAGAGCGTTTGAATTGTGAGAGCATAATGGTACTCATCACCTATTTCATATTGTGTGCATAAATTGCATTTCCTATTCTCTCTTAGTATCCCCTCTCCTCTTCCTATTTCTACTGGTAGGTAATTATTACCAGTTCTAAATCGAGTTAACGTAATCCTGTTATGGTCTCCTAATATACCGAGATACGTCATGCGGTGCTGAGTATTGTAATCCTTAGTGTATTATAATGCATTTGTCTGCATCACCCATTGACGCCAAAGTGTCAGACCAATGAAGTGTATACGTTGATAGAGTACCGCACTGTCCTTGCAACTATCACAGGCACCATAGCGCAGCCAGTGGGTACATATGCACTAATATGTATTACTGCTTGGAATAATCTCCGTCCCTGTGCTCTGTATTAAGCAATTTCGGTGTTTTTATTACACTATAATAAGATAGTTAACGTACTTCCTAAATCGCGTGCTGTTTCCAAATAAATTTGATATAAACCAACGTATATGTCTTAGGGGCCTATGCGCTTCAATAGTATACAGTCTTTTATGAGGTACTGTATACAACGCTCTGTTAGCGCGCATACATATTATATTAAGCGCTCTCTCTCTCTCTCTCTCTCTCTCTCTCTCGCTCTCTCTCCTCTCTCTCTCTCTCTCCCTACCTCCCCCTCCCTCCCTCCCCCTCCGTCCCTCCCTCCCCTCCCCTCCCCTCCCCCGCCCCCCCCCTCCCTCCCTCCTTCCCTCCCCTCCCCTCCCCTCCCCTGAAATGGCGAAAGGGAGGAATGCAGTGTTAGTTATGCCCCGCCCATCTCTGCCTAAGCTCCACACACGCTTTGCCCGAATAGGGTCAACTCTTTCCCCCGAATCTCCAAATCTCGATTTCCAGAAATCTAAATGGGGTAGCTGTTAAATATTTTGAAACTAATTTGACGGGGTACTTTTGTTGGCTATGTCAGCAAAAGCCACCAGTCAAATTAGTTTCAAAGTTGTTAACAGAATGTTTTTTTAAATAGTAAAGACATATATTCGTACAGCAACGCGTAGTCGGTCATTAATTAAGTTTTCTTGACGAACTTATCCACGTCATTTATGATGTAATTGATTATGAGACCAGCCTACACGTCGCTCAGTTGATTATGATGACGTCATCTGATTGAAGGATAAACTGGATTCCTCCATTGAGTAATGAATGGATGCGTTCTAAAGGAAACATAAACGGATGTGAACGGCCCTGATACTACTACGAGGGTGTGTGGGTGTGCGGCGTTGTTGTCAAATAATGTTCACGGTTATCTCCTCTCACGTGGAGGAACGTGAATTTACTTACTTGTGATGGAAATAAATTGAACTTGGTAGGAATACGTATATAGCGGCGGTCTCATTGTAATTTTGAGAAGTCATCAGATGGTTGTGGCATGTCTTCAGGCCGAGAAGGTGCCATATTGGTACCAGTTATCCCGTACTTTTACGGTTCTTGATCGAGGGCAACCCTGCCTCTATTTCAATTTCGCAACCTAAAAAATTATATTAATTTATATGGACTGGAATCATCATGTGTTAGGATGTATTTCGTTTCATTACATATAGGTTCACAGTTTAGGCCTCTAAAAGTGTATAATTTAGGCAATTTTATTTTCAGAAATGTTGCTGTGAATATGCACCTTTAAACCGTTAGTCCTCATATCAGCCAAAACCGGCTTCAGAAGTGTTCTTGAGAAGTGTTCATTTGCACACCAAATGAAGACTATTTTTGATAATTTACCACTGGAATGACTGGCTCGATAAGCGAGCCACTCATTCCAGTGGTACCTTTTCAAAAAGAGTCTTATCTTGGTCTGCAAAAATACATTTTCTATGAGAAACTTGAACTTTTCTTGAATACATTCTATGGTTAATGGGCTAAGACGTGTGGACGATTCCAAAATAGACAATGAGCTGACACATTTGCATAAAAAACATCAAGGTCAAGGACAATCGTGACATCGCAGTTTATTTGACATCCTTCACTACCGGTGCTGGAAGGAACTATTCGGCCATTTATCACAAGGTTTACTGATGAGCATTTTCTATGCGTCACCGGTGTAAGAAGATGTTTTCCAAGACAGGAATTAATGATAGCATCAGCAACCTTTTTGAACAGTATTCACAGCAGACATTCTTCAGACGGGTTTTTAGTATGTAGATGCGTTTAACGTGGTCAAATTCTAGATATGCCCCGCCCATTTCTAGGTAAGCCCTGCCCTCGTTTTGCACGTGTTCGTACTGGTGTGTATGCTTTGAAGCCTAAGCTCTCATGAAACCATTTTAAGGCTAATTATACAGGTAAGCTGTTGACTATTTTGAAACTAAAATGACTGAGTGCTGTTGCTGTGTAGCAGCTACAGCACTCATTTAATTTAGTTTTAAAATATTCAACATAATGTTTATTAAATAGTAAATCCATCTAAAACATATAATCCGTGCACTTCATAGAATCGTAAATGATCATCACGGAGCTAGATACGCCATTCCTTACACATTTTGACTGTGACGTCAGCCACCATGTGACGTAACTGATTATGAAATCATATACTTGAGATACAGCCCAGATCTCTGCATTGTGATGCCATGCGCGATGAAATCAAACATGATTGACATTGCCCGAGTCGGTTGTGATCAAATGCGCGAAAAGCAACCAAAAAAAAATACGGAATTGGATTTACTCCTTTGAGAAAAAGACTGGCTCTACTCACACAGTTAATCATGGCAAGATGTGGCACGTCGTACATTTTGTAACTGACATTTGAAATATACGATTTGTAGCTCCTTGATGAATCTATAATTTAATAAACACGCTGTTGGATATTTTGAAAATAATTAGACTGTCATACGCAGCAGCAGTTCCAAGTCAAATTAGTGTCAAAATATTCGAAAAGCTTGTCTGTAAATGCTCATCGAAATTGGGATTCTGCGAGTTCATGAATCACATTATATAAATCGAGTCCGGTACGCGGAAAATGTGAATAGCGATTAGTTAGAAGTAGGCGGAAAATAGCTAGAAATGGATCCTTCTATTTGAGGCAGAGCGTAGCCGAGACCCCGACGATCTAGTTGTTAGACCAGACCAATTTAATAGTTAGTTTTACGAAAATTCCACCCCAAAAACAAGATGGGGGAAATAATGCACAATTTCAAGATCAGAAGTATTACGCTATTACAGGAGTAATCCTTGCATCATGTCAATGGTCAAGATTGATCAAGAAAATGTAAAACAAGCCATCACTGAGCGGCCATTTGTAGGCCAAGAGAAGACTATTTTTAAAGGTTAATGAGCCAGCCACTCCAGTGTTACAATTTTCAAAAATAGTCTTCTCTTGGCCAGCAAATGGACTTTTCTCATAACCATTGCAAGTCATTTTAAGAAATGGTTAACAAACTAAAGAACAATAACATTTCAGGAAATTCTGGGAAATTGCGAGTGATAAGGATGTGGTTGCGAAAAATTGTTAGATAGAAAAATTGTTGAAAATAATGTTTTAAAATTCCATCATTAGTTTTGTCTAGATATTAACAAAATTAAGTTAGGAGTGTTTCGAAATTGATATGACCTTAGAGTATGCCACATCAGACATTGTCAGTGCATCTCACCTTTATGTTAAGCGGGTCCACACACGACTGTTACCGACAGTGAATTCCTATGCATCCACAAAGACTGATGAGCTGAGGTTGCAGTAGGTGTATGGACTTTACGGGACAACTTCACGAGACACAATGTATAGGGTATATTGGGGGAATGTCGGCCAAAATTGAACATTTTCTAGTATTTACCTCATATGTGCATTAATATCTGATGTGCAGTAATGGTGCACACATCGTTGGATTGGTCTGCTTGTCAGAAATGCGAAACAACGGCTATTGTTGGTCAATTCAGGATAATGTCGGGCAGATAAACTGTGCTGGACGTTCCACCGAAATCAGGGCAATGTCAGTCACGTTAGTGTAATGTCGGTCAGCCATTTGGCTAATGTCGGTCACCAATTTGGGTAATGTCGGCCAGGCTCAATGTACTGGAATTTAGCTCCTTTTAAGGATTATGAATGTTAATAACAATACGAGTACTAAGTATAATGAAGACTATATAATTGAACATCAAAAATAGCAAATCACTCAAAATTCAAACGATATTGGCAGTTTACCTGAATACAAACAATGTAATTCAAACGATATAAGTATGTTAGTAGACCACTAGGCCTAGGTATAGTCAAACTCAACTTTACTTAGATTATTGACATGCAGGGCATTTATATCCCTTTAAACTTTTATCATCCATATCGGCGCATGTAATATGCTGCCAATAAGAGCATGTGGTACAGCATATCCACTCCTCATCTGTTATCTGGTCATAATAATATTATTGGCATATAGAACAATGGTTCTCGTCCGTACCGAACTGCAACACGGGCTGCTGCTAAACTTTGATTTTTTTTTCTGATCTTGCTTTTCGTGGTTTTCTTCACAGCCGACTGTTTTGGTGCCTTCTTGTCTGCTATGAATTTCATGTGGGGCGAACTTGTTAGATTTTGTGTCGGACTCTTTTTAGGTTTTTTCATAGCAACAACAGTTTTCTTACGCGGATTTTAAGATTGTTTGATGAATTCGGCGAATGTTACAGTTCGAGGATCTGTTGCACATGAAGGGCCGGGAACCATGTCATCAGTCACATGTTGGCTGATGGGTTCCTCAGGTAACTCGGTGACAGTTACAGCCCGGAAATCAGTTGAGCCTGAAGGGTCGGGAATCGTGTCACATGTCTCATGCTGGTTATTGGGTTCCACTTGCTCAGGTAATTCAGAGAAGGTTACAGCCCAGGATTACTTGAGCCTGAAGGGTCGGGAATCACGTCACGTGTCTCATGCTGGTTATTGGGTTCCACTTGCTCAGGTCGAGTATGAGCAGTTTCTTTTCAGCTAACGCACCTTTACGCTGTAAATATCTTACAAAATTACTGGCCCATTCTGTAATGAGTGAATCATTTATCCAGCCAGATTCAGACACACGGATAAGGTCTCCGGGTATAGCTTGTTCTTGCAAATCCTGAGGCTGGCGTTTCCCCTTGAATATGGTAAGGTGTGGAGCAGTTTCCCCACCAGCACTGATGGCACTGAGTAGGGTTGTTGTTTCTCCTCGCTCACGTCCGGTCAAGTTGAAGACACGACCCTGACTAGATGCGATCAATTCACTGGATTCGAACACATCTTGCAAACCAGTCTCATCTGTATTCCATATACGTTCTGGATGTCCAATTAGGTCGTTGTCGGTCATGACTTTAAATAGGCCATCAAAATGACTTTTCACAACAGTCTCATTCAAATTCATGGCCCGACCAAGAGACAGATTTTCTGGTTTACGTACAGAAAGCTCCGGATGGCGAGCCATGAAACCCTGCATCCAGTCGTATCCTTGCTGTTAAACCGAATCCCTGTTTTGATAGGCCAATTAGCAGACACCAATTCAGTTTCTGTTTCCATAGTAAATATAGTTTTGCGTCCAATCTTAGGCTTTATGGTCGCGCCAGGTTCACATACTCTATCTCTCAGTGTTGAGCGAGGCAGCTGATACGCTCGTGCCAGCCCTCTAATTGACAATTTCCGCTGATTAGGATTGAGGCTATCCTTCTGAGCGAAATATTCTGCTACTGCCACCGCCATCCGTTCTTCCTCCCATCTTTGCAGCGAACCACGCTTATTTTTGGATACCTTCTTTAACTCAGCTTGATTTTTCGACTCTAGACGTTTGGATTTAGCTTTGCGACCCATATTCTGAAAAATGAAAAAGGAGCCTATTTTTAATGTCTGCTGCTGCCGCTACTGCTGCTGCTTCTGCTACTAGTCCGCCACTGCTACTACAACTGTCGCTGCTGCTTCTGCTGCTACTACTACTGCTGCTGCTACGCTACTACTACTGCTGCTGCTACTACTACTGCTGCTGCTGCTGCTGCTACTATTACTACTGCTGCTGCTGCTACTGCTGCTGTCGCTGCTGCTACTACTACTACTGCTGCTGCTGCTACTGCTACTACCGCCGCCGCCGCTGCTGCTGCTGCTGCTGCTGCTGTTACTGCTGCTGCTGCTGCTGCTACTGCTACTACTACTACTACTACTGCTGCTGCTACTACCACTGCTGCTGCTGCTACTACTACTATTACTACTGCTGCTACTGCTGCTGTTGCTGCTGCTACTACTACGGCTACTGCTGCTGTTGCTGCTACTGCTGTTGCTGCTGCTACTACTACTGCCGCCGCCGCTGCTGCTACTGCTACTGCTACTACTGCTGCTGCTGCTGCTACTACGTTTCGGGCAATGTCGGTCACAAGAAATTGCCTGACCGGCATTACCCGAACCAGTCGGATAATGTCGGTGAGCGCTACAAGACCCCCGTTACGCAGAATTATCAGTCAAAAGTCCTAGTATTTCTTCATAATATATAGGCATCCACATAAATAATAAACCGAAATAAACTTCAACATCCTAACTCTAAGTACATTATACGATATACTAGTTAGTAATAGAATCGTAAATCGCTAAGCGAATTACGAAATATTAGAGAAATTCAGCTACCTCATGTTCCCCGTCAGCTGTTGATGTTCACGATGTTCTTCAACAAGCTGAAATGACACGTAGCCGCACTGGCCTTACCCCAATAAATGAGCACAGGACGCGATCAATAACCTCGCTTGATCACGTGATTTATGTTTACGTCATAAGTACTGACTGGCCGACATTACCAAATGACCGAGATTCCACCACTATACCCTATGCGTTGGAATCGAGGCATGACTTGCACGCGGGGATTCGCGAGAGAGAGAGCTCGCGATATATATTGGTATATGTAAGTCAATCTGCCTCGTACTTTGCGGGTATTGTAACATTGTATACATTGACGAACTTTTCAGTTTATCCAACCATCATCTGACGTCATATGCTTTCATAATCAACTACGTTACGTGTAGGATGACGTCATGACCAATGCCGTCATGAATTATGTAGATAGGTTCATCAAGCACGCATAATTGTTGACGGACTAAGCGTTTGTGTACAAATTGTATGTCTTTACTATTTAATAAACATGCTGTCAAACATTTTGAAATTAATTTGACTGAGGGCTGTTGTTTCCATAGGCAGCAACAGCACCCAGTCGAATTATTTTCAAAATATTTAACAGATTACCTGTATAGTTTGCTGGAAATTTATAGCCAGGAAGTTCAGAGATCGATCGATCCCAACACGAGCGTGCTGTGGTGGAGCTTAGATAGAGATAGATATTTAGCTTTCAATTTAATGCAGCGATGAAGAAATCTTGTTTTAGCTACGCCACGCACATTTTTAGCTAAGCCCCACCCACGCGTTGCTGTGTTGGAATCGATCGATCCCTGCACTCTCTGAATCATAATTTCCAGAAAACTATACAGGTAAGCCGTTGAATATTTTGAAACTAATTTGACTGGCCAGAAATAGCTCCCAACCAGATTAGTTTTAAAGTATTCAACGACATGTTTATTAAATAGTACAGATATACAATTCGTACATACTACCGCACTATTAAGCGTTTAAGGCGGACTAAATCGAGCCATTCAGGACGTAAACAATTCTGGCGTCAGATTACACGTCATGTAGTTAACGATGACGTATTATGAGTGACGGATAAATGGTAAAAATCCATGTTATTTGGTTTAAACAGAATTTATTTTGTTCAATGGGAGCACAGTAAGACATAAGTCTTATACACGTGTCTCCAATACATACAAATACAATACATTAATAAATACATCAAGATGGGGTATAATAAAACATAATTAAATAGTAACGTATGTATAACTAGTTAAATGATAATTTATATCAACCACTGATTACAATTGTCTAGGTGGTTAGCACGCTTACGTATGTGTACGTGAATGCGTGTGTGCGTACGTATTGGCGTGCGTGTGTGCTGATGTGAGAGAGAGAGTGAGAGAGAGAGAGAGAGAGAGAGAGGGAGGGAGGGAGGGAGGGAGGGAGAGAGAGAGAGGGAGAGAGAGAGAGAGGGAGAGGGAGAGAGAGGGAGAGAGAGAGAGAGAGAGAGAGAGAGAGAGATTTATTTCGGAGAGTCGAGCGTCAACGGACACCACACGTCATTGGAATGGCTCCCTGTATTTGCAAAACACAAATGTGTCTACTGACCATGTTGCTTTTTCGAATTTGATATGTGATAAATAGGTCAATACCTCATGCAATGAGTCGGTGTTGTTGGTATTATTAGATTCTTCTACTGTTGATGTAGTCTTTAAGACTATTGATAGGTTCAGTGCGGAATGTATATCAGATATGATAGAACAGTAATCAGAGACTTTGAATTTTGATATGTATTTATAAAGTTCGGCTGAGGATATACCGTAATCTATAACGCTACCATACCTCGATGTTAATTTACCTAAGTTTGCGTCTGTACCTGCTCTACCATTGAGTATGAAGAAGCTGTTGTATTTACATAGGTCAAGTAGTCTATGACCATAATTATTAGGACGATTTTTGTCCTGCGATATGCGTGTTGGTGCATCAAATTGCGTGCTTCCTTCTATATCATTTGGATCGGTGCCTACAAAATGTAGCAACGTTTCGTCGCTGTGTAGAAAGTCATCTAGTATGCCGGTTTTCGCATTTAGATCGCCTATTAATAGGAATAATTTACTTCCGTTTGAGAATTTAATAATGTCACGCTCCAGTTCTCCAAAAGCCTCTATAGTTGAATAGTCTGAATATTCCGGTGGAATGTAGACACAGCTAATTATTATCTCGCTATTTAGGTTTGTGTATGTCTTAAATTTCGATGCCCAGAGGACATATTCACTATCTGTGTCCAGTTGTTGAATGTGTTTAGATATCGTATTGTTAATTAGTAAAGCAATTCCCCCCAGATTTACGTCGGGCGTGTATGCGGTTTTTTGTAATCACTGTATAATTATCTATTCTCACTGTATCTAGGTCGTCTAGATTGGTTTCAGCTATTCCTACAATATCAAACTGTCTTATAAACTCATCCATTTCCGGGTACTTTAATTTATTTTTCAAGCCACACACGTTGAGAAACCCTACATTAAATTCAGTGTTGTCGTCGTCGGTGTCGCCGTCGTCGTCATTGTCGTCGTTGCCGCTGCTGGCGACGTTACGGTCGTTGTTGTTGTTGGTTGTGGTGGTGGTGGTGGTGGTAGTGGTGGTGGCGATGGTAGTGACAGTGGCCATGTCAGTTGCCGCGGTGGCGGTGGTGTTGTTGTTGTTGTTGTTGTTATTATCCCTAGCAGTCGCATTATTAACATTACCAGTAGTTATTGTATCCCTAATACTAGGGATTGTAGTAGCCTCGGCAGTAACGGTAGCAGTAGTAGCAGTATTAGCAGTAATAGTATTAGTAACAGTAACAGTAGCAGCATCGTTAACGGTAGTGATAGCAGTAGCCGTAGCCGTAGCCGTAGCCGTAGCCGTAGCCGTAGCCGTGGCCGTGGTAGTGGAAGTAGCAGCATCATTGGCATTAACAGTAGTATCGGCATAAGCTCTAGAAACAGTAGTTGTCGTATCAGTAGTGCTGTTACAGTATTGACAACGCGAAAATGGAAGTTTGAGCAAAGAAATGCATGTATCGATAAAATACTACACCACTACACTTTGGCAAACGTAAAAACCCAGATTGCAAATGGTGCACTTGGCGCGCAAAACATTAACGAGCTTACGAACGCAATCTCAAAAATGTTTGAGGAATCAGCTGCGGAAACTTTCGGTAATATAAAGCCCACTCGTATACCCCAGAAAAAACAATCGGGTCGTCCATGGTATAACGAAAACTGCAAAATAGCGCGTATAGAATATCATCGGTCCAGAAATGAACTCAGATGTCGAAAGATAGAAATAAACCGACAACGCATGATAGACGCCAGCAGGAATTATAAAACTATCATGAAACAGTCAATTGCTCGATACAAATGTAATCGCCATAGGGAAATTAGAGCAATGAGTAGCAGTACCCCAAAAGATTACTGGAAATTAATAAAACTGAAAAATACATTAGAACCATCCACAGTAACAACAGAGGAAATGTATACATTTTTCAAATCCATAAATGAAGAAGACGGCAACACAAACAGAGATCTTACATTGGTAAATGATGAACCAACAGACACGTCACCAGAAAACAACATATTAAATTCCCCTATCACATGTGAAGAAATACTGAAATCCATTAAACTACTCAAAACAAACAAAGCTGCAGGACCAGACGGAATATTAAATGAATACATAAAATCAACAGATCATATTATGCTAGACGTATACAAATCTCTCTTTAACTTAGTCCTAGACTCTGCGATAATACCAGATTCCTGGACTGAAGGCACCATTATCCCCATATACAAACGAAAAGGAGATCCGAACGCCCCCAAAAACTACAGACCAATTACGTTACTTAGCTGTTTGGGAAAACTTTTTACATCTATATTGAGTAGTCGAATAAATAAATTCCTCGAAAACTCTGAAAAACTGTTTGAAAATCAGGCAGGCTTTAGAAATGGCTATTCCACTACTGACCACATCTTTACACTCTATACATTAATAGAAATATTTAAAAGAAGAAAGAAAAAACTATTTTGCTGCTTTGTAGATTTTGAAAAAGCTTTCGACTCGGTTTGGCGCGATGGACTTTGGTATAAACTTAGACAGCATAGTATCTCTGGCAAAATTTTTAACGTAATTAAAAGCATGTACAACAACATAAAATCAGCAGTTAAGTTTAATAATGCAGTGTCACAGCCCTTCGCCTGTATCAGAGGAGTGCGACAGGGAGAAAATCTCTCACCTATTCTATTTGCAATATACCTTAATGACTTAGAAAACTTTCTTCAGAACCGAAACAGTAAGCAAATAGAACTCTATAGCGAAGAAGAAGAAATAAATAATTTACTGAATCTACTAATCCTTCTTTATGCTGATGACACTTCTGTACTAGCAAATAGTTCACGCGACCTACAGGAAACGCTCAATTCTTTTGATGAATACTGCGACGTATGGAAACTCAAAATTAATATAGACAAAACAAAGGTCATGGTCTTTGGCAGTACAAAAAGATTCTATGAAAAACTACATTTTCGTCTTAAATTAATAGTAATAAGAAAACGCATGATAACATACTGGCTTAGGCTCATCTCAGGTAAGCAAACCAAACTCGCTTGCAAAATATACAAACATATTCTATTAGACCACAATCAGAACGGAACATACTACAAATGGCTAGACTCTATAAAAAATATTTTAGATAGCACGGGGCATAGCTATCTCTGGACGAACCAAACAATACACAACTTCAATGAAACAAAAATAAGAATAAACACAAATCTTGATGACCAATATATCCAAACATGGCAATCAGAGATGGGCGTATCTTGGAAGGGAAAAATCTACCACTCTTTTAAAATAAATTGGGAAATGGAAAATTATCTCCTGAACTTAAATGACCGTAACAGAATCTTATTCACGAGATTTAGAACAAGCAATCATCGGCTACCAATAGAAACGGGGCGGTGGGAAGGCATACTCCGGGAAGAAAGAATCTGTCCACTATGCACCCTGGATGAAATAGGAGATGAATTTCATTACCTATTCATCTGCGAATTCTTTAGCGATAAACGTAAAGAAATCTTCCCCAAGACACTATTATAAAAGACCAAATTTTTCGAAATTTCACCAACTGCTTTCAACGAAGAACAAGAAATTACTAATAAAGATCTGCCGTATGATCGAAGAAATTAATAGGCACTTCCAACGTTGATTAACCCTATACACAATGGACTCGCAGATTAACAACACAACATTGACGAGAATTACAAAGTACCACCGCCACCACCACCACCACCACCACCACCAGCAACAACACCAACAACAACTACAACGAAAACGACAACGGCGACGACGACGACAACAACAACGACAACAACAATAACTATAGCAGCGACAGCAACAACAGCAACAATAACAGCAATATTAATAATAGTAAGGTTTAAACATAGTAGTCAACCATGTCTAGAAAACTACTCTACCGCTAGATGTCGCTCCATTCAGACTAGTGCTCGAGTCGGACGACACGCTTTTGAACCCAAATGTAACAAACTGACCGCATTAGTGAACAGGTTCCACTGGGTGGGTGCACAAGATTCCCCATAAACTACCTAAGATTCGATCCGATCTGTTACTCAAGTACCTGATGTCATAATAAAAATGTTTCACTTTTTATATGACGTTACAATCATACAACGTAAGCAGGCAACTGCCCTAGTAACCCGCTTGGTGTCCCACACTGGTTATTCAAGATCTCCCCTAAGCTAGCCAAGAACCGACCCTATGTAACCCAAGTAATTGATGTCATAATAGAAATGCGTCAGCTGTCGGCTAACGTTATAGTGTAACGTTATAATGTGGTCTTCTTAAAGATTTCCCTTAAACCAACTAAGAACTGACCCTATGTTACCCAAGTATCTGATGTCATAATAGAAATGCGTTAGGTGTCCAGCTAACGTTATTGTGTAACGTTATAATGTGGTCCTCTTAAAGATTTCCCTTAAACGAAAACTGTTACCCAAGTATCTGATGTCATAAAAAACACGTCACATTTTAGCCGACGCCAAAATCACATAATGCAAACAACCACCTGCCTTAACAACCAGTTTGTTGCACCCACACTGTGGCTATCCAAGAAACAATAACAAGAAACCTAATTGTAGAAAAACTATAGAGTAACACGATGAGAGGCTGTTTTGTAGATTTAACACAGCAATGACTGGTTCGGTTATCGAGCAAGTCACTCCGGTGGTGAATACCCAAAATAGTCTCTGTCGCGATATGAATGAATATAATTGTCTATTGTTGAAAATAAGGTTGTTCTGTATTTTAGTTTAAAAAATGACTACCTTATGTACAGCAATAACCCAATTCTAAGAATACCAATCTGACATTTTTTATAATCAGTTATTATATATTTATTATAATCTAAATCCTGATGACCCACACAATATGACCACTATAATTTTAGTACTTTGTTATTGAGATGGCGGTACAATAACAGTAATAATTTTGTCATTACTAATTATGAAGTACGTGTAAATAATAACTGTAACTTTCATAATAATTCTAAGTTACTACTACTAATACTACTACTACTACTGCTGCTGCTGCTGCTGCTGCTGCTGCTGCTGCTGCTACTGCTATTGCTGCTGCTGCTGCTGCTCCTGCTGCTGCTACTACTACTACTACTACTACTACTACTACTACTACTACTACTACTACTACTACTACTACTACTACTACTACTACTACTACTACTACTACTACTACCACTATTACTACTACTACTACTACTACTACTACTACTACTACTACTACTACTACTACTACTACTACTACTACTACTGCTACTACCGAAAGCACAAACAGTGGTTATATAACTAGATAAATACCAAAATATGTAATTATGAATTGATATATAATGTCTGATCGCCATAACATTTATAATTTCTGTAAATTCATATTCCCCATATGCCATTATGTGGCCTGGGGGTGTAAATAAAATAATCTGAATCTGGTGATTTAACGGACCTCAAACAGAAAAGGGATGGAGGGAACCGATTTGCCACTCAAGTAGCTGATGCCATTATCAAAAGAGTGCACGTGTTAGCAGACGTCACAATTAAATGACGTTGATCCGATAGGAAAGTGGCAGCGGTCCGACAATAACTGTCTGAATCAGTGAATTGTATA
The DNA here is from genome assembly GCA_034401795.1 of Chaetoderma sp. LZ-2023a. Classification (NCBI taxonomy): domain Eukaryota; kingdom Metazoa; phylum Mollusca; class Caudofoveata; order Chaetodermatida; family Chaetodermatidae; genus Chaetoderma; species Chaetoderma sp. LZ-2023a. Next base: position 160,574,438 of record CM067372.1, on the reverse strand, counting down.
TATTTCGTTCCCATTTAATAATCATTCTGTTTAAATAATTGGACTGGTAGCCGGCGCTGTCAGAAATAGCAACACTATCAGTTCAAATTAGCTTTAAAATATATAACAGATTGCCCTGAATAGCTACATCGAAATTGAGATTCGGGAAATCATTGTTCAACGTGTGGGTAGGGCTTAGCTAGAAACTGGCCGGGCATGCGTAGAGATATGTTGCGTATATCACGTAATTTAACATCTGTTCTAACGCCTCGTGTGTCCACTTAACCCTTTAATGGTCAAGTTCGCAATAAAGACCTCTGCAGTGATCTTGAGGAATGTACATTTGCAGGCTATGAGAAGAATATTTTTGAAAATGTACCACTGAAATGACTGGCTCGGTAACCGAGCCAGTCATTGCAGTGGTAAATTTTCAAAAATAATATTCTCGGTCTGCAATTGGACACTGACTAATGGGATATTTGAATGTTCTTGACCATTACTATTATTATGAATGTCCATTAGAAGGATAACAGAAATCTTTTTTTTGTTGTAAATTTTCGTTATAAATTTACAAAAATAAATACTCTTTTTGACGGCAAAAATAAAAATGTCCTTGAATAGTATAATAAGTGGTTAATTGAAATAAATAGTATTTTGAGCGATTTAATGCGCTGTTGACACAAAGAGGGGCTAAATACACGTTATGCATTCACGTTTCGTTTTGCTCATATCAGAGCAGGGTAATTCAAATTTGAGACGCATCCGCTGAAGCAGACATCGGTTGCAAAAGGCTTGACTGCGGGTGTCAGTCTATAACTCAGGGAATTTGCTTGGAAGCGAACTATCGGGCCCTTATGATCAACAGCACAAAGTCATTAACTAAAATAATGTTATTTTTTTCTAAACATGTCACATGCCATGCCTGTCTGCCTGTTGAATTACTGCAGACTACATGTTCAATGTAGTTTAGCTCTGGCTATGCTGAACATTTTGTAAAATTTCACTGCAACTTTGTGCTGACTAAGCCACCAGCAACTTTTGGTCAAATTGTGTTCAAAGTATTTAGCAAGTCCATAGTTATTGTCGATTGAAATTATTGTCTCGTGGCTTGCGGCAGTCAGACAGTTCATATTCTGGCTGACTCACATACCTGTAAGTACCATAGCTAGCATTAACCGCAAGCGTGTATCCACTTAGAAGAAACAATTTCCTGCTTATTTGCATATATGTTTTCTAAGCATTTGTAGTCTAACTAGCAATACCGGAAAGATGTCTTCCGTGGCTCTGGATAATTTCCTATCTTTTCACCACAACAATGTGTGGGAATCCTTTTCATACGGTTTTCAAAGTAGCGATTATATAATGCAGTCTCCAAATTTAATTATTTATATCTTGGCTAGCTGTGTATTCACACCTGATTACAGATTCGTCATGTTCATGATATGCAAATATATACTTGCGTAAACATCCTTCCATCAAATGAAGAAACATAGACATGGATTTTGGCGGACAAGAGCATTTGAAGGCAACCATTATTGGTTATTGGCTTCAATTCTGTTATAGCCGTTCTCATTTCTGTTTCGAATGATGTGTATCCATTGACGACGTTTTAATAACGAGGTACATTGTTAATGGGTTACTTCTTACCACCCTCAACCCTTCCCCATAGTAATGCAATCCCATGTTTGTAACACAAATCACTCTACTCTTTTGTTGACAGTCCCAGTTGTGATCTCTCCCTTTAGCTCAGCTCTCTATGTCAATAACGGCCATCATAGCAGTGACTCGATTGAGTCCGTCTTAAACGTGTAATAGTCCGACACGCTGTAAGAATTGTATGTCTTTGCTATTTAATAAATTACATGCCATAGGCAGCAACAACACCCAGTCAAATTAATTTTAAAATATTCAACAGCTCTCCTGTATAATTGTCTATAAATTGATAGTCCGGGTGTTCAGTGATCAATCGATCTCGACACAGGCGAAGCGTGGGTGGAGACTAGCTAGAGATGGGCAGGGCATGGTTAAATCGGAAATGTCCATTGGCGCAACATATCCAGGTTTTTGTTCGGAAATAGATATTTAGGCTGCATATGATAATAGTCCTAGTTTCCAATGTCTATAGATGGTCGTTAAAGATTAATATGAATGCTGACTCAAATGCATACCACCAGCCCTACCCTTTCCCCAGCACACATGCTTACGAAGTATTGCAATCAACGAATTTTCCTATCCCGTGTTTTTGTAATACAGCTGCTATTGACATAGTGTTGACACAGGCTGCAACACATATCTAGCATTTTCTTTAAAATAAACTGCTGACTCTGTGCTGGTAATAAAACAAATATCGTGCATACCGTTTTGTGGAGAGACGCATTATTTGAAAGTATCCAGCATTTCACAAATAGCCAAGTGACGGCCTAATATGTATTAGTGTATCCCGTGTGATATACCTTAGCGATGATGTATTTTGGCTGCACGGTTTAAACAAGTCGTTCGGGCACGTCATTAGTTCTACAACCAGAATTTTGTAAACATGCTGAAAATCCTAGACTCATCGCACAAATAGCATTTCTGTTAATTTATGAGTCAGTTGAGGTATATTGTTCTTGGACGACTAAAGACAATCTCTTATACTAACTCCACCTGTATCTGCTGTTAAGCAATACATTTCGATGCCTCTACCCAGTATGGTTACTTTCAATCGTGGCTGCATTTATAACGACCTGGTGTTCCTCCAGTCCTAAAGTGCCCCGCATTGTTTCTTTAACAATGTAATCGCTCAGATGTAAAATTGTTTTCTGCGAAAACCATTTGTCTTGGTAATAAAATAACGCACAGGATCTGTAAAATTAAACATCAAACATGGTTTATATATCCCAGGGTGAAGATTTCCCGGGCACGGGCATGTACACAGCAACTTTATGGCCAAGTTTAGCATCCTCCAGCGAGTTTCAATCTTACTTTATGGATGGATAAGTTATTCTGCTCAGTAAAATGCGTCAAAAATATATCTGTCAACTATTGCAACACTGTATGTGTTTAGTATTTGTCTATGTTGCCAATGGATAAGTCCGATCTGTCACTCAATTATGTCACGTCATAATCAAATGCACCACATGCAGACTGATATCACAATCAAAATACTTAATGAATGGCGTCTCTATCTCCATCATGAACATTTAGTAGTCCGTCAACTGTGCAAATCGTATGTCTTTACTAATTAGTGAACCGTCTGGTGCATATTTTGAAATTAATTTAGCTGGGCGCCATAGGCAGCAAACGCACCCAGGCAAATTTGTTTGAAAGCATTCAAAGCATTCAACAGCTTACCTGAATAGTTGCTTTGCTATTGGGATTCTGGGAATTCATTGATCGATCGATCCAAAGAGTGGCAAAATGGGGCGAAACTTAGCTAGCAATGGATGGGGCATAGCTCGAAATGGATCACCATATTACAAATTACCAAATGCGATTATGTGCTTAGACACTAAATATCATGGAGCAGTATCACCATTCAATTCATTGTTCTTATTTGTGATACGGCCTAGCAACGCAGCAGGAACATATAACACGACGCGCAGAAAGAGGACTCCATTTCTAGCTTCACATCAATTTGAAAGTTTGAAACCTGATTTCCCAGAATGTAAGTTTCAATGTAAGTATACAGGTAAGTTGTTGAATATTTTGAAACTGATTTTACCGTGCCTAATTCGATACATTCGTCAGATTATTTAATTTGGAAAAATCGGTGACTTAACTGATTCGACGTAGTTCCTTCCATGTGAACGCATTCTAAGAGTAGAATCGTCATTAACATTGTTTCGTATGCGGCTGGTTATAGGGTGAGTTTAGCATTCGTTCTACTTTGCACATTATTAACATCTTTCGTCTTCATCATCGCCACCATACATCATTTTTTAGGATATATAATACTGCACTGGTATACACAGATATGGTGTTACGCTCTGGCATTCTAGTGTCTGCTCTCGTGATAATGCTTTCTTTGTTAATAATGTCGTCTGGCTGTTTTGACATGTTAAATCAGGCATTAGCGTTCATAATTATGTTTGAGTAATGCCCTGGTCTCAGTCTGGGAATATAGTGTATTCTATCTTGAGCGTGGATGGATTAGAGATAAATGCAGGCACTGACCTTTCAGCCATTGCCAACACCTATAACATGAAGTCATCGACCATGAGCAGCGCACTAATTCCTTATCACTAATGTCAAATATTCACGGTGCGTGGCGTGGATGGGTAAAACATGTAACCAGTGTTAACGCATAGTAGTATCTAAAGTAAGCGTGAGTAGATACGCTTTATTCGGTGTATTTCTATTCGTATTCACACATCTTTATTACAACGTTATATGAGAAGTAATTATTCATTTTCCATGACTGTAGAGATACACTCATCGAATATTTAAACGAGTACAATGGCACAGGGGGTCGGGTTTGCCAACCGATTCCCTGTTCCATGGTACTCGTTTAAATATTCGATGATTCGATGCCCGTTGTTCTGCACACGCTTGGAATTCCATCCAAAAGATCCATACATCATTCAAATGATACGTCTTTCGGAGGGAACGTAAAGTCCTCAGTTCCGTCGTCTCATGCCTGTGCCATGGTGGACGTAAACCTACTCACTCTGAGTGGCAGGCCCTGTATCGGGAGCTCAGTTGTGGATACACTCCGATAGTGTAAATAGTAGATGCCTGATGTCTGCCCTGCCGCCAGTATATCCTAGATTCCATGCCTGAAGCCTGTAAGACGCCTATCTAAAAAGACGGTTGACACAGATGTGTGCAGTCTGGGCCTTACTGTATGGCATAGATGGCAGCCTGCTATAACCAACCAACGTCACAGCTGTCATCGACGCTGTCAGTGGCTCCATGGTTCAATATCTAGAATGTCTGTTAATACGTTATAAATGAGTGTAGAAACGCCGCAAGGCGTGCGGATATGTGACCAGGAACTACACTGAGCAACGGTGCTCCTATATAAAGCAGGACATTTCAAAATGCTATACAACACAAAACAATGCAATACAGTATGATGCCCATAATAATGATTACTATTTCTCAAGTTCAATTATTTACTTTTAGTTTCAATTTAGATACCGTACGATATACACTTAATGAAAACGTATTTGATAAGGAAAGCAGAAACAAAAACACAATTTACAAAGGAAATGGGAGGGTAGGAAATACAGAGAGAGCGCGCGCGAGAGAGAGAGAGAGAGAGAGAGAGAGAGAGAGAGGGGGAGAGAGAGAGAGAGGGAGGGAGAGAGAGAAGGAGAGAGAGTGGGAGAGAGGCGGGAGAGAGAGAGAGGGAGGGAGGGAGAGAGAGAGGGGGGGAGAAGGAGAGTGAGAGGGCGATATGGAGGGGGAGGGGAGGGAGAGGGAGGGAGGGAGAGAGGGAGGGTGAGAAGGAAAGAGAGCGAGAGAGAGAGGTGGGTGGGGGAAGAGGGAGAGAGAGAGTGAGAGAGAGAGAGAGAGATAGAGTGAGAATGAGAGAGAGATAGAGAGAGAGAGAGAGAGAGACTGCGTGCGTGCGTGCGTGCGTACGTGCGTGCGTGCGTGCGTGCGTACGTGCGTACGTGCGTACGTGAGTGCGTGCGTGCGTGCGTGCGTGCGTGCGTGCGTGCGTGCGTGCGTGCGTGCGTGCGTGCGTGCGTGCGTGCGTGCGTGCCTGCGTGTGTGTGTGTGTATATGCGCGCATGCGTGCGTGTGTGTCTGCGTATGTGAATGGGCGGGAAATAGCTCGAAAGGAATTCCTCCATTGAACTCTCTACTACACTGAAACATCGTGATAAAGTTTACCATATATATATCCATCTCTTAGAAAAACTAAATAGCATCCGCATTTTGGAAAGCAACGCCTTACAGTCAGGTTAGCTTCAAAATATTCAAGAGTACATTATCGTTGAATCGAAATTTGTTACTCATAGTATTAGACTAACAGGACTGACGGTTGTCGCTGCCGTGCAGTGGAAGCCATATATGTAACCGCCCAAGGAAGCAATAGCTTGGCGCTGTTGTTGCCATGGCCAGTTATGTAGCGACTGATTCCAGCATAAGGGCTGGAACAAAATCATTGGGTCCTGTTAGGCTACATAAAAATCTGTGACAATTGGAAATTTAATTTTCTCAGATTTTGAGAACTCGCCACCCATTAGATTTCAAAATTTATCAACAGAGCACTGCGTGCCCCATCCTCACTGGTTTTACTACCTCTGGTCCAGGTGATGGATATGTGCCGTTTTCAATGCACACCTGCCCTGAAGACATCCTAGATCTGATTCTGGCACTTGATGATTTGAGTGAAACTGTTGAAATTGCATAAATAACAAATTGGATCTGGCATGGCGTAAAAATACCATATTAGTATCACGATGCTGTCCGTGGAGGTCTAATCACATGACCTTGTCAAGTGTGTATATGATTGATTGAATCTTATCTTTGCAAAGTACATTTTATAAATAGCACAGTATTAATGCAACTCGGAACACAGTTATCCTAAATATCAGCCACATATCGTCTGAGTATATTAAATTACATTCCACATTTGCATTGTTATGGGGCACACATGATGTAAATTTGTGATTAGTGCACTGCCGTTATGTGACATGGATGTCTGATGGTCTGTGTGTTGAGCAATTGCAATTTCTCGTGCATACAATGTTTATTAGCGGTAAGAGACTTATATAATTATACAAATTGATTACAAGCCAATAAATATGCGTGGCAGTGAAATTCTGTGAGTGGCATACAACTTTCAACTTACTTTATGCCACCAAGAAAACACAAAAAGACTACTTATATTTAGCGTCGCTAAAGACACTATTAAGATAGGAAGTGCAGTTTGATGAATACCAATATCGAAGGTTGTTATGATCATAACTATGGCTTATATATCACACTCATTCTGGCCTATTATACTGATTCATCTACGATAGTATGATAAGCTATAAAATTACAATATGAAGTTGGCCTCACTGATGTGTCTTGAAGACTGTATATTATGTAATACAATTAACTACCAAACGTGTGTGCGTTTATTTTAGTCTAACTCATCTGGCATGTAAACTGACTCGGTTGAAGAGTTGGAATTCCACAAATACTAAATTTCTGTAGTACATTAAGGTCAACGATTTAACAACGTGAAATGAAATGAAAATACTATAGTGTTGGAAAACCCCATAAAGTGAACTGTCCTCAATACGTACATGAATGTGTAGTGACACAATGGAGTCGTAGACCCGCATGGAATTTGAGAATTATTTTGAAGTCTGAAAAACAAGGAGATATTTTACCATGAAGTGCACTGAAGTAAAAGATGGACAACGCAAGTAAAACTCCCCAGTACAATTAAGTGTACTGGCACAGCGACGGCGGAGATACTCTATGGTATTTGATACATTTTTGTGAATGGGAAATCGACCATGTAGATGGAAATCTATGTACTGAGACGGCGAAGACTCCAGGGGATTTGAGAAATGTTTGAGAATTCAAAATGTTACCATGGTATTGGAAACTCAGCTTGAGAATAAGGCTATCAATGCATTACGTGTACTGAAATAACGCATGTTCTAGAACTTCCCAGCATTTAAACATTGTGTATGGTATTTTAAGATTTTTATCATACCATCAATGAATGAAATATGATTTTTACAGCTCTATATTGATGAGCTTCCGCAGTCTATGAAGGCAGGCATTATTTACTTGTCAACCAATCAGCGAAAAGAGTAACCACCTGCATCGGTATATACACGAGTATATAGGTAGCATCTAATGTGTAGGTGTGGTGAAAACCGATGCAAACATACTCGCAAGCTGTTGAATATTTTGACTTAAATTTGGTGCAAGGAAAGTAGTTTCTAAATAGTCTACAGGGTACGTCTTACCTGAAGAATGTGACATACGTGCCGACTTAAACTATTCCATTAAGAAATAAAATGGCGACATCCATAATTCAACATTATCTCGATATTAAAACCAAGCTATTGTGAAATGACCACATTTGGAAGTGTCGCACGCCGAATTCCTATTCCATAGTCTATCACCAAATGGTGCCTTTTAAGATGGTATTAGTATGCCTTTAATATATTGGTATATCAATTGATAGAACGAATCTGTCACTCAAGTATAAGACGTCATGATCAATTACACCACATATAGACTGCCAGCATAATCAAAATGAATGGCGTATTTGCCTCCGTCTTCCAGCATTAAATAGTCCGACAAGTGTACTAAGTATGTCTTTCCTATTTAATAAACATCGTGTTGAATTGTTTGAAACTAATTTGAACGGGCGCTGTTTCTGCTATTAGGTAGCAACAGCAGCCAGACAAATAAATTGTAAAATTGTCAACGGCTTACCTCTTTAGTTACCTTGATATTGGTATTCTGGGAATCCAGGGTTTAATTGATCCCAACCCAGGCAAAGCGTGGGCGGAGCTAAGCTCAAAATGGGCGTGGCATAACTAAAAGTAAATCTCTCTATTATATCCAAAGTAATGAATGTAGGATGGGAATAGCAGCCAGCTTACGCTTGCATATTGTGCCACCAGTCAATTCGGAACTATCAAAATGTTATGGTCATGTGCATTTATCTGATACACCTCAATTGCATTTGGTGTGGTGAATTCACCGTGTGTCCAAAACTTCATGAACGGGAACAAATTCATAAGCAATGTAACTACACCCAATTTGCATTTTTATATTTCTTGTAAGTCTTGAATGCCGTGTCCTCGTGGTGGCGCTGGTGACAAATCTCGGGCCTTATTACTCGGCTGCATAACATTTCTGAAATATAACGAACGATCCTATTTTGAAGTCTTGTCTTTGACGACAGAGCCCATGGGTAAATGGGTGTGTGCGTACTGTGATTAGAATATCATGATGATTTTGTAACACCCACATTTAGGTTCAACCTCTGCGATAACTATCTGAATACACACCATGTTTAAATACTGAACTAGTCAAAATTAATACACATTTAATTAATTGAGGTGTAATAGTAGATAGTAATCAATAAGACCAAACTTTAATGCCCTCGTTATTATCAGAATTCTCAAAATATAGATGGCGGTAATGTAGGTGGTTGTTGTTGTTGTTGTTGTTGTTGTTGTTGTTGTTGTTGTTATTGTTGTTGCTATTGCTGTCGGGGTGGTTGATATTAATGTTGTTGTGGTTGCGGCTGTTATTGTGGCTGTTCTTGTTATGGTTGTCGTCGTCGCCTCCGCCGCAGCCATCGTCATGGCCGTTGTCGTCCTTGTCCTCGTTGTCGTATTCGTCGTAATCGTCGTCGTCTTCGTCGTAATCGTCGTCGTTTTCATCGTAATCGGCGTCGTCGTAGTTGTTGTTGCAGCCGTTGTTGCAGCTGGTGGTGCAGCTGTTGTTGCAGCTGTTAGTATTTGTTATTGTTATTGTGAGTGGTGGTGGCGGTGGTGCTGGTGGTGGTTCTTCTTCTTCCTCTTCTTCTTCTTCTTCTTCTTCTTCTTCTTCTTATTCTTGATTATTATTATTATTATTATTATTATTATTGTTGTTGTTGTTGTTGTTGTTGTTGTAGTAGTTGTTGTTGTTGGTTGTTGTTGTGTTGTTGTTGTGTTGTTGTTGCTGTTGTTGTTGTTGTTGTCGTTATTGTTTTTGTTGTTGTAGTTGTTGTTGTTGATGCTGTTGTTGATTGTTGTTGTCGTTGTTGTTATTGTCTTTGTTATTGTCGTCGTCGTCGTCGTCGTCGTCGTCGTCGTCGTCGTCGTCGTCGTCGTCGTTATTGCTGTCGTTGTTGATGCTGCTGTTGATTGTTGTTGTTGTTGTTGGTGTTGTTGTTGTTGTTGTTGTTTCTCTGCAGCAAAATGCAGTTCTCATGATTTATGACCATTATTTAATTGAACCCAAACAATTCAAATCAGTACTCCATAATCAGCTCTTAGGATTGTAAAACTACATAGCCCTCCACCTTCAGAGTGTGATCCAGCACCATATATCTCATCCCGACGGAGACTTAACTGAGATCGAGAGAGTACGCCAAGAGATTGTCAACCTCTTCAATTAGCAGAACTGTTCAACCAGAACAATTGTGCCAATTATCGTATACTCATATGTTATTAAGTAGTAAGCTATTGATTAGCATAACTAATACAAATAAGCTTGGTCCTGGATTAACTGAATACCAGCATTGGTCTGGTTCAAGTACTTAAAGGGATGCAAATCACATCTCAAATATTGTATTGAACAGATAGATTATGATGTATAGATTCCATATCATTCATATCCTGTACATTCCCGTTACCCTTTCACAAGTATCTGCTTTTTAATAGCCCGTAAACATTGAACAGTGATTACCAACATTTTGTATCCTCAAGTGATAGTGTGTGATGTCATCTCGTTGCATATTTTGACACTTCTTTGGCTGGAAGTCAAATTAGTTTCAAGATATGCAACGGATTGCCTTTATGATTGCTTTTATACCACATTGCCAAGCTATATAGCTGGCATATATGTGTCTTAGCGTATATTCCGAGGCAGACACGCTGGGCTTTGGTTGATTGGTTGAAAAGTAAATCATTACAGCCATCATGGGCTGTATCAATATATCAGCACGTACGCACTAAAGTCTGAATACCTTTCGTTGTTGGCATGATAAAAAAACCTAAAATGTAGCACCCTATCAGTGTCTGAAAGATCTGCAGGTGGCAGGTGAATGTAATGCCAGGTTAGAGCTACGCAGGGGCCCTCTCACGTCAACCATGATTTAGCTTTCAATGCACATTGCTGTCGGGCATATGTGATCATATGTAATTCATACTTAATTTACATATGTCTAAATGCTGTAAAATGAGTGCATACGTGCTTGTTCTAGTGCATGCGTACTTCGCTGGTACTTCGCTCGGAATACACATCTTGCATCTGAAAGCATCATTTAGGCAAACGCGACGTCGCACTGAATAACCATATTTCTTTGCACAGTCTTTAAGAAACTAAATTCTTTGTTTCCATTTTCAATGAAACACATCGATAGCTATCATGGTTTTCTGATACTCCTAGCCTATAGGAGTCCTAACCTTCTGCTGACTTAATTTAAAAACATTTGACATATCATACGGACAGCTTGCGTTTTGTTTAAATACATGTTAACTGTTCGGACATGTGGTAATATTTAGCATGCAACATTTAATATATTACTGTATAAGTTGCCCCACAGACGCATCAGATTTAAGAAGGAACTGCAGACTGTCTTTCCTCTTGGCAAAGTGAATTATTACATTCGTATATATTCACCTGCCTTCACGCAATGCAACGAGCCGCTCAACTATTCTCAGAACAAATTTTCCGATTCAGGGGTTTGGCCTACAGTCAAAAGAGCTGTCCAAATTGATGGCCTATAAGATGCATACTCCAAGTACATCAGTCGGATAGATGCATCGTACGCCTGTTAATTTCGAATTCCCCAGGCTTGTAAGATGCCAGGAACATTAGCCTAATATTCAACCTAATGGAATCGAATCTAATTGTGTGTTATCTCTAGCTGTGCCATTTTTGATGTAGTGGTCAAATCGATGTCGAGTACCGTGGTCGCATAACTCGATTGCATAACATTTCCAGAAAGCATAACCGGTCTATTAGGATGTATTATCGTTGATGGCAGAGCCAGTCGGATGCCCTGGTTATTCAAAGGCGATTGTGCTCCTAAATGTCGGCATTACAATATGCAAAATCACTTTCTACTACAAATTATATATGGCAGTTGATTTTGCGTATTTCTCCTCAATGGAATGTGCATATGGTAAACACCGCGTCTTTAGCTGATTTTAGATTGCGGTTCCATTTAACACATTTCCATAGGTTGTATATTCTTTGACATGTTACACTAGATGTGTACTTCGTTGCCCTGTTTCAGATTCATTCTCTTTGGTCACGGCTGTGTGTATGGGAATATGACGACCTTTAGATGTATCATCATGTATGATGAATGTAAATACTTATAATTTTAATTGGCCTCGCCTTATCGTAATACTACCCATTCAGCTTTACGAATAATACAGAAATGTTGTTCCTATGCATCCATTACAACCATGTACAGGGCATTCATCGTCATCACTGTCGCCGTCGACTACGACGACGACGTTAGCAACCAGATCGACGTCCATGTCAATAAATATATCTAATTATCCTCTTAGAATTTCTGTAATAGATCCTACAATTCGCCATTGAACATGTCGGATGCTCAATGGAGAACGCGTGAAACGCGTTAGATGTATTATTGCATACTATATAACATTACGTCACAATGAAGGATTCAAGGTTTAGCTATGTCCCGCCAATCGCTGCCGAAGCTCTACCCACGCGTTGATCGCGTTGGAGGTCAATCGATCCATGAACTCTCTGCATCAATTACAAGAACACTATACAAACAAACTGTTGCTGCCATCAGCAAATTAGTTTCAAAATATTCAACCGAATGTTTATTAAATAGTAACGACAAACAATTCGTACATCCTGTAGGACTATTACGCATTTAAGACAGACTAAATCGAGTCATTCATGACGTCAGCCTACACATTCACGTAGTTGACAATGTCGTCATATGATTGCCTGAGAAACTGGATTTATTCATTGTATATAACCCTCCCAGACCAGACACGACACATTCTGTATGGGGTATGCAACATGTTGTTGGATATTTTGAAAGTAATTTCACTGGGGCATGCTGCTGCAATGGACATTTTGTAGCCTATGGGAGCAACATTTTCCAATCAAATTATTATTTTAATTATTCAACAGCTTCCGTGTATAGTTGACTAGAATTAGCGACATAGGAGTTTCAAGGCTTAACAGCTTAATGTAATTATATTTGTTTGCCTGAGGTAGTAACCTCGTATTGAGTACAGATTCACCATCAATGATCTCAACCATATAACGATGAGTTGTTTTTCATTTCCTTAGACGAGGGGAAATGAGATTTGTAAAGAATATCTATGGGAATGATTTGTGTGCGTATTACATTTTTTTGGAATACCATGATGTTGACGTGGGAGTAATACACTGTATGACTCTGTTATGAATCAAATGCAGGTCTACGCGTGCGTATATTCTGAATGTATTAAAGGAAAGGTTATCCAGTGTCCGCGCACGTAAGGCCGTCCGTTGACCAGTTTGCGAAAGGCTACCTAGAGCCCGTCTTGAGAGCAACTATCTAGTGGATGGTTTAGTTCTGACTCGCATATAGAATAATATGAGTGTGTCTGTCTGTCTGTCTTTCTGTCTGTCTGTCGGCGTAGCGGTCAGTTTGTCAGTCTAGCACTTACAACTGTTGAGTGTTCTGACAAAACAGTCTTCTGACAAAGCAGGATGTGTCACAGTAGAGGGATGTATGACTTCCAGATATATCAAACAAATTTACACTTTAATGTCTAATTTTAGTCAAGAAAATATAAATATTTAGTTAATGAATCTAAATTCACGGGCCAAGAGAAGACTAGTTTTGAAAATTTACTAAGTTAATTTACAGGATTAATTTCTCAAAAATAGTCTTCTGTTTGCCTGTACATTGACATTCCTGCATAGGTCAGTTTCCTTCATAGGTCGGTTTCGGCTGGCTTCACCATGGTAGACGTAACATCGAAGCAGCACACATGCAGTTTGTCGGCCTACAGCTGTAAATGATGGTCTTAGAGTAAGTGGAGAATCCAAAGATAAAATAGGGCCCCATGTAACGCTTTGGTATCTAAGATTCAACACAATGAGGGCACCTCTCGTCGGAATGCATTGAAACCAGCTAGGCTTAGAGTAACCGGAAACACGGGGAGACGATTGGTCGCGGTGTTATCGTGGGAGATGTATAATTAGTCGGGTGGGGTTCAAATCATGCTTGATTGTCAAGTGTCTGACGAGCAATCGTTGGAAACATAGGCATTTCCCTTCGCTCCTCGTTGCCTCTCTCCACTCAGGAGACGTGTTGAATATAGACTAAATGGGTAACAGTGTAGTGCCAATAATAGACTAAACCTCGAACCTAGATAAACGCCAATCAATTCAATAACTTCAGGAAGTGGAAATGCATTATGTTTATAAAGTGGTACCTACCGGCATCCCAACCCCACTCACCCACCCTGTAAAACTTTCGTATGAGAGATGTCACCAAACACACCTTCGTCTACACTTGGCCACACTAGCTGGGACATGCGCCCCGGCAAAATTTACATCAAGCCAATTCACCTTTCCAGAGTATCAATCCATCGGCTTACTTCGTATGACGTCATAATCGTCTCACAGCGTGAATGATGACGTCGCAATCATTACGTCACGACGGGGTCCATATAGACCGTCACCAAATCTCAAACAGTCCGACACGTTGTATGAATTGTATGTATTTGTAATTCTTTGCTGTTCAATGAACACGCTGTTGAATATTTTGAAACTAATTTGAGTGGGCGCTGTTGCTGCCTTAGGCAGCAACAGCACCCAATTAAATTAGTTTCAAAATATTCAACAGCTTACCTGTGTAGTTTTTTGGAAATTGATAGTCAGGGTGTTCAGAGATCGATCGATCCCAATACGAGCGAGGTGTGGGTGAAGCTTAGCTAGAGATGGGCCGGCCATAGGTAAAGCCGGAATGGTCCATTCTACTGCATGGCGTTCTAAGAGAGGGTTCATTTCTGGATATTGCCCTTCCATTTTTAATTACGCCCTTCCATCTCTAGATGTGCCCCTTCCTTTTCTAGCCTTGCCACCTCAATTTCAAACCGTGCCCCTTCCATTGCTATCTATGCCCCTTTCATTTCTAGCTAAGATCCCCCAACCGTGCATGCGCATCGGGGTCGATCTTAAACCGTTAGAAACTGAATTCCAAGAAAATACAGTTTAAGGTGGCTATGTAGGTAAACAGTTGAATAGTGTTAAAAGTAATTGGACTGGAGATAGTGCCGCTTATGGCAGCAAAATCTCCCAGTCAAATTAGTTCCAACATACTCAACTGAATGACTATTAAATTGGAAATTCATCAAACAATTTGTCATATTATATTCTTAAATTCATGACGGATGTTTCGCTTTCCATGACAGAGTTACGTAATTCGGATTGTGGTGTGACGCAACCGAGTATGACACGAGCTACTTGCACGTCAGAGCGGATCGCTCCATACTCGGGGTGCGGTTCTGGGCCTAGTCAGATGATAGATGATCCAGTGTGCACATTTGTGACACTTTATTAGCAAAAGGTTACGTTAAAATAAACGAGTGTACCTGTAAATGGCATTCTTGTTGTCATAATGGCACAATGAATTAATGATATAATATACTGAGAAGTTGTTTTTACCAATATCACACTATCGCTAAAATAGGTTAATATAATTGCCTTCATATGCTGTTGTGCACCCTGAATATATTAGAGAGAACCCGAACTTGCATACCGTTCTTCATTCACCTACTGTTCACGGATAACCTCAACCAGATAGATGCACTGAGATAATCTATGTATATTCACCGTTTTAAAAGACAAACCATATCATTCGAGTGCATTTTGTCGAAAGGTTATATCGTCTACGTCATCGTATTTTGAATTCTGAAATGGCATGTGTATCTTCATCAAGAAGTCAATCATTTTCATTGAACCAATGTGGATTTAAGTTTATTCATCTATCATATGACGTAATAAACAACTACGCCATGAATAATGTAGCTAAGCTCGTCATGAAGGCTTAATTGATGATGGACTATGCGTTGTTGTACGAATTGTATGTCTTTCCTATTTACTACACATTATTTTGGGTATTTTGAAACTAATTTGACTGGACATAGGCAGCAACAGCACCCAGTCAAATTAGTTTCAAAATATTCAACAGGTTACACGTCTAGTTTTCTTAAAATTGAGATTCAGAGTGTGCAGGGATTGATTCAGCCCAACCCTGTAAAAGCGTGAGTGGAGCTCGAGATGGGCAGGGCATATTTAATCCTGGATTCCTCCATTACCATTGTATGTGTTTGCAACAATTCCCGACCCTCTCCAACATTCCGTCCAACATTGGGGACACGTGATATATTGTGTGTGTGTGTGCGCGTGCGTGCGTGCGTGCGTGCGTGCGTGCGTGCGTGCGTGCGTGCGAGCGTGCGTACGCGCGCGCGCGTTCGTGCGTGTGTGTTTCCGCGCGCGCGCGTGTGTGTGTGCGCGCGTGTGCCTGTGTGCGCGTGCATAAGTGCGTACACGAGTGCGTGTATTTACTACCTTCTACCAAAGTTAATCTGTGATTATATTTCAAATGTGGTTCGAGATAACCATTACTTTTATTTAGATTCCTGATAGTCAGATATTCTGAACTAGTCAATATATCCCCTGAGAGTGGCGGAATAACGTTACACTACTGGACTTACACATTACTTTGTGTAACAATGTTACTCGTTCTAATGAAATGATCATTATTTGGCCGAGATATTAATCTTGGATTAAGTATTGCTTCACCATCATCGAGATGCTATTCATTTTCTTAAATAAATGGAATCTCAATATTGTAAAGAGTGTATTGTGCATTGTGGTAGACAAGCGTGACCGTGCTTTGGGAAAATAAAGTAGGCCTAATCAAATTTTGATTGTCGTCACTCCAATCTAATTGAGAGCGAGAGGTGCTACAATGCATTTTTATCTAGGTCCCTCAGTCGGATGGTCGGTCCGTCGGTCGGTCGGTCGGTCGGTCGGTCGGTCGGTCGGTCGGTCGGTCGGTCGGTCCGTCGGTCCGTTGGTCGGTGGGTCGGCCAGTCAACCTGCCAGTGAGCCAGTCTGCCAGTTAATCAGTCTCAAAATTGAAAGATAATTCAAGATTATAATATTCAAATTTGCTGTATGCATCCATTGTGGTCTTAAGGTACGTAGAGCAACACAAGTATACAAGCGTGACCTCAGTGTAGCCTACTTTTCGCCCTTAACCAACAGGCACCGAAATTCTATCGACCTAGTCTTTAAATCGGGGTCTCTGACCATAACTGAGACATATGTCTCCAAACACAGCCTATTTTTTTCATTGAACAAGATATAGCTTTCCTCAATAATATTATCAACATAATCATCACTTATCTTTCCAGGCTGACGGAAAAATAGATGATCTATGAAATCAATTTTAAAGAAATTATATTAGTGACGTGAATGTCCACACCCACGTGTAAGAATGACGTGTAAAAATGGCGGAAGAATGACGGAAAAGTCAAGCGTCAGTTCAGGTCAGGTGGCACGTGGCCAAGAATAGACGCCGGGTAATTTAATCATTTGGTATTTAATAATTTGCTTAGACAAGCCATCGTCTACTTTTAAGGCACGTTGACTGACATCGTGTAAGCAGCTTTAAGTGGATCGCACTCCGTGGCAAAGACAGTTTGCCCACTCCAAGGCAATTACACACCACATATTGTATTACCCTCACCCATACGGAAGCGAGTATTGCGAGTATTGCGATCGTGCGTAGGTCTGCGTTTGTGCATGCGTGCATGTGTGTGCGTGCGTGCGTGCGTGCGTGCGCGTGCGCATGCGTGCGCACATGCGAGCGTGCGTGCGTGCGTGCGTGCGTGCGTGCGTGCGTGCGTGCGTGTGTCTGTGTGTAGAGCTGAGCGCGTGTGTGTGGTGTGCATGTGTGCGTGCGTTTCGTGCGTGTATGCGTACGTGCGCACGTGTTGGCGTGCCGTCGTCGCGCGCGCGTGCGTGTTGCGTGGGTGCGTGTGTGCGTGCGTGCGTGCGTGCGTGCGTGCGTATGTGCAGACGTGAAATCATTCGTGTTTGCGTGTGTGCTTGCTTGCATTCGTTCGTGTGCGTACATGCGTGTGTGCTTGCGTATGTGCGTGCATGTGTGTGTAGAGGTGGGCATATACGCGCGCATGTGCGGGTGTGTGGTTGTGTGTATGTATTCGTGTGTGCGTACGTGCGTGTCTGCGTACGTGCGTGCGTGCGTACGTGTGTGAGTGCACGACTTCGCGCGTGCGTGCGTTTACGAGTGTGTGAGTGCATACGTGCGTGCATACGTGCCTACATGCACACGAGCGTGCGATCATGCGTGCGTGCGTGCGTGCATATGTGCGCGTGTGCGTGCCTGGGTGCGTGTCTGTATGTCTGTCTGTCTGTCTGTCTGTATGTCATGCTGCCTGCCTGCCTGCCTGCCTGCCTGCCTGCCTGCCTGCCTGCCTGCCTGCCTGCCTGCCTGCCTGCCTGCCTGCCTGCCCGCCCGCCCGCCCGCCCGACCGCCCGCCCGCCAGCCCACCCGCTCGCCCGCCCGACGGCCCGACGGCCTGCCTGCCTGTCTGCCTGCCTGCCTGCCTGCCTGCCTATCTGCCCGCCTGCCTGTATGCATGCCTGCCTGCCTGCCTGCCTGCCTGCCTGCCTGCCTGCCTGCCTGCCTGCCTGCCTGCCTGCCTGCCTGCCTGCCTGCCTGCCTGCCTGCCTGCCTGCCTGCCTGCCTGCCTGCCTGCCTGCCTACCTGCCTGCCTGCCTGCCTGCATGCCTGCCTGCCTGCCTGCCTGCCTGCCTGTCTGTCTGTCTGTCTGTCATGTTGTCTGTCATGCTGTCCGTCCGGCTGTCATGCTGCCTGTCATGCTGTCTGTCTGTCTGTCTGTCTGTCCGTGTTTCGTTCTTTCTTTCTTTCTTTCTTTCTTTTTTTCTTTCTTTTTTTCTTTCTTTCTGTCTGTCCGTCTGTCTATGTCCGGAGCTGTATCTCAAAAACTACGTGTCCGATTTAGCTCAACTTTTAACTCAACCATGAAAGTTCCAGCGTAAGAGGATTTCCCGACATTTGCCGGGATCCAGATTAAATACCACGGATCTGGATCGGATTAATTTCTGGATCTATAGATATCTTGGAAACTGCTGGCTCATTCTAACATAAGAATCGGTGTTACCATACACTATGCATCGACAACTTTGGACTTGATCCGTAATAACCAAAAACTCTTTTAGAAGTCCGGAAAATACGAAAGGTTTTATCAATGTCACAAAAGAGAGATAGCAAGGGTATGCAATCTCTGATTGTTCTTGTTTATGTCATATATTTTTTGTTTCAAACTTATTACATTGCCATAGATTCGAAGTTTAGTTAGATTACAAAGATTGACGATTGGCTTTCTTCTCTGTTCACAACTTCTTCGCTGTGTAAATAATCACCATCTTAACACTTGAACAATTAAGCAGAACGGAAATGTCAAATGCCTTTAGTAGCATGGAATATTATTTTGAGTATTTTGAAGCTAATTTGACTGGGTGCTGCTATAACCACAATACGTTCCAGTCAAATTAGCGCTAGACAGTTCAACAGCATTCCTTTATATCTGTTTAGAAATGGAAACAACGGAATTGCAAAAGTTAAATTGTTTATCAAGGAGGCAACATGCCAGCAAGAATCAGCTTAACGTATTATAATATCTTACCAAAAATCATCGGCTCCTGAACAGATCAAGTCTTGAAATCTGAACTCAGAAACACTGTATCTGTTTTAGCCTCACTACCGATGTGTTGGATATTTTTTGTGAAAGGATGCGCAGTTAATCCACTTACCTATACGGCCATGTCCAAGTATGTTGTGATAAACAATGTAGACTTGTTTGTCTACCATGAAATCAAGCACTGGATCCCCGTCATACCAGGTTACGTCTGTTTGTACACCGTTCAGCGGGAAAACATGATCTACCTGGCGCGATTTTGATTTAGTTTGTGAAAGAGCTGCTAAAATCCTGTGTCACATGGGTATATAGTTGCACACGCAAGTGCACACGCACACACGGGTGTGTGCACGCACGCGCGCACGCATGCGCACATCCCTACATAATTCCACACAAAGTTGTAATCCCAAGCATGCACACTATCTCGCTGAGAGCTGATGCGCTCCAATTCTCGTATGGAGTATCTCTGTAATTCTTCATAAAACATCAATATTATGTTTTTATTGCTAACGCGGCAGGTCTCCAGAATATAATCCGATTTCTCAATACACTACATTCATATTTCATATCGGATACGTGCCTCTTAATAACTCGGAGAAAATTGCACACTATTACATAATTGTTGATCCCATACTTGTGTTGCTTTTCAGAATTCTCTACATGTTATTACAGAATAAACTCGTCATTTGGGAGTTGAAATATTAATTGCATCCGCACCAAGAGAGGGATACATTTATAGCTGTCCCCGCCCATTTCTAGCTAAGCTCCACTCACGCTTTTCGCGTTTAGAAATCGATTTATGTGCTCTGGATCTTGACTTCCCAAAATCCTATTTTCAAGGCAACTATTTCGGTTAGCTGTTGACTGTGTTGAACGTAATTTGGCCCTGCGCTCTTGCTGCACCTAATTTCTCTTAGATCCCGAAGAATACGCCTGAAATTGCGGTCGAAAGGGCTATAATCAGATTTCTTTTTGTATGCTTATTTCTCATCATGCATCAGTACGAACCAGGTATTCAGACCTGGAGAACCTAGTTGTGGATGAGATTAAATTCGACGTATCAATATTTGTGCAGACTGGCCAGAGAGTAAACAGATTTTAAAGTAAAGAACAAATGTACATAAAAATTGGAAATGGTAGCTTAGGCCAGTTCATGTTTTGTTTTAGGAAAATTCACATCAAAAACATAAGATCGGAGATTGGAAACAAATAAAAATAATGCACAATTTCAAGCTCAGAAGCTTTAAGCTATTACACTATTAATCACATTAACATCATCTGTATCAACCTCGATTTAATCAATATTAGCTAAATGTATAATTGGCAGCAGCGTATTACCCATTATATGTCATTCCTCTGTTTTCGCTAAATCCTGATCAAGAGATTATAAGAATGTTTTTGAAATATGCATGATTAGCACTTTGAACCCAAAACACTAAATACGAAATTTGCGATACAAGGAATTCATCATTGAAAGAGTTAACGTGGATAGCCATTTTTTCTTTCCCCAATGCCTACACCACCCTGGCGGGGACCATGTAGGCGTTGGATAGCAGGCGGTGGAACTATGATAACCAGTACTTTTAAACTGATCTCGCGCTACCAATCACGGCACAAGCATGTGGGCTGATGTCACAATCGAAATATGCCCCGTCATGAACATTGAGTAGTCCGTCAAACTTTAAAAAATCGTTTTCTGTTTGTCTGTAAAGTTATATTTCTCAAGAGCACTGTAGAATGTGTTTTGACTTGCTCAGTTAACCACTCCATAACGACGAGGGCCACGACGGCCGAAACCGGCCTCTGTAGTAGTCTTGATAAATGTCCATTTTCAGCAGTGATGTGTGTATTCATACCTGGCTACAGATTCCTCAAGTTCATGATATGCAGATATATCCTTGCGAAAACATCCTTCCATCAAATGAAGAAACATAAAAAATTTAAAATTGTAATATCTGTTGTAGAAGGGTCGTGTGACATCAGCCATTTGAAGCATGGCCTTTACAGACAGGCAAGGGCATTTGAAGGCAATCATTATTGGTTACACACTTCAATGGAACTGTCCAGTGTAGCCATCCTTCATTTGACGTCATTATCAATTACATAACGTGTATGATGGCATCATACACAATGACGCCATGAATGGCGTGGATAAGTTCGTCACGAACGCATAATTGATAACTGACCAAACGTTGTGGTACGAATTGTATATTTTTACTATTTAATACACATTCTGTTGAGTGTTTTGAAACTAATTTGACTGGGCGCTGTAGCTGGAGAATTAGTTTCAAAATAAGCAATGGCTAACACTTATAGTTTTCTGGAAACTTAGAGTCAGTGCGTTCAGGGATCGATCGATCCAAGCACGGGCGAAATGTGGGTGAATCTTAGCCAAACATGGGAGGCCGCATGGGTATAGCTAAATCTGGATTCCTCCATTATGTTATGACAGTTTTCAATTCTGTTTCGAAGGATCCATTAACGACGTTTGTATAACGGTGTCCATGTCTTTTTTGTAAATAGGTTAGGAACACCCCCCCCCCTCTCCTCCCCCATTAATGTAATCCCACGTTTCTAACACGAATCATGCTACTATTTTGTTGACAGTTCTAGTTGTGATCACTCCCTTGCGCTCATCTGTCTACCCCAGTTGCGGACATGTCAGAGCAGTCTTGTTAGTCCAATATCTGCCCACTAGATCCAATTCCAGATAAACATTGGTGTGTGTTGTAGAAAGGAACTTTTCAGTTTATCCATCCATCATATGACGTCATAATCCACTACATTACGTGTAGAGTGTTCTCATAACTGTTACTTCATGAACGACGCGATTTAGTCCATCGTAAACGCTTACTAGTCCGACGCATTGTACAAAATATATGACTTTGCTATTTAATAAGCGTACTGTTGAATATGTTCAAACTAATTGGACTAGGGATTTCAGAGATCGATCGATCTCGACACAGGCGAAGCGTGGGTGGCGCTTAGCTAAAGATGGATGGGGCATAGCTAAATCGGAAAGGTCCATTGGTGTACCGTGTGCAGGTTTTGTTCCAAAATAGATATTTAACTTTATTCTAGAAAACTAGTGTGTCATTTGTTAATAGGCATGGGTGTCAGTGCCAATAGCGGGATTATCGGTAACGATTATTATGAACACTGGCTAAAATGAATACCCCCGCCAAACTTTTCACCAGCATACACGCTTAAGAATTATTGCATTCACGAATTTTACTATACTATGCTTCCCATTACAGGTACTATTGGTATATTGTTGACACCTGTTATAAAATATATCTGGCATTTTCCTTAAAATAATCTGCTGATTCTGTGATGTTGATAATAAAAGAAATGTTGTACATACCGTTTTGTGGAAGCAGAGGTAGTATTGCTATGTAGCCAACATTGCACAAACGTCAGCTCGATTCACAAAATGGCGAGCTACTATGTATTATTGTAGCCCAGTCAGGGACAGATCTAGCCTTTGTAATGTGCTAGCCAACAGATTAGCCAAATACCATTTTTATTTCCCAAAATAGTAAATATTTTCGCTGCTTTTTCACTTCAATACCACTTATGAACAGGTGTGCAATCAGTCATCATCAGTCAATGCTATCAATAGTACAGTCCAGATAGAATAGGGTCTTTATATAATATATATATTATACATATATATATATATATATATATATATATATATATATATATATATATATATATATATATATATATATATATATATATATATATATATATATATATATATATATATATATATATATATATATATATAATTGTATTCATTAGGCAATGATTGGGCCAATTCCGTTTTTCATTAGCCAGATTTCAGTTTTACTAGCATTTGGCTAATTGTCTAGTGGGTAGAATGGCCTGTGCCCAGTGATATATACCTCTCGGTGATGGTGTATTCTAGTCGCAAGACTTAAACCAATCAGTTGGACTCTCATTATTTCTGTAACCAACATTTAGCAAACGTGCAGATACTCCTAGCATCATCACAAAGATAGTATTTTTGTTAATTTATGAGTACTTTTGGGTGTATTGTTCTTGAATCAGTAAAGACCATTCCCGTATACCAACTACGCATGTACCTGCCGTTAAGCAATATCTTTTGATATCCTACACCTTGTGATTATTTTCAATCATGGCATGTAAACGGCTCCTGCACTGCCTCTTTAACAATGTAATCGCTCACTTGTAAAATTGTATTCTATGTAAAACGTTTGTCCTGGTAATAAAATATCGCTCATGTTATACAAAATTAAACATCACACATGGTTTATTTATCCCTGGTTGAAGATTACCCAGGCGCGAACATGTACATAACAACATTATGTCCACGTTTAGAGCCCTCTAGTGTGTTTAAATCCTATTTTGCGGATGGATAATGTGGTCTGCTCACTATTAAGAAGCGTCACAAATATATTTGTTAAATATTGCAACGCCTTGTATTTATTTATTATTCGTCCGTATTTTCAATGCCGAACTCCGATCTGTCACTCAAGTATGTTACGTAATAATCAATTAGACCACATGTAGAGTAACGTTACAATAGAATTGCTTAATGAATTGCGTATTTAACTCTGTCATGAACATGTATTACTCCGTCAAGTGTTTAGCTTTTACTAATTAATGAACCGTCGGTTGCATATTCTGAAACAAATTCAACTGGCCCGTCCGAAGGCAGTGGATTAACTGATTAGACGCAGTTGCTCGCATGGGAATACGCTCTAAGAGCAAACTTATCATTAACGGTGTTTCGGGTGCGGCTGTTTATAAATTGCCATTAGCATTCGCTTGACTTTATAAATTATTAACCTCTTTCGTCTTCATCATCGCAACAATGCCTCATTTAATGATATATGATAATGCATTGGCATGTACGGATGCGGATTTCCCTCTGACATTCTAGTGTCTGGTCTTGTGGTAATTCTGTCTTTGTTAATGCTGTTGTCCGGCTGTTTTGACATCTTAAATCACCCATTAGCGTTGTAATTACGTTTGATTTATGCCCTGGTCGCAGCCTAGGAATATATTTTGTTATCTGGCACTTGCATGGATTAGGGATAAATGCAGTCACTGACCTTTCAGCCATAATTTGATGTCGTTGACCATGCGCAAGACACTAAATCCTCGGCAATGATGTTGTATCTTCACGGGGTGGGGGTGGGGGAGTCGTGTAGGTGTAGAATATTTAATCATTGTTAAAGGGTCGTAGTAGCTATACTAACAGCGAGCAGACATGCCACATGCACTGTGTTTCCATCGCATTCGCACTTCATTATTGCACGCAAGTGCGGAGTAATTATTCATTTTCGATGACTGCAGAGACACTCATCGAATGTGTAAAGGATAATCATGGCGGATTGGCTCTGTTGGCAAAACCCTTGTTCCGCAAATTCGTGGAATTCAAATCCAAATAGCTGGGTTGGATCCCGCGTTCGGGCATATGATCAAACTCCGCGGCATTCAATATCTGATTCAAATGACACATCCTTCGGATGAGACGTAAAGTCGTGTGTTCTATATCGCGTGGTGACTGTGGCATGCATGATGTAAAAGAACTCACTCTGAGTTGCAGGCCCTGTCGTGCATACACTCTGATAATGTAAATAATAGATGCCAGATGTCAGCCCTGCCATTAGTATATTGAAGATGTGATAACTGAAGCCTGTATTACGCGTATCTAAAAACGTATCAACTTGTGTGCAGACTGGACTTCGCTGTGTGACGTAGTTAGCAGTTTGCTCTAACCAACCTACATCACAGCTGTCAGTAACGCTGTCGGTGGGTCACTGGTCCACTTTCTAGTCTGTCTATAAATACGTTGCACGTAGTTGTAGAAATGCCTCAAGGGGTGCGGATATGAGACCAGGAACCTCACTGAGCAGCGAAGCTGTCAGTCTGCGCGGTGTCCCTATGTAAAGGAGGAAGGTACAAAATACAATTCAATACAGTGCAATACAATACAATACAATACAATCCTGATGCACATATTAATGATTACTATTTCTCGAGTCCAATTATTTACTTTTAGTTTCAATTTAAACACAGTATGATATATACATAATGAAAACATATTTAATACAGCAAGCACAAACTAAATCACAATTTACGAGGGGAAATGGAGCGTAGGAGTGAGTGAGTGTGTGTGTGTGTGTGTGTGTGTGTGTGTGTGTGTGTGGGGGGGGGGGGGGTGGGTGGGTGGGTGGGTGGGTGCGTGGGCATGCGGGCGGGCAGGCGCGCGGGCGGGCGGGCGAGCGAGCGAGCGAACGAGCGAGGGAAGGAGGGAGGGAGGGAGGGAGGGAGGGAGGGAGGGAGGGAGTGAGCGAGCGAGCGAGTGAGAGCCAGCGAGTGAGTTAGTGAGTGAGTGAGGAATATATATATATAGAGAGAGAGAGAGAGAGAGAGAGAGAGAGAGAGAGATATAGAGTGGGTGTATGCGAGTGTTTGCGTGCGTGCGTGTGTATGTGTGTATGTGAAAGGGCTAGACAGAAATCCCCTCCATTGACCTCTCTGCTAGATTGAAACATTCCGCTATTGAAAGATGGTGTTAAGGGTTACCACATACCAATCGCATAGCAAAACTAAATGTCATCCTTATGTTGGACAGCAACACGTTCCAGTCATACTAGCTTCAAAATATTCAAGGGCACTCAGTATGCGTTGAGCCAAGATCTTATTCATATCTAATATATATAGATATGAATAAGATCTTGGCTCAACGCATACTGAGTGCCCTTGAATATTTTGAAGCTAGTATGACTGGAACGTGTTGCTGTCAAACATAAGGATGACATTTAGTTTTGCTATGCGATTGGTATGTGGTAACCCTTAACACCATCTTTCAATAGCGGAATGTTTCAAAGAGGTCAATGGAGGGGATTTCTGTCTAGCCCTTTCACATACACACATACACACGCACGCACGCAAACACTCGCATACACCCACTCCATATCGCTCTCTCTCTCTCTCTCTCTCTCTCTCTCTCTCTCTCTCTCTCTCTCTATTCCTCACTCACTCACTAACTCACTTGCTGGCTCTCACTCGCTCGCTCCCTCCCTCCCTCCCTCCCTCCCTCCCTCCCTCCCTCCCTCCCTCCCTCCCTCCCTCCCTCACTCGCTCGTTCGCTCGCTCGCTCGCTCGCTCGCCCGCTCGCCCGCCCGCCCGCCCGCCCGCCCGCCCGCGCGCCTGCCCGCCCGCCCGCCCACGCACCCACCCACCCACATATATATATATAATTTCGATTTCAGAAAGTATTTACGAAATTTAGCCAAATAAATAACCATGGCGGGCACATTAGACACTATTTTGTTTTATTCTAGCAGTCCTTTGAATGAGGAACTGAATACTAACCGGTTGACACAAGCTAAGCTGGTATTCTGTTCTGAAATTTCTCTCTATTTCAGCATTACTTCACATGGAGAGGTATATTAAATGTGATCTACAATTTCTATGCATTGTTACATTGTTGGTTTATAATAGATTAAAGTCAACCACCCCATTCCCACCCCTCCCCCTTCAGACAACAGATAACTCTACTGAATATCAGGTGTTTCAAATTCATGGATTGTTAGTGTCTAAATGTACCTGTTATAATGCATGATTCTCTATACAGTCTAAGCATTGAGGTTTTACACCAATGGAAAAGGCGCAATGGTGGTGAAAGTGTGGTCTGGACCAAGAAAGATTTGAAGTCTGATATATATCCAGAATTATTGGTTAGTTTGCCAAATGTGTAGTATTTTACCCTTGTACATGTATGACTCTGTCCTCTTCAGTCGAAACACCTAAACATAAACAAGCGAGTTAACATCCACATGCCATTATCTTTCCATGGCCAGCTGACAGTTTGATACACTAGTATGCATTACAATATTTAGCAGATGGCTCCTAGCATGCTTAGAAAATATTTCTTACATGTATTGCTAAATTCTATAATGTCTATTTATATACATGTATAATTAAGTGGTGAACCAAAAACATGCCAACATAAGATTCAATAAATGCGTGTACATGCCTATGAGTCAGGAATGCTAGGAGTAGTTATTTGGAGAAGTAGGAAAATCCTAGATGACTATTGGACAAATTGACCAATCAAAAATCTAAATAGGAGTTCTGACTCCGTAGAGTCCTTCTTGCTAAATGCAGGTGAATTATGTCAAGCACTTGAGGATTTTAATTTTTTCACAGAAGAATATTTGGAAAATACAAGATGACTTCTGGTCAATTTGACATATCCAAAATTTCAGTGCAAGTTCTGTCGACTTCTACCATTTCTTCCATCGAAATTTGGTTGAAATCTGTCAAGCTGTTAATGTGGGATGTGTGTTGACAGAAGGATATCGATGCTGGATGAATAGACAATTCTATTACGGTTAATTCAATTCCTTTCTGTGTAATCAGATCGGTTATGGTTATCATCATTACAATGATATATGGTGGAAAGAATTGTAAGTATGCATGTATGTAGTGGTCTTGAATGCTGCTTTCAGGATCAGATGTTTTTACAACGAAACCGTTTAGTAAAGGAGCTTTTCTCTTAGATTATGTGGGTGAGCAATTGACTAAGCAAAAGGCCTTGTATCGAGGAAGAAACGCTTTCCCGTAGACAGCGCAGATGCTACATATACTACATCAAGCACCAGGAGAGGGAAATGTGATACAGTTATTTGTCAATTGAGAATGCGTATGTGTGTATCCATTATTTATGACTAAGTTTATGGCATAGATATATACTGCAAAACTGAGCTGTCAAATTCTATATAAGCTAGTGATCGTCGAATGCGTCACCAGCAATTAACTTCCTATTGGTCATTTGTTCCTATATTTGTATCTGTATTTACGGGTAGTCCGACTTTTTCCTGATCAGAGACTGGAAACTATTGCTAGTCTCCGTCTGTATCGCTGCTTCTGATAAAAGGTTCCACTCACTTATTCCTCTTGGGAAGAATGAGTACATGTACTTGAAGCCATCCGTCTGCGCATAAATCACAAATATTGCATTTGCTACTCACCATGGATCTTCTCGCACTTCTCGTAATGTATTCCGTAGGAGTAATGACAACCAGGCTATTTACCATCGTGTGCATCGTCACGTCTTCTGGGAGTATGTACAATAAGTCAGTTGCTAATTGTCTTGGCCTGGGATCTAAACATGCTAAATGTGATACATATCAGGGTATATTTGGACTGATAAAACGCATATATTTACTGCTATTTGCATTATGTATATATGTATATGCAAAAACATTTGAAGAAAAATCTCAGAACATCCCACTAAACAAATTGTCCAATATTTTGTCTTTTTGGCTTGAAACGATCAAACCAGTAAGAAATTTAATCCAGAATCGGTGCATGACTGCAGCGTCTAGTTCCTGATGCGCATATGTCAGTGCAGATTTTCTACTTCGAATAATACCTACCAGATGTACTATTATGATAATGTCTATTATTTATTCTAGCTCAAAATAAACAATTAAAACTCCGCACTTTCCATTGGCCTGCCCATACTATGTGAGGGAATTACCATAGCCTCCAGGTACCGAGTTAATTCCCCAGAACAGTCAGATTCGTCTAGTTTGTTCGACCTCTCAGTCGTGGGTTTTTTTTCAAATGTAAGCTTTAATTTGCGTATGCAGTCTTTGGTTTTACCTTTCACCTTCATGGAAGGAAAAGGAAAATCATCGCAGGGGCAAGTTGTATCAATCTAGAATGTATACATTCGTGCCATAATGACTGTTTGAATTTTCCTTAAATTGGCACATTGTTTTAAAAGGGTAGCCTTTGTTGGAGTCGCTCCATTACCCGTTAAGCTTTTAATCTTATCTGGGTAC
Organism: Chaetoderma sp. LZ-2023a; assembly: GCA_034401795.1. Lineage (NCBI taxonomy): Eukaryota > Metazoa > Mollusca > Caudofoveata > Chaetodermatida > Chaetodermatidae > Chaetoderma > Chaetoderma sp. LZ-2023a. The sequence goes on along the minus strand of CM067372.1, from coordinate 160,545,187 downwards.
TCAGTTAATTTCTCTCGTGACTCGATTCCTTCCAAGATGGATGCACCGTTAGCCAAGATGGCGACGCCCATGATGTTTGTTTTGGTGTGGCATATCCATGCACTCAGTTAAGCCGGTTATTTAACTCTCGCTTCATTGGCGAGGGTGTATGTAGCGATCGGTCTTAATTTCTTGGTTATTTTAACGTTAGTTAATCTCCAAGTTGTGTTTATAAAATGTTCACTCTAAAAACTTTCAAATCGTGTCCTGCTTAAATCTTGATTAACGTTAATTTAAGAGACAGTAAATGTTTTTAAAGTAATCATTGATTGTAATCAAGAACTTTTACGCGTGCTCGTATTCATGTTCAGCGTTTTAATTCTTATTGTGTTCACAGAGGGTCGAGGGGCAAGGCAAAGCCCCTCCAGATACTTTGTGCTCGTAGGTTCGCGGTACCTAATTGCGTTGCCTGTGCGAAGTGCAAAGTGGGCTCTCCTTGCGATGTCTGTGTTACGTGGTTGTCAGAGGTGGTGGGCGAATTTGATAAAGATCGTCATTGTCATCTTCTCTGTCAACGATTAACACCTGCGAGTTGCGCAGACCTGTATTGTCGTGTCAACATCGCCGTCGCTATTATCGTCACCTTCTCAGTAATCCTGTCATTGTTTTCGTCATCATCATCGTCGTGGTCATTGCCGTTAACATCTGGGTCACATATTATCATCTGCGAGTTGCGCAGAAAAATTCGTCAGTATCGTGTCATTACCGTCATTGTCGTCGTCTTCAATTTCACGAAACATTCGTCATTATTGTGTCATTGCTATCATTGCCATTATCGTCTTCATCGTCGTCAATTACTAGAAACATTCGTCATCATCGTGTCAGTACTATCATTGCCGTCATCGCCTTCATCATCGTCAACTTCCGTTCTTGTGCAATGATATTAGTGTCGTAATCGTCATCAACATTCATTAACAGTTAAACGTAACAGTCAACCCCCCCCCCACACCCTCACACCCCCCCCCCCCATCCCAAGTCCGTGAACATTTCCATAATTATTTGTATTGTATTAGTAGTTTATATTGTGTATAGTATTGTCAATCTAGTTTTAATTTATATATAATTACGTTGTCTATCTAATACCTACGGTTATATATTATATATTGAGCGTACTTCCGTTAGTACTGCTGTGTTCTTTCTAAGGTGTAGTTGCTGGTGGTGTGCTAGCGTACGTTTGCTTATAAAATCGCGTGATGGGTTGTATTGTATGTAAAGGCAGTGGGTGAACATATTGTGTGATTTGTATGTGAATCGTGTGTAAGCTGTGTGAACGGTGTGTGAGTTATGCATGGATTATGTGTGGGTTGTGTCTGAATGGTGCATGAATACGGAAGAATGTGTAAGGGAATGATTTGCTGTGTGCATGGCCTATATAGTATGTTATGTGTGATGTCATTTTATGAATTGTTATTAAATTTTGAAAACTTTTTATCTGGCTTGACTTTTCCACTTAAGGATCGTGACATTTGTTGTCCATTTCCAAAAACATGTCCAGTTTAAGTCTTTCCAGTCCTCGGTTCCGGTGATGTAGTCTGGTGCAGGACAACCAATCAGAGGAACAAGCACCCGCCCTGTCTCTCGCGGTGGCTCAAGAGCCGACGGCGGAGGAGGAAGATTTACTTCTGATGGAAGACTCTGGCATGCCGGAGCTTTCACAGATGGCTGATTCCTGCTTTTCCCGCGGGTCTCCCCCGGGATATGTTCGGGTTTGCCAGCCGGATGGGGATGTCGATGTTCCGTCAGGCATTTTTAATCTGGATTTCGTCTCATCCAGATTGCCATCTGGGCCGTTTCATGACTCCCGCCAGCGTCGTGGATGCCGGATTGCGGATCCTCTCGGAGTCGCCCATCCTGCTGTATCAGCAGACCTGATCACGGCTTCCGTGTTGGAGCCGATGGATTGCTGAGATTCTGTGTCTTGTGATTCGCTAGACATTGAAGCTGGGAGCAGCCGAGCTGTGGACCCGCTTCGAATTGGAAGTTTGGTCCGTATTCTCAGCAGGGATCGTCTGTGACCTTCTCATCCAAGGGTGAGAAGGGGGACGAGAACGGTAGTCCTTTAATGGACGAGTCCTCGTTCTGCATGGAGGCTGAGTGGGTGCAGGTCCTTGGCTGGATGTCCAACCATCTCTGATTGGCATCTGACCAGGGGTATCAGCGCAATCTGACGATGGAGCGGATGCCAGAGTGTGCGGCTGGCTGACATGTTAGAAGTTGTGGTGTACCATTTGTTTCAGCCGGATTACACTCCCAAAGGCCCCTAAGGAGTGGGATCCGCTTTCCAGAGCAGGCCTATCATCAGTATGCCCGCATTCCTCGCCTTTCGGTCGGGGAGCATGAAGCCCTGAATAGGCCATTGGGAAATCCAAGGGTCGTTTTTGACCATTGGTATCTCAGACCAATAAAGATGCGTTCAATGAGCTTACGCTCATAGCAGACGCGGCGAGAGTGGCCATGGTCGCTCTCTCGCATGATTGTACCGTCCTGCAGGGGACGCTGACCTGTGTGGTGGAAGGTAGGGAAGTGCCAGAGGCTGCTCCTGGAGTTTTCCCGACGCCATGCACTTATCCCCAGATTGCCTGGCCAGGGTGATCACCGTTTGCGCAGAACCAGGCCCAGAGATGAGGGCTGAATTGTCTTCTGTGCCCATCATTGGTCCAGGCTTGTTCGGATGTTCGGCACGGCAAGCTCTCTCTAAAGTTGCGTTCATAGTTGCAGAACAAGAAGTCGTCAACAGGTCGTGGAAGTCAACGAAGAGGACTTGGCCACAGCAGTCCTATAAGCAGCACCAGCAGGATCAGCAACGACAGCGGCAGAGATCACCCTTCCGTCCGTCTGGACATGATGCCCATCAGGCATCCGGTTTTCAGGGACCTGGCCGATCGTCTTCGTGCAAAGCCTCTAATAAGAGGCTGTATGAAGTTGATAGGAAGGGTGGTGGCTCGGGATAGCCGGAGTGGTGATTCCAGGCCATCGTATTCCAAGAAGCCGCATGGGGGACAGTCCTGATGGGCTTCTGGCGAGACCCATTCTGGTGGCACCAGGGATGCAGGGAGTCGAGACGCTTCAGCAAACCGAATTAACGTCTTGTCACGCAACATCGACTGCAAGCTGTGTGCAGATTCCTATCATTGGAGGCAGATTTCAGCAGCTGTTCTCAAGCCAATGGGAACAGGTCGTGCAAGATTGTTTAGTCTGTCATTGGCTAAGAAACGGCTATGAACTGGACTGGCTCATCCATAAATCGTTAGTTCCGTTAACATCGACTCCAGTATGTTCCAAAGGAATTCAATCATCTAGTGGTGACCATACGAAATGACACCAAATAAGCTATACGTGGGTAAAAATAGTCACGCATCAGATAGACATCCTGCCGGTTTCAAATTAATTCAGGCTGACAAGAAGAGACGAGCCATCACCGCATCCACAACAGCTCATTCAAACACCGTCATCACCACCACCAGTACCAACTGCACCGACAGCACAATGACCACCACTGCGACAACAACAGTAATGACGCCATCCACCACCACCGTAGTCATCAGCACCATCAGCAGTTCGGCAGTCACAGCCGCTAGCATCAGAACTTCAACACCGCATTCATCCAGCATCCGCATGTCATTCCCGAACCTATCCACAACATCATCAGACAGCAGCATAGACATCCACCAGGCGAGATATCAGCAACACGAGCACACACACCAAAGCCCTTCACTAGTGGATTGTGGCACCCAGACATGCTATGGAACTTTGCACCTAATATTAGCAACAGCCTTTATTAATTATAATGTGCGGCAGAGTTTCCTGATTAGCTTTATTGTGACGGTGGTGCTAATATATATTATAGTATTTTTGATACACTTTTCATATTATTATATATTTTAATAAAATCGAAACCCTGTCCCCTTGAATGACTACGGTCATTCTACACAACTATGCTACATAGATGTGTATCAGCAAATAATCATTTTAGATTCCTATGCTATAAACACACCATATACAGTGTAATTAATCAGCATACTGCAATGACTATAATTATACTAAATCATGTCATCGCAGCTGCTGCTGGGACTACCTGATTGACTTTTTCACTTTATTTTATAATATTTGTCTTATTATTTTTCTTCTCAGGATTACTTGAGATGGATGTAAGGTGTGGCGAGAGCCGTTTTCTAAAGGGCCGCGCTGTATCCATGCCTTCAATTTTATTGGCATGGATATATTTATTATATTTACTGTAACACATATCATGTTTTATACTTTTGTATTTTATTTATCTTAATAATTATGGTGTATTGGAGCCTGGGCATTCTCGATGGGAAAATAAGTACCCATCACCAAGGAGAACATCCTCGCGAGCTTATGTTTGGCTAAATCATGGTATTAAAGAGACTAAAAAGGAGCACGCATCGCAGCATTAAAACACACACAACAAAGAAAAGGCCTAGAAAATCAAAAATAAAAAGTATGCCTCCCTCCCAAACTCTTGTGCACCTCTATGTGCCTTTCTCTGATAAACTACGCATCTCTGGAGTCATTCTATCCGCTCGGCTACGCGCCTACTCGAGAAGTCTATAAGTTGTGCCTAGTGTACACCCTGTGATAATCGATCCGCGATGCGGTATCATTTGGCCCAGGTGCCAAACTAGAAGGGGGTGGTGTAGTGCGGATCGACCGGGCAGGTACAAACCATCCCAGCCTATCTGGGTACGGAACGGCCGGATCGGGCATGTCCCAAGCACGACCCCACCCCCTGGGTAGGACTATAAGCATATATACAGCCATATAAGAGAGGCTCAGAATAACAGAGTCCAAAAGATCGGCTTACGAGCACGCGCGGGCGTCAGAGATTGCCTACCAATGTGCGTTAGCATGTGGAAAGAAAGACATCTTATGAACACTCCGGGTCTGTGTTTGTAATTCCTTAAAATAGATCCTCCTCGTCGTTCTTGGTAAGGATCATTACCAGAATGAAACGAGGATTCTGTATCTTTTTACAGATTTAGAATCGGTCCTGAAATGGCCAAGATATCCACATTGCTCCCGGACTAAATAGTTTCAAAATAACCAACGTCATAAACATGTGCGTACTTAGTAATAGGTGCAGGCCAGCAAGTCGCGTGGCCGATAACCATACTTTGTAATAACATGCGCGTTGATTGGTTAAGACGCACACTTGTGATGCCACTATTTAGTATAACAGGAGCAGCAAAATCGAAAGTTGTGGTGTGGCTGCCAGAGCAGACTGAGTTATGGAGCAAACGCTTACTGTTAGCAGCGGTGATATATAGCCCACAACAGTGCATCTCGGATTTGAACCTTGTCTCTGGAGCACACCAACCTCATCTGCTGTAACAAGTTTTTGGAAGCTCCTGGCCGATTTTAACCTGGGGCAATGCATAAATTAAAGAAGGTGTCCCACTACCAACATTCTCGAGGGACCTTCCGTGCCTATGGGCCTTGTGGCAAACATGTAACACCACAAAATAAGTGTGTATGATGGTGGTGTTTACGGATATCTTGCCAGATCTGCTGAGCCATGCTGAAAAAGTGGTGAATCAAACACCGCACATGTTTCATGCATTTAATTAACATTTTGACCGCAGCCCAGATTGCAACATTGCTTGATGCACCGCAAGAGGTATGCTGTGCATCGAGCCTTGTGATCCGCAAAGATGCTCTTGCATCAAGTTTTAACACAATTACAGGGCATCTTCAAATCCGCACAAATAATGAATTTCTTCATGTCCGCATAATTCCTCATATGTGTTCGCACATGACTATCTACTAGACATCCGCAAAGTTCATCCCCACCGTTCATGAGTATGAGCCACATCAGAAAGTTTGTCTGCAGATATTCCTTAGCAGCAACTCAGAATCGTGCCATCGTATCGATATATGTAGGTACCGCTAGGTCGTGTGAGACCTTATTTTTATAGTGTATATGTTTAATGGTATAGATTTATTTTCATTTATGTGCCGATGACTAATAGGCACCGCAAGGTCGTGTAAGCCTCACGTGTTTTCTGTACTGTATTAGTTAGTAATATGGCAGTAGCCATCCAGGTTATATATCGTTTTGCTTATTTTGTACAAAACTACTTGGAACACGCTTCGGTTAGGTTACACTATACAGTAACAACAAACACATCACCTTGTTCCCCGCACAGCATCACTTTTTTAATTGAGGTCTCTGTTCGTGTTCTCAATACGTGAACCTAACATGCGGCCGACTAGACCTGACTATTTTAGCTCGGTATGATAGGTTTAACTGTAGTTAGGGACGACTACTCTTTAGGAGACATTTTTCTAAACCTCTTTTCTGGGATCTGCGAATAAGTTATGCACCACGCACCAGCAAATTTGTATAAATTGGCCGTTTACAATAGGTCCTCCTAAATTGATAGAAAATGAGTAGCTGTCTCTTCCTATGGTCCTCCGGCCTCAGGGCCTATTAATTGTCTGGACTCCCTCTGCCACACTGGTTAGAACTGACTATATAAACTATTGAGGTTTCTGAGCAGCTAGAATCAAAGTGTCAATGACCGCATGCACCCCCTCCCCCCTGTGTCTTTGGATACCTATTAGCTAGTTTCCATGCCTAAGTAGGAATCACTGCAAAATAATACATTATATTATAAACCCCAGCAGTGCATTCTTTGGGCAATCTAACCCAATCCTAAATGCAGGTAAATGTTAGGTTCCACAGTGCGGATCTCACATGGTCCACACTCAAAACACTAGGTGACGGATAAAGACACAGATCGGCATCTAACTCTACAGTGACTGGGTGCGGCCTTGGAGCTCTCCACGTCTTCACAGGAAGTTCACCGTAGTTGGATATCTGTCTCTCTCTCCCCACCATGACTTGTCCCCGTGTTGTTATTTGTGGTCATGATGCGGTATGTGACCGGATCGTCATTTGATTCTGCTTTCACCAGGTGACATGTTTGCATGCTGTCGGTCTGAGGGGGATGCTCCGTGGTGGTGACCATAATGGACACTGGGCATTCCCGCTAGGCAGACCTATATGTTAAAGATAGGACAAACATAGCCATTTGCGGCCAAAACTTGATATCTGTAGACCTACAAATTAACTGTTAGATTAGGTTCTGGCAAGAATGCATGCATAAATAAAGCGGCAACTACAAAATAGTATATTTAACTCACATCCAGTGACAGGGTTGAATTCTATGGAAATCTTCCACCCCACCTTCACGTAAACCTGTATGCATCCCAATACGTTTAACTACACTAGGTTGAATCACTTTACCATTTTTAGCATAGTTTAAATAGGAGAGTGGCCTTTTTCCCATCGCTCCTCTGCGTCGGCGTTGTGGTCATGTTCCTGTGATGGAGGCCTGTGCGAGGCACTTTCCTCTCGCAGCCATAAGCTTAGCCAGCCTAAGAGTATATAGCGTATATTAAGTTTGCTAAAGTGACCCCGTTAGGACTCTCCTTTGCGGGGATACCTCACCGAATATACAGATCAGCGATCTGTGAGGTACCTCTGGTGAGGATCAGGTTAAACTTACATTTCATCTCCATTAGACGCAGACATGTACCATTGTTTCACTCTAATATTTTAATGTCTCTATCTAAATTCATTATGGACTGCCATACCGGTGACACCAACAGCCGTGATGAAATATTGGTTTAACTTCCGTGATGATGATCGCATGGCCCCACTGGAATGTGAACGTTCCACTGACTCCAGAGGTCGGTCTATGTACGAACTGGAGAGATGCGAGTCCTGATCCGTCACCCCGAGACTATCTAAGCAGCATCCTACCTCTCCCCAATGCACCATGTACCTGCGGTGCCGCGGAATATGAACGAGTCAGGGACCAGGGCGTATCCCCGGAGGCTACAGTATTATGTGGTTCATCTACTGAGAGTGTACGAAAATGAAGCCTTTCGTCTCGTGTCCTATAGTACTTAGCACCAGTACTTAGAGAGCGTATGGGACATCGAGGTCATAGTCTCTCCTTTCCCAAAATGAGTGTGTTTGTGGGGGTGGGGTGGGGCTGGGGGGGGGGGGAGGGGGTGGAGCACATTTGACATACAGTCATTACTCTCACGATCGTTTGAGTTATCCGATGTTCAAATTATTGCCTGATTATGTGTGACACACAATTTCAGATGCTCATGCTTCACGCACAAAAACGCATAAGGGATGAGCTGGTCTTCTGACCTCGCCTCCCTCCCGCCGAATTTACTGACGATTTCTGGCAATATCACAGAGTTTTAGGGAGGTGAGTATATCTCTTGAAGTGTAATAAACGAAATCACAGATTTCTTTTTTCATGAGAGAGTAGGTGTACTGACCTCCCTTACACGGACCTGTCCTCTCCGCCCCACAGAGGTTCGCTCTTCAGGCCTGTTAGTTGCATGTATCGGCCAACAGTACAAGCTGAGGCACTGTCAGTCTGCGCATGCGCGAGGTTGGTGCTGGCATATGGCAGACTATCACCTGTCTGCCTGCTCAGTAGGGGCACCTTTCTTTTCAAATCTGGGGATATTGAGTCTAAGTCGATCTTTAGGAAATATCATAGAGTGTTAGGGAAGTAAGTATAACTACTCTCTCGTGAAAAATGAAATCCGTGATTTCGTTTAATTCATGCAGAAATCTTATTCAACAGATGATATCTGGGATAAAATTACAATGACAGAGCCTTAAAAAGTCAATGTTGGTGTAGAAAGAGTAGTACTAAAAACATTTGCGGGCTTGTTTGCTACTCATCGCTCGATGTTCTTGGGAGATTGCAGGAAGCTATCATCGGTTGAGTTTCCTTCTTTTAAATTCCATTCAATTCCTGGTCATGTAATGTTCAGTCATCGAATATAATCCCTACTAAAAACACAAGTGATTGATAATGGAGCTTAGCCAACCATACTGTCCAGACAATTATATATATATATATATATATATATATATATATATATATATATATATATATATATATATATATATATATATATATATATATATATATATATTTATATGTATGTCATTGATATGGAATAGAAGTCAGGAGCAAAACCATCAACTGCCAGGCATATCTATTCCAGCAACTGTCATTTTGTCAAGCACAGATTTATAGTCACAGAAGTTGCAACGTGTAGCGAAAACATAGTCATACATAATGATATACTGCCAGATACATATAATTATAGCGATAAACAATATACGCTGTGACCGAGCAACACAATGCCTTAACAACACACTGCCTTAACGTATCAACATTTTTAACACAGTATTTAAAGGTGCAATTAATGCCAACACGAATTTGGCTGGTAGTCTTTTTCCAGGCAATAGATAGAGAGCAATCGTATCTCTATCAATGTCTGGGGTGGATTTGTCCTAGTGTACATTTTTTAACCCCGAATTATCACTCAAAATGTAGGGGATGACTTTTCAGAGTATCTATTTTAACCAGATTCCTGGTGGAGGATGCCCGGACCCCCAGTGTTGTGCGTACTGTGCAGATGTATTTCTTTGGTGCTGTCATTGTCCGCTGACAAGGTATTGCTAGTGCTCATAAATCTCATGTTCTGTACATTGACATCTTCTAAGAGCAAAATTCTTATTTTCCTCGACAATTTTAGCAACGATTGTCACTCACCTGCACCCCCTATTACCGATGGGGACACTACAGTGTTACATCTAAGAATGCGATCTCAAAGAAATGCCATGTGGTTCAGAACACCACACTCACATTATGGATTGTAACACAATACCACTTAAACTAAAGATATGTTAACTGTTTACTAGGCTCAGAAGATGATTGAACATTGTGTAATATATACACCTGTGCAAAAGTTAAGCACCAGCAAAAACAATAGAACGTAGAAACATAATGGTACAACTAGGCTGCCATACTTTTTGTCCCCGCGTTAGCTGACATAATTCCAAGTACGAAATGCACATGCATGCATGACTTCACGCCGCTTGATGTCCGTGCGTGGCGGGAAACAGGACACGTGTTCAGTTATGTAAAAGTCCAGTTTGAGGTGTAGAACATTACATACAGATTTAGGCGACAAGATTAGGAATTTTGTGTTCATGACCGTGGTTTATTTGTACAGAGAGAATTAGCTCTTGATTGTGAACCGCTATGGCAAGACGAAGGTTAAGTGATCGTGTGAAATGGCAAATCATAGGCATGCATACCACTGGTATGTCGTGCAGAGAGATTGGCAGACAGCTGAACATTAACAATACTGTAATCAGTCGTTTGATTGCAAAACATGGGCAAACTAACGAGGTGAAGGACAGGCCTAGATCTGGAAGACCGAAGAAGACTACTGCCCGTGATGATCGAGCCCCAGTACGCCTTGTTAGGAGATCTCCATTCACCAACAGCAGAGTGCTCAGCCAGCAATGGGAAACGCGCAATAGAGTGTCAATGTCTACCGTCAAAAGGAGACTGTATGCTGCTGGCATGAAAGCTAGGAGACCTGTCAGACGTCCTCTCCTCGCTGCACACCAGAAAGAGGAGCTTCTGAGGTGGTGCAACAAAAGAAGACACTGGAACATGAGATCCTGGAGACGGGTACACTGGTCCGATGAAAGTCGGTTCCTGCTTCATGCCACAGATGGTCGAACTCGTGTATGGAGGTCCAGACGCACGGCGTACGACCAACGTAACATCATGGAAGAAGTTCCATTTGGTGGAGGTTCCGTTATGATATGGGGGTGCATCTCATTTGATTGTAAGCTGGATCTGTTGACTGTACCTGGAACACTAAATGGACAAAGATATCAAGATTCCATACTGGATAGAGTTGTGGTCCCTCATTGTGTAAATCATGCACCTGGAACCCACCCTATATTCATGGATGACAACGCCCGACCACATCGTGCTAGAGCTGTGCATGAATACCTCCGCCAGAATGTCATCGAAACCCTACCATGGCCAGCAAGGAGCCCTGACATGAACCCTCTTGAGCATATCTGGGACATTCTGGGAAACATGGTGAGAAGGATGGATCCTCCTGTGCAGAACCTACAGGAATTAACAGACGCACTCCATCTTGAATGGCAACGAATACCACAATGGCGTATCAGTCGGTTGGTGACCAGCATGAGACGTCGTGTCCAGGCCGTCATCCAGGCACAAGGTGGATATACCCGGTATTAATAATGACAGTCTCAAACTCGTGCACAGATGTTAAACTTCGTTTTCAGACACCATTAATGACAATCTAGCCACGTGTGTCAACTGTAGGGCAATAGTTGTCAGTTGTCTCAACGTAACCATATTCAGGCCTCGTTTTCAAGTTCAAACAAAAACATACAGTGTTTCCCCACCATCATAATCAGCATTCCTCTAGTTGCATTATTACCTCTTGCACTAAGATAGATGGGTACATAAATGTTTATGCTATTGCTTTCTTCATAGCACATGAATATACCCTCGCATGTGCGTAAAAATAGGGTGGTGCTTAACTTTTGCACAGGTGTATATGTTTAAATTTTCACTTGTCAGAATGTTTTTCTTATCAAATCATACAGAATATGTTGTATGGTTCATCTAGGATGTGCCTTTACTACATCCAGTGTGCATCATTTAGAAGCTTTTAAAGCAATTTTGAAAATGTAAAGGTCACTGTAATTCTGACCAGCATGTACTCTTAGAGTAGCTAATTTCAGCAATCTCTGAATGCCATTCTTTTTTTATTATGTTCCAGTCATTTTACATGTAGAAATACGGAGATGCCGGCAGTCATTGACAGTTGTACTTGAACAGTCTCTAACGGTAAATGACATTATTATAGCTATATAATTATATCATGCCTAGATTGTGTAGGTATCATTACTCAGATCAGCATGAAAGCTGACTCAGTATTGATTTTAGATCTAATCCAGTTTGTTTGGTCACAATTCTAGTTACATGCAATGAAGAGGAATTTTCTAAAGTCTTTATTTGATAAGAACATTGTCTAATTTGATTATGATAAGCTGTATGCTCAATCAATCTGCATATGTTTCTGGTTTGGTATACGAATAAGTCAAGGTTTGGTAAAAAAAATATAAGGAAATAACTCTAGAACCAAGAAGGGAAATTCAAATAATTTGACATATATTTATAATGTGAACTGTTAGCACGGTTGTTGACCTATGAGGTCAAACATGCTGTTATGCCCCAGACCCTCCTTATAGACAATGTTAGATATGGGGAGGGATATGTAACATTTGCTTTGTCCATCCATCTATTTGGGCATTGGTCCATATGTCCATCCATCTGGTGGGACAACTCTAGTTCGACTTGAGAGACCAGCAACCAACTTGGTTGGCCTTGAGGGTTCATAGAAGTGTATCAATTTTATGGTCAGAAGGTCAACGTCATGATTAAGGAAATTTTATTTTATTTCTGGATGATGATTCTGCTGGATGGATCTTTAACACACTTAGATGGAAGTTTGCCCACGGGCAGTGCGGCAAAGAAGCTGATAAACTTTGTGGTAAAATCGCAGAGGTCAAGGTCATGGTGACTCAGTTAAGGACATTATGTTGCTTTTCTGCATGCTAGCTCAAACTGTATTGAAGGAATCTTTACCAAACGTTGTTAAACATTTTTGACAAATTAATTTATTTCCAGATAAAACCATTCAAAATCTGTCTTTTGTCACTGTTTTGAAACTAAGATACATTTCTATAAAACTAAATTGCTTAGAAGATGTTGCTATAAGGGCCTTATGGGTGTCGGCTCCAGAATTCCTTTCAGAATTTTGATTAGTCAATTTTTTGGATGAAAATCTTAAATCTTTTGAAACTAAAATTCAAAATCTTTTAGAACCTTCATGACCTTCATATAATGGTAATTCTTCAGTGAGCATCTTAAGGATTCTGATACCTATTTAAGATGGGCCCACTTTTTTACAAGCCAACCTATTATTCCAGACCTTTGATGCATGCACACTCCAGAAATTACAAATATGTACATATCATTTATTAGGTATACATTGAGGTCAGCAGGTCAAATAACTAGAGTATGCCTTATGATATCACTAGGCGCATGCTAGAAAGGTAGGAGTACTCACTTGAATACACTTCAGTGTTTGAGCCAACATTGTAATGTATGTTCTTTTCCAACTCATAAATGCCTGGTAATTACACTGAAATCTAAATAATCATACCCTGAAAATCTCAGATAATACTTTACTTAGACACATATGAACTGCGCCAAGGTGTTTCGGGATTCTTCGAAACCTGCCTGCGTGCCAGATCGATAACTACAAATAAGGGTGAGCTACCGACATGTAGCAAGATTTCATTAACAATATGTGTACTAGATCATATAGTAGTTAGTTATTTTCACTGTTTTCACAGTCTCTCACTGCAAACAAACATTTTCTTAGGTGCTGGTAGCAGCTCAAGAAACATCCATGTCCCTCAGTCAGTCAGACCGTCCATCGCTTCCTCTTCCTCCCATCCCTCCGTTCATCCATCCGTCAGTCAGTCAGTCATTTAGTCAGTCACAAAAGCTTATTCTAGGCTGTTTCTACTGGATGGACCTTGACAAAACTAGGGTGGATGTTTGACCTTGGGCTCTGGAGCAACTGTAGTGATTCTGTGGTCCAATGGTCAAGACGTCAAAGGTCACGTTAAAAAGGACACTCAGGCCCGCCCGCAGCTGCTGAGATCTTTTCGACCTTGTTTTCTCAGGGAGTGGTGTAGATGTTACATGGAATTTATGGACACGGGGGTGGGATGTATGGGTAATACGCAGTAAAGTTGAAAGGGAGTGGCTAAAGTTAACATCATGTTTATAGAAAAAATTATTATTTATATATTTTTTAAAATGTATTTGATTTCCTTTTTATCCCCCTGGTCTGGAAGACGGGTAGGGGGGGGGGTGATATAGCGATCAGTACGTCAGTCCGTGTTGCCGTCCGTCCGCCCATCCATCTGTCCTCGTCTTGTCAACGCAACTTCTCCTAGAGGTTTGAATGGATTAACTTAAGATTTCATCCACATCATCGGTATCATGTGCTCATGTGCATGTGCTTTTTTCGCGGCCGAGAACGTTTTCGTTACAGAGTTATCACCCTTTAAATATTTTAAAGCCGATACATAAACTGCATTGCCAATCATTTCTTGTCAACGCAACACCTCCTACAGTTTAGCTCTGATTCTTTTGAAATTTGGTAAGTGTTATCATTAGTAAGGTGTGCATGTGCTATCCGTATATCAGTACATCCTTCCATCTGTCCAAAATGTATGTCTGTCTGTCTAGGGTGGATGTTTGACCTTGGGCTCTGGAGGAACTGTAGTGTGCATCCATCTCTGATAATCATTTCTTGTCAACACAACTCCTCCTAGAGGTCTCAATGGATTAACTTAAAATGGTGTCCACATTATCAGTATCATATGCAGATATGCATGTGCTTTTTTCACGGCCAAAAAAGTATTCACTGCAGCGTTATTCCACTTTAAATATCTTAAAGCGGATATGTAAACTGAATTGACAATGATTTCTTGTCAACACAACTGCTCCTACAGTTTAGCCCTGATTCTTTTGAAACTTAAGTGTTAGCATTACTACGTGAAGGTGTGCATGGGCTATCCCTATACATGTACATCCATACGTCTGTCCAAAATGTATGTCTGTCTGTCGGTCCATCCATCTCTGACAATCATTTCTTGTCAACGCAACTCCTCCTCAATGAATTAACTTAAATTTGTTTTGATGATATCAGTATCATGTGCAGCTGTGCATGTACTTTTTTCGCAAGCAAAAAAATATTCATTACATTGTTATCAACCCTTAAATATCTTAAAGCCGATACATAAATTGCATTACACTTAGTGACAAAGGAATTTGGGTTTTAGGAGTTGCATTTTTAATTAGTTTTTCTAAAATATTGTCCTTTACAATTAATGTTACATGTATATCCACTCTTGATGTATGTTTATCTGAAATGTTTGGATCCGGGTGGGGAGGGGGGGGGGCGGGGATATGCCGTCTTCTGGTGGCTCTTGTTCTATTTATTGATGGATACAGTGGAGTGCGATTGGTGGAATTAATATGCAGGTGACACAAACATGTATTTGTTTTTAAAAATCTATTGCAGGTAAGGCAGAAATCCAGGAATTCCTTTCAACATACATGCGATCATGCCTTGAAAATATGCCATTACATCTGGCATATCAGAAGACAAGAACAAAACTCTTCAATGAGAGGAAGAGGTTGTGAGGCGTTGCTAAAAAGAAAATGGACAAGATGTCATAGGCTACTTCATGTTAGACATTAGATAATATGTATCTGTAATAGTAATTGAATATACAGTGAAACCTGTTTAAACCGAACTCTGAATAATCCGAATCTCTCTCAAAACCGAACAAGTGATGTGTTCCCGAAATAACACCAATGCATTTATATTAACGAAAAACCTGGATAAACCGAAACATGTGAATTCCGAAAACCGATTGTGTTTTTCTTACCAACATTCAATTTTATTAAGAAGTGACCCGTGATAAACTAAATTTTACTTCAGACATTCTGTCTGGTTTGATTTCCGACAGATGGAATATTTATTAATCTGGAACAGTGAGATTGAATCATGAAAAGCGGTCTCGGTGGCATTGTACTTTAGAGGAATTAATCACTGAAATGAATACCTTGATTATCATACCAGTCCCTAGAGTGGTGAGGTATTAAAAATAGTCTTCTAGCTCGATTCTGACTCCAGTCATTAGACTGATGATATTTAAAAAGAAAATGTCACTTGGTTTTGAAATGGACAGTTATCAAGAGAATTTTTGCCGACGTGACCATTAATAGATCTTCTAGCTCGATTCTGGCACCAGTCATTAGAATGATATTTCAAAAATAATTGTTACTTGATTTTGAAATGGACAGTTATCAAGAACACTTTTGCCGACGTGACCATTAAAAGACAATTAAAAGATAAGTTTTTAACATTTACAACTGGAATGACTGGCTCTGTTATCACGCCTGTCATGAGAGTGATGGCACTTAACAAATAGGCTTATTTTCGTCGACAAATGGACATTTCCCAAGATCATTGTAGGCACCGACATTTGCCTATGTGCTTATTTTTTATATTTACAACTGGAATGACTGGCTTTGTTATCAAGCCAAGCATTCCAGTTGTAATGTGTTAAACCTATTCTTGCTAAAAAACCTCCCTCTGTCCTCCAGTCCCCCACCCCAATCTCTCTCTCTCTCTCTCTCTCTCTCTCTCTCTTTCTCTCTCTCTCTCTCTCCCTCTCTCTCTTGTTCTCTCTCTCTCTTTCTCTCTCTCTCTCTCTCTCTCTCTCTCTCTCTCTCTCTCTCTTTCTCGCTCTTTCTCTCTCTACCCCACCTCTCTCCATCCTCCCCATTTCTCTCTCTCTCTCTCTCTCTCTCTCTCTCTCTCTCTCTCTCTCTCCGTTGTCCATCCAGCTATGGGCAGGGATGCATATTCCACATGTAATTTTGGGGATGGGGAAATGGGGGGGGGGGAGATAAAAAATAAATTGGCTCAAAGTTGGTTATCTTGCATATCATTTTGAAGGGCATGATTACTAGACTACATTACAAGGAATGATATTGATCATCTGTCAATGTGAGGGAAGGACGCATGGGCATATGACCAAACATGAATGAGTAGGGATTTGCAATGACACACATCGACTGATTATTCTAGTTCTATAATTGTACATGGCTTGAACATTGGGTTTTTTTCACTGAATATTTATTCCAGCCCATGCGGGGTCATGCGACAATATAAATTGGCTTGATATTTGGTATCTTCTGATAGCTCTTATTCATGTAACTGACTAAGCTCTCGTAAAATTTGCAAATTACAATGATGATTTTTGAAAAATTCATTCAACAGCTTTAACACCTTATTTAGTCTAGCTTATGATGCCATGACATGGAGGACATCGGTTTAGTCTGACTGTTGTATATATTAAAGCTTGGATTTCATGGATGATGACTCATCATATATTGGACACTTTAATTGTCCAAAAGTGTCCAAGATATGAAAATGTGTTACACATTACATCTACATACCAGATACAACAAATTCAATATGATGTTTATAAGAGTTCTTATATTTTGCAATTTATTTTACTGGAAGCTTATAGTACCAAAAGCAAACACAGCTTCCTATGAAACGATTTTTGTCGCGTCTGCGAAGCAGAAAGCGAGACAGGTATCACTTTTCCAATGATGATGGTGCCGTCAACATTAAGGTTTTGCATTTAACAAAACTTCTCTGCTTATATTTCAGTATTGGTTCATCTGATTGGAACTGAACTTAGATACATGGTAACCTATCGTGTTAGGAAGCAGCATAATGTCAAGGAGGTCACAAGGTCAAAGGGCAACGTCACTGTGACCCTGATACGAAAGTTAAAGTTTTGTGTTTAGCAACACTTTTCGGCATGTATTTCAGTAGTCATTAATCAGATCGAAACTAAATCTGGATACTTGGTAACCTATAGGGTTAGAATGTAGCCTGATGATAATGAGGTCACAAGCTCAACGATCACGGTCACGGTGAACTTGATACAAAACCTCTCAGCTTATATTTCACGATTGAGTAATACTATTTGAACTAAGCTTGGATGCATGGTGCCATTGAGGTCAAATGGCAAGGTCCCTGTAACAAAGAGACAGGCAAGACATTTAATTCTGCACATTTCTTGTCAAAATATTTTGCAGTTTATTTTGTGTTTTAAGTTTGAACGGTATTTGTTTAGCATATATATATATATATATATATATATATATATATATATATATATATATATATATATATATATATATATATATATATATATATATATATATATATATATTCTTTTAACTAAGCTCTAACAAAATTATTCATGTTAGATAGAATGATATAGGTAATCTTGCTTTTTCTGGTGGCCATCTTGGATTTTCCAAAAAATTGGCAGGAAATTCTTTAAAATGATACTCCTCATTAACCGCGTTTCAGATTTTAGCCACATTTGTTTGGACGGATCCTAGCAATATGGTAGGCTTCAGAAATCGTATACAGAAATTTGATCGGTCAATTTTTCTGGCATCAACCTTGGATTTACCCACAATTGCCTGGAAATCATTTAAAATGCTACTTCTCATTGACATCCTTTTGGAGTTAAGCCCACAAACCCGTTCATAAAAAAGGGGGGGGGGGGATTATGTTTTCACTTCTGCCCCTCCGTCCACCTACAGGTTTTCATTAGATAAATACTTTTGCTTGGACTATTGTGATCAAACTTCATGGGAAGGTTGGCTATAGTAGTAGGGAAATGCACATTATTTTGTGAGTCCGTCCGACCATCCATGTCATTCTGTCCGTCTGTGCAAACTTTTTCATTTGACACCTTTACATTGCATTTGAGTATCATGACAAAACTTCATGGGAAAATGGCTATATATGCTAAATGGGAAATGCTTGTTAATTTGCTGGTCCGTCCCTACTTCCATCTGTCTTTTTGTCTGTCCGTGTTGTTAAATTGTGTTTTCGTTCAATAACTTTACATTGTCTTGGTGTAATCGATGAAACTTCTTTAGAAGGTTGGCTATTGTAGAAGAGAAATGCACGTTAGAGTCTGTCCGTCTTGCTGTCCCTACATCCATATGTCACTGTCCATCCGTGCAAGTTTTGTGTTTTGGTTTGATAACTATGCTTTTGCATGGAGTATCATGTTAAACCTTCATGGGAAGGTTGGCTATGTTAGTAGGCCAATGCCCATTAGTGTGTGGGTTAGTCCATTCATCTGTCCATCGGTGCATCCCTACATCCATCTGTTTTTCTGTCCGATTGTACAAATGTTATGTTTTTGTTCGATAACTTCTTTGCCTTGGAGTATCATGCCGAAACTTCATGGGAAGTTTGGCTATGGTAATAGGGAAATGTACATTTTGTATGTCATTATTATTTTGTGGGTCGATCAGTCTGTCCACCCATCTATTTTGCTTACCATGTTTCTATTCATCTCTGCACATGCTGTTCGCTGTCTGTAAAATCTTTCCTAATCATTGTAACAATGTGGGCGTTTTGGGCCAAAGTAATGACTGCCGTTGCGGGGGATCATTGGATTATATCATCTAGTTTGTGTTTTTCATATATTAGTAATGCATTTTTCTGTATTACTTTGTAGTATAGGCATGAATAGGCATATTTCACATCAAGAGCATACTTACCACCCTGATACTTTATGATATTTCTCAAATATCGGCCTAACTTCGATAAGACTCAGAATTAAAAAGAAACCGACCACACTGGGCAGGTTACTCAACTGACCGTCCGGCGGATGCGCCGCCCAAACTCGTGCATACGCGGGGCTGTCTCTTTCTCTTCTCAAATTATTGACCTGCCATTGCACACGACTTTTACTATTGCCAAAGGATTGCTTTAGCTTTGATTGTTTTTTTAGCTTTCTAAGTTATTTAACTTAGTTCTTTTAACTTACTGAGATGTCTGACATCGCCAAGCCTCCGGAGGATGTTCCTGTTCCTAGCCATCAGATGTATTTTAGTAAATTTATTGATAAAAAAATGTGCATGTTGTATCGGATGGTATATCCGGAATTCGCGCTTACAGGTGGATACGTCTATATTAACTCATTTTGGGGATGCCTAAATATTAGCTAACATAATGTTGTGCTTTGTATTTTCAGATATTTATAGCTGATTTGTGACGTTTTTCATATGTATCCTTCATCTGGACAATTATTTTGTACTTGGTTTTGGGTCCAAATAATTATGCTATGTGTTTGCAGAGGGAATTATTACCATAAGAAGTAATTTTTCCGCACTCCACCCCACACACCCCCCCCCCACCACAGGGTTTTGGTTTCAGGAGTAGGTATGCCAGTTGTTGTCCAGCAGACCTCACTCGCTTCGTCAGGGGTAAATTCTTACTTCTAGGGTCAGGTATGGAGAGTTAGTTGTCAGTTATGTAACTTTTTGAAATATTTCCTTATTTATGACTGTGAGTTATTATTCTATCTCCTTGATGGTTATAGTTAGGTTCATGGTATTAATGTTCAAATACTAATAAATCCTCTTTAGAGTGCTGTGTCTAGCATTCGCATCTCAATTGTTTCGAGTTCAAATTTTGATTATCTCCCTTGTCTTCATGAAGAAGAAGGTCAGTTTTGACGTTAATCGATCAAGTCCATAGTAGTATCTATAAGCCTGGCTTTGCATATCCCATCTAGGGGTCTAAGTTTCCTTAGAGATATTGTTTAGCCTTCTGCAATTGCGTTTTAGTTTCGTTTATAAACTGAAAACGAATTGTTTTCATTTTGTGTTTTTCAGAGGGTCATTGACAATAAATGCCCTGCTTGACACCGTTTTGTAACGGCCCGCTTCTTCCCTCATGATTGCACTAGGTGCAGTACAATCGGGCCTCTACTTAAATGCCATGTGTGTGTGAGTCGTGGCCGGTTGAGCTCTTTTCTGATTTGTTAAATCAGCAAGTGAAGGATTGGTGGCTCGTGAGAAGAGGCGAGTGGAGAAGATGTGTGGTAAGAAAAGGAAGGCGTCTATATCTGCCATGCCAGACATGGAGGCCTTCCATTTGGAAATAATGAAGACAGTAACGGATGTTGTCCCGAAGTTGCTTCGCAGCTTGCTTCCCGGTTCAAGTTCGGCATTGTCTTCTTCACTTGCTCCTGTACAGAGCATTCCCATCTCTGGGTCTGGTTCTACTAGGGTACTAGTTTTCGATTTAGACCTAGAGATTGCTCCTGCTGGTCCGGCACTGAGGCTTGCCTCGCCCGTGGACCCGGGAGTGAAAGCCATGGCCCCGGGCGTCCGCTTATCGCAGCTCACGCAATACCCCTCCTGCCCAGCCCGAATTTGATCCCTTTTCAACTTGGTGGCTAATCTTTCTGGGCAGGAAGAAGAGGAAACTGTTGTCGCCTGCAGATGGCTGGGGTGCATGGGTGACCTTTTCTGTGGGACTACTTCAGGAGTAGGTTTCATGGCGGAATGGCTTTGAGCCGGTGGTCGGCCGTATCATATCCCTCGCCTTGCCAAGAGTTGTACTACGGAAGGTCCGGACTATGACGACATGCATTTACCCCTCCCCCAATGATGCTGTAGATCCGGCTCCTGGAGTGGCCACGGTGCAAGCCATGCCACAGCTCCAGCTGTTACTCCACCAATGGATGTTGTTGAGGACGAAGAGGGCCCAATGATCGTCGAACATTCACAGGTGGCCACAGAAGAGGACTTTCTGGATGCCTGCCAATGGCTGGTAAGTGTCAAGCCAGAACCTTGGGTGAATACACCGGCTTCCAAGCGGGACAAGCGCCTGTGGTTGACGAGCACGATGCCATCATTGCTATGCAGAGGAGCGCAGGTTTCTGCTCGTGGGAGTCGAGCCTGATGGGGCAGCACCAACATGGATCACACCAGTGCTGCTGGGACATCCACCAGAGACAGTGCACCTCTTGCACTTCTCGGGTCCACCTCAATCCTTAGGTGGACCTGTGGAAGTCCTCTGACCTGCCACATGCAAGATTGGGAGCGGGTTACTCAGGACTGCTTAGTCGTGTGATGGCTTTCAGTCAGTTACCATCCCGACTGAATATCATGTAGGGCTGTAATGATGCGTTTTGCCATAATAACGATATGTACCATGATACACTGGTCACTAAGCCTCATCTGAATCTGTCCCTTGTATGCCACTCCGTCTCAGTGCAGATAAACAAATAATTAACATATTCAGATGAAGTTTAGTGAAATGGTGCACTTGCGCATAATTTTAACTATAGTTTACCTGATAATGTTAACGCATGAATGACATGGGCATATTGTCCTGTATCGATACAGCAGGTCACGATACGATATGTGTATCGCGACCATACGTATCGCGATATATTGGTGAATCGTTGCATCCCTAATATCAAGTCGCCCATCGTGCCAGTCTCTGGTTCCGATCTGGACTAAAATCCACGAGATCCAACCAGCGGTTATGTATAGAGGAAGAAATTCAATCCCTCATACAAAAACAAGCAATTCAACCCGCACAAAACTGTCCGGGGTATTATTCAACCGTGTTCCTAGTGACAAAAAGCACTGGCGGGTGAAGACCAATTCTCTACCTCAAACCTCTCAACAGGTTTATCCTCACACCAAGGTTCAAGATGGAAACTGTAAGAACGGTGTTAGTAGGATTGAGGACAGCATCAATAGATCTAAACGATGCTTATTTTCACATTCCAATTGCGAAGAGCTTTCGTCGGTTCCTGAGATTCGCATTTCAGGGCTGCCAATGAGAATTCAGGGTTCTCCCATTTGGTATTTTGACAGCTCCTCAGGTCTTCACTTGAGTGGTCTTAGCTATGGTGTCATACCTCTACAGGAGACACAAAGCAGTCCACACGTACATAGACGGCTGGCTGTTAAACGCACACAATAAAAAAGTATGTCAGCAAATCTGGAGATAGTTTTGAAAAGGCTAACAGATCTAGGCTGGATAATCAACTTTCAAAAATCAGAGCTGACTCCACCCCATAAGTTTGTTTACCTGGGCATGTTCTTCGAGCTAGAGATAGGGTATGTTTACCCATCTCAGGCGAGAGTAAAAGTACGCATATCAGTCATACAGTCAGTGTGCAGCGGTCGTTATGTCCTGGCACGGGTCTACTTGAGAATGCTGGGGTTGATGATTTCTCTGGAAGCAGTCATTCCACAGGTGGCCTTACGCCGGGGCCTAGTCATTTATTTCTCATGGCACAGTGGACCCAGAGTGCGGGATCCCTGGACTTAAGGGTGTCAGTGTTGGAACCTCTTATTCACCAGCTTCAATGGTGGATGGAAAGAGAAAATCTCCTGGCGGGGATGACGTTGTCACCTCCCCACCCCTCAATCAACCATGTACACGGATGTATCTATTGAGGGATGGGGAGCTTGCCTGGAAGAAGACAAAGTATCAGGGCTTTGGAATCTGGACCAGTTACAAGAACATCTCAATCTGCTAGAAATGCGAACAGTAGTCTTAGCCATGAAACACTTCCTAGAGAAGGTCATGGGCAAGATTGTTCTGGTTCGATCAGACAATAAAAAAACAGTGACTTATATAAACTGCCAGGGCGGAACGAAGTCGCCCAGTCGCTGTATGATGACATGGAAACTGCTTTGCTGGTGCATAGATCATGTGATTTCCCTGAAAGCAGCTCATATTCCGGGAAGGATAAATCTATTAGCGGACTCATTGAGCCGAAGAATGAGCATCCTTTGCACGGAATGGCAACTAAATCAATGTGTGCCGGACCGTCCGTTCAACCACTTGGGAAAGCCCAACATAGATTTATTCGCAATGAACAAGAAAGCGAAGATGACGACGTACATCTCACGGATTCCAGATCCGAGCGCTATCGCAATAGATGCGCTAGCTATCAGCTGGGAGGGAATGTATGCATACGCATTCCCGCCAGCAATCCTGATTCCAGAAAATCAGGCAGCAGGAATGCCAAGTGCTTCTATCGTTATGTTGGGGGTAAGAAAGACGAATACCCACCGTAAATGTCCTTCCCGTGAGGGCGTGGCAGATCTATATATCATGCCCAGACAATTTTTTTATGGAATTCGATGGGGGTACGTATTCCGCCCGTCACCAAGTCCTATGGAACTAACCGTTTAACCTGTCGTTAGGTTTTTGCCCAGTTTTGCACTGCGCTGTGGGAGGATTGTTCAGCAAATAAAATAATAATTAAGATATGTGTTCGCAGTGTTTTCCTACATTGGAAAGTGTGCTAACTATTAAGTATCCGAAGATACGAGGGGAATTTATGTGACACCACACCGTGGACATCACCGCTCGAAAACCCCAAGAGTTTCCCAGAGTCGGATCAGCCCATGGTGCGGATAGGGACATCCAAACAACTTAGAAGCCACAAGGCTGAGTGGAACATGAAGAGAGACAAAATCTTAGAGTTATGAGTCTTACCAGAGTGCGGGGCTAGATTATCGCCCTACCGGAAGAGAAGAGTATACTACAGATTTCTTTAACGAAGAAAGTGTCTCTAATCATATTAAACCTATCCTATCGAGCTGAATAGAAAAGTTTTAGTCATTGGCATGGCGGGCTAAGCAGAGTCTCCTTTTATACTCCTCGTGATGTCCCAGGCGCAGGCTCCAACCAATCATCGTTCGGGCAACAGCTAATCAGCGCGTTGCTGATAATAACGCTGTCGAATGTTCTAGAACATTCTAGAAGTTCTGTGTCCACGTGGTTATGACGTCACGGAAATATTTTGAAGATAATCAAGGAGGGTTTTCCGTAGATAACTCAGCCATTTCTTAACCGATTTTGAAATGGTTTGCAGATTTAAAAAGCCCGTTGAATTCTGTTGATTAGTGCCAGATCCGGCGGGAACAGGTAATCAAAAAGGATTACAGGGTACCATCTCAGTACACTAAATGCGTCCTCCTATCTTGGTCGTAAACTACGTACTCCATCAAAAATAGCATCTAAGCGTGCGCATGCGCACTGTGCGCTTTAACGAACTTAGTCATTTTTACAATGCGATCTCTCCCATAGGCTTATATACGCTTATGGCTCTACCCAGGGGGGCGTATTCAGGGAAGGAATCCAGGACGGGCGGCGCGTACCCAGGTTAGCTGGATTGGCCGCTACCCTACCGGTCAATCCGAACAACACCACCACCTCCTAGTTTGACATCCGTGGCAAACGATCGCAGATGGCGGATCGATGCATGGATGTACGCTAGGCGGGAATTACAGACTTCCGGGGTAGGCGCGTGGCCGGAGAGGAGTAGTGGCACAATAGACGTGTATTCAAGAGACAAAGCACATAGAGGTGCCAAAGAGGAGAGGGGGGGGGTGCACACTTTTAGTTTTCAATTTTTGACCTGGAATTATTTGCCCAGGCATTTTCTTTTTTTGTTTTGTTTTATTAATATTTTGGTGCATGCTGTAACTTTATTTAGTAAATGGTTCTAAACAATAGCTCGCATGGGTGTTCCCTCTGAGTGCGGATACTCATCATCTCCACAGAGAACACCCAAGCTCCAACGGACCACAATTTAAGTTTTCAAATATAAAATAATAATATAATATATGTATGAATACATATATGATGGATGTAACATACCCTCACGGGGTATTTAGTGAATTACTCCCGAATTACGTGCACACCCCGTGTAAATAAAGGGCCACACAACACGTATCTCTTATTATTATAAAAAATATGTTTGCGGCCCGTTATAGCGGGTACGCAACGGGCAGCTCTCGCTGACCCCATAGCCATCCTGACATCTAAGACAGGAAGAAAAATAATAAGAAAAATAGAATATAATAATACCATAACAGTTAGTTTACCAGGCAGCCACAGCGTAGCTGAGACTGCATGACGGGATTATGACATTATTGCGCTGCAGGATGTTGTATTCGTAAAGTCGCACACGACGTTCTTACAACATCGGAGTCCGCAGTGCTCGTTTCTTGTGGGACACAGCCCGGCATTGAAGTGCGCGGCTGTGTCTGATAACCGTAGTCATCCTAGGGACGGGATTCAATTGGTTTAATTAACATATACAATAAGAAAAAAAGTATTTAAAAAATAAAATAATAATTAATACACTTCCATGAATCGCTCCACTGATGTTTCTGCTGTATCACAAATGATCACACCTCCACTGCGAAATTTCCCCATTGAGTTTGGGTCCCGCGACTAACGGTGGTTGGTCGCAGTGGATGCACTATCATTGCTGAGATGTGTTCACTATTACTGGCTCTGTCGGAAATGTCTGAAGTGATGGTGGCGGAAATATGATCGTCCATAATGACTCTCACAGTTACTGCCGGTTCTAAAATATCAGTCCCTAAGGCAGCGGTGGTGCTAGTGGTTGCTAATATCGTTGATGCTGTAGTGGTGGTAGTCGTAGCGGTGGCTGCAGCGGCTGTCGTGGTGATGGCGGTGCGCTGTATCATAGGTTGAGGCAATGATGCGGGAGCGGATACGGCAGGAGATGACATCTTCCGAGATTTAGCATATTTTAACAGACGATTTGTGGTGACGTTAGGTATGGGCTGAATGTCCTGCGTGTGGGCAATACGTCTCTTTCCCACGTATTTGTGCCGGGGGGTGGGGGGGGGGGGGGGGGGTGGGTGGGTGGGAACTGTTGCGGGCATTTTTATGTCTCTATCGGGAGTTACTTAGTACTGGTAGGTGCTGCTAAATGCTGTTGTTGTCGATGTTGAATGTCTCTGTTATGCTGAGTATAACTGAGTGAGTATGTGATGTACGCGCAATGACGATTTGACGTATCCAGCCTTGAAGGCAGGTGTGTTCTGTAGGTGTTGACGTTCTGCCTGTTGTGTGATGTCCTGACTGCTCGCGGGGGAGTATGGTAGGCTAAATGGAGGGGGTGGGCTTTGGATAGGGGGATGTGGTCATCTCCCATTACACGACATATCCTGTCATAGTTTTTAGACAACGGGAAAATTCGAGCCGAGAGTGTGCTGAACAGCCTGCTTCCCCGCCCACCGCAGCGGGTAATGTTGGTTGGTGTGGTGCGGGATGCCACCTCATCTGTTGCAGCAGTCTCTCTCATAGCTGAAGATTGACGGTCAACACACGACGAGTGGAGTGCGAAGTGGACTGGTCCGGGTGATGTCCGAACTTGGTGCATAGATTAGGGACACGAATGGGAGTGATGGCGGGGGTGGGACGCTGGGAGAGGGTGTCCCTTGGAGGGAGCGTGGTTTCACGGTTTTGGGAATTGGTCGGGTACACCTTGTTGTACGGTTCTGCGGTTCTAAACACGCCAAGGCTACATCCACCCTCTTCACTTCCATGCTATTCACCATATGTTCCACCCCACAGGAAGCATGACTTGGGTCAGCCTCAGATTCCGCATGTGCTAACTCTATGGTGGGGGGCATAGCATGGAGTGGATGGGAATGGGAAGAGATCGGAGGAACAACTTTCCATCTGGTCCTTTGGACAAA
Organism: Chaetoderma sp. LZ-2023a; assembly: GCA_034401795.1. Lineage (NCBI taxonomy): Eukaryota > Metazoa > Mollusca > Caudofoveata > Chaetodermatida > Chaetodermatidae > Chaetoderma > Chaetoderma sp. LZ-2023a. Next base: position 160,518,185 of record CM067372.1, on the reverse strand, counting down.
ACAAACACAACATTATTCAGATACAACTTCCCAGATCGAATAGACCTGCGCTGAGGAGGGAGAGGGCGAGTACGTATCTCGTCATCGTCGTCAGCGTTAGCTGCTTGTTGACCCACGTTCTGGCTTGGTAGAACTGGGGCTTAACTGGCACCGCAGTGCTCTGTGCTAACCGTGGGAATACTAATTTCCGTAGAAATATCTGTCTGGGTACCGCTGTCATGAGAAATGCCCAGTCTGAGCTCTGGTGCTGAGTCATCACTGACACGGGTTTTAAGCCCATCGAAGTGGATGACTGAGGTCAGGCCATCCGAAGCACGGATACGGTAGGTCGCGCCCGATGTCTTACCTACTACCACATAGGGGCCTTTCCATTGGTAACCCAGTTTACTTGGCACATTTGCAAATCATCGTGAATCATGTACCCAAACCATCCTTCCTGCTTCATACGGTTCTCCATGCACCTTCCGGTCGTGCCATGTCTTTTGCCGCCGGTGTGCAGTGGATAAAGTTTCTCTTACCAACTCGTGGGCTTGTTCTATCCTCTGCCGCCAGAGTTCAACATAGAGAGATGGTGAATTTTTCTCCCCTGGTATCCGAGGCATGGCCAGATCCAGGGGTAAGGCTAATTCACGGCCTAACATTAACCAAGCAGGGGTGTAGCCCATGCTGAAATGTACTCAAGTGCAGTAAGCCATGAGTACATACGGGAGCCGTAGGTCCCAATCTCTACAATCATGGCGTGTTCCCTTAGTAAGCATCTCCGCGAGAGTTCTGTTGAATCTCTCTACCATCCTGTCACTCCGGGGGAGGCTTCTTATGAGGTGGGATGCTCTCTTATAAACGCTTGTTAAAGGCAGTGATTGAAGCACCCTTGCCGATGGTGGCACTGGTGGAAAACGCCACTAAACATACAGGCACATTTGTATATTACTTTGCGGTGTACCTATGGAAGTGTTTCCAATGATGCCGTCTGCGACAATAGCGTCACAGCGGAATCACTCTGTATGTACTCTGACTGTTTCCTAATTGCTTCCCTTAATGTGGTGGATGGCTGAGTGAGGAAAGGGCCAGTTCGTCGTCGCCGCTGCTGTGAGGACTGAGGTGAAGGCGGAGTTGGGGGTAGCAATGATGATGGAGTTGTTGCTGTTTCCGGGTATGCTGTATTGGGGTAGACAGCGGTGCGCCCGGGATGACGGATAAGCTCTACCTGTGCAAGCCATTTCTTACTATGCTTCATGGGATGCATTGGCGAAGCACAGAAGAAACAGTGATGCCGCCAGAGACGTGTTTTTCCCTGTTTACGTCGGCACTTGCGAATGCATGAGGCAGAGCGAACCACTTCTCCTGAGTAGCTGCTGTCTGTGGATGCAGGAGATGATGCTGGATGGGGTGGTGTTCTGCATACCACCAAAGGACACCGAGAAGTGAGTGTCTTGGTGGCGGGACATGGTGCTTGAAAAACGTTGTTTCAGCGGAGGTGCAACAACCTACCACTGCCGTTTTACATAGGAATGAAGGCTTGTTATGTGCGGAGAAAGGGTAGTGGTGGTAATGCTGCGGATGGGGGAGGCAACGTAGGCAGTGACATGTATGCAGCCGTGCATTTGGGTGTAGGTGTAAACGCTGATTTAGGTGGATGATTGTTGGCTACTGAACGTTGTTGTACGAAGGCCGCAGTTGAGCCAGGAAGTGGATATGGGCACCGAGGTGGCCCTGTAGGATTCGGTGCCCTTAGGAGTGTGACTGTGTCTCTGGTTGCGGTGTGCTGCAGTCAGAAGCAGGCGTGGTGGAAGGAGGTCGGTTAGGACACCGCTCCCTCCATTGGCCTGGCTGACCACATCCGAAACAGGTGTTTAGTGGCGGTGCGGTCCTGGTGGTGTTTGCTGTCCTAAACTGTGTGGTGGCGAGATTGGTGCTAAGTGTTGTGACTAAATTAGTTAGTGCGTAGATCTGTTTATTGATCTCATCTATCCGTTCTTTCACGTTGCCGTTGTTATTGTTGCGCTGGTTCCCATGGCTGGGGGCCCCATTGTAGCTTCCTCTACAGGCAAGCCCCCTTCCTCAAGGTGCTTGATTCTGATTGGAATTCTGTATAGCTGGTGGTGGTGATGTTTGTGTGGTTGGTGTCGATGAACTGGGGGGAACATTAGTGTGCGGGCGATAGCTGCACCCTCTATCTCGTTGATAGGATGGAGGTGATGTTGGCTACTCTTTTTCCACTCCAGAAGGTTTTGTATGTGGACCGCGGTTGCCGTTAATTGGGCCAAACTACCGTGGTCGCATAGAAATAATTTTTCTTTCTGGGCGGGTTCACCGCTCAATGCATCGATGAAAGTGTCGAGATGCAGATGAATAACGCCTTCCGTATTGGTGCTCGGATATGCGCGGGTGACAAGCCTCCTGATTCGGCTAGCTATCTCCAGAAGAGTTTCTCCCGTGCATCGTCGAATATTCTTGAGTTGAAGATGACTAGTTTCTCAGAGAGCCGTGTCATCAAATCGCTCCGTCCATACTCATTCCAATTGGGTGTAAGTGGGTAAGTAGTCAGTCCCAATATCCGCAAGAACTTGAAGGGCTTTTCTGGAAAGATTTGCGGTGAGATATTCACCCATTTGCTGATCATTCCAGTGGTTAGTCCGACTTATTATCTTCAACTGGATTTTATAATTGGTCCAGTCATTCTCCCCGCTAAATTCGGGAGGGAGGATGACTCGGCCAAGACCGCGGGAAGAATGAGGTGCCTGAACTCCGGGTGGTCTTGGTATCTGAGAATCTGACGAGTATTGTGAGGCTGGTCGTTGTGCAGGTGGTGGTGGTGGTGGTGTTGGTGTTTCCCGTCAATGCCGATGCCGAGGAGCAAGGACACACGTACTCAAATTCAATGAGTCCGGCCACGTTGTAGAGCCATAAACTGGCTAGGGTCTATGGACGGGAGGCGGGATGTTGTGAAGATTACGTGGACGTTCTCCCTGAGGTGAGTACTGATATTCCTCATATGGTGGTGGTGCAGTCGGCTGACGGTCGTGATGTGTAGCCTGACTGATGTACCATTGAAACGGTGGTGCCGATTTCTCCTGAAAATGCTGCGGGGTTCTCCTTGAGTATGGAGTTGCACTAGCAGGGGGCGGTGCGGAGGTTGTCTGTAATGTGGATTATCACACAGCCATATGGTCTGAAGGATTATTGAGATGCCCGTAATCGGGTCTTCGTCGGGGTCGTCCATGATTCGGCCCTGATGGTGGTGGCCTGTCACGGACGTCCAATATAGTTCTGAACTCTGTTCCCGCCAGTGAGATATCCCGAAAGGTGCCGTCACTGACAGGCGAAAACAGGTTATATAGCGGTGTTGTTGATTCCGCAGAATTTCTGGCATAGTCAGTGAGCATGTGAGATGAAAATTCATCATATGACGCTACCTCTTGATCGAGGGAGTCGTCTTAAAATGGAGAAGGTATTGAACTGAGCTCTCTATATGGTGTGGGCGTGAGTTCGCAGTGTGCGTTTAATGATGTTCTTCAAGCCCCACATCGGGTGCCACTTGTAGCTCACGGGGTAGTGGTGGACCGTTCCAGTGTATCATGTCGACTCGCCGCCCAGCAAGTGCACGATGAATGATGACGCTGGTTAGCATCCAGTCTCGGGGTGACGGATCCTGTAAGTGACTGCCCTACATGTAACAAAAACCGGCTCCTAAGGCTGGTGGAACTCAATCATTCCGGTGGGGCCGTGCGACCATTGTCGTGAACATTAAATACAACTGTCTCATCCCAAAAATGTGTGTCACCAGTATGCCTGTCCATAGCAATTTCGTGATCTATGGACTTACAAGATTTGATTTGGTGACCTACAAAGTCTATACAATGATTTTACCTAAACAACTATCGAGTATGCTAGATAAAAAAAATGAGCACACGAAAATAAAAGTCATAGAGACAGCCAGATGAATTTTTAAAAATGGGGCTCACGGAGGTACCACACAGACTTGTAGGTCCGCAGAGGTATCCCCGCAAGGGAGGCTCCCGTACACGAGACATAACTAATTAACTTAATATAAGTTATTATACCTCTAAGCTGAAAGGAAGAAGATTATCTCGGACGAAAGGTCATGTGCCTCACGCGGGCAGTACTCCTAGTCTAGTACTAATTTGGGTGAGGAGCATTATTCTTGCGTGGACCGTCGTCGCTGAATCCTTGTGAGAGCAAGTGCCTCGCACTGGCCTCCGTCTCGGGAAGGTGTCGCCATTGCTTAAAGCGGGAGAAGAGTGGTAGGCAAAAATGGGCCCACTCTAATATTTCAACCAAAAATGCTTGAAAAAGAAAAAACCATACCTAGTGAGATTATGACTATAGGGTTGCGTGCTATTTTACGTGACGATGGGATGAACGATTCCCGAAGGATTACCACGTCTCCTCCTTATGTAATTCTTTGTATGCTGAATTTGTAGCCGCTGCTTTATTTATGCGGGCCTTCTGCTCTGCTTAACTAGCTTTTAGGTTTTAGGAACAAGAACCAGTTTAGGCCGCAAATGGCTGGTATCTACCTAGCTATTAGACACGGTTGTCATTGAGAACCGATGCCCTAAGACATCACTACTGAAGACAGCGCTCATACATGTTACTTAGCAAGATCTCCGAACTGGATGAGAATCTGAACATCTTGCTCCGTAACCACATAAAACGTCACAGGACATTGGTTACATTTCACAAAAGCATTATTAGGCAACTGTTCTATCGTTATGGTGGGGTAAGAGAGACGAATACCCACCGTAAATGTCCTTCCCGTGAGGGTGTGGCAGATCTATATATCATGCACAGACAATTTTTTATGGAATTCGATGGGAATACGTATCTCGCCCGTCACCGTGTCCTATGGAACTAACCATTTAACCTGTCGTTAGCTTTATATACAATTTGCCAAGTTTTGCGCTGCAGTGCAGGAGGATTGTTCAGCGAATAAAATACTAATTAAGATATGTGTTCGCAGTGCTTTCCTACATTGGCAAGGGTGCCTATTAAGTTTCCGACGATACGAGGGGAATGCATGTGACACCACACCGTGGCCATCACCGCTCGGAAACCCCAACAGTTTCTCAGAGTCGGATCAGCCCATGGTGCGGATAGGGACATCCAAACAATTAAGAAGCCACAAGGCTGAGTGCAACATGAAGAGAGACAAAATCTTAGAGTTATGAGTCTTACCGGAGTTCGGGGCTAGATTATCGCACAACCGGAAGAGAAGAGTATACTACAGATTTCTTTAACGAAGAAAGTATCACTAATTATATTAAACGTATCCTATCGAGCTGAATAGAAAAAGATTTAGGCGATAGCATGCCGGGCTAAACAGAGTTATGGCACAGCCAGCGACATCAGTAAAAAAGTGTTGGTGGCGGGAGAAAGTGCTGCATAAATAAGTGTTGCTGTATAGTGTTTCCTACGTGCACTGCAGTCCTATATTTTCCACAAATAAACAAAACATATGAACTGATGGCTCCTGGCCATATATATAAACTAACCAGAACAATCAAAACGACATCCAATGATCAAAATTATATGTCTTAGTAAAGGTTAACGAACCTACTACGGTGCGGTTAGTGAAAACACCTTACAGAAAATGAGAATAACAGTAAACATATACATAAATTATAACTAGCGGTTCTAAGATCGGTACGGTGTCTTTTAGTCATGGGGACCGTTCTTATGGATACAATATAATTAGAAATGTACATTTAGCGGAATAATTAAAATGTTAAGTATATCTACTTGAATACTCGGTAGCCATTCTTAAGTTAGGCTATCCTGTTACTGAAATTGATACGTCATCCTTTAGTTGACGCGAGTTGATGCATTCTCTGGAAGCTGAAAAGTTCCCGCTCGTTGGTTCCCGCAGACAGGATTCTCGCAAGAAGCTCATGGCTGGAGCACATCGCGCAGGACTGTAAGCATAATGGAATGTCTAACGAGTAGTCACAAGAGATACAATAGCATTACTGCTGTGAAGAAAGTTCCAGTACACCGATGGCACGGATGGAAGTTGTCAACAACCCGATCACAAGTGGGGGGGTTGTTGGATGCAGATGAAATACAAAACAAAGCATAAAGGTGCTGGGTATGTCAGCCAGCTCTGAAGACGCACCGGCAGAGTGTACTTGCTGCGGTCGAAAGTTAGAAGAACCTGCACGGTATTAGTGCAGTGGCAGTTGAAATACCACTTTTTGGCATGGCCGGCAGATCCGGCGAGTCATCCAACAAAGAACATCACTGCCTCTACATCTGTAGAATCACATATTCAGGCCGTAAATGCCTCACTGCAAGTTTGTGTTCTGAAGTAGATCATGATACTCGTGAATAATAAGTAGAAAGTTCCAAATTACTCCGGCAAGTAGGGAATTACAAAATTCTTTTGGTGCGGTGGGTTGGATACTGCCAGCTACCAGAGAAAATACGAAAGAAAGCGAGGTAATCTGTGTATCGTCTTTCGATAGTAGCTGGTACAGGTCCAACCTGTTCGGCCCCTGGCCGAGGATGCTCTCGATCTCTGGATCGCGTCTCCTTTTATGCTCCTCGTGACGTCACAGGCGCAGGCTCCAACCAATCATCGTTCGAGCAACAGCCAATCAGCGCGTAGCTGATAATAACTCTGTCGAATGTTCTAGAACATTCTAGAAGTTCTGCGTCCATGTGGTTATGATGTCACGGCAATATTTTGAAGCTAATCAAGAAGGGTTTTCCGAGGATAACTCAGCCATTTCTTAGCCGATTTTGAACTGGTTTACAGATTTAAAAAGCCCGTTTAATTCCAGTCATGATTTATGCCTGATTCGCCGGGAAAAGGTAATCAAAAAGGATTACTGGGTGCCATCTCGGTACACTAAAAACATCATCCTACCTTGGTCGTAAACTACTTGCTCCTTCAAAAATAGCATCTAAGCATGCGCATGCGCACTATGCGCTTTAACGAACTTAGTCGTTTTTTACAACGCGATCTGTCCCATAGGCCTATATACGCTTATGGCTCTACCCAGGGGGCCGTGTTCAGGGGACGAATCCAGGACGGGTGGAGCGTATCCAGCTTAGCTGGTACGGCCGGTATCCGACCGGTCGATCCGAACTACACCAGCCATCGTCAGCATCCATCACAGATATCACATAGTACACCAAGTCCTTTCAAGAATGGTAATGGATCCGCAATTAGGCATACTAGACTACAGAGTGTTTGTCACATGCATTGAAATATTGCCGATTTTCAGCATTGCCCATAGTTTACGGTAGTTAGAGGCATATTTTTATGCGAATATAGCTATCCTTGAAATCATTAAAAATGAGTAAATATTATAATAGATTTTTTTAAATCATGATTTTTTATTTCTTGAAGACTTAGCTTCAACCTGACATAATTTATGTAATGGTAGTAGGTGAAGGCTATCCTGTTAAACGCACGTATTAAAATAGGTTACCGTTGTACTACAGACAGAGAAATATTGGCCCAGCTCACAGCGCCGTTCCCGGTGTGACGTCACAGCGAGTGGTTATGTCATTCAAATTGAGGCGTCATTTAATCTCGTTATTTGTGCTGCCTAACATATTTTTCTCACTCCAAAGTGGCGCTAGTGTGTTTAAATAGTGTAGTAGACCATAACATTAATTGAAACTCGTTATCGACCACAAGTCCTCACAAGACCTTTAAACAGTCACATTAAAAGCTGTCAAATTCATGTTCAGCATGCCGCTAAAGCCTACACATCACCATTTTTGTTTGATTTTGATTGGCTGATGGGTATTTTTTTAATCGATGCATAGGTATCACTTATGAATTATCACTTATTTCATGGGTAACTTGGACACATGATTACTTATATTATAAGGAAGGAACATGGTCAAAAGTCAAGGTCATCGTGACCTTTGAATACTCACTTCTTATTTGGCATCGTCCAGCTTTATTCATGTTCTAGAACATGATGGGGTTGGCCATTCGAGACATTTAATTCTGTAAAATTCGTGTTTTAATCACTCAGCATCTCTTAAATCGCCTTTAGTTGTTGATGAAGTAGACCAAGCTATGGACTGAAGACTGATTTGTTCAATGGTTCCGGAGAAGTCACTTCTAAAACATATCCCAAAATCGAACATAGGAACTAGTAAAATCGATCAATTAGCCCCACTTGAATACACTTTGATCTATATGACGCATAGATGTTTCACTCGAAATTTATTTGAAATTATACTAGTGGTTTGGAAATATTTATTTGAACAGAAATTTGATGGATGGATGGACTACGGATGAACAGACATGGTGGTTGTCATGACATTCTTAGCCGCTTCAAAAAAATCTAATAAGCAGATATAAATATGGTTTATATATACTTGGTCCACTTAAAGCTCATAGATACATATACTTCCAGCATAAGGCAGCAACAACATTGACCACAACTAGGCTAAATGATACTCTGTGGCAGTTGGAAATGAATTGTTCTCAGATTTTGAATGCTATGAGTAATCAGGCTCATTCTTAGTACCGTGATCTGATGCACCAATGAGAAAAGCACCTCCTTCACTCATCCATATTAAAAATTATAATTAAATGGGTAAAAATTGAATAATTTAGCAGCCAACTGAGGGTCCGTATTTACCTCTGGTTATATAGAAGAGCCATCTGAGCCATCTGAGAGCACATAGATTTCACAGTTTCCTGATAGAAAACCCAGACCCCATCCCCACTGGATTGACTACCGCTGATCAGGGTGTTGGAGATTCCCTTTTCATGCACCCTTACCCTAAAGTAATCCTAGATCCGACCGTGACACTTGATGACTTGAGTGACAATATTGAAATTGTGTAAATAATTAATTCGATCTAACGGGGCGTGCATGTACGATATTAGTAACCTCATACTGTCCGCTGAAGTCCAATCACATGATCGAATCAAGTGTGTATACGATTTATTGGAGTTTATCTTTGCACAGTACATAAATATCACAGTAGTAGTGCAATTGGGAACACAGTTATCATAGGATGTCAGCCACATATTTTCTGATTATAGTATATTATAATTCCATGTATCCATTATTATGGATCACACATGATGTGGATTTGTGATTAGTACACTATCGGTACGTGACACCAATGTCTGATGAACCGTGTTTTAAACAATTCAAATTGCTCGTGCATACAATGATTATTTGCAGTGAGACACGTATTTAAATCTACAACATCATACGCCTTCCAAATCACATTATTCCACCAAAAACACACAAAAATTAATTGTCTTTAACGTCTCCAAAGACATTATTAAGATGGGAATGTGCGGTCTGGTGAATAACAATAGCGACGGTTGTTAGTATCATAACTATGCTATGTGCATCAAAGTCATTCTAGCCATTGTATGCTGATTCATCTACAGTAGTAAGATAACATATACAATTACAGTGCGACGTTGACCTCATTGATGTGTCTTGAAGACTATATACAATTTATAATATAATTAACTACACCATAGTTGGACAACTCTGTTAGTCTAATGTGTGTGGCTGAAAGAATGATGCGGTTGTAGCTAATATATCACTGAGTTGGAAATCCACAAAAAAATATTTTCTTTAGTACACTAATGACAACCGACACAACTCAAGTTGTATAACTCCGCGAGATTTAACAAATTAAAATGAACAGAAAAATGGTATAGCATTGGAACATCCCATAAAGTAAACGTGACCCAGTACGGGAATGTGTAGTGGCACAATGGAGTTGTAGAATCACTTAGAATTCTAGAATTAGTTTGAACTCTGAAAAACAAGAATATAATTTACCTTGCAGTAGGAAAGTCAACTGACGTAAAATCCATAGTATGGACAACGCAAGAAAAAATCTGCAGTACGCCCAAGTGTACTGACACAACTCCATGGTATGTGCAACTCCATGGTATTTTTAAGGATGGAAAACCTACCATTTCATTGGAAATATGTGTACTGAGACAACGAAGGCTGTAGACTCCATGAGGTTTGAAAAATATTTATCAATTGGAAATTTACCATGGAGTTGCAAAGGTAACTTAGGGAAAATACCAGCAATACACTACTGACACGGCGCATGTTGTAGAACTTCCTGGAATTTAAACAATGTGTGTGGTATTTTAAGATTTGTATCATACCATCAAAGAAAGAAATATGATTTATAATATTTCTAGTTTGATGCACTTCTACAGTCAATGGAGGATGACATTATTTAGCTTAAACGAGAGAAAACAGTGAGCTTCCGCATGGCTATATAAACGAGCATATAGGTAGCATCTAATTGAAGTTGTGCAAAACAATACAAACTTACACGTAGCCTATTGAATATTTTAAAAGTAATTTGACTGGAATTTGTTGCTAGGAAATTAGTTTTAAAATAGTCTACAGGATAGATTGTACATTCTGTAGAATGGGGCATATGTGGATTACTTACCGACATAGATTATACCATAAGGAAATAAAATGGTAGCAGCAAAAATCTACCATTGTTTCGATATTAAAAAGCAAGCTATTGTGATAGGGCCGTATTTGAAAATGTGGGAAGTGGAATCCCTATCCCATGATATAATCCATCACCAAAACGTGACTTTTAGGATGGAGTTAGTATGCCTTTAATATTTTGGTATGTTAAAGGATAGAGCAAATCTGTCACTCAATTATATGACATCACATATAGACTGGTATCACAAGCGAAATGTGCAATGAATGACGTATTTGCCTCCGTCATGAACATTAAATAGTCTGGCAAGTGTACAAAGTGTATGTCTTTTCTATTTAATAAACATTCTGTTGAATTGTTGGAAACTAATTTGACTGGCTGTTGTTGCTACTATCAACAGTCAACAGTCAATGGAACTGTCAACATTGTGATGGGCAATATAATGCACAGTTTCATGTGCATTTATCTGATACATTCCTCAATGCCATTTTGTGTGGTAAATTCACTGTGTGTCCGAACCAACATGAAAGTGCACGATTTTATAGGCAATGTAACTATACCCATTCTGCTTTTTTATATTTGTTGTAATTCTTGAATGCCGTGTCCTCGTAATGGCACTGGTAGTGAACCTCGGGCCAATTTTACTCGGATGCATATCATTTCTAAAATATAACGAACGCTCTATCTATTTTGAAGTATTTTCTTTGACGACAAGAGCCAAGGGGTAAATGGGGGATAGTCAATGCGATTTGAACATCGTAATGATGTTGGAATACTACTGATGCATACATTTAATATCAACCTCCGCTACAAATATTTGAATACACCTATTTATAAATACTGAAATAGTCAAAATTAATATAAATTTAAGTCGTGTAGGTGTAATAGTAGATAGTATCCAATAAGACCCAACTTTAATGCCCTTGTTATTATCGTATTTCTAAAAATACAGATGGAGGTTATGTATGTTGTTGTATGGTGTTGTTGTTGCTGTTGGGTTTGTTGTTGGTGTTGTTGGTGTTATTGTTGCTAATGTTGTTAATATTGTTGTTGTGGTTGCGGCCGTTATTGTGGTTGTTGTTATTATGGTTGTCATCGAAAAATACATATATGTCATGTTAAAATTTGGAGAACAAAATAAAATAATTTCACAGCCATTCTTATTGTGAAAATTCAGTATGTCAACTCCTTTGAAGTTGTCTAGCTTGTTAATTGCCCAGGATTTATTGAGGACCGTAGGATACCCATTCGTGCCCTGCACCTAAAATGTGCCACCCTATCACTGTCTGAAAGATGTGCAGTTATCAGGTGAATGTACTACGCGTGGAATGGGGGCGGGTAGACATGTGCAGAAACGTTCTCACGTCAACCATGATTTAGCATTCAAAAACCTTGCTGTCGGGCATATATGATCATATTTATTTTATTCTTAGCTTACCTAAGTCTAATTGTTGTAAAATGGGTGCATGCATGCTTGACCTAGGGCATGTGTATTTCACTGGGAATATGCATCTTGTATCGGCAAGTGTAGCCTCTGGGCGTGCACGCTGGTCCGCCGGATACTCTCATTCCGCGGCACCGCAAGTACGTAGTACGTTGAGGTGAGGCTGCTGGCTAGCTGCGGATCTCGGGGTTGCGGATCCAGTGTTGTGCGTTGCTGAATTATGCAGAGATCGACTTCAAGAGCCGGTGGAAAGTTTCTGTTCCAGTGGGGCCGTGCGACCATCGCCGCGGAAGTTGAACCTCACGGTCTCATCTTCGCTGTTGGCGTCGCTGGTCTGCCGGTCCATTCGCTCCATCTAGAGCCTGGATATAATTAAATACATACAATAATTAAACGCAGCAGTCAAACAATGGTACTAGTTTGCTGCTACAAGAGAGAAGTCAAGTATATAGGGTCAAGTTGACGACTCGTCATAATGGTTCGCGCCAGAGGTACCTCATATATCATAATCCGTGAGGCATCCCCGCAAAGGAGTATCACTCAAACAGTCGGTATTACTCGTGATACGCCATATTGACGCAGCTGCAACGTATAACAGGAACGGACTAGGTCCGATTCAGTTCTAGCTTCGTGCGTTGGAATCTAAAACCGGTTTCATCAGAATGTAAGGTTCAAGGTATACAGGTAAGATGTTGACTATTTTGAAAATAATTTCACATTCACTAGATACATTAGGCAGATTATTTACTTCAGAAAATTCGATGGATTAACTGATTAGACGTTGTTGCTCCCGTGCGAACACATTTTAGTATTAGACTCCTCATTAAGGATGTATAGTTTGGGGCTGTTTATAAGTTGTTTTAGGATTCGTTTTACTTTGTAAATTACTAACATATGGCATGTTGATCATCGCGACCATACATCATTTTTATGACATATGAGTATTCACTGGCATGTACAGATACGGGGTTTCCGCTCTGGTATTCTAGTGTCTTGTCACGTGGTAATGCTTTCGTTGTTGTCTGGCTGTTTTTGCATGCCCAATCACGCGTTAGCGTTCCTAAGTACGTTTGATTAACGAACCTTTCCGGTTTTAGCTATGCCCCGCCCATTTCTAGCTAAGCTCCACCCACACCTCGCTCGTGTTGGGATCGATCGACCGCTTAACATTCTGACTAGCAATTGCCAAACAAATCTACACAGGTAAGTTGTTGAATATTTTGAAACTAATTTGACTGTGGGCGCCCAGTCAAATTAGTTTCAAAATAGTCAACAACATCTTTATTAAATAGCAAAGAATTACAAAGACATACTCTTCATACAACGTGTCGGACTATTTGAGGCGTGATGACGGTATATATGGACTCCTTTGTGACGTAATGATTATGACGTCATCATACACGCACTGATCTGATTATGACGTCATACGACGTCAGATGATGGATGGATACTCTGGAAAGGTGAATTCTCTGGGCACAGTCTGAGCTAATTTGTTATTCTATCTGGAATCTTGATGGAACCGAGATAATTGCAGGCACTGACCTTTCAGCCATTACGAACACAATATAACTTGTCGTCGTTGACGGCGCGGAAAGCACTAAAATTGGACCGAGAGCAACAGGGTTCTAACCAACAAATTTCTGATTTTGAGATATGAACATTTAAAGTTAGAGTCCTTGGTGTTAATTAAGACTGCAGCAGAATTTGTTAAGTATGTGTTCTAAATAATCATATAGACTAATTAATTTGGAACCTTGGTGATTTTTAGATTTTCTTAGTTAGAAAGTACTTTTTTATCGATTTATTTTGCAGATAGAACATTGTAACTCCAATGTCAAAAGTGTACTTCATAATTACAAGGGTCTAAGAAAAGGTGTTGCGATATTTTAAAAAGTTAATACATAAAAAACAATATACAAACATAAAAAGTCTTTATTAAACCGCTTTCCATTTGTTTGTTAACTCTGTGGAATACATTCAATCAATGCGATGAGGTATTCATAGCAAAAATAAAGAGAAATGAAGCACACATACTTTGATTGATAGTATTGTTAAATCATACTTGCTAATGCCAATCGTAGTATACAGTCTATGTAATGTTCACCACTGGGAGCATGCGCGCTAACTAAATTAAGGCAGGTTAGCATTGCCAACAAATTAATTTTATAAAATTACATCAGGGATAACCTGTTATACAAGATTAAAGTTTTGTTACTGATATTACAAAATGCTGATTGAGTGCTATAGTATTATAAGGTCATTGAACCAATATAGTAAATAACCTAGGTTTTGCTAGGACCTTAATCACAATACCTTGATGTTTCTCGTGGTTCTATTGGATTAGCTGTTGACTCATACTGATCATTGGTCACAATGTCTACAACCGATGGATCAAGAAGTGGTTCTTCAATTAAAGCTGAATCTACTTCAACTATTGGGAACTCCAGGTCACTGAAATAAAGCAAAACAGTAATCAATTGGTGCCTAAGTAAGTAAGTAAAATAAATCAATAAATAAATAAATAAATAAATACATAATAATAGGTGTTTGTTTGTTTCTTTCTGTTGTTGTTGTTGTCGTCGTCGTCGTCGTCGTCGTTGGCGGCGGCGGCGGGGGTGGTGGTGGTGGTGGTGGTGGTGGTGCTGCTGCTACTACTACTACTACTACTACTACTACTACTACTACTACTACTACTACTACTACTACTACTACTACTACTACTACTACTACTACTACTACTACTACTACTACTACTACTACTACTACTACTACTACTACTTACTACTACTACAACTACTACTACTACTACTACTACTACTACTACTACTACTACTACTACTACTACTACTACTACTACTACTACTACTACTACTACTACTACTACCACTACTACTAACTATTATTACTGATGCTGCTGCTGTTGCTGCTGCTGCTGTAATTGTCACCGCAGCTAATGTTCTTGTTAGTACCACAACTACAGCTGTTGCTGCTGCTGCTGCTGCTGCTGTCACTGCCACCACCACGATCGCTGCGAGTACTTCTACTGCTGCAATTGTCACTGCTGCTGCTACTTTTTTGTTGATATTACTACTACAGCTGGTGCTCCTGCTGCTACTGCCGCCGCTGCTGCTGCTCCTATTACTACTACTGCTACTACTACTACTACTACTCCTACTACTACTACTACTACTACTACTACTACTACTACTACTACTACGACTACTACTACTACTACTACTCATTATTGGCTTGTTACTATTACTACACTACGTCTATACATTTTTGGCTTGTCTGTTTATTCGCAGTCAGTCTCATAATACATTAGGTTTGCAAGGTTGTATATGACGGAACATTTAATCTTTCAATTAACATACTCCAGCAATGAGGACGGATTTTAAGTCTAGATTTGAAAATAGCAGTAAATGTCAAATAATGATTCCAAAACTTACCTTGCCTGGTACACATGCGGTCTGTCCTCTGTACAGGTCAGGAGAATCGGATTGTCAGTATCATCATCATTCGAACAAACTTCACTTTCATCATCAGCAAGCAGAGCTAAAACTGTGTCCAGGTCCATGTTGCTGTGCCATGTGATTTATGGCTTGAAGATATGTTTATGCACCTAATATTTGATTCAAGTGAATGATGATTGGTTGGGTCAGGGACATCTGACACTGTGGTTGGCTGATAAATGCAGATAGAACCTTGTTATTCTGAGTGGTGTTTAGGGTATGCAATTAGAACTTTGTAAACCTGCCTATATACTCGAAAATAAATGCAAATGAGATTTAAATGCACTGTTAAATAGAACTCTGTTGATCATAGAATCAATTGAAGTAAAAATCTCAATTGTGGCCAAAATGTTAGTTAGAACCTTGTTGTTCTGAGGTCGCGATTAATGCTGATCAACAATGTCGCATATTCACCAGGCATGGCGTGGGGTTGGGGCGTGGCGTGGAGGGATAGAAAAGTGTAACCAATTTTAACGTATAGTAGTATCTATAGTAAAAGCGAGCCTGTCAATACAATACGTCATGACACCTAATTAACATCCGGAGAGCACTATTGGTAGGCAATTCGCATAAACACTCATGGGTGGATCCAGGGGAGGTTAACGGGGTGCGCGCTTGCACACATCCTCAATCCCAAACCACCGCCTAGGATGGGTGCCCTGCCCCATCATGGCGTGCTCTTTCTCCGGCTAACACGTGCAACTGTTATCTTCGTAGCACAAACGTCAATACGCGCCCTAATAAATCCGTACCTCCGTAGTTAGTCTCTAGTTCATCAATTCCAAACCAACAATACACGCATTATAAGTCATTGACTATTTTGAAACTAATTTACTGCACGCTGTTGTTGCCCTAGACATCAACACCGTCCAGTCATATTAGCTTCAAAATATTAAAGAATACTTTATCGTTATATACGTCCAGCCAAACTCTCATTCATATATCATATATATTTTGTGACTACTTGGCCTCGAATATGTTACTCATAGTATGAAACTAACTGGAGTGCACGTTGTTGTTGCCGTAGAGTAGAGGTCATACTTGTAGCCACCACGGGAAGGAATAGCTTGAAGTTATTGCTGCCATGGGCTGTCACTCAAGTATAAGATGTCTAAATCAATGGACATTTCCATTTTTGCTATGCCCGGCCCATCACTATCTAGGCTCCACCACACCTCGCCGTGTAGGGACTGATCGATCCCCGAATGCCCTAGCTATCAATTACCTGAAAACTATACAGGGAAGCTGTTGAATATTTTGTAACTAATTTGACTGGGTGCTGTTGCTGCCTATAGCAGCAACAGCGCCCAGTCAAATTAGTTTCAAAATAGTCAACCAAATATGTATCAAATAGTAAAAACAAAGAATTTGTACAGCAACGCATATACCGTCTTCAAATATGTGTTCGTGACGTACTTATCGACGTCATCCATTATGATGTCATTCTCCACATCACGCAGTTTATTATGACGTCTTACAATGGGTGGGTACTATGTGTAACTTCCAGCATAACGTAGCAACAATCTTGACCACAGTTATGCTAAAGAATCATTTGCGATTGTTGGAAATTAATTATTCTCAGCATTTGGATAAACATACCCCATTCTTCGTACGATCACGGCCATAATGTGAGGCACCTATGAGAAAGGTAACACCCACCCACCCACCAACCCCCAACCCCACTTACTAAAATCTTAACTTTTAATTAAATGGGTAAGAATTGAATAATTTAGCAGCTCAATGATGATCCACTTTCACCTCTGGAAATGGAGCTTTCAAAATTTCCCTGCAGAGGACCCCCATACCCCCGTCTGGTTTGGCAATCGCTGGTCCGGCTGTTGGAGATTGATCCTTTTTCATGCACCTCTACCGTAAAGAAATCCGGAATTCGACCCCCGACACTGGGTGCCATTAGTGAAAATTACGTAATAACAAATTAGGTCTGTCATGGCGTAAATATACCATATTAGTATCAGCATGCTGTCACTGGAGGTCTACTCGCAGACACTAGTCAATTGGGTATGTGATTGATTGAAGCTTCTCTTTACAAAGTACATTGTATGAATAGCACAGTATTAGTTCAAGTCTGAACACAGTTATTAAAGGATGTCAGCCACATATGTTCTGATTATATTATATTTTACAATTCGACGTGCAAATTAGTGTGTGCGGTGGGGGTGGTGGGGTGCGGGGTATGGGGGTGGGGTGCGTGGGTCGGGTGGTGGTGGTCTTCACACATGATATGAATTTGGGATTGGTGAATTGTCGTTATGTGACCCCGATGTCTGTTGGCCAGTGTTTTTTTTAACTATTCGACTTGTTCCTGCGTACAATGTTTATTATCAGTACGAATTCTACAAGTTGGCAGTAACACATTTCTCACAATATTTTTTATCCACGAGGTGCATACGACTTCCAAATCATGTATCCGACCAATAAAACACTCTCAGTCAAAATATATGTACGGTCTCTAAAGACACTATTAAGATAGGAATGTGCACGCTGATGAATAACAATATCAAAGGTTGTTATGATCATAAATACGTCAGATGTATCAAACTCATTCTAGCCACTATTATACTGATTCATCTACGATAATAACATAACCTATATAATGGGCATTTCCATGTTTAACTATGCCTCGCCCATATCTGGCTAAGCTCCGCCGAAACCTTGATCGTGTTTGGATCGAGCGATCTCTGAACTCCATGACTATCAATTTACAGAAAACTATACAGGTAAGCTGTTGAATATTTTGAAAGTAATTTGACTGGATGCTGATATTTTCAACAACATATGTATTAAATAGTAGAGACATACAATTTGTACAAGGTGTCGAACTATTAAGAGTTAAAGACGGGCCCAATGATGTGTCTTGAAGACTATATACCATCAGAAGCCCGTAATAAGAGAATTAAGGAATCATGATACAATATAAAATTAATTACCAAACATTTTTTAAAATACTTTGTTCTAATTTACGTCGATTGACGACTTCCTCAGTTAAAGATAATTCTCGAGGAGTTGGAAATCCACAAACACTAATATTCGTTAGTACACTAAGGTTAACTGACACAATTCGAGTTGAATAACTCCGCGACATTTAGCAAATTAAAATGAAATGGAAAACATTGTAGCGTTCGAAAATTACACATAGTACAACATCCCTTAGTAAAGTAAGGTGTAGTATGACAGAATGGCGTTGTAGAACCCCCATGGGATTTGAGAATTATTTTGAAGTCTGAAAAACTTGGACTGATTTTACCACGACGTTAGAAAATCTACTCAAGTAAAATCCCTATGTAGGGGCAACTCTAGTAAAATATCCCCAGTACCCTCAAATGTACTGACACGGCGAAGGCTGTAAAACTCCACACGATTTGAGAAATATTTGAGAGTTGAAAAGTTTACCATTGAGTTGGAAAATCAACTTGTGAAAAATACCAATAAACTATGCGTGTACTGACGTAACGCAGGCTATAGAACTTCGTGGGATTTAAACCACGTGCATGGGATTTTTAGATGTGTATCATGCCATCAAAGAAGAAAATATGATTTCTAATAGCTCTATGTTGATACACTTCTGCAGTCTATGAAGGCCGACATTATTTCCTTTTAAATAAAACCGAGAAAACAGTGACTGATATTCATACGACCGAATAGGTAAAATCTAATTTGATAATGTGGTGCAAAACAAAGCAACCATTCATGTCCGCTGTTGAATATTTTAAAACTAATTTGGCTGGAATTTGTTGCTGGGAAATTAGTTTTAAAATAGTCAACAGGATAGATTTTACATTCTGAAGCATGAGGCATACGTGCTGACATAGATTATACCATAAGGAAATAAAAGGAGGGCCATAATCCAACATTATCTCGATGTTAAAAAGCAAGCTATTGTGATAAGGCCGCATTTGAAAGTGTGGGAAGTGGAATAACAATCCCATAATACATCACCAAAATGCGGTTTTAAGAGGAGATTGGCATCTCTTTAATATTTTGGTATGTTATTTGATAGCGCAGAGCTGTCACTCAAGTATAAGATGTCTAAATCAATGGACATTTCCATTTTTGCTATGCCCCGCCCATCACTAGCTACGCTCCACCCGCACATCGCCGTGGTGGGATTGATCGATCCCAGAATGACCTACCTATCAATTTCCTGAAAACTATACAGAAAAGCTGTTGAATATTGTGTTATTAAGTTGGCTGGGTGTTGTTGCTGCCTATGGAAGCAACCGCGTCCAGTCAAATCAATTTCAAAATATTCAAGATAATATTTGTTGAATAGTAAAGACATACAATTCGTACAACAACGCATAGTTCGTCTTAAAATATGTGTTCGTGACGTACTTATCTACGTCATTCATGGCGTCGTTTATTCTGATGTCATTCTACACGCCACGTAGATGATTATGACTTCATATGATAGGTGGATGCTCTGGGAAGGTGAATTGAGTCCCATATAGCCTGACGGCACAATGAAAATGCGTATTGAATTATTTATCTGTCTCCGTCGTGAACATTGTATAGTCATCCAAGTGAACGATTGGTATGCCTTTTCCATTTAATAAACATTTTGTTGAATATTTTGAAACGCCTTTGATTGGACGCTGACGCTGAATTTCAAAATATGTAACAGCCTGCTTGGATAATTACCGTGGAAATGGGAATCTGACAATACAAGGTGCATACCTTGGGCCAGATTATTCGATCGCATTACATTTCTAAAAAAACGGAGTGTCTATTCTAAACATCCAGGATGTTTTCTCTGATGACATATCCCAGGGGTATATACGGAATAGCTAATGTTATTCAAATTTCGAATATCGAATCGAATGTTTAATTTCTGCGCTAACGATTTGGATACACGCAATGTTTAACAGCATTTAATTAATGTAAGTGAACGATCAGATAGCAATCAATAAGACAAACTTCCATGCCCTTGTTACTATTAGAATTCTTAAAATATAGATGGAGGTGGTGTTTGTTTTTGTCGTCGTTGTCCTGTTGTTCTTGTTATTGGAGTTGTTGTTGCTATCGTCGTCGTCCTCCTCGTCGTTGCTGTTGTTGTTTTTGTTGTTGCTGCCGCTGCTCTCGTTGTCGTTGTCGTTGTTGTTGTTGTTGTTGTTGTTGTTGTTGTTGTTGTTGTTGTTGTTGTTGTTGTTGTTGTTGTTGCTGTAGTTGTCGTCGTCGTCGTCGTCGTTGTTATTGTTGTTGTTGTTGTTGTTAAGGAGAAACGACATCGTTATGGGAGATGTATCGAGAAGGTGTCTAACCTTTAAATGTTCCATGGGGTATTGAGGGCCGCAGGGACCGTGCATGTCCTTCATCTAAAAGGTGCCACACTATCACTTTGTGGGAGATATATATGTGACAGGTGAATGCAGTGAGTGCAGTGTGGTGGTAGAGTTGGGTGAAAACGCTACCACATCAACCCTGGCTTCGATATCAGTAACAATTTCTGGCGGACAGATATGATCATATTTAATCATACTTTGTATATATATATATATATAAGAACAAGCCGATAACCATCATGGTTATCTGATACTCCAAGCTTATGATCCATTTTTCTGTCCACTTCATTTTCTAAGTATTTGTCATAGCATAGGGGCAACTTACGTTAAGTTTAAATACACATACATATGACAGCATTTATTATGCAACTTTTAATATATTACTTTTTAAATGCACGTTTTCGGTTTTAGCTACGCCCCGCCCATCTCTAGCTAAGCTCCACCAACACCTCAGTCGTGTTGGGAGCTATCGATCTCTGAACTCCCTGACTGCCAATTTCCAGAAACCTATACAGGTAACGTGTTGAATATTTTGAAATAGAAGCAACAGCGCCCAATCATATTAGTTTCAAAATAGTCAACATAATATTTATTAAATGGTAAGGGCGTGCAATTAGTACAATGTGGTCGGACTATTAAGCGTTAAAGACGGACTACATCGAATCATTCATGACGTCATGATTATGACGTCAGCTTACGCTTCACGTGGTATTTTATATACGTCATATGATGGATGGATAAATTGGAAAGGTCCATTCGCCTCAGCCGTGTCAGCTTTAGGAAAGAACTACAGACAGCTTCATGTAGGCAACTGTTATTATTACAATCAAGTGTATACACCTATCTTTACGCAATGCAACGAGAAACTCAATTATTCTCAGAACAAAATTTCAGATTTGTAGTTTAGGCCTCAAGTCAAAGGTTCAAATTGATGGGTTATAAGATCGTACTTCCAAGTACATCAAGGGGCTACATACATCAAAGGCAAGTTTGTCTTGAATTCATCAGACCCCTAAGACGTCACGAAACCATATTATTCGATAGCTTAATACTCACCTTAATGGGTTCCTATCCAATTCTTGTTTTTAGCAGTGCCGATATTTGATGTAGTGTCTATGGTGACGTCGAGTACCAGCGTGCCATATAACTCGATTGCATAGCATTTCAAAAAAGCATAGACGATCTATTATAGTTCGTGGCAGAGCCCAGCGGATACTCTGGTTATTCAAACATAACGGTATTCCTAATCTAAAGGCTGACATTACAATGAGCAAAATCACTTTATAACACGAATGTATATGGCATGTGATTGTGCGTATTTCAATTGTAAGGAATATACAAATAGGTTTCTTTCTTACCCTCACCCCACCCCAACGCCACCACCACTCACCCCCACCCACCCACCCCCATCCCCACACTCCACATACACACGCATGCCACTTACACACCCAACCCGCCCCACTCCGCCCACCCCAACGCAGACACACCACCAGACCCGCTCCCGTATAAGACATTCCGTGTATAATTATTATCTCAAATCACTAATGACGAGTGTATGCTGTAATAACTTATGAATTCTAAAATGCGATAGAAGTTTGCGATCAAAATTATGTAATATTATATAATTTTCCCCGAGATATTAAGAGGCACATATACGGTATGAAAAATGAATGTAGTGTAATCAGACATCGCATTATATTCGGGAAAACTGCCGCTTTGGCAATAAAAAACATAATATTGCTGTTTTATTAAGCACCATGGAGATACTCCATAAGATAGATTATCAACGGGGGGCATTGCTATTTACCCTCGTGAATATTCATTAGATGGGATAATTATGCGATTTGTATTCTTCCAGAAGGTAGGCTCGCATAAAAGTATTTGTGAAAAAACTGCTTAGATCTAAAATGGATCAAAGAAATGCGATACACTGAAGTTGTGTAATATGTTCAGTCCAATCCCTTTGTGCACATGATACAAACAAGTATACGTTTAAATTTAAAAATCGATTAACACAGATGAATTGGAGGGATCGAATCAGCCAATCATTTAGCTGATGCCATAATCGATTACGCCACTCGTTAGCTTCCGTCACAATCAAAATAACTATCCATCATGAAATTCGTAAATTCTGTTAAATGTACGATATTTTGTCTTGGATACATTTACAGTTTAAAACCCATAGGCAGCAACAGTCAAATATTTAACAGCGTTTGTGTATAGTTCCTTCGAAATTGGGATTCTGGTAGTTAGATGTTGAAGTTTATAAATCGATTGCAACATGCAAAAAAGTGGGCGAAAAATAGCTGGAAATATGTAGACATGGAAAGAAAAATAGACCCTTCTTTTTAAGCGTAGCTCTAGGCCCTACAAGTCCAATGCGGAACATTGTGTAGCTAATTTGACAACAATCCGTAGCTGTTATAGGCGGCGACTGCTGCTAGTCATATAGTTTTAAAATATCCAACCAATTATTTATGATATTCTAAATGAGCTTTCAAATACGGGTTTTCGGGTTAAAATTGTTTAACAGTATTTAACTTAGTTTTTGGAAAGAGCTTATCAACTCTAAAACTTAATAAGGGGGAAGAGCCTCCATTGTAAAATTAAGTGTTCGTTACACCACTTGTGAAAAACGATTTTAAGGATTCCTATGTATTCCAAAGAAAGGAATACGAATCATTACGTGCCTCGCAAATCTGACAAATTAAGGTCACCGGATTCATCTTTAAATGTCAGGCAAGGTCATCGTATGGTGTACAATTGAAAATAAGAACGGCTTGCCTTATGAAGAAGATCTTGGTGGTATTAAGCGAACGCTCCAATCAAACCAAAACAAGTTTATTCCGGTTAATCCCATTATATAGGCAGCCATCTGAAGTGTAAATGCCATTCACGGTCGTGCGACGTCATATTATGATAAAAAAAATGAAAATAACTATGTTTTATCTTACAAATGACATATCGCTGTCAAATGAAAGCTCTCCTATAGACAAACCAACTTTGTTCTGGCGGATACATTGATAAAGTATTTATGAACGGCATTGCCTCTGAAACATTCACGTGTAACTTGGGGTTAAGGCAAGGTGAAAACCTATCTCCAATCCTATTCAATATATACCTAAACGATCTCAGCGAATTCCTGGAACGCTCTGGTTGCAGTGGACTGGCTCTGACAGAAAACATCGATCTCTATATCAAACTGTTAGCGCTATTATATGCAGATGACACTGTTCTTTTCGCCGAGAGCCCTACAGACCTGCAGTCAATACTAAACGCATATCTGACCTATTGCCAAGTATGGGACCTTCGGATAAATAAAGAAAAAACAAAAATACTAATTTTTGGCAGCAATAAACGGGGGTGGGAAAGGCTAAATTTTAGTATTGAAGGTGAACAAATTGAAATAACTGACATGTACAAATATTTAGAAATACATTTTTTTCCACAATGGTAGATACCTCAAGGCGATGAAACACTTAAGTCAACAAGCTACTAAAGCCCTCTTCTCACTATACAGGCGAACAGAAAACATTTAATTACCCTTAACGTGCCAACTAAAATTATTTGACTCGATGATTATACTAATACCTACCTATGGATGTGAAATCTGGGGGATAGAAAATCTTACTTCAA
This sequence comes from Chaetoderma sp. LZ-2023a, assembly GCA_034401795.1. Lineage (NCBI taxonomy): Eukaryota > Metazoa > Mollusca > Caudofoveata > Chaetodermatida > Chaetodermatidae > Chaetoderma > Chaetoderma sp. LZ-2023a. Next base: position 160,493,847 of record CM067372.1, on the reverse strand, counting down.
TAGAAAAAATTCAGGTACAGTTCTATAAGCGGATACTAAATATTTCGAAAACAACGCCTAGTTATATGGTATATGGAGACCTAGGCCAAATTCCATTAGAAATTAAATTAAAATATAAATTAATTAATTTTTGGGAAAACTCCTAAACGGCAAAGAAACAAAGCTATCATCTTTACCATACAAGTATATCTACAATGACTATCCTCAAAACAATACAGAATACAAATGGTTGACCACAGTTAAACGTATACTTGAAAATGTCGGAATGGCTCATCTCTGGGAAACGCAGACCATAACAAATTCTAATATACAATATTCGAAACAAGTACTTAAAGACCAAACCAATACATGCAAACTTGGTCAGGGCAAATTACCACCTTGCCCAAAGCCAAAGTATATGGTATATTCAAAACTGAACTAAAATTAGAGCCGTATCTTAGAAAGCTAAATAAATTAAACAGAAGAACTTTAGTCAAATTTCGAACTAGTAATCATATGTTACCTATAGAAAAGGGAAGGTAACCTATGCGACACACACGATATTGGGGATGAGTATCATTACCTATTCTTATGCGACTTTTTCTGTGATGACAGAAAATTATTTCTTCCAAAATATTATCATAACCGCCCTAACCACTACAAATTCGGAGAACTGCTCTCGAATACAAACTTGTCGGTCCTAACAAAATTGTGCGCCTTTATACGGAAAATCTTTAAACAATTTGCATAACGGAGATTATTATTTTATTATCATATTGTAATTATTTCAAACACAATTATTACTACTACTAGTACTACTACTACTACTACTACTACTACTACTACTACTACTACTACTACTACTACTACTACTACTACTACTACTACTACTACTACTACTACTACTACCACCACCACCACGACCACCATCACCACCACCACCACCACCACCACCACTACTACCACCACCATCACCACCACCACCACCACCACCACTACTACTACTACTACTACTACTACTACTACTACTACTACTACTACCACTACTACTACTACTACTACTACTACTACTACTACTACTACTACTCCTACTACTGCTACTACTGCTACAACTACTACAGCTACTACTACTACCACCACCACCACCACCACCACCACCACTACTATCACCACCACCACCACCACCACCACCACCACCACCACCACTACTACTACTACTACTACTACTACTACTACTTCTACTCCTACTACTGCTACTACTGCAACAACTACTACAACTACTACTACTACTACTACTACTACTACTACTACTACTACTACTACTCCTACCACTCCTACTACTGTTACTACTGCTACAACTACTACAACTACTACTACTACTACTACTACTACTACTCCTACTACTGCTACTACTGCTACTACTGCTACAACCACTACAGCTACTACTACTACCACCACCACCACCACCACCACCACCACTACTATCACCACCACCACCACCACCACCACCACCACCACCACCACCACCACCACCACCACTACTACTACTACTACTACTACTACTACTACTACTACTACTACTACTGCTGCTGCTGCTACTACTACTTCTACTCCTACTACTGCTACTACTGTAACAACTACTACAACTACTACTACTACTACTACTACTACTACTCCTACTACTGCTACAACTACTACAACTACTACTACTACTACTACTACTACTACTACTACTCCTACTACTGCTACTACTGCTACAACTACCACAACTACTACAACTACTACTACTACTACTACTACTACTACTACTTCTACTACTACTACAACTACTACTACTACTACTACTACTACTGCTGCTGCTACTACTACTTCTACTCCTACTACTACTACTACTACTACTACTACTACTACTACTACTACTACTACTACTATTACTACTATTACTACTACTGACTAATCAACAACCATGCTACCAATAATGGTTATATACAATGTTTAGATCAATAATGCCACAATTAATTTTTATAAAATGCATGTTAAATTTGGTTAACTTTAAAATTGGTTATACAAATATTGTGTAATACTGTTTATATTAATAATGTGTAATGTGTAATGTGTTTATATTGTCTTTGTCTATAATGCTGTCACCGATGTTGATAACAAGAATGTCTACACCAATAATATTTATATTATAGCACTGATGATAACAATAAGCTTGGTATGAATAATAATAATAATAATAATAATAATAATAATAATAATAATAATAATAATAATAATAATAATAATAATAATAATATCTTTTAATGGTAAATCTCACTCAGACATGTAAAAATTAACTATTATTTTGTAATCCCCATATGTCACATTGTGACCTGGGAGTACTTGAATAAACTTGAAACTTGAAACTTGATAGAGTCATTCATGTCATTCATACCATAGCTCATATATAAAAGGTAGCAATTAATGGACCAATAGAAAGTTCTCTAAAGGCCATATTGGCACTAAATGGCAGTTCTCAGTATATGTAAGATAAAGCAAATGTTATCTGGTGTGTAAACTATTTTGGTCGGGCATGTGATCAACAACAGGGGAATATGTAGAGATTAAAATTAAAATTAAAATTTAAAGTGATACGCGTTCTCATTCTGAATCCTCGTCAAGAAGTATGCATATTTAATAGTTCGCTTCGTATGCACTCACAGGTGCGTCCGACTTCAGGTTATTCATAGAGATCCTTGAATTTCTAGTCAGACTTTTCTTTGTCACTGAGCATCAAAATTATGCAAGTTGGCTTCCTGTCTTCATTTCAGATCTAGCCGAATTTGATAGCCGTGGGCCATGCACGTGAACGAACTAAGAAATTAGTCAAGTGGGAGACACCATCGACCTAGCTAACTCAAGACCCGTCATCATACGCAAAGTTGATGCTCATTGGTCGAAGTATTATACGCCTAGTAGATGAATTCTAGGGTATTTGTGTTGCTTCACAAAAAGGCACATTTCTTCCTCACCATAAAGAGATCTCTTTATATCAAATACGTTACCTGGTGGACGTCAGCAACATGTTTGGCACAGTTCTGCTCAATAAGATTCGAATTATCGAAAGGAAAATGGACTTGGTGTCTCTTATGTGTAAGCTTATTACTATCAGCACTTGAATCAGTTAAGACAATTCACCTTTCCAGAGTACCAACCCATTATATGACATCATAATGAACTGCGTGGTGTATACAAAGACATCATAATGAATGACGTCATGAATGACGTCGATAAGTACGTCACGAACGCATATTTGATGACGGTCTATGGGCTGTTGTACAAATTGTTTGCTTTTACTATTTAATAAATATTATGTTGAATATTTTGAAACTAATTTGACATATGGCAGCAACAGCACCCAGTCTAATTAGTTACAAAACATTCAACAGCTTCCCTATATAGTTTTCAGGAAATTGATAGCTAGGGCTTTCGGGGATCGATCAATCCAAACACGGCGAGGTGTGGGTGGAGCTTAGCTAGTGATGGGCGGGGCATAGCTAAAAATGGAAAGGTCCATTGACTCACTAGGTCTGTCACAGGACATTGACTAGAAGGCATCCATTTTTTAAAGAAGATCAGGTGACATGCATGGCAGCAATCCAGGAAGAACTGGCCCTCTTCAAATATCAGATTTCACTGTATGGTTAACTCTTTGTCTCGCTGCATGCACGCACGCACGCACGTACGCGCGCGCACACGCCATAGAAATTTGGCTCCTTTCTTCCCATATGAATCAATAATCACTCCATCTGCAATGAAGTCGACAACAGACAAGTCCACGTCGTAACACCGCATCATTGAACATATCACTGATGAAGGGAAAAAGTTCAGTAGAGGAAATTTAGGTTCCACCCACAAGCTATGATGTAGTAATCATAGATGGCTGTGTCCGTATCCATACACCACAACGAAAGCTATCAGTTTCAACATTTGTAAACGATCCATCTACTCTCTTATGTCCTTATCTGCGAGCTGAACATAAGTGATCGCCATGGCTTTGTACGGGATCAATAACGTATTGGAAGAAGCATGCGAACACAAAGCTGGTGGAGAAACAAGGCAATGTGTTGGTGGATCCCCGAAAGTTTGTCAAGCTGATAAAATCAAGGAAAAATGTCTAGCCATTTCCTCATACAAGGAAGAAATGTTCACTTTCAATTTGTCATGAGGGCACATATGCCAATCGTGTGGTGCACGGTAGTTCTGGAGACAAGATGGGCCGATTAGTGTAGTAGTATTGAATTACATACGAAAATTCAAAGGCATTGTATATATAGACTATTTTCTTCAGACACACTTTCACACATAAATATGCTGATGGCATGCTGTTCACACATATTTATATGTGAACGTTTATCTAAATGCCTACTCTTTAAAGGTGTCACCTTTGATATATATTATAACTCGAATGATTGCTGTGCACTACCTTTGATTAATATTAGCACTCTAAATGGTAAGTGCAAAATCATGTTTTATTTTGCAGTTAAGAAAGGCAGCAATGTATTAGAAGTAAACATAATAGTATACGTCCTTGCAATGTGCAATTAACTTGTAACGCTTCTTTATTTTTATTTGTTAACCAAAGCATAAACCTGGAGCGCTATGAATGATTGAATGTTGCGTAATATATAATTCCCTTTGCAGGAACGTTGGCCAATTCTCTCCAATCTAGATGACTGTTAAGCTGAGCAGTAAGGCCAGTAGTGAGCACCATCACGCGTGCTGCATGAGCTGACACATTATTATTGGTGTAAGAAATAGTCTACTGAATGTTTTGAAATTAGTTAGAATGGAAAGCTGATCAATGCACCCGTCCAGTCAAATTAGTTCCAACATATTTAGTAACATCGTGGTGTCGTGTAACGTTATTGTAAAGCCTATCTCCACCTAATAATGATCTATGCTATTTGGACATACACCACTACTCACTGTGCTGTTGCATATTTTAATGCACGCCTTATGTGAACTCTATCAGTTCATTATACTTTTGTTACTTTTATTCCATTGAACTTTTGTTGTTGAATCTTGACCTTATCCAGACACTCATTTGGGGAACCAACATTCTTACACAAAAACTAAATTTTCTTTTTATTTTAAAGCATAGTGTAGAAACGTTAAATCTGTTAAACTGAGTTTACATGATCAGATAGATTTACAATTTGCTGTACGACGTGTACTAACTAATGCCTATGGGTCGTACACCACCCCTACACTCTAATTCGTTGCGTTACGTCTGATTTATACACTGGTTCGGAGGTTCCATTATGTCACACATCCCTTCACGTTAATAACCACTGGTATATATCCAGTAGGAAGTGGTTTTCAATCACAATAATTACAGTGGATATGCAGATATAAAGTAGAGATCATTTGATTTGTTATTTAACATATTTGATTCTACATCAATTGAATTGACCTGGCCTGTAATCTGTATAATATTTCTGCTGAAGCTGTCTTCCATGTATCTGAGTTTGCAGTCAGTAGACTAATGAATGCATCTTTATGAAGATAAAATATGGATGTCAAGGCAGAGAACTGGGGCATCAGCTATTAGCGAGATATTGCACTTACTTGCGCGTATGTGAAGGTATGTATGGATATCTGTGCGCGTGCGTTCGTGCATGCTTGCGTGCTTGCGTACATGCATGGGCGTGTGTGTATCAATCACCATGAATGCGTGTGACACAGAATTTAACAGTTCTTTTATAAAATAAAACAAATGAGTGCCAAGTAAATCATGTTTCCCTACAGAACAGTGTACAAATAGGCTTAACCTAATATGGCGGGGATGCGGCAAGTACCCGATTCCATGATAGACAAGCAAGTCAGTCTTGTTTATCACAATATACTTGGACATGCCCGTATAGGTAAGTGGATTAACTACGCATCCTTTCACCACAATACACAGTGCATCGCTAGTGAGGCTAAAACAGATAAAGTGTTTCTGAATTCAGATTTCCAAACTTGACATGCTCAGTAGCCGTTGTGATATTTTTGATAAGATAGTATCCCAATCAAATCTGCTTTCTTGCTGGAATGTTACATCCCTGGTAAACAATTTAACCTTTGCAACTCCATTGTTTCAATTTCAAAACAGCTATGCTGGAAAACTGTTAAATAATCAGAAGCTAATTTGACTTGACCCTCTTGCGGATTACGCCACTAACAGCTCCCGGTCTAATTAGTTTTTAAAATCCTCAAAATAACAGAACGCACATATTAAAGAATTTGACGTTTTTGTTCTGCATGATTGTGTTAAAGTTTTAAGATTATAATTATTTGCACAACAATGGCATTGTGAGTTGAGAGGACAGCGGACGGGTACTCTGTGTAATCTAATTGAGGAGTCCAGTTTGTCCATCAATCATATAATGCCATAATAAACAACATGGCGTGTAGGATGATGCCATAATAAATTGTTAATCGTTGTTGTAAGAAATCTGTGTATTTACTATATAAAGGAAATGATCAGGGAACTAGCATATGCTCTTGAATGATAGCTTTATATCATAATCAACGTATAACAACCAGTAAAATACAGAAATAAATCAGAATAATTTGAAAAATAAATACCATTTATGTCACACTGGCCGAAACCAATTCGTAACGCAATTCGTTCAGTATGTATCATGTTTCGACCCTGGAAACCAGCAGTGGTTTTTTTTTAAATCAGTTTCACCGAAACTCGTCACTTCCACCAGAAAAAACGACTTTCAAATAAAATGTTTTCAAAAAGATCAATAGTTAATTAACAATAGCGAATTAATCGCTCTACTTCGGCGCCTATTGAGAATACTATTCATACCGCTTACGAAATTATAATCAGATTTGCTTTTGCTATATTCGAGTACGCGGTATGGCGGAGTGCGAAGCACCAGCGACGTCACTAATTGGTATCCAAGTATTTTCCCAAATAATCCCGATTCATTTCTATTTTTACCGCTGATGGTTTATTTAGTATTGTATGAAATTACAAATAAACATCATTTGTTATTTACCTCTTCCCTTCTTTTAATAAACATGCTGTTAAATATCTTTAAACTAATTTGACTGGGCGGTGTTGTTGCCATAGTTTCAAAATATTCAACAGCTTATCTGTACAGTTTTCTGGAAATTGAGATCCAGAGAGTGCAGTGATCGATCGATCGCAACACGGGCGAAGTGTAGGTGGAGCTTAGCTAGCGACGGGTGGGGCACAGATAAAACTGTGGTCCGTCGTGGAACTTCAAATCGATGGCAACGTAATAACTGTGAAACACAAAAACATAACAACAACAAGAGCAACCAGAGATTTCATACCCGCGCTCTCCCGCTTTTGTCACATTGATCAAACTTTTTGTATTTTCAGGATTTTTTAGGGTCCCGTCCAAAGGTGTGGCCTCATAGTGTACGGTCACATGTTTCTTTTGTTAGAATGAGCCAGAACTTTTCTTGATAGCTATAGATACAGAAATTAATCCGATCCAAGTCTATTTTCTTTTATCTGGATAACGGCAAAAGTCGGGAAATCCTCTTGTCCCCTCGTTGAGTTAATATTTGACCCAAATTGCACTAGTTGCTTTATAGATACAGTGCCGGACAGAGGCAGACAGAGAGACAGACGATGGAGGGCGGACGGACGAACGAACGGAGGGATGGACGAGCATATGGATGGACGGGCGGACGGACGGACGGACATACGGACGGTAGGATGGATGGATGGCAGACAGAGAGACAGACGACACGTACACATGCACACGCACACGCACACACGCACGCACGCGCGCGCACACTCACACATACTCACGCACGCACGTATACACGCACGCGCTCAACCACAAACCCAAGCACCATCCACCCACCATCTGAACAACGCACCAAGCAGGCACGCATACAAGCATGCACTTACTCATGTATGTGCACACGCACACACGCACGCACGCACGCACACAGCGACACACACGCGCGCGCGCGCGCACGTGTGCACGCACGCACACATACAGAGACTCACACGCGATGCACGCACGCTCGCAATACCACACCGTACCCCCGTAGCAAGGAAAGCTCGAGGGGCATCTGTAACAAAGACACACATAAGAATTGGTGCACAATATGAGGGGAGTTGATAATTCATCAGTTTATCTGGTACCTGTTTATTCTTGGATACAAATTATGACGTCGGTCGTGTAAGGAATGTTCGAAGGATAACGGCAAAAGTCGGGAAATCCTCTTGTCCCCTCGTTGAGTTAATATTTGACCCAAATTGCACTAGTTGTTTATTAGATACAGTGCCGGACAGAGGCAGACAGAGAGACAGACGATGGATGGCGGAGGGACGGACGGACGGAGAGACGGCCGAGCATATGGACGGACGGACGGACGGACGGTAGGATGGATGGATGGGCAGACAGAGAGACAGACGACACGTACACACATACACACGCTCACGCGAACACACGCGCGCACGCACGCACGCACGCACGCACGCGCGCGCACACACACGCACATACTCACGCATGCACGTATACACGCACGCACTCAACCACAAACCCAAGCATCATCCACCCACCATCTGACCAACGCAGCAGGCAGACACGCATGCAAGTATGCACGCACTCATGTATGTGGACACGCACACACGGCCGCACGCACGCACGCACGCACGCACGCACACACGCGCACGTGTGCACGCACGCACACACATACATACAGAGACTCACACACGATGCACGCACGCACGCAAAACCACACAGTACCCCGTAGCGAGGACAGATCGAGAGGCATCTGTAACAAAGACACAAATAAGAATTGGTGCACAATATGAGGGGAGTTGATAATTCATCAGTTTATCTGGTGCATGCTTATTCTTGGATACAAATTATGACGTCGGTCGTGTAAGGAATGTTCGAAGGTTGTGCATATACATTTACTGCAGTCAGCATGCTGTTGTTAATTTATGGTATGCCATCAAGGTGAACACTTTGACACTTGAAGCCTTAGTTCTCGAGTTTTCCCAATCTACTGAAGAAAATTGATATTCCTGTAGGAACTTGGGACTTTCATCCTCCTGAACGCCAAAGAACATATGTGTCAGGATTTTGAAGCACTCGGATGCTCAAGTCTACATTCCTAAAGTGCCGGCTCTAATTCATATCCCCCAACAGTCAATGTCACCCATGCGTTTCAGGTTTCCTCCGGACACATTCTTCCCGTCTACACCAATGGACCTTTCCACTTTATCTATGCCCCGCCCATCTCTAGCTAAGCTCCGCACACACACACCTCGCTCGTCTTTGGAATCGATCGATCTCTGAACTCACTGACTATCAATTTCCAGAAAACTATACAGGTAAGCGTCTGAATAGTTTGAATCGAATATGACTGGGTGCTGTTGCTGTCTATGGCGGCAACAGCGCCCAATTAAATTAGTTTCAAAATATTCAACAGCATGTTTATTAAATAGTAGAGACATACAAATCGTACAACGTATCGTACCATTAAGAGTTAAAGACGGGACCTAATATAATCATTTATGACGTAATGATTATGACGTCATCCTACACGCCGCTTAGCTGATTGTGACGTCATATAATGCCATTACTCTGGAAATGCCCATGTTTATCAACTTCGAACGCATTTGGTCTGCAATAACTGATCCAGGCTCAAGTACAATTGGGAAACCTGGCTCTAGGTTGTCTTGGAGTAGCATGTGTAGAGAGGGTACGGCACGATTTATCTGAGACTGATCGCCCGGTTGTATTATATATCATTTTTTGCTAAGTTTGTCTTTGAGAACCAATGTACAACATCACAGCATTATCGCGTTCTCGGCTGCCTCGAGCTGTGTTCTCTTCCACTCTAGTATACTCATCCTCACCCTTTTCCTTGCTAATAGCATTCAAATTCATTCCTTTCATGGGCTTAACCGAATCATTACCACCTCCGTACATAGGTAAGTAGCTGTCATCAATTCGATTTTCACGGACATCAATATATTCTTCATTACAGGTCTATCTAGGTGTATCATTCCACTGGGATACACAAACAGATTTTCGTGATATGCTTGACATTTGTTCTTTTATCTGTCATGTCTAAAAATGCGCAGACGTCAATGAATAGAAACAGGTACGGGTGCTTCTACGGGTAAACCTTTCTTCTCTCCCCGGGCTTTTCTATTTTCTCGTTCGGATCAAGTTCCCGATATTTACCACAAAATTGTTCATAATAATTCACTAAATGTTCGATATTCTGCTCGTGTATCTATGTTACAGAGTCGCAAGTGTGGCATAAAAAACTAGGGCGGAGTTTCTCGAGGATTTTCACGAACCGAACCGGTTCACGATACGGATGTCCGAACCATGAACTGGTTCATGAATCTTTTTAGTATGCTATTGTAATGCGAGAAATTACTCCTAACAGAAAATTACATTTAAAGGCAGGTGGCTTTACCGGCTAAATGGTAGAAAAACACAAATAACAATTCTGACAACAAATGTTAGAAAATAATATAAGATCCATAGCCAGCAAACTTCCATTCATGGTCATAGTTGTAAATCACCATTCAGAGATTGCTTGTCTATTAGCCTTTTAACAGTCAAAATCCCTGAAAAAGTATTTTTTTTAAGGATATAAAACTTACTCTGTTGTATATTTTGGAATTAATTTGACTGGAAGCTGTTGCTGTTTTCCTGTATGGTTTTGCTAAAAGTAGATATGGTAATTCATCGGGGAAAGGGTTAGCTGATATATGATTCACGAACCACACGAATCTCATGCAAGCGAACCGAACCATGGTTCGTCTTCCCTTGGTTTGCGATTTTCCGAACCAACGAATGTTCGTTACACTCCTAATAAAAAACAGTTTATGCTCTTTATGCCGAGGCTCGGAAAACTAAAATGAAAGAACATTATGTTAAGTTCTTTATTACAAAACAGATTTAGTTGACCGTTGTCTCTACAATGAACACTGCCTATAGCGACCCATCTGATTTTGATACCAGAAGGAGCCACCATGGCTTGGCCGCAACTAACTGTATTCACTAAGTATCAGCACATTTGTCTTTAACCCCGCCCGTTACTGGTTCATAATGTGGTCGCTATGCATAGGTTTCGTTGTTTTTCTGATGTTGAACATAGCAAATTACCGAGGATTTGCCATACAATTACAGCTGAAAATCACTGTGTTCCCGATTACAACCTTTCATCCTAATCTGTGTTGACCTATTGCACTATCCGTTGTTCCCTTCATAGCGGTCTATTTATTTTCTCCAGCAGATGAGGCAAACTCGAGAACGGAAGTTTCGACTGTTAAAGTTTGATGCAGTTTAGAGAACTTTTAACTTGACGGTATTCTATAAATTAGCAACCAGGTTTTGACTGCAGAATATATGGATGTACAAACATAGAGTGTTCATTGCAAGATGTAGGTCATAATTTGTACCCAACAATAACCATGTACCAAATACAGATGAATTATTAACTCACCTCAAATCGCGTGCCAATTATTATTTATCCGTGTTACCACTGTGCCTCGATGGCTTTGTGTTACTCGTTACTCATACGGTGTGAATATTCTCTTCCCATTGTGGGCGAGAGTAATAAACTATGTGGTGGGTAATTGCCTTTGAGTGGACCCGCGTGCCCAAAATGTCTCTGTGACGAATGCGATCTGTTTAAAGCTGCTTAAGTGAGATCTGCCAAAAGTGTGATAAATGTAGAAGATGGATTCTTTAACCCTTTCACGACGAAGTCGTCCTAAACCGGCCTCTGTAGTTGTCTTCAGGATTGTTCATTTGCAGGGCAAGTGAAGACTATTTTTGAAAATCTAGCACTGGAATGACTGGCTCGATAACCGAACCAGTCATTCCATTGACAAATTTTCAAAAATAGTCTTCTCTTGGACTTCAAATTGGCATTCACTAACTAAATATTTTAAATTTTTGGAACAAATTTAGGCATTAAAGGGTTAATCAACGTATGAAATGGCAAACGATTGGCGTCTGTCTATTCTTGTTACACATCAGAGACATGCGTCACGAAGAAGTGGCACGTAACTAAACGAGTGTGGAAATTCATGTCACTAACACATATATATTTTTAAAAATTAATGTCATAGATCATCTGTCTTCCCGTCATCATGGAAGGATATGCGATGAGTATTTTGATAACGTTATTGAGGAATGTTATATCTTGTCCAAAGAAGGGCATAGGCTATGTTAGGAGACATATTCCCCTACAATCCCCACCTCCTTGCGTCAAATACAACGTGTATATAAATCATTCTTCTAGAAATCCTTTGTAAATACTATTTTCTTTCGTTTAAAGAAATGAAAAACAACGTTAGCCTACATGGTTGACTTCACTAATCGTAAATATGTACTCAGTACGATATTAATACACCGGGCAAACACATATAATTACATTAAGTTGTTAACCTTTGATAGATCAGTGCATAAACTATGGGAGGACTAGAAAGGGAAGATGTTGAAGGTTTTGAAAATAGTTTGACTAGAACATGTTTCTGCCATAGGCATAAGTCTGTGCCCCGCCATCTCTAGCTAAGCTCCACCCACGCGTTGCCGCTTTTGGGATCAATCGGTCTCTGCACTCTCTGAGTCTCAATTTACAGAAAAATAGGTAAGTTGTTGAATATTTTAAAACCCATTTAATTGGATGCTGTTGCCCAGTCAAATTAATTTCAAAATATTCAATAACATGATTATTAAATAGTAAAAACATACAATTTATACAACCTAATGGACTATTAAGTATTTAAGACGGATTACATCGAGCCATTCATGGCATAATTGTTTATGACGTCATCATACACAGTCACGTAATTGATTATGACGTCATATGATTGACTGCGACACTGGAATCATCCATTGTAACATAATCTAATATAGTATTCATTAATACACGTGACACAATTCATGCGTTACTCCATTGAGCATCTGGCATGTTCAATGAAAATGTGTAGTGTGTGTTACAGAAATGATAAGAGGAGCACTGTTTAGTCCGGTGGAAATAAGGATGAACCAAGAATGTTATGGTGCATAATTGTTTGCACTTGGTATTGAATCTTTGACCCGTCTAGAATGATAATCCAGCGGGTGCCACCCTGTCACCCTGTTCACACGTAAATATGAAACACAGATATCTCAGCAGGTATTTTGAATATTTTAGTCAAATAAGTGTTGGTCTCTATGTTTTTCGGGTCGGGGAGTCCAATTCTCATATGTGTATGATGATCGGATACTTCCATATACACGAATCCAATATGGCCTCCGTTTTACCTCTGCTTAATAACAATGAGGCAAAGGGCATATATTGGCCGGTTTTGTTCCTAGATGGTTAGTTGGTTGGTTAGCTTTCACTAAAATATGGATTAAAATCTGCAAAGCAACTGAAATTGCTGTTTCATTGCAAATTTTGAAACAGTCTTTTATTGAATACTATAATATGCATTCAAAATATTAAGATTTTCGATACGTATTTTAGTGAAAATATAACTAACCACCTAGCCATCTAAGAACAGTGAACCTGGCCACTGTTGTCTTCGGTCAAGCCAGGTTGACGTGAGTCTACAAGGTGTTGTTAGCAGTCTCTGTGCAGCCCATGGTCGTTACTATGGCAGTTGTCGGAAGAAACTTAGAGTTGAAAGAATAAAAGAAGGTGTTGAAATTGATCACACAAATAAAACTGAGTGTGCATTTGATAAACTTATGGATGGAATCAGTACGGACAAGTGCAAAATTTTTACTTATAGTGAAGTGCAAAACTGCTATTTATTCCACGGTGCAAAAGGGTGCCGCAAAACCGCAGAATGTAGTTTGATGACAAATTAGCGTGTTTCTCCGCTCCAGGACTATCCAGTCTTTTCAGTTTCCGTGATACCATGCCAAGTATGTGTAGTCTCATTTGAAGACATTGATGACAATGTGATGGGTAGAAATGTTAGTAAAATAGTTCTGCCAGAGTGTAAAGACTTAGAGCCTAATAAGTGCAAGCACACTATTTGTGTAGACCAGAAAACACGTATTGATTATTTCGGCGTAACCCTTCTGTCACTTTTAGAAAATCTTTCGGACAATCTTACGAACACATTGCCTTCAACTGTATTCGGGAATGCCATCATAGATCTGATCACGGATCGTTCAAATACTGCTGTTGTATGAATTTCCATTACAAATAAAATGTTCTTCAGAATGTCTGGGTGGTTTCTGTTTTGCTCATCTAAATTTATTTACATTGAAATAAATATGGTCGTCGTGGTCGTCGTCGTGGCGGTCGTCGTGGTGGTCGTTGTCATCGTCGTCGTCGTGGTCGTCGTCGTGTTAGTCGTCGTGCTCGTCGCCGTTGTCTCATCGTGGTCGTCGTCGTGATCGTCGTTGTCGTGGTAGTCGTTGTGATATTAGTCGTGCTGTCGGTCGTCGTCGTCCTCCTCCTCGTCGTCGTCGTCGTCGGCACGTTCAGCTTCGTCATCGTCAGAGTTACGGTACTGGTGTTTAGTGTTGTATTGGTGGTGATGATGGCAGTAGTGACCGCGACAGTTTTGGCGATGAATGTCAGGTGATGACTGTCTTGTGGTTACATGCAATGGATGTATAGAAACGACGCTGGATTATTTGTAAAACTTGAATGGGTAGTATAAGATAAGGTGAGGCTTCCTTAAAAACATAAGTATTTAGCATTACCATACATGATGATACATCTAAACGTGGCCAAATTACCACACATATACCCTGGATAAAGAGCCACACATCTAAAACAGATCAAAGAATCACACATCCAGTGGTGGTTAGCGGACCATGTATAGAAATGTGGGAAATGGAACCGCAATCTAAGATCATCTAACACCATACGAGTTTACCATGCGCCTATTCATCATAATAGAAATACGCAAAATCAACTACCATATATATTTGTAGTAGAAATTGATTTAGCATGATGTAATGCTGACATTCAGGAAAGTCAGACGTCTTTGAATAACCAAGGCATCCGCCTGGCTCTGCCATCAAAGATAACAAATTCTAATAGACCGTCAATGATTTCTGGAAGTGTTATGCAATGGCGTTATATGGCCCTGTGGTACTCGACATCGTTATGAACACCACATCAAAGATCAGTACATCAAAAACAAGAATTAACCAAGAATTAGATTCGATTTCGTTAGGTTGAATATTAGGCTAACGGATCCCGAGTGTTCCTGATCTCTTAGAAGGCTGATGAGTTCGTCGCAAACAGGCCTTTGATGTATCTAGCCGACTGATGTACACGGAAGTACGCATCTTATAACAATCCAATTTGGACAGCTCTTTTGACTGGAGGCCAATGCCATGAATCGGGAAATCTGTTCTGAGATTAGTTGAGGGGCTCGTTCCATTGCGTGAAGACAGATGAATAAATACTAATGTAATAATGCTCTTTGCCAAGATGAAACTGTCTGCAGTGTTCTTCCTAAAGCGTATATGCCTGGGGGCAATTTATGAAGTAATCTATTCAGAGCTGTATAATAAATCTTGTCATATATCCGAATAATTAAGCATGCATTTAAACAAAACGCACGTTGTCCATACGATATGACACATATTTAAAAACAATGAACCGAGCAGATGGTTCATAAGCTAAGCGTGTCAGATAACCATGAATGATATCGGTTTGTTCGTATTAAAAATGAATACAAAGAATTTAATTTCTGAAAGAATGCTCAAAGAAATACGGTTATGTTTGCATAAATATATTCCATGCAGATACAAGATTCGTATATTGCCACCGAAGTGCACGTGCACTAGTTCAAGTGTACCTGGGCATTATTCTACAACAATTGGATATATGTAAACTAAAAATGAAGAAAACATGATCATATATGTCCGCTAGCAATGTTTATTGGGAGTGTAGCCATCGTTGGTGTGAGAGAATATGCGCATAGCACTACCACTGCCCTATATTCGCCTGCTATGTACACATCTCTCAAGCTGTAATAGGGTGGTACATTTTAGGTACACCACATACACTGGGGCGCTGCGGTCCTCGGCATACCTTGGACAATTAAAAAGTTAGACACCTCCAATGGACATCATTTACCGAATTTTCAGGCTAAGAATGGCTGTGAAATTCATCTATGTTACGTAACAAATTTTAACATAGCTTAAATGTATCGTTTCCAAAAATATTTTAATGAAATTTTAAGTACTACTTAGACCAGTGCTGGTACTCGGCTAATCCAACTCAATTAACTGATTGGCCCTTTTTTCATTAATTACGCTAAACAATAGTTTACTACTTAATACAATATTCAATAATTGGCACACTTGCTCTGTTTGAGCAGTTCTGCGTATGAAAGTGTCTGACCATCTCCTCGCGTCCTCTGCTGATCGCTGATGTCGCCATCAGGAGGTAACATATGGTGTTGGATCCTACTCGGAAGGCGAAGGACCATGTAATTGTCACAACATAAGAGCTGATTCTGCAGTGCTGCTTTGAATTGCCTGTGTTCAATTAAGCCAAAGATACAATTAGGAGCGGAGGTGCCGGACTGCACATACAGTATCGACTGGCAAACACTGCACAAACTACAGAGCTGAAGACGAAGCACTGATTCATGCAGCTAATACCATCAGCAGAACAGCATACCCTATTGCACAGATTATCTTTTTATCTGATGCCCGCTCCGTCCTTGAAGCTATCACCAACTGTAGGCTGTCACAACTTGAAGAAGCACTACAAACCATCAACTGCTTTCGGATAGCATTGCAATGGATCCCCTCACAGTGTGGAGTCCAAGGAAATGAGGAAGCAGACAAGATGGCAAAGGTGGGTGCAGAAGAGAATCAGACAGAAAACATGGTTACCCATACAGAGATGAAGACTATCATCAAGTCACTCTATAGAACACCTCAATCAGAAGATGCCTACCATCATCTCTCGAGGCCAGAGCAAGTGACCATTTTTCGTCTCAGAACTGGATACAACAGACTAAACCAACATATGTACAGGCAGTTCCACCGCACGACATCGCCCGCTTGTCCTTGTGGAGAAGCAGAACAGACCACAGAGCACATACTTCAATGTTGCAGTACGTATCAGCTGCTGAGAGAAGAGATCTGGCCTTTGTCAACCTTTTTTCTTGAAAAGCTGTATGGGCCTGTGGAAGAACCGCAGAAAACCACAGATTTCATCTTGAGAACGGCTCTCCAAGTTTGATACCAGCGATCGAAAAGAAGAAGAAGAAGATTAAGTAATGGTCATAAATCATGAGAAATGCGTCGTCCATCTGACCAGAATACTACAACAATAACAACAACAACAACAACAACAACAACAACAGCAGCAACAACAGCAACAACAACAACAACAACGACAACAACGACAGCAACAACAGCAACAACAACAACACAACAGCAGCAACGATAATAATAACAACAATAACAACAATAATAACAACAACAACAACAACAACAACAACAACAACTACGACGACATCACCATTATTATCATCATCATCATCATCAACAGCAACAGCAACAGTAACAGCAACAACAACAACAACAACAACAACAACAACAACAACAGCAACAACAACAACAACAACAACAAGAAACCTACTGAAATGATTAGCTCGGTAACCGAACCAGTCATTGCAGTGGTAAGTTTTTAAAAATACTCTTCTCTTGACCTACAAATGGATACTGGGTAAGCCACAACTTGAATTTTCTTTAAGATTACCCCTTTAATGGTCAAGAAGGGCAAAGATTTCAGAGGTAAATTTACAAAAAAATAATACTCTTCTAATATTAAAATTTGTTGAAAAGTCTTGACGATTATACTGCTTAATTGATAAAAGTAGTATGTTTAGCACTTTGAAGCGCTGGTGACACAAAAGGGGTTAATACAGTCATTATTGTAGTGTATTTTAGTGCAAAAGTAACTCAACGCTGGTCAGCGGCTTGTTGGCGGCGGTACCAGCCCGCAGTTGTTCTCTGAGCGTTGATTTAAGGGAATCCCGGTGTAATGACGTCATTGTGGGAAAGGTGTATTGCAATAGATAAAAACACGTGCCACCAGACACCGGTATCACATAGTGGCGTTGCACCACTCACAAATTCATATCATGCGTGAACCACCCCAAACCCACCAACCCACCCACCCCACCCCCACCAAACAAGAATATGCACGTCAAATAGTTATATATAATATAATAGAAAATATGTGGCTGACATCCTATGATAACTGTGTTCCGAATTGCATTAATACTGTGCTATTTATGAAACGTATTTTGCAAAATCAAGCTTCAATCAATCATATACACGCTTGACTAGAGCGACCCCCTCTGGATCCGCCCCTGAGTATTTTTACGAATGTCCCACCGATATCGGTCTCCAGGCGGTAACTAGGCATCATGATTTATTGTAGAGTCATAGAAGGAAGGAACTAGATCCTTCATATATATTTCCAGAAATATACAGTTCTGGGCGTCTGGAGAGTGAATGGTTTCGATTACAGAAGCTTTCTGACAGGAAACTGGTCAATAGCATGGGTAATTGACATTTAGTATTTTCAAGCAATACACTCTGTGAGAATTTATATCTCAATAATTATCCAGACAAACACGTGGCTGTCCATCCAGATTGAAGGCGACTCGCATAGTGCCATTCCGATGGGAACCATAATGCGGATGTCATTTAGTTTTTCTATGAGACTTCAATATATGTTAAACTTTAACACCATCTTTAAATTTTTTGATTTTTCAGTGCAGCAGAGAGTTCAATGGAGGGGTACCCTTGTTAGCTATGTCCCGCCCATTTTAGCTAAACTCCGCCAACCATTTACGCGTGTTTAAATCGATTTGAATTCAAGGTAACTAACTGTACAAGTAAGCTGCTGAATATTATTACCAATACATTCAACTATCCCGTGCATCATAAGGCATTTGGACTCACTCACTCACTCACTCACTCACTCACTCACTCACTCACTCACTCACTCATTCACTCACTCACTCACTCACTCACTCACTCACCCACCCACCCACCCACCCACCCACCCACCCACCCACCCACCCACTCACTCACTCACTCACTCATTCACTCACTCTCTCTCTCGCACTCACTCACTCACTCACTCACTCACTCACCCACCCACCCACCCACCCACCCACCCACCCACCCACCCACCTACCCACCTACCCACCTACCTACCTACCCACCTACCCACCTACCCTCCCACCCACCCACCCACCCACCCACTCAACCACTCACTCACTCACCCACCCGGTCACATATGTTGGCAATGGCTGAAGCGTCAGTATCTGCATTTATCCTTAATCCATCCAAGTTCTAGATAGAATACCAAATATCCACAGACTGTGACCAGGAACCTAATTACGTTGCTACTGGCTGCGTGATTTGACGTGTGAAAACAGCCACAAGACTAGACGATATAATGCCAGAGGGAAAAGCATACCCGTACATGGCAGTGCATTATTATATATAAAAATAATGTATGGTCGTGATGATGAAAGATGGTAGAAATTTACGAAGTAAAACAAATGATAAATCAACTTATTAAAAGCCGCACCCGACGCAGCGTTAATGAGGAGTCTACCTTTAGAATATGTACGCATGGGAGCAAGTATGTCTAATCAGTTAACCCACAACATTTTCAGATTTAAATAATCTGACGAATCTACCGAATGGATAAATCAAGTTCAGCTATGCCTAGCACGACCCCACGCTCCCATCCCACACCAACCACCCACCAGTCAACGTCACACCCCCCCCCCTAGGATCTCTAGCTAGCTTCACCCACGCGTTGTCGGTGCTGCGTGCCCAATTTACAGAAAACAGCATGTTTATTAAATAGTAAAGCCGTACAATTCATACAACAATGCGGAGCCCGTCATCGATTAAACATTCGTGACGAAACTTATCTATGCCAATCATGACGCTAATGATTATGATGTCAGCATACACCTAATGTAGATGATTATGACGTCATATGATTGACAGAGAAACTGGACTCCTCATTATCCTAGGTCAAATTTCGTTTCTAAATATTCAACGACTTACCTGTATATTTATTTTGAAATTTACATTTTGGGAAATCAGGTTTCAAGTTTTCAAATCCAGTCCAACTCACGAAGCTAACACGAAAAACTGGATTCTTCTTATTGGGTTTCTTGTTATATGTTGGTGCCGCGTTGCTAGAGCGTATCACGAATACTATTAAAGGATTGAGTGATACTACTTCGCTAGGATATTTATCGTCTAAACATCTAATTCGATTTAGTAATTTGCAATAGTGGGATCCATTCCTAGCTATGCCCCACCCATTTCTAGCTCGGACTCGTTCCCACTTGTCCCCATTTTGGAAGCGATCCAGATCACTGAATTCCCCAATTTTTCAATTTTTTTCAATTTTCAGGTTTATACGGTAACTTCTTCAGAAGTGTGCGAAACATATATACATGAAATATACATATAATGGCGGTTACATATGCTATATACATAATTACATCGTATAGGTGTTTATGCTTTTCAATGATATAAATAAGTGGTGATGGTAGTGGTCGTAAACGGAGATGATGATGATGATGATGATGATGATGATGATGATGATGATGATGATGATGATGATGATGATTAAAGGTGGTATGAATACTGTATAGTTACTATTACTGCAATATATAGATGGCTACACAGGTAAGCTGCTGGATGCTTTAAAGCATATGGCAGCAACATCGTCCAGTCTGCCTATGGCAGCAACAGCACCCAGTCAAATTAGTTTCCAAATATGCAATAAATGGTTCATTAATTAGTAAAGACTAAATGTTCACGACGGAGCTAGATACGTCATTCATTAAATACTTTGATTGTGACGCCAGTCTACATGTGGCGTACTTGTATATGACGTCAAATACATGAGTGACAGAGTAGATATATTCATTGAAAACACAGATGAATACTAAATAAATACAATGTGTTGCAATATTTGACAGAATATCTGTGAGGTTTCTCACGGCGTAGGGTACATTATCCATCCCCAAAGTAAGATTGAAACTCGCTGGAGGGTGATAAATAGGGACGTAAAGTTGCTGTGTACATATTCACGCCTGGTTAATCTTCACTCTGGGATATAGAAACCGTGTTTATTGTTTCATCCTGTAGACCCTGAGCGATATTTTATTACGAGGACAAATGTGTTTCACATAATAATAGCCTTGCACAAATTAGCGTTTACGTTGTTAAAGAAATAGCGCCAGCTGCTTTCCAACTGGAAGAACATCAGCTCGCTATAAGTGCAGCAGATCTTTATATGTTGCAATTGAAAATAACCATAATGGATAGAAGCATCGAAAGGTATTGCTTAACAGCAGGTGCAGGTGTAGCTAATATAAGGGATGGTCTTTAGTGATTCAAGAAAAATAAACCTCAAATGACTCATACATTAACACAAACATTTTTTGCGCGATATTTCTAGGATTTTCTGACGGTTTACTAAATGCTGGTTACAGAAGTAATGACTGTTATTGGACTCTAAAAAGTGTTATTTTACTCTGACTAAAAGTTGTTGGTGTTGGTTTGTAGTCTTGTAGAAATAGCCAATATTTTGCTTTAACGCGGAAAAATTTCCAATGAAATTATCTTGGTGTCATTTGTTATGAGACCTATCCAGAATGACATACTAAAAATCCCCACTGATCCACTTCTGGAAAATGGTTTACAGCGGTTTGAAATCAGAATATTGTTTGAAAATTGTGCAGAAATCCCACTTTCCGTGCTTTTAATCCAGCTGATAACCCATAATATAGCGCGTTGCGTTAATAAGTTAAAGAACAAGACCAATCAGAGATTGCCGATCCTCACACGTCCCGATTGTGTCACTCTTTTCGCAGATTTTCCCGATTTTCTCGATTTTCGGATTTACACGATTTTAAATTTGAGCAGAACCGGATCAGTAGGTTTTTAGATATAGCACCGGTCAGACAGACACACGAACCGACCGACCGACCGAACGACATGCAGGCAGGCAGGCAGGCAGGCAGGCAGGCAGGCTGGCGGGCGGGCGGGCGGGCGGGCGGGCAGGCAGGCAGGCAGGCAGGCAGGCGTGCAATCAGGAAGGCACACATGAAGTCAGACAGATATATAGACGGACATACGAACGGAAAGACAGAGGGACGGACGGACTAACAGACGGGCGGAGAGACGAAGATACTTATACATGTTGCGAGTCGCAAATAAAAAGTTATTCCTTACACGATATACAAGTTTAACCATTTTACTTTTGAACATTCTTGTGTGAAGGCGTGTCTTTAACCACCTCGGCAACAGTGTTTTCTGCTTTTTTCATTATGAGCTTAACAGTTCTCGCTAATGTTCCATAGACGTGTGTGTGTGTGTGTGTGTGTGTGTGTGTGTGTGTGTGTGTGTGTGTGTGTGTGTGTGTGTGTGTGTGTGTGTGTGTGTGTGTGTGTGTGTGTGTGTGTGTGTGTGTGTGTGTGTGTGTGTGTGTGTGTGTGTGTGTGTGTGTATGTGTGTGTGTGTGTGTGTGTGTGTGTGTGTGTGTGTGTGTGTGTGTGTATGTGTGTGTGTGTGTGTGTGTGTGTGTGTGTGTGTGTGTGTGTGTGTGTGTGTGTGTGTGTGTGTGTGTGTGTGTGTGTGTTTGTGGTGCTTTTACCCCACACTGGGGAGTGTCGCGGTGGGTTTTTATCTAACCTGGTCATATTACCCCGGCCTAGCGGCTTACCTAGTTTCGAAATTTCAATTCAGTTCTAGCGAGGTCTTTTGAGCGGATTTGAACCCCAGTCTGCAGCCTGGGAATCCTATACAATAGCCTATTGATTGCCTCCCCCCCCCCCCCGCAACACTACTAAAATGTCGGCTCTTAGTAATCTTATCTCTGAGCGTGAGTTACTACGCTTATCAGTCTGATGTCACTTCGAGATAACGCAATAACAGCAATGCATAACTTATCAGCTATAATTACTAACGCATACATGTCTGAGGTAGTTAAGGCGTGAGATCCTTGTTTTGCGTGTATTAGCAAACTTAAAATCACAGGTTCAAATATCGCGCATTTCTGGTCCGATTTTAAAACGGTAAACAGTTTTGAAATTCTAGCTACATTACGGTCCTAATCGGTGCCAAAAACGGCGAGAATGAAGTGATTTCTCGGCACAATATAAGCATACACTCTCTCACAATACTGGCACGTGGATCTGACGCATGCGCATGCGTGCTACGCGTTCGTACGGACTTACCTCTCTCATAGGGCTTTATACACATGCGCGTACTATCCTATCCAGTGGGCATGCATCGCACCGCCTCCCCACACACATCTGAACGCCCGTTTAGAGACAGGCATCCACATGGATATACACCACCCAGGAATTAGGATTTTTCAAGATGCCCGCCACCGCCATTATCAGAAATGTCCTCTCTCAACATAACTTTGAAAATAAAGGACACAAATGGGTGGAACCAGTGTGTATACCCACTAATGTAGGGTAAGGCTATGTAATGGCAATGGTGTCATGGTGCCCGATGACATATTTTCCCATTTTCCCAGGTGTGAGCCTCTGCCATTATAGAAACTTACATTTCCAAGCATAAAAGCGTAAATAAACGATATAGAGTTGCAACCTGCGTCTATACCTACTATTGCAAGGTGAAGTTATTCAATAAGTAGGATTGTTATGGTGGGAAACAAATGAGCAGAGATATATTCAGCCGACATCATGGTCTGGAGATATGTATTCCAACCAACACCATGACAGTTTTGGGGTTGTGTCACAATTTTTGTCATAAAGCAATGTCACTAATTAATACTGTTCGGCATAATGTACAAGGATTTCAATCAGTGCTCTTTCAGCTATCTTGGGTGCCAAGAAGATGTCACTTCAGATGAACTGTTCAGAAACCATGCCATATGGCACAATTCCTGCTATCTTAAGTTTACTAAATCAAAATTGAGATAGACGAAAGAAAGGCAAACTAAGAAGCGAAAATGTGAAAATATGGATAAATGTCGAAACGGCAATCAAAAGAAGGTTTCAGTAAAAACTGCATATGTTTGTGGACGATGTGATAGAATGCCTCATAGGTGCTGCACATTGGAACTTGATAAGAATGTGAGACTTATTATCATAAGCTGGAGGACAAACACGTGTTATCGTGAATAGCCTGTGGTTACTTCATAGTTAATGAAGATCGATATGATATAACGCTTTAAGTCTGCTTACGATTCATATTAAAATGTGTATTGCACAACGAGCATGGAGAGAGCCAACGCAGAAATGCCAAGAAATAGTTCAGCCTCATGTATTTGCAGAATCAATTTCATACATATAAGACAATTTTGATGAAGGAACATTGATCTTCAACATTTCTGAGTGCACAAGTTGTATGAACATCGACTTTGTCTTCTTGGCATTGATAAAAGTTTGAAAGATCAACTCCTTGCACACTTTCACGAGGAGTGTCAGAAGGAGACAGATGGCAAGAGCGCATTCCTTGTTTTCAAAGATGGTCGACAACTGATCTTCATGCCTGCGGTGGTAGCACGTAATTTCGATGAAGACGCTATTTCTATGAACCGAGTTATCGAATCAATGGCAAACGAGAGATTTAGCAAGGCATCTCTTAAGTTCTCAATCACGTGTCCAGATCACTGCAAGTCTGAGTCATGTCCAACCATGCTCAGTTTATTAGTATTATTGTTTCTATATGGTAAGAACATCTGAGTTGAGTACCAAGCCAAGTCTGCCTTACCATGTACAAGCTAATACTCTTCGACTCGAAGCAACAGGCTTCAGAAACCACCAAGACAAGACGCACAAAGGATCACAAGCCACCTCTTCCATTGTATGTGGGACTAAACGTATATACTAACACCAGCAGCAAAAATATGTTAGCATGATTGAATGAATTGGAATGACAACAGCGCTAACTGAGGAGGATATTCCTTCTGTAGGACCAGAAAACCTTTCCGTATGCATGCGCCCACATTCGCACGCAAACACGCATGCGCGCACGGACGCATCCACGCACGCACGCACTTGCATGCATACAAACCAATACATCGATCCATGCCTGCCGACCAACTACCCATCCACTCATCCACTTGCTCGCTCATTCGTTCCTCGGCTTTTGAACTTACTAATTGTTTACATTTTACATATTATTCTGCCAATATTTGGAAAGAAAATGTTACAACGAATGCTTTATTATTTCGAAAAGGGTGTCATTCTTTATCGTGAAACGTGCATCAAGCACATTTATTACAAATTGTTGAGAATATATATAAATAGTTTTTAATTTAGGAATTCTCTCCATGATAAGGGCGTGACAAAAATGAGCATATAAGATTACTGTACACCATTTTATTCTGCTTTGTTTCCGGAATTGAGAACCGTATCTGAGAACACACGTGTCATCTAAAATAAACCACTTTCTCAATATCAGTTTAACACCGTCGAGGTAATTATAGCAAGTAGCATAATCTACTTGACGCCTCCTTAAGTTTTTTAAGTGGACACTGGCACTTCACTGTAGATGTCAGACATTGCATACTGCGTGTACCTCTTGAGTCTTTGTGTCCTCAAACCTGCGCTGTTGGTGGGCATAAGCGCAGTACCCGAAAACACCGATTTAGCATGACCATAGTTGTATGCAACTTTGGGGGCATGAAATCTGAAACAAATCTTGTATGTTTGAAATAAATTTCTAATTTAAATATGAAAGAGTAACATTTCTGCGGATTAAGCTTCGCAAAGCTGATACGCACCCATTGAAAGTATTTTTTTTAAATCATTACGTATTTAAGAAACTATTAGAAATGACCACAAACGGCCCGAATTATGGGTGATTGGAACGAATATATTATATATATATATATGGCCAATTTCAGGAACACGTAACAAATGGCGTCAAAGGTTTTCGGCAGCAAATATGTGTGTTACACCTACGAATTTGTTTATTATTAAGATATTGTCAGTAGTGGCAACTATAATTGGAATTAGATACATATATAAAAGCGATGTGGCTGCTTAATTAGAATGTGAGAATCACGTGTGCCATGTCAGAAACTAAAACACAACATTTGGTAGATGATATAACTTATATAATCAGCATCTCTAGTAAACAAATATCTCGCAATAATCAGTGCTATGTATGTGGGGATGACCAACCAGAGACTGGAAGATTTCCTTCCATCGTAGAATTTGCAGTAGACAGAAACATTTTCAAAAACCCATGTTGAAAACTGTTTGTCAAGACTGTCACAACACGTGAATATAGCCATTCTTTAATACATGCGAAATCAATCAAAAACAGTTATCGCCCTTATTATAGTTCTCCTGTAACACTTTCTTTCAGCAGCGTACAAAACGCAACAGTGTAAATATTTAAGGGAAATTTGATATCTGAATCATGTTACTTAGAAGAGTATATTATTTAGATGTCAGGACCGAACGCTTGCCCAAGTTTACTCAAATGCATTTACCCATTCCTATAATAAATTGTAATATTTAGAATGACAGCCTCTTTTGATAAGTATAGCAATGGAGTAGCATTTTCCACACAACAGCAACACCTCCTGACAGCCCAGACATTCCAGCCGCCCTCTGATTCAATGAGGAAAAACTACTTTTGAGAGAAAGAGAGAGAGAGGCGTGTGTTAGATTGGAAGGAGAGTCTAATAGAGATTTATCGGTCTTCCACACGTCAGTGTCTTCCTGTCTTTAATATGTATGTCTGTATAAGATTAAAGATGACACAATGACCAGTGAGTAGTAGTGTCGGAATTAAAATGATACCACCTCCCTCAACTGGATTTCCATTTAGACAAATGGCCATGGCCATGGCCAAGAATATAAAACTCCCATGCGGACCCCATTGTCCGGGAGAACCAGTGGTCGGCCTTTCTTATTCTGACCGGTATCCTGAGGAGGTTTTTCTATCTGTGGGACACTTTTCTACCTATCCTACCTATCCTTCCTGTCCTATCCTACCTATCCTACCCCAACTATCTCCTACCCCACCCTGTTGCTATTCCAGCCGGCTGGTGTGTGTGTGTGTGTGTGAGTGTGTGTGTGTGTGTGTGTGTGTGTGTGTGTGTGTGTATGTGTGTGTGTGTGTGTGTGTGTGTGTGTGTGTGTGTATGTGTGTGTGTGTGTGTGTGTGTGTGTGTGTGTGTGTGTGTGTGTGTGTGTGTGTGTGTGTGTGTGTGTGTGTGTGTGTGTTTGTGGTGCTTTTACCCCACACTGGGGAGTGTCGCGGTGGGTTTATATCTAACCTGGTCATATTACCCCGGCCTAGCGGCTTACCTAGTTTCGAAATTTCAATTCAGTTCTAGCGAGGTCTTTTGAGCGGATTTGAACCCCAGTCTGCAGCCTGGGAATCCTATACAATAGCCTATTGATTGCCTCCCCCCCCCCCCCGCAACACTACTAAAATGTCGGCTCTTAGTAATCTTATCTCTGAGCGTGAGTTACTACGCTTATCAGTCTGATGTCACTTCGAGATAACGCAATAACAGCAATGCATAACTTATCAGCTATAATTACTAACGCATACATGTCTGAGGTAGTTAAGGCGTGAGATCCTTGTTTTGCGTGTATTAGCAAACTTAAAATCACAGGTTCAAATATCGCGCATTTCTGGTCCGATTTTAAAACGGTAAACAGTTTTGAAATTCTAGCTACATTCCGGTCCTAATCGGTGCCAAAAACGGCGAGAATGAAGTGATTTCTCGGCACAATATAAGCATACACTCTCTCACAATACTGGCACGTGGATCTGACGCATGCGCATGCGTGCTACGCGTTCGTACGGACTTACCTCTCTCATAGGGCTTTATACACATGCGCGTACTATCCTATCCAGTTGGCTTGCATCGCACCGCCTCCCCACACACATCTGAACGCCCGTTTAGAGACAGCCATCCACATGGATATACACCACCCACAGGTACTGATCGCCACATATAATAGGGTCTGAACGCCCATTTAAAGACGGGCATCCACAGGGATATACACCATGATTACTGTTGCACAGCTTCGCGCTATTGCAAAGCAATTCGACCTTAGAGGCTATTCTAAGGCCAAGAAAGCTGACCTGCTCCAGATGATCGGACAGGTCCGTGCCGAGGAGTGGCAGAAGCGACTCTCCCAAACAATGAAGACGGGAATGTTTCCAGCGCTTACCAAAGATGGTCCTTGGAATCCCCACAAGAAAGCACAGCAGATATGTGAGCTTCGTCAGTTGGACGAGCAGGTGACTGCTAGCCTGTGAGTCAAGACTGTAGAGAGGTGGATGGCGGCCCATTCACAGGAGCGCTTCACTCTCCAACACAGGATCTCTAAGCGATGCCAAGGTCTGAACCCAGCCTGGAGCATAAGGGGGTCGAGGTCGGAACCCTTAGCCCGGAGCATAAGGCGAGAAGGCGAACACATTCTCGACCAGCGTAATGCAAAGGGAGACAGAGGATAGAGGACGCCAGTCAGTATGCTGGACATTCTTCAGTGGTCTAGAAAGAGACCTCACAGGCCAGATCATGCAAAAGATCCAGCAGACTGTTCAGAATGCCTTCTACATCCACTACACCCATAGCTATCGCATCCGTCAAATCGAAGACGGTAGGGTGATGCTCTTCCACAGGAATGCTCCTGGGAGCCTGTGGCTGAACACGATAGGAGCAGCTCAGGACTGGGTGGCAGCAAGAGAGCAAGCCCGCCTCGACACAGACAATATCGATTGACCCAACACCAAGTGGGCTTTCGTTCGATCAATCAACAATGAGGTCAGGGCTGTCATCGACCGCCAACCTCTGCATGGGACAGGCCCCCTCCCAGACTGGCTATGACAGAAGAAGAGTATGACTGCCCTCGACACCTACAGGGACAACAGCTCCTGCACGAGACCTTGACACACAGTTCCACGGCAAGACAGTACCTGATGTCCGCAAGACCTCGCTGGATCAGCTGGACAAGGTAGAGTTTTTGCCAAGATCGGGATTCGCTTGTATGAACCAACTGAAGAGGGCACCTGGCACATGATCAGGCATGCGGCTCACTACCGTGTCACCATGACCATCGGAGTGTGGGACCACCACGCCTTCTACATCAAGAACATCTCCAAGCTAGCACATACACTAGTCTGCAGTCACTGTCAGCAGAGGTTTACACTGGCATGCACTCTTCAATGCCACGCTGATCACTGTATAGGCAGCACAAATCCTGGCGAGAAGGTTGAGGCGCCACACTCTGCGTATGAGAAAGCCGTCTATCCGCCCTAACCATCCAGTTCAGTGGCTACTCGTTGGATCGATTATGAGCCGAGAAACAGAGGCGTACACATACACCATGTAGAGTGTGGGCATGGTGGCGAGCGTTGTCTCTCCCAGGTGTGTCACTGCAGTACCTCCTACGTGGAACCGCTCTGCACATACCGCATGTTAGCCTCTATTCACTGGACAAGGAAGCCTATGAGATGCTGAAGGGTGTTTTGTTGGCGGTCCTGGCATCGTGTTCACCAGATACCACGAGGCCGGTGTGACTCGAATCCGCCAGAGTGAGCATGTCTTCCAACGTCTACTCGGCTATGACGCAAATGCTCTGTACCTGTCAACGATGGCCAACGCGATGCCATGTGGTAAGAAGAAAGTGTGCCATTGGTCCAGGGTCAGTGGAGTAGCTAGCTTTAAGGAGGCTGTCCTAGCAGACAGCTGGCTTGGGTTTGCTGAGGTGAACATATAGGTCCCCAAGGCTCTGTGGGCAAAGTTCGAGGAAATGCCTCCTCTCTTCTATAACCGTGAGATCCCGGTAGAGGCAATCTTATCTGAGATATTGGCATATCTAGGGCGAACAGGGAGGAAGCGGTCCACAACCCAGAAGCTGGTCGGTGCCCTTTCTGGCAAGAAGTGGCTGCTGTACGCCCCGACCCTCAAGTGGTATATAACCCATAGTCTGGAGATCACTGCTGTATACCGCACCATAGGCTATGAGGCCAAGCGCCCATTCGAGTGGTTTGTGGAGAATGTTATGGAGGCCCGCCGCTTGGGAGATGTAGATAAGAGCAAAGTGCTCTTGGCAGATCTCTTCAAACTCCTCAGCAACAGTGCCTACGGTAAGCTCATCGAGGGCCTAGAACGTCATAGCAACACCAGCTTCACGAAGGATGAACGCATGGTAGACAAGGCCCTGCGTAGTGCATGGTTCGAAGGTCTTGAGGAGATCAGTGAGTCATACGAGCTCCAGAGTCGCAAGCCGACAATCACAATTCGAAGGCCCTTCCAGGTGGGGATAGCCATTTATGAGCTCGCGAAGCTGCGCATGCTGGACTTCTACTACGACTTCCTCGATCGCTACGTAGCTCGTGACAGCTTTGAGTACCTGCAGATGGACACTGACTCCGCGTATATTGCTATAGCAGGCTCCAACCTCGACGACGTCATTCGCCCTGAGATGCGAGCAGAGTACCAGGCTCATAAGCGGGACTGGCTAGCTTGGGACAAATGGTCTGGATGGACTCCGG
Organism: Chaetoderma sp. LZ-2023a; assembly: GCA_034401795.1. Lineage (NCBI taxonomy): Eukaryota > Metazoa > Mollusca > Caudofoveata > Chaetodermatida > Chaetodermatidae > Chaetoderma > Chaetoderma sp. LZ-2023a. The sequence continues at coordinate 160,463,314 of CM067372.1, read as the reverse complement.
GTCTGGGCAAGCTCGAGTTCGAAGGCTCTCGTGGCATCGCTCTCTGCTCCAAATGCTACTACATGGAGAGCGCAGCTGCAAGTATGTGCTCGGCTAAGGGAATGTTAAAGCAGCAGAATGATGTCTCTTGGCAGAGGTTCTACAGCGCCCTACATGGCAGGGTGGACATTGCTAAAACCCGAGGCCTACGCATGTGCAACCAGGGTATGGTGACGTATGCGCAGTAAAAACTCGAACTCTCTGCTTAATATGAAAAGCGCCATATGCTGCAAAATGGGGTCCATACCGAGCCCATCGAGTATCATGTTAGCACTCTAGGGGGTGGTAGCTGTGTGTCCTCAGGGACTGGCTGAAGCTCTTCTACGACAAATGGTCGCCTAGGTACTCTATGCTGGCGTGCCAGGTAGTACAGTGTAGGCCGTCCTCCGCCTCCACATACCTGTCAAGCCTATGAACATCTATCGACCAGTTAGGATCTGTTGCACGCCATCGACCACCTTCCAGCTCACCATGCTCATATGGGTACCGAACCAGAGCATCAGGGGTAGGCACTCCTCTCCCTTGTTCGCTCCTCTAGAGAGTGTCTGATAGCCTCTACTGGCTTCTTCCCAATTAGCCTAGTGACCACAGCAAGTATCCCTCTCACCCATAATCTAGAACGTTCACTCGGTGCGGCCATTTCCTGGGTGTATTGGAGTGGGAACAGTCTCTCTGCCAGTGTCCGATTCCACTGCTCAACGATAGCCTGGGAACGGTGATGCCCTACCTCGCCTCGCCTAGCTGCCACACTGTGTTTCCGCATGAGGCCTGCAGTCTCCCCTATGAACTCCTTACCCTCATCCACCTGCCACAATTCCGGCCACTGGAGGGGATTTTCCGAAGCCTCGTAGACACCTTGGAATGCCTGGGCCACATGGCTAGGTGACATGTCTGTGAGTGGTACTGCTAACTTGTACCTGCTGGCGAGATCGACGATGGTGAGGGCATACTTGTAGGTCTTACGACCAACCGAGTCATGTTGAAAGAATAGAACATCTGCCTGGTGAACTCTGTTCGGGACAGTTTCCTCGAAATGGTCATGCTTGATGTGCCATGGACGAGGTCTGTATATCTGGCACATCGCCTGGTGGCTGAGTCACTGGCTAACTGTCTCCAATGTGAAGCTGTGACCCTTGCGACGTGCAGCCTCAAGTAGTTGAGGGGACTAACGGTAATTTCCACCAGGCTGATAGTAGAGTACCTTAAGAAAGACGGTTGATAAACTCCTGAATTTCATCACTGACATCCACTCCCATCATGTCACACACGGCCTGGGTGAACTCTAAACAGACGAACAGACAGCCGTCATTCATTCGACCATCACTAAAGACCTCCTCAAACACCTCCGTAACCTGGTGTCTAATCTCTGCTGGATCCACACTGAACGGTAGTTTATCGACCAACCCTCAGAAGTTAAGGACCTTGACCAGGTCGTACAGAGATGCCATCCTTATATAGTATGGCTTAAATGTTCGGCGGCCCAGATGGCCATGAGCGCTATGGCAAAGTATGGTAGCCAAGGGCCTGCGACTCCGAAGAACATACCTACTCCTGAGGCGATGGCTGGTATCACATCAGAAATCTTCTCCACCCCATGGAGAGCATTGTTGGCGATTTTGCGGACTGTCTCGCCAGCCATCGTTGTGAACAGACCGATCAGAGCTCCAACTGCTGCCAGTTGACCGATAGAACCTTTCAAGTAAGTCCAATAGATTCCTTTCGGTCTGTGTACCTGGCTTGTGGGATTCAGGCGCGGTGTCCGCTGCATCATCATACTCACCGACATCATCCTCCTCATCACAGTCCTTCCTCCTCATAGTCCTCGTCATCTATATCCTCGAATGGATCAGCCTCAGGTTCATACATTGCATCGCTGGGGCAGTTATATAGTAGCTTTAAACTGTAGTCCATAGCATGGCCTCCGCAATCTTGAATGCAGGAGTGTTTGCCTTAGGGAACTTGGGACTCAGCTTCGCTGACAAGAAGGTGGCAGAGGTCGAGTGTGAGCATCATAACCAGGTGATGGAGAAGCTGTCTATGGAAAAGTTTGAGTACAGCAAAGCCCTCGAGTATATGCGCCAGAGGGAGGCACGCCGATGACAACTCCGAGCTCAGGCCAACCAGAGCCTCAAAGAGGCAGATGAGAGTCTCGATGAGTACTACGAGGCTGTATTTGAGCCAACGCTCGACTATGAAGCATCGACAGGTCAGAAGACAGCAGAGCGTATAGTAGTTGTGGCAGCTGCAGCGGTGACGACAAGAGTCGTGCTCTACGCATGCTCAAGCTGAATACCTGATGTGTTCGACACACACACCTTAGCACAGCCAAAGTAAAATACCATCACACCTAATGAGCGAGTCCCAGCTACGAGGGTTCTGATGTTGAAGCTGAGCCGGTTGCCCAGATTAGGCGGGATGTCCCTGCCCCGAGGTGGTGATGGCCCTCGAGTGCCGTCTCGAGGTCGTCGCTTCCACTGGTTAGGCGCAGAAGTGCATATGACTTAGTTTTCTGTCAGTAGAGTTGGCAAACTGCCAGCTCGCATACCTCACCAAGAACATTTGTCCCAGCAATGACAAGCTTGAAGTCGTCTAGCTTATCCACCTGCTAGATGTCTCCTCCTTTCTGAACCAGAACCGTAACAACGACACAGTCTGATGCACCACGATGCAATGCCAGCTCTACCCATTGGTTAGCGGCTTGGACCGGCTATTGTTCTCGCTCCACATGCACGATTCGCTGTTTGGAACCCGTTTGCTTCAGCTCCTGGTCATTCTCATCATGCCAGACATGAAGTCTTGGAGCATTCATCGTCGCATCTGCGAGCTGCTCAGTGTACACCCGGAGGAACAGCCCATCCTGCATGGCAGCCGGATTCACGTATGTCTTCTAGAGGAGGGTTAAGAGTGGAACTGCCACAGACTTCTCGACACCTGCCCACGGTTCGAATTCCGTGAACCCATCATTGCACCCCACAATGCAGTACCCCTTTCCCTTCGCATAGAAGGTTGTGCCATAAGCCAGCGGACCTAGGACTCGGTACTCATCGTTCACATAGGTGGTGTCCACGGTACTGTTGCTCTGCACGATCTCCCACCTGTTCAGAACCTGCGAGAACTCCACCGTGTGTTGTATTGTGCTCTGAAGCTTGAACTCGAGTGTCATGCTCTTGATCTCGTGGATTTTTGCCGAGATTGCAAAGTCAATGTACTTCCCAGCAGCGGACAATGGGTTCTCATCATGTATACTGGGTTGGGTGACCGTCAGCCAGTCCTTCCATGGATCAGTGCGGTGTGATGTCACGGGTTCAATGGCCCCCTCTGTATGTTGCACATACTGCAGGATTTTTAAGGTCTGGGTATATAGAGGGGTTAAACGGCTGCCATGTTTGGTAAAGTTCTCCAGCAGATTGTCTATTGGCAGCCTGACAAGTCAGCAAGACAGCCGTGGCGTGCACTGTCCCACTGTGACAGGGTCCAAGGACTGCTTCGTGACATCAACATTATCCACGAGCGAGCTAAGGTCACACCTCCGTCTGATGCGGAGATACTGGCCGCCATAGAGGAATGAGCGCCAGCTCATAGTACAAAAGAACTCCTGACTCGGATACTCTACCGGAAGTTTGACAGCACCCAGGGCAAGGTACTAACCTGTCTACCCGTGGCCCCAACCAACAGTCCTGTTATTCTAGCTCTCCAAAAGGCGAGGGTCGACCCCCAAAGATCTACTAACGGTCGGGAAGTGGGCTGCCGTTTTTAGCCTCCATAGGCAGGAAGAGTGAGATATGCTTGATAGCCTCCAGTCGGGAGCAAATAACTACTTCAGGGAGGAGGTCAGTGCCGCTGTGGCGGAGAGCCATGACACCGGTCATGCAGAAGGTACTCAGGAGGGGGTCACTGTTGGCCACAAGGAGGATGTTGAGCACATCTTCAAAGAAGAAGGGCGCAGGAGATTGGCCAGTGATCTGGAAGCACTTACGAAATTCCCAGATAACTACCAGGACTACCTCATCAAATCCCCTCACAAGTCAGATGCTAAGCGTGAATGGCTAAAGTGGGTCTACGGTGAGAAGAACCACGTGAAGAGAATCCCAAAAGATGACCCTCAGTGGTTAGAGTTTAAGCGACAGTACGGACATGCCGAAGTAGCTTCTGACGACTTACTTCTGACGAAGTAGATTCTGACGAAGTAGCTTCTGAGGAAGGTTCTCAAGCATCTGACGAAGTAGCAGAGACCGCGGACGAAGTAGCGGAGACCACGCAGCCTTCTGATGAATGAAAAAAGTTGTGTCAGCTGCGACAGTCTGTCAGTGATGGCGCATAGAGCAGGCTAGTTTCCTGGCTGGATTCAGCTTGTAGGTGAAGGGCTGTGCCTTTTCCAGAGATGGATTGAAGTGTGTCTCCTTGTTGCTGAAGATGAAGCGGTACAGCTCAGCTGCCCTCTGCATACCTGCCATAAAGTCCACTTTGGTCTCCTTGAGGGCTAGGCTGTCGTATATGGTCTTGAGCAGGGCACGTCCACATGTGGAGCTGAAGTATAGCAACCGGGCATTGTGGCGGATGTCTGGTGAGATCTCGCGGGTGTACTTCTGAAATAGATTGAAGACAGTTATCCTTGTGTGCCGGATGCACCTGGTGATGTTGCTGAGGTAGGTGACTGTCTTCTGGTTCATTACAGGGTCATTGATAACTAGAACAAGTAGTTCTGTCAGTCGGGCTGCCAGCAGCTTCTCCATCAGAGCTTGCAGGTTCTGCGTCTTGGTGACTGGGCCATTGTACCATTGATCATTACTGTCAACCGCCTCAGCAGCAGAGTCAGACACCAGAAGGATGTATTGAGAGTGTAGATGTTTGGCCAGGAGAGCCCGCAGCAAGATGTTTTTCCCGTGTCCTGATGGGGCAATGATCAGCACGACCTGGCCCGCATCGGCCAGCCCACTATCGAATGGTACAGACATGCGTGCGGCGGATGGTTAACACTTGGTCGGCGGTAGCCTCGTCTATATCTGGGAGACTAAACGGCAGTACTTCCTGCACCAGCTCTTTCGCCCGCAGAGCGGGGAATCCTGCACCTCCGGTGGATATGAAGGATGTGATGGAGGCATCACGCATGAAATCCCAGCAGCAGCTGAGAAGATAGTGTAGAGGGCCTGTGTCAGCACCCACAGTGCCTAGTACATCCAGTATATGTATGATACATGCACGGGAAGCCATGACTACCCTGTGGTCCTAAACGGCAAATTTAAGAGCCCTGACCCCTTCACCTCTGGTAGCCGGAGGATCATCCTGCACCTCCAGCGGATATGAAGGATGTGATGGAGGCGTCAAGCATGACATCCTAACAGCAGCTGAGAAGATAGTGTAGAGGGCCTGTATCAGTACCCACAGTGTATAGTACATACAGTATCTGTATGATACACGTACGGGAAGCCATGACTATCCTGTGGGCCTACATTGTAAATTGAAGAGCCCTGACCCCATCACCTCTGGTAGCCGCAGGCTGTCGATAGCACCTGCACCTGTTTGGCCGTCGACAGTGATACTGTTCAGGCTGAGGGTGCCTATCTTGAGATTCCCTCCATCCTGCATCAATGTGCTCCGTGGTCTCAGGAAATCCTTAACCAGGTCCTGTGCATAGGACTCAGCCATAACCTTGGTGGCTCCAGCCTCATCGACTCCGAGCAAGATCGCCTAGGTCTTTGCTTTCTAGGTCTGTGAGTGACAGAGTCATAGTCATATACAGACGGCTTAAACCTACTAGTCATACCCCCCAGTGTATAGGGGGCCATCATGTACAACATATCAAAAGTCCTCCAAAATTCCAATAGGGGAAAGGGTAAAATGTGCATAATTATTACCAGATTTGGGCCATTTCACCTGAAAAATCCATTTTTCTTTATTTCTTTAAAACCGGTATGTAATATATGTGTGACTGGGTATTTTTGGACTTTTTTAGTAATAAATGAATACGATTTACATATTCTCCACAAATTAAATGTATTGTGTTATGCCACTTGCATGAATTTACCTAATACCATCATTGATATTGATACAATACATATTGTATTTTATTATGTCACGGTATTGTGTGTTTCTAAGCTAAGCTAAGATGAAATAGTATGGCATAGGTACCTGGTTTCTACTAACTTCATCTTGCATCAATTATCCAAGTCATCTTCCCCAATGAGCGTTATTGAATTCGAGCAACTGAGACCCTTACAGTCTTCGCAGGCGGATGTGCAGCTGAGCCCATGTTTTCTACAGGTGCATCTCTTTGTTTCACAGCCAGTTTTGCAGCTGCATCTAAATGAATACAGTAAATCGTCAGGTGCTGCCAGCATGTCAGTCTTAACAGGCAGCATTTGGTGGTTGAGAACTTTCCAGCCCCATTCTGTTGGATCCATATCTCCAGCATCTTCTCTCCAAACTTGAATTTGGTAGTACACGCGAAGACTGTGAAACTTTGCGGATGCGGGTGTTGGTGGTAAAACTCGTGCTTCAACATACTTGGAACTTTTTGCAACCTTCTCCCTGAATCGTGTGTACCTCAAAGCAACTAGACTATCCATTGAAGTGCCATTGTATAGAATAAGCATTGCCTTCTCACCTGCTTTTATCACGTCATCTTTATTCTCATTACTCATTGTAAACACTTCAGCAATTTGAGAGAGTTCTTTGCAGCACTCGATTTTGCTAAGGGATGCAGATTTTCCAATTCCATAAAGCCTAGATGTTGAGTCACAGCCAAGGATAGCATGGATAAATAACAGCTGTGAGCACAAACAGAACCCGAGTTTTTCCTTTGCCATTTTGATATTCCACAGTCGGGGTTTCTTTGCATTTTGCTTTGGCTCTGGTCTGAAAAATAGCCGACAGCCATTCATATCAGTATGGTATAGAAGCAACACCAGTAGGTCGGTTTCGTCTCCAACAAGAGCAGTATGTGTTGACTTTGAAGCCAAGATAGCCGTTTGCGTAATTAAGACATCAGCATCACCGCTTGCCTTTATCGTTAAGCATCCAGCCTGTTCGAGAGATGAACTTAAGATTGATATGAACCGATGTTTGTTCTGCTTGTTACTAAGAAAATCAGGCTTACTCAGAGTTACACCTGTTTGCGGAGTCAGTACAACAGTTGCGCCTGATCTACGAGTTCGCCTCTTATGTGTTACATCTTTTATGTCTGTGCCTTGGTCATAACCATCAAAAACTACTGTAGCCTTTCCATATTTGCTTATGCAATATTTTACATATCTTTGACAAACATTTGCAAATGTCTCTCCACGCTGCCATGGAACACGGTGTAATAGAGCTCCTCCATCAAGCACATAGTGGACAGAATCTGGAAGGACTGCATCTTCATTTTGAATTAATTTCCACAATGCATCAGCAAGTGCCGGCTTATTTGCTTCCCATGGAAGAGATGAATTATCAAAGAGTGCGGGCGGATGAGTGCACAACTCATACTCAAAATAAGATGCTGGATTCCCTTTTGATCCATTTGTAGCAATTAAACTGAGTCTTTGAAATAGTAGTTGTGGATCAATTTGTACACATTCATTATCAATCTTGAGAGATGTTTTGGATGCTAAGGTAATAGCTTGTCTCTTTCTCTGGAACGAAATGCTTGATACACATTGGCCACACATCGAATTAATAATTGATTCTCCAGTATTGTTAGCATCGTCAATATTGACTGATTCATGTGCAGACAATCAACTAACAAGTCCTCTAAGAGAAGGGTCTGGTCCAAATGGATTCAGTTCACTAAGGATTTTGAGAATTTTGTAAGTATCATCCATATCACGCTTTATTCGAGATTGTGTGGAATCTTTGTGTTGTTCACTTGAATCACAGTTTACCCCAGAGAGCTCTTGCATTTTATTAACGAGGTCGTGCAGGGTCAGCTGCTCATCATCATTTTTTTCAAGAAATGCCATTGTCGCACTAAATGCTCTTACTCTGTCCAAGTCTTCTGGCCTTCCATGTTTTTGGGATGAGCAAGATGAGTGCAGCTGAGGGATATTTTTCATGGTTCGAAAATTTACGCTGCAGCTTTGATGGTATACTGCATTGACAACGCATAAATCCGGCGTGAAGGCAAGCCACCCAGCTACAAGTTTGCCCCATTCGTCTTTTCTCTGCTCACAGGCCTCGGCGATACTACATTGAAAGTCATGAGTACTTACTGGATAAATATCATAGCCACGATTCTTTCCATCTTGAATTTTTGCAGAGTATCCGCATAGCAAACAATGTTCACTAAAATTGAATGTTGGACTTTCTGAACGGAGTGTTCGCATGGGTGGCGGAGATTGTTCATTTTTCTCTGCGTCACGGGCAATCCGCTTGGGATCAATGAACTCCCGTCGACATTTTACATGATCCCTCTGTCCTACTTCAGCTATGACATCGCTTTCACGGGCTCTGCTAGCATTGTTAATACCGTCACAGCCTTTAACTCGATGCTTAACAGTTTGTGAGCCATTTTCTAGGCTCTGGTTACAAATAACGCATGTATCTAAATCCATGTCCATATTATGATTGAATTGTATAGAAATTTATTCAAATTGTGAGATAAAAGTGAAAATTAAAATGCAATTTATTTTAGATACAATTTTAAAAGCGAAAAACAAAAGTAAACTTACTTCAAATACAAATTTTTTAAATTACCCCGGCCCTGTGCATACAACCATATTTAATCTGTGGTATGGAGAATTTGTACAAGTGGTTCAAGGCAATATTGCCAATTGCTTACTGTCTTCCGTGACCATGAAATTCAGAGCTTAGACAACATTTCTACTTCGTTTATTTGCGGAATGAAGCAGGTAAGGGAAGTTTCATTATTCGGATAATGGCGGTAGCTAAATATGCGAATTTACCCACTTTCCCATCGAGGGATTTTGGAGGACTTTTGATAAGAAATAAATTCTGTTGCAATTTGTTCTAGGTTAATTTGTAGTTTTACTGGACTAACAGGGCCAGGCACACGCTTAGGTGCTATTTTTCACAGAGTGCGTAGTTTACGACCAAGATGGGATGACGCTTTTAGTGTACCGAGACGTTACAATGTAATCCTTTTTAATCAATTGTTCCCGCCGGATCTGGTTTTAATCAAGACCAGAATTCGACGGGCTTTCCAAATCTGTAAACCATTTCAAAATCGGTTAAGAAATGGCTGAGTTATCCAGGAAAACCCCTTTCGATTATCTTCGAAATATTGCCGTGATGTCATACCCACGTGTACGCAGAGCTTCTAGATTGTTCTAGAACATTCGACTGCATTATTACTAGCTACGCGCTGATTGGCTGTTGCTCGACCGATGAGTGGTTGGAGCCTGCGCCTGTGATGTCACGAGTAGTATAAAAGGAGACAAGATCCTGAACTCGAGAGCATCCTCAGCCAGTGGCCGAATAGGTTGGACCTGTGTCAACTACGATCAGCACGACATTACACAGATCGCTTCGCTTTCTGTCGGTTTCTCTCCCGTAGCCAGTAGTAATCCAGCCCACTGCACTAAAGCAATTTTGTAACTTCTGTTCCTTGCGGAGCATTTTTGGAACTTTGTAGATATTGTTCACGAATATATCAAGAACTAATTCAGAACACAAACTTGCGGTAGATGAGTCGCCGGATCTGTCGGCCATGCCAAAAAGTGATTATTTAACCGTCCCCGCACTGATGTCATGCAGGTTCATCTAAACTTTTCGACTGCAGCAAGCAAACTTTGCACGGCACGTCTTCAGAGCTGGTTGACATACCCCGCACTGTTAAGTTTAATTATGTATCTTCATCTGCATTAAACAACTCCCGCTTATGATCGGGTAGTTGTCAACTTCCATCCATACCATCAGTGTACGGGAACATTCATCACAGCTGTAATGTTATTGTATCTCTTGCTGACTACTCGTTAGACATTCTATGTTGTGATTACATTCCTGAGTTCGATCCGCTCCCATTATGAGCTGCTTGCGGGAATCCTGTTTGCGGGAACCAGCATGCGGGAACTTTCCAGCATCCAGGGAATGCATCAACTCACGTCAACCTAGAGTGACATATCAATTTCAGTAACACGATAGCCCAGACTTAAGAATGGCTACCGATTATTCAAGTAACTATACTTGACCTTTCAATTATTCCGTTAATTATATCTTTGATGATTAGATAGTATCTGTATAAATGGTCCCGATGACTAAAAGGTACCATAACGGTCTTAGGACCGCTAGTTATAATTTCTGTATTTGTTTATAGCTATTCTTATTTTCTGTAGGGTGTTTTCGCTAACCGCACCATAGTAGGTTCCTTAACCTTTACTATAGATATATTAGTCTGATCATTTCACACTGTATTAATTGTTCTGGTTAGTTTATATATGGCCGGTGGCCATCAGTTCATATGTTGTGTTTATTTGTAGAAAATATGGGACTGCAGTGCACGTAGGAAACACTATAAAGCAACATTTTTATATGCAGCACTTTCTCCCACCACCAACAATTTTTCACTGAGGTCGCTGTCCGTGCTATAAGTCTGTTTAGCCCAGCATGCTACCGACTAAAATCCTCTTCTATTCAGCTCGATAGGATAGGTTTAATATGATTAGAGACAATTTCTTCATTAAGAAACACGTAGTGTACGCCTCTTTTCCAGTAGTTGTGATAATTTAGCCCCACACTCCGGCAAGGTTATGTAAGATTGACCAAAATGCCTAAAAGGCCTCGTATTTCTATAAGTTATTGTCTCTCTTCATGTTCCACTAAGCCTTTTAGCTTCTTAATTGTTTGGATGTCCCTATCCGCACCATGGACTGATCCGACCGTGGGAAATGTTTGGGGTTTCGGAGCGGTGATGGCCAGGGTGTGGTGTCACACACATTTCCCAGGTATCTTCGCATACTTAGTAGTTAGCACCTTTGCCAATGTAGGAAAGCACTGTGAAAACACGTCTTAATTATTATTTTCTTTAATCTGCTGAACAATCCTCGCGCACTGCAGTGCATAACTGGGCAGCTTGTATTTAAACCTACCGACATGTTAAAAGGTTAGTTCCATAGGACCTAGTGACGAGTGAGATGTGCATCCCCACCGAATTCCATAACAATGTCTGGGCTTGATATTAAGATCTGCCATGCCCTCTCGGGAAGACCATTTATGGTGGGTATTCGTCTCTCTTACCCCAACCCTAACGATAGATCAGTTGCCTAAAAAATGCTTTTGTGAAAAGTAACCAATGTCCTGTAACGTTGTGTGTTGCTACGGAGCGAGATGTCCGGATTCTTATCCAGTTCGGAGATCTTACTAAGTAACATGTATGCACACTGTCTTCAGTATGGATGTCTCAGGGCATCTGTTCTCAATGACAGCCAAATCTAAAAGCTAAGTAGACGCCAGCCATTTGCGGCCAAAAATAGTTCTTTTCTCTAAAAAACTAAATAGTAGGAGAAGTATAGAAGAAGGCCCGCATAAATAAAAGCAGCAACTACTAATTCAGCATACTGAGAATTACATAAGATGGTGACGAGGGAATCCTTCGGGAATTGTTCGTCCCGTCTTCACGTAAAACAGCACGCACGCTTATAGTCATAATCTCACTAGGTATGGTCTTTTCCTCCCAGCATTCTGGTTAAATATTAGGGTGGGCCCCATTTTTACTACTAATCTTCTCCAGCTTTAAGCAGTGGCGACATTTTCCCGTGACTGAGGCCCGCGTGAGGCACTTTCCTCTCACAAGGATTCAGCGACGACGGTCCACGCGAGGATAATACTCCTCACACAAACTAGCACTAGGAGTAGTGCCCACGTGGGGCACATGATTTTCCGTCACTATAAAGATAACTTTCTTTCCTTTCAGCTTAGAGGTATAATAAGCTTATATTAAGTTAATTAGTTACGTCTCATGTATGGGAGCCTCCCTTGCAGGGATACCTCTGTGGACCTACGAGTCAGTGTGGTACATCCGGGAGCCCCAGGTTTAAAAGTTCTTCAGGCTGTCTCTATGTCTTGCATTTTCATACGCTCATTGTTTTTATCTAGCATACTTGACAGTCTGTTTAGTTAAAACTATTGTATAAACTTAGTTTAATTAAGTCACCAATCAAATCTTGTAAGTCCATAGATCACGAAATTGCTATGGACAGGCATACTGGTGACACAAACTCTTGGGATGAGACCGTTGTGTTTAATGTTCGCGACGATGGTCGCATGGCCCCACTGGAACCATTGAGTTCCATCGGCCTTAGGAGCCGGTCTTTGTTACCCGTAGGGCAGTATCGTACAGGATCCGTCACCCCTCACCGGAGGCTAACCAGCTTCATCATTCAAGTGCACGGCGAGTCGACATCAGACACCGGAATGGCCTGACACTACCACGCGAGCTCCAACTATGGGCTACACACTGCCCTCTGGCCCGCCATGCCTCATATGCTGCATGGGTCTGGTGATCCATCTCTCACTATTCAGAGGGGTTAAACATGATGATGATCTCAGCCATTGCACTCGTTGCTAGCCCTAGAACCGCGGCCTCCATTAGTGTGACACGTTCACCCATGATCTTGGCGGCTACAGTGTAGGAGGCACCACTGAGGGCGAACTTTGGGATGAGGTGAGTTATTCCGAGACAGTGCCCGTCCTCCCCACTCACCACTGTAGTGAGGACAGCCGCAGTGGTGGCAGGAAGAACCTCACTTCCCCCTGTCATCTTCACCATGGCCACATTCGCCACCACATTACTGGCGACATGGACTGCCAGAAGTTTTGCTTTGGTCAGTAACTTCTGTGTCTTGGTTAGCAGCAGGTTCTCCACCTTCTGAACACTCGACTGGCTCTCAGGCAGTTGCTTCAAGATCTGTACCATTGACGTCATTGTTTAAGCAGTGAGTATACAATGCGGTTAAACATCTGCGTCCCCTGTCGAGAGAGCTAAGAAGATCTTCCTAGTCTGCATCTGCTGCTGAGCTGACAGAGGAGCTGACAGCTGTGAAGCTCTATCTAGGATTTGGCAAGGGACAGATCTGCATCCTCGAATACCCATCATGGGCAGGAGTATCGTCGAGCAGCTCCTGCGAGCTAAAGGTTTCTACAAGAATCGGGAGTATCTGCCAGATGTGTTCCAGCAGTTGCAGACCGCCATGGCCTAACTGGACTCAGAGCTGAACAAGGCTCTGCAATACTACAAGCTGGAAAAAGGATGCACTGCCAAACCCTCCGGCCCTTGGATGTGCATGTTGGCATGGGTATAGAGGCTGTAGGACATGCCAAGCTGGTTCAGTGGCTCACCGTGGTCCCCCACTGCTACTGTAGAGAGTCAGGATAGTCTTATAGCTGATTTGCTAGCGGCGGACAAGGCTGATCCCGAGCGCCACGATAGCTAGGCCTGACACCACATGTAGAGCTACAACAGGAAGCGGTGTCATGTCGACTGGTTGCAGTGTCGGGGCGCCTGGAGCTGTTGTGTCGACTGGCTACAGGGTCAGGATCAGAAGGACTGTATGGCTCATACTATGCGTAGGTGCATTGATGGCAGTGTTGAAGCCGAAGTGAACACCGGGGGAACTCCCCTCGACTATCATGTTGTTCTAGCCCCTGACGTGGAGATCCTCGATGTTCACAATCATGTTGCTCGGAATCAACAGTAGGTGTGGCGAAATAGTAAAATCAAGTTTGCGACGGGCCTTCTACACCCCCTGCTGGAACTTAGCAATAAGACAACTGGGGTCTGCCACGATGATCATATCCTCAACGAGACTGATGAACATGGCCTGGACCTCTGCTCCGCTGACACCATCTATGGAATGTCGCAGCTGGGTATGTGCCATAATGAGGCAGTAGCACAGTGCTTCCAGGGACTGGTTGATCTGAATGATCCCTGCTGGTGTGAGGCCTGAGGTGGTGTGTGGGACAAAGTACTTCCACACATCTGGATAGTTCTGCCGCAAGCCAGAGGTGTGCATATTTTGCACCAGCGCTACAGGGTTGGAGTCTGGATCGAACAAGATTGTCGCTGTCTTCCGATGGCCTACTCGTCGAGAGGTTCGATAGGGGAATCCTGAGTAGTCACGTCTCGGGTCACCGTACATAACCGCTAGACCGCCGTTGTCACCACTATGCCACTGATAGTCTGGGTGAGCGCTGAACTCTCTCTGTAGTCTGCTGGCCACTGAGAGGCTATGACTGTTGAGCTGTGGGACGAAGGCATTTGTATCAGGGAGGCTTGCACCCAGCTCATGGAGGATTCGTCGCACCATGAAGTACACGTGGAATCTGACACAGCTGACGATGAGCACAGCTTCAAGAGTACCGGAATAGGAGTGAAGCAGGGTGGAACTTACTCCATATACTGCCATGGCACACAACACGCACAGTTCAGCTGCTGATTCCAGTATGAGAGGCTTGGAGCAGCCATCCAAGTATGAGCTTGCTTCGCATCCTTGATGGTGATGGGGCGGTTGGTCAGCGGTCGTGGGTTGATGGAGAAGCTGGTTCGGGACCGTCCATCCACTGTGATGGAGAGTGGTGTTAGGTCTGGTATATCATCCAGTAGACCTCTCAGGCCAGTCAAGGGTGTACCCAGGAGGGGCGGTTGGCTCCGGATGACTGTCGCGAGGTTCAGTGGGAAGGACATTTATACTGGTATTCTTAAAGCTACCACAGCACACTATTTGTAGTCGTCTCGACTCCAGAGACAGACGTCACTTAGACAGAGGTCATCCAGCACTATGTCGGGTGACAGTAGCTTTCTGTGATGTGACATCTGGAACATCACCGTATGACCAAGATAGTAGGTCCGCCACTGGATGGCTTTCTTGGTCTTGCACTTGTGCGCCATCTCCTCTTCCTACTGTATGGCATCTGGCTCATCCTTGTCTGTGAAGACACCTGGCTCAGCGTCGTATGTAAAGACATCTGGATCATCCTCCCGCTTACTCTCTGGCTCATCCTCGTCCATGGTCTCTGGTGCATCGTCCGCCGTCTCCGCTACATCTGGCTCATCATCGTATGTAAAGACATCGTCCTGCTTACTCTCCTCCAGGAGGGCCTGCCAGTATTGAGAACCTTCACTATTCCTTCGCCTCCTTGCAAGGCTCGCGTTCCATTGACACCAGCTCTCCTGCTGTAGTCACTCTCCTTCTTGTTGTTGTGCGAGCCTCTGTTCATTTAAGGCCTGTATCTGTGCATGGGTCATGAAGGGGCAATCCTGTAGCAGGCTCTTCATCATCTCGGCAAAGGTCAGATATTTCTGGTGTGATATCAGGTCAGGTCAATGAGTAATAAGAGTGTAAACTCTAAATGGGCGTCTGATATCCCATCCGTGCTGGCATATATGTTAATGGAGTGGCTGTCAAACAGGTGATTTACAGGTGTGAACAGGCTAGGACTGATAGCTTTTCATAGGCTGCTGTTGTCACCTGGGAGATACTCTATCATGTCCCGGCCAACCTCTACCAGTGAGCTGCTGTATGCACCGCCCGGAGTTTGATGTAGCACATTGGCGTGTATGTATGTTGTGCCCTGCTGGGGCACCTCGAAGCAGACCCATTCTACACGGTACTGTATGACCCGTCTCCCCTCTAGAGAGGGCGAGATTATGTTCTCACCACCGGAGAGCAGCAGCCGGCCAATCGGCATGGTTATATGTCTCGTTTAAACCCCTCCTATTGCATGCTATGGAAGCCACATTTGCTCACTCGACTGGTCTTGCTGACCTGGCAGATGTGTACGCAGTTGATGCTGCCAAGGTAGAAGAGAGCGATGGCAAGTCATTCGCCCTACAGTACGAAGCAAGCTGAAAGGCATTCTACCTCCACCCTATTGGTGGTGATGGGGTGGAGCTGCTCACAGACCTCAAGGATGTGACGAAGGAGCGCCTGGGTCACAACATAGATGGACACAAGATCGTGTTTCGGTACGATTTCCCGAAGAGGAAGTACATCCTCGAGCCATTGATTGAGCTCTCGGATACAGAGGTGGCAGACATCAACACCCTAAATAACGACATCAGCGTTCATCTGGTCAAACCCTATTCGAGCGGTGCCCCGCCGATGGTCCATGATGCCTGCTGTTGATCCTGGCAAAAAACCTGCAGTTCATATTTGAGAAGAATGAAATGTGGTACCGCACTGGAGCTGGTTGTGACTGGCAAACAGGGTTGCCCCTATTTAGGTCTCCCGCAGTCATTGACATAGAGGTTACCCACCCCCTCCACTGTTGTGAAAAAGGATGGGACAGCTCTACAATCGGGGATCATCCTTCCTCACCTACATAGGTGAATGTGTCTCCCTGACGAGGGTGGGTCACTGGATCGGGGTTACAGGTGGAAAGCTTATGCTGCGTCGTCCATTCGATGGACCAGAAGAAGCTGTTACCCTCCAGGATGGCACCCTATGGGTAGATGGTGTGTCACACGTCTCAAAATGCAAGGGTGCTGTTAAACTGCTTCAGCGAGTCAGACTCACTAGCCCACAAACGACTCCTATAGTCCTAGAGCTACGTTTCTTAGGCAGCAGAGTGAAGCAGCTGGCCCCTGCCCCTGAGGGGATGAAGATCGCTATCGATTGGGATGGAACAGGGCTCGATCTGGCACATATATTTCTCGAGGGGTTCACTCTGTTCAGATTAACTCTTCATATATAGTCATGATTCTCATCATACTGCTCGTGCTGGCGTCTACAACAGTGGCACAGGGCACTGAGACTGCTATGATATTGGATGCCAAGTGGGCCCACTTCCGGGATGACCCCAAGTACAATCATTGGGTCGACTCCTTGCGGAGAAACATTTACGACCGCTTTCATCCACGTAAAGAGATCGAGTCCGTCTGCCACTTCTATGGGGTGGAGCGGGTAGGCTGTGGTTGTCTGCTGGAGACCCCTGCTCAGCACCAGATTCTCTGCGTAACATGTGAACATACCAGAGTCTGCTGGGGTGCACATGCTAATCACTTTAGCCTCCTCCCAGGTAAGCGTTGTCAAGGTAGATGGAAGCCCCTATGGGTGGTCCCATCATGCCGATGTGACTCTGGCAGAGACTACGTGTTTGTCTGAGCTTACCCAGCATAGAGAGAGAGGCCCTGTGGTTGATGGCGATCAGTGGTGTATATCACTGTGGAGGCTTGTCTCTAAATGGGCGTTCAGCCACCGCCCCCGCCCCCCCCCCCCCCCAAGGATTGAGAGGCCAGTGTGGGCTCATTTGTCTAAATGGAAATCCAGGTGGTATCATTTTGACCCCGACCCACTAACGCGTAGTACGCATGCGCATGCGTCAGATCCACGTGTCAGTATTATATTGCACCGAGAAATCACTTTATTCTCGACGTTCTTGGCACCGATTAGGACAGGAATGAAGCGAGAATTTCAAAACTGTTTACCATTTTAAAATAGGACGAGAAATGGCCGAGTTATCCACAAATGGTAATAGCGAGATTTGAACCTGTGATGTTAAGTTGGCTAATAAACAGAAAACAAGGACCTCACGCCTTAACTACCTCAGCCATGTACGCATTAGTAATTATAGCTGATAAGTTATGCATTGCTGTTACTGCGTTATCTCGAAGTGAGTCAGACTGATAAGCACAGTAACTCACGCTCAGAGATAAGATTACTAAGAAGCGAGATTTTAGTAGTGTTGCGGTGGGTCAATCAATATAGTATTGCATAGGATTCAAAAGGTTAAAATCCGTTCAAAAGACCTCGCTAGAACTTACCTGAAATTTCGAAACTAGGTAAGATGCTAGGCCAGCGTAATATGACCAGGTTAGATAAAGACCCACCGCGACACTCCCCAGTGCGGGGTAAAAGCACCACAGACACACACACACACACACACACACACACACACACCAGCCAGGTGGAATAGCAACAGGGGGGGGGGGGGGTAGGAGATAGGTGGGGTGGGTTAGGTAGGATATGATAGGTAGGATAGGTAGGATTGGTAGAAAAGTGTCCCACAGATTAAAAAAAAACTCCTCAGGATACCGGTCAGAATAAGAAAGGCCGGCCACTGGCCGATATCCTGAGGAGGTTCTCCCAGTGGGGTCTGCAATGGAGTTTTATATTCTTGCCAATAATAATAATAATAATAATAATAATAATAATAATAATAATAATAATAATAATAATAATAGGATATTTATAGTGCGCTATAATTCCACGCAAATATTGCGTGCTCTAAGCACTTACAATAATAAAATAAAATGATCATACAGTTGGATATGCCTGACGGAACAAAAACGTTTTAAGATTTGATTTAAATATAGCTAGAGTGGATGAAGATTTAAGACTAGCTGGGAGATCATTCCATTCTGTAGAAGCAACAAAAGCAAATGTTCTGTGACCATAGGTTTTTGATTTAACTTTCAGAATTTTAAGCAGGTTTAGATTTGCAGATCTAAGTGGCCTGCTTGGCGTGTACGTTTCTAGCAGTTCTGAAAGGTAGGTTGGTGCTGTAGATATGATACATTGATAGGTTAGGCAGAGGACTTTGAAGCGTATTCTCTGTTCTATTGGAAGCCAGTGAAGATCTTGGAGAATGGGACTGATATGATCACTCTTACGCTTTAGGGAAACAACTCTAGCGGCTGCATTCTGAATTGCTTGGAGTTTGCGCATAGCATCTTTTGAGGCGCCCATAAACAGACTGTTACAATAGTCTAACCGTGAGATAATTAATGTTAGTACCAGCATAATAGCAGCTTCGCGAGTTATGTATTTTCTGATGTTTGATATATTCCGCAGCTGCATAAGACACACCTTACGCAGATAACGGACATGATGTTCCATACTAAGTTCATTGTCTAACATGACACCCAAGTCCTTAACAGTGTCTCCCAAGGGAATTTGAGCTGAGCCGATGGTAATCGCAGATAACTCTGTTTTGGCAAGCCGAATTGCTGGCCCAATCAACATCGCTTCGGTTTTATCATCATTCAACATCAACATGTTAGAGGTCATCCATAATTTAATATCGGAGCAACAGTTTGTTATTTGATTGGAAGCGATAGTTGCAGTGGATGTGGATGGCGTAAAATTGTTGATTAGTTGAGTACCATCTGCGTAAAGGTGTCTTTTGATATTATGTTTTTCGATTACTGAACCTAGTTGTCGAGTGTACAGGGTGAATAGAACGGGGCCCAGAATAGACCCTTGTGGTACGCCGCATGTAAGCTGGATTGATTCCGAAGGGGTTCCATTTATGTATACGGATTGACATCTATCAGTCAAGTATGAATGAAACCAATCTAATGCAGGACCTTTGACACCGAATGCACGACTTAGTTTAGAGAGTAGGTTTTCATGGTCGATGGTATCGAATGCAGCGCTGAGGTCAAGTAGAATTAGTAACGAGACATTACCCTTATCGATACCACTTCGAATATCATTTATCACTCTTAATAACGCTGTCTCCGTACTATGACTCTGTCTATAAGCAGATTGGAAAGGCTCATGTAGCTCGTGTGAATTCAAGTGTACAGATAGTTGTTTACATACGGCCCTTTCAACAAGTGTTGAGATAAACGGCAGGTTAGACACGAGTCTATAGTTCTTTAATACGTCTTGATCAAGACCTTGTTTTTTAAGCAGCGGATTGATTATAGCTTGCTTGAAGACCTTTGGCATGACACCCGACTCTAGACTAGAGTTAATGATTAATGTTATTGTTGGAAGTAAAATGTCCAAATATTCAAATATCATTTTGGTTGGGACAGGGTCAAGAGCACAAAATGTTGGTTTTGATTCTTTGAGGAGAAATGAGACGTCTTGTTCAGAGAGAGGCTGAAAACGGTCGAGGTAGCCATGTTCGAATGCTGGTTCATCACACGTGGACATTGTCGAGACAGTGGATTGATGTAACTGACTTCGAATATCATCAATCTTATTTTGGAAAAACTGTGAGAATGATCTAGCAATCTGCGCATGATCGTTGTTATCGGGAAGTGAGGAGTCTTTGCGCTTACCCATAACAGTGGACATTATATTATGAAGCTCTTTTGGGTTGGATTTGCACTCTGAAATTGTATTGTTGAAGAACATTGCTTTTGCCCTATCAATGAGCATTGTAACATTGTTCCTAGCTTGGACATAGATCTGGCGATGGACTTCTAGGCGTGACTTCCTCCATCTCATTTCGGCCTTCCGCCTATTCCCTTTTTCTAGCCTGACTTCTTGTGTAAAAAGCCAATGAGATTGAGATCTTTGGGGAATCATCTTAATTTTCTCAGGAGCATGATTATCTAAAAGCCGTAACAGTTCTGCATTGTACAGTTCCACAAAATCGTCGGTGCTTTGTGGTGGAGAACAGACCAGACTGGACAGTTCGAGATCCATACGAAACGCAGTCTTATTTATATTTTTGATATTTCTGACGAGTACCGATTTCTTTGGTGTGGGCGTTTTAATGGCGTCTAGATGTATTGTTACTGGATAATGGTCGGACATTTGAAGATCCTTCACAAGTACGTTTTGGACACACTGTTCTGAATCCCGACTAATTACCCAGTCAATAATGTGACCATTTTTATGCGTTGGTGTGTTAACATGCTGCTGGCAATTGTGAGTTGACAGTAAATTAAACATCTTCTTAGTGTCAGAGTGATCAATCTGATCAAAATGAACATTGATATCGCCCAGAAGAATAAGATTACCGTTTTTAACACTGGCAAGGTCGATTATGTTGGCTATGTCTTTATGAAAAATTGTGCTGGTTAATTTATTCTTCTTAGACGGCGGTGGGCGGTAAAGGCACACGAACCTCATAGCTATCTGACCATGCGTTAGGACGAACTCGAGTGTCTCAACTGACTGATACTCAGGGAAAGCATTCACAGATACTTTGATATGGAGATGGCTTCTATAAATAATAGCAATGCCACACCCACGAGATGCCCGTGGGTGATGCTTAAGTTCATATCCATCAGGAGTTATAGATGCTATTTTAGATTCATCGCCACTCGCTTGCAACCACGAGTCGGTTAATATCAAAATGTCAATCTATTCATCGATAATCATTTCCATAATCTCATTACATTTGTTTCTACAGGACCGTGAGTTCCAAAGACACACGTTTAGCTTTGTCGAGAACTGCCGTGGGTGGATACGTACCAGATTGTCGTCCTTCCTGTGGGCGCATATAGATACAGCCTTTCGTTTAAGGCGCCCGGCCCGACATCCACGTTTCGTTTTAGCAACAGTATTTATTCCGTTAGCACGTAGTACGTAAAAGTCTCCTTGTCCAACCTACGTAGCAAGCTATTATTCAGCACCGACTGTTGGATAGCTTTCAAGTCGTTAGTGGCGTATCTAATCATAGCTGGACAAAGACTTGCACGAGTACTTGCGTGAGCTGTTGTCAGCCGGCCGATTTTTCACTAATGGCGGACTACTAGTAGAGTCAAGTATGTTTAAGCCAAAACTGTGCACACAGATAACTAACAAACTAAAGTTAATAATTAATAAACAGTATGACGAACGGAGTCCAGAAGCACTTATAAACATGATGTCGTCAAATTAAACATCGAAACTTGTGTTAAAACTCTAAAACTTCGCAAAAAGTAGAGAGACTTAATTTATGCGGCCGTATACTGGCGCATTGAAAAAAATTCGGCCATGACCATTTGTCTAAATGGAAGTTGAGGGAGGTGGTATCATTTTAATTCCGTCACTACCACTCAATGGTCATTGTGTCATCTTTAATCTTATACAGACAAACATATTAAAGACAGCAAGACACTGACGTGTGTAAGATCGAGTAACTCTCTATTAGACTTTCCCTCCAATCTAACACACGCCTCTCTCTCTCTATCTCTCTCTCTCTCTCTCTCTCTCTCTCTTTCTCTCAAAAGTAGTTTTTCCTCATAGAATCAGAGGGCGGCTGGAATGTCTGGGCGTCCCTGCAGTTGTTGGGGCTGTCGGGATGTGTTGCTGTTGTGTGGAAATTGCTACGCCACTGCCATACTTATCAAAATAGGCTGTCATTCTAAATATTAAAATTTATTATAGGAATGGGTAAATGCATTTGGGTAAACCTGGGCAAGCGTTCGGTCTTGACATCTAAATAATATACTCTTCAAAGTAACATGATTCAGATATCAAATTTCGCTTAAATAATTACACTGTTGCCTTTTGTACGCTGCTGAAAGAAAGTGTTACAGGAGAACTATAATAAGGGCGATAACTGTTTTGGATTGATTTCACATGTATTAAAGAATGGCTATATTCACGGGTTGTGACAATCTTGACAAAAAGTTTTCAACATGGGTTTTTGAAAATGTTTCTGTCTACTGCAAATTCTACGATGGAAGGAAATCTTCCAGTCCCTGGTTGGGCATCCCCATATACATAGCACTGATTATTGCGACATTTTTGTTTACCAGAGATGCTGCTTATATAAGTTATATCATCTACCAAATGTTGTATTTTAGTTTCTGATATGGCACACGCGATTCTCACATTCTAATTAAGCAGCCACATCGCTTTATATATGTATCTAATTCCAATTATAGTTGCCACTACGGACAATATCTTAATAATAAACAAATTCGTAGGTGTAACACACATATTTGCTGCCGAAGACATTTGACGCCATTTGTTACGTTTTCCTGAAATTGGCCATATATATTGGAACGAATAGCAGTATTAGTAAGTATATATATATACTTACTAATACTGCTATTCGGTCCAATCACCCATACTTCGGGCCGTTTGTGGTCATTTCTAATAGGTTCTTAAATACGTAATGATTTAAAAAAATACATTCAATTGGTGCGTTTCAGCTTTGTGAAGCTTAATCCGCAGAAATTGTAATCTTTCATATTTAAATTAGAACTTTATTTCAAACATACAAGATTTGTTTCAGATTTCATGCCCCCAAACTTGCATACAACTACGGTCATGCTGAATCGGTGTTTCGGGTACTACGCTCATGCCCACCAACAGCGCAGGTTTGAGGACACAAAGACTCAAGAGGTACTCGTAGTATGCAATGTCTGACATCTACAGTGAAGTGCCAGTGTCCACTTAAAAACCTTAAGGAGGCGTCAAGTAGATTATGCAACTTGCTATAATTACCTCGACGGTGTTAAACTGATATTGAGAAAGTGGTTTATTTTCCGATTTTAGATGACACGTGAGTTCTCAGATACGGCTCTCAATTCCGGAAACAAAGCGGAATATAAATAGTGTACAGTAATCTTATATGCTGATTTTTGTCACGCCCTTATCATGTAGAGAATTGCTAAATTAAAAACTATTTATATATATTCTCAACAATTTGTAACAAATGTGCTTGATGCACGTTCCACGATAAACAATTACGCCCTTTTCGAAATAATAAAGCATTCGTTGTAACATTTTCTTTCCAAATATTGGCAGAATAATATGTAAAATGTAAACAATTAGCAAGTTCAAACACCGAGGATATCGTTTTCATGCAGGCACAGTACCAAGCCTAGTGCACGTATTTTCTTTTGTAGATATCAAGAAATGCATTAGAAACCATGAAATGAAGACGAAAAATACCAAATACGCTGGTGGGATGGGGTGCAGCCCACCTAACAAGACATTCGTACTTACCCGCATCGCTAGACACAGGGTTTAATGTGAGTATTGACTACCGCTTGTTGTTCCTCTTATTAATGCTCTTGTTCTGAAGATAGTGTTCGAAATAAAATAGCCCTGGTTCTACTGAAGGGATTCTTCAAACTTGGGTCTAAATCTAAACACATATTCCAATTTCAGGACCTATTTCAGGAGACCCTGTGCAGTTTCTGAAATTCTTACCCAGAGCCCTCGGAACTACCGTTAGGACAGCGTGAACGGTATTGTCCCCTTTCACCCATAAAACTGCTGGAGGCTTCTGAGATTGGAGGTCTGTGAGATTTGGCCACATCAGTCTTATGTGTGCGGTATCTTTGCGTGTAGCTTGAAGTTACGCAGAAGCCCGAAAATAAACAAAAATTGTGTCCGTTTTTGTGGGCCTTGAAAATGTGTGGGTCCTGTGCAAACGTTATTTTACACAGCCTTAAGATCGAACTTGCCAAATTTCGGGGTTAAAAGCTAAAACGCGACAGCCTTCAGCAACATTGTTTTGAAATTTAACACCTTAGCAATATTTTTTTTTAATTGAACACTGTTGACGCATTTTTCAATCGCAGTACTTCTACTGGGGCGATCTTCTACAAACCAATGTGGATGATAGTATGTGGGTCCCGAAGACATGCGCCATTTTTGTTGCGAAATGCCAAAACTCAACACAGAACCATGTGAGCTCACGGCTCCCAGATTCTAAATATATCAACGAAATCGGTAGTGAACAAATGTGTCCTTATATATTATTCCATGTGGCCATGTGTAACAAAAAGCATAGATATTTTGGGAATAGTCATTCTAAGAAGGGAAATATTCAGAATCAGATTCAAATATTTGTGAAATATTTTCACAATGACATGGGGAATATACAATTTACAATTACGTAGTGGAGGCAGTATGTTCAAACTGTTATCTCGGTTTCCATGCCACCTTATTGTTTTTGTTTAGCCCCTGGTTATGGCTAGCTCGTTTGCTGTTGTTAATGCTAGTGTTGTTGTTGTGGTTGTTGCTTTGTCGTCATCGTCATCGTCGTCGTCGTCGTCATCGTCGTCGTCGTCGTCGTCGTCGTCGTCGTCGTCGTCGTCGTCGTCGTCGTCGTCGTTATTGTTGTGTCGTCATAGTCGCATTCGTCGTCGTCGTCGTCGCCATTGTCGATGTTGCCTTCGTTGACGCTGTTCTCTACGTTGTCGTTGTATATGCGGTCGCCTTCTTTTGATTATGGCTACGTTCGCCTGGATGAAATTTTAGTTTTATCATTTTGATTAATTTGTAGAATTTCACGAGTAGTTTTGTTTTTGGAGAAGAGAATATTGTATATAATTTTTAATAGTTTTGTCTCACCCAGTAGTATTTAGGCAAGAGTTCCCTCTTATTTTCTTTAAATTAATCGCATATAAAAACCTAGTGATAGTCATCATTCTCATATATCTTTCGTAGTGCACAGGGTACATGCCCTTTCATCTCTACCTCTCCACTCCAAGGGTCCTATTTTGACTGGTAAGTTATGTGTCGCCGTTCTAAATTGGGCTAGTGTGATCCTCTCGCAATCCTTCAATTAAAATTAGTTTTCATACATTTCAGTAATATTATCGCAACCTATTACTTGATTTGTCCAAATGTAGCTAAACCCGGTCGTATCTAGGATCTGTTTTATGTGGGTTAGCCACGTGTATGGCGTTCCATTTTCAACATAATCTCCTAGCGTATTCTTGTAAATATTTACAGATAGTTTCGTTTGTTTCTCGTTAATTAGTGTCAACCAGAATTTCAATACGCGCTGCTTAATTTGTCGGTCAATTGTTATTTCGCCGGTTTCTCCAAGCACCAGTTTTAGTACATATTTAAAAGTGCATATTCACAGCAGAATGGTTCAAAAGAAGATTGTTTAAATAATATATTTTGGAGGCTTAAATTGTGTGCCTAGCTGTAAGGAAACGAAAGCATATGATTTCGTTACGTATAAATTAATATACGGTTTTAAGATGTTAAATTGAATCAAAGGCACGAGTCCCTAATGCAAATTCATAACTACACCTACAACATTTATTTGTATGGAATGAACTCATTATATGTTAAGATTTATTTCATTACATTGACGTACACAATATAAGCCTCTAAAAGTATATAATTTCAACAATTTTATTTTCAATCATTTTGGTGTAAATATGCAGCTTTAATAAAGTATGTTTTTACTTTGTTTAACTCGGTGCAAATTCAGGCCCCAGTTACTTCGCAGCCATACAATAGGATGGGTTCTATCAGCTGATGGACCAGCTGCAATTGCCAATCAAATGGGTAAGTCCAGTCTTCTTGCATGTTTGAGTAGCGAGAATGATGCTCCTCTCTCTCTCTCTCTCTCTCTCTCTCTCTCTCTCTCTCTCTCTCTCTCTCTCTCTTTCTCTCTCTCGCTCTCTCTCTATTTTAGGTTATATCTTCCATTTTAATGTCTATATAAACTCAATTACAAATGTAAAACTGTCCTCTTAGGATTAACGACTGTTATTCTTACAATACTGAATATAAACAAAACCACAGTTCTGGAATGACACAGTTTTGTCAGCCATCTTTGATTTCAAAATCGCCACCATTGAACCTGTGGTAGACTGTATTTACCTTTCCAAGCCCTATTTAAACCCAATTCCAAAAATAATCCTCATCTTATTAGAATTAGATACTGTCATGGTTGTCATATTACATAAATTAAAACATTCTGGGAAGTTAAGGTTTTGTCAACCATCTTTAATATCAAAATGGCAACCGTATCGAACAGCCTTTTGGCTATATTTTCCTTTCTACGAGCAAGATACATTCAATAGTCAAAGATCCTAGTTGTTGCAATTATTAAAACACACATACAATTCTACAATCTCTACATGTTGTCAACCATTTTGGATGGCAAAATGGTCGTCATGTATTGCTTATACTAACCTGCATCTTGCTTCCTATGGCACGAAGTCACTTTACAAGGAATGCCATGACGATTTACCATTCCAGATTAATCTAATTAATATGGACCTACCCTTCAACCGATTTATCCTCAGCATGGGAACAAAACTGTTTGTCATGCAGAATACGATCAACTCTATGATACACCTTTTCACAAGTTTCCACACATCACCTAAATGTCTGCCTTTTGTAAATATGGTATTTACTGCCACCATACCTGAACAATATAACTATCTAAAATATGACATATTGCAAGAACTAAAAAGCACAACGGTGTTGTTTGAATCATCACTTTGAGATTACTAATACACCAGAACCTTCTGCGCATAAGTCTAATTACAGCACATCATAAGTGCAATTACAACATGACGTTCAGGTCTAAATGGCTGTAGATATTCTTGCACGTCTCCATATCTGCTTCAAACTGCCATCCTTAGTGTCCGTGGTATCACTCATAAGTATTGTATCCTCTGTATATAGTGTATTAAGATTTTAAACAGAATGTATAAGTCGGCTTGTCTGTGTTTAAGCTCTAATGCTTGCAATTTTTCTTTTCAAGAACAGTTTGTAGATCGATTAGGTGAATGGAGAATAAGATTGGTGATAGATTTTCACTCTGTCTGGCGCCATAATCACAGGTGAATATCTGGGATAATTTTCCAATTACCTTCACCATTGATTTAATATGTCTGTGCATATTATGGATAAGGAGGAATAATTTGCCTTTTATAGTATGCTCTATTAGTTTTTGCCAGGGACCCGCCCGCCATACCTTGCCAAACGCTTTTTTCGAAATCAACGAATGCAGAGTATAATTGTCTCCTTCTCCTGTTTAAAATGTATATTAAGTATGTTAGTGTGAATATAGTTGAATAATCTCCACGAAATCCTGCTTGGTTTTCACGTGGTAGCTGGGCGTCATTTAGATATGTAAATATGTTGCCTGATAAGATGGATGTAAACAGTTTCCCCATACAACTTAGTAGTGTTATGGGCCTATAGTCGTTGAGGTCTTTTGGGTCACCCTTCTTGAATATTGGTATACTAATACCTCCTGTCCATGTATTTGGAATATTTCCGCTACTAAGTGCTTTGTTACATAGACAGGCATATAAATCCATCAATAGGATGTTTGCGCCTTTTATGTGTTCTTTTAGAACGCCATCAACGACTGCGATTTATTGATTTTTAAGGTTATCATAAGCTTTATATATTTCATCTTTGCCTATTGGGTTTTCAAGGACTGAGTTCTAGTGATCTGCGAGCCCTATTTCAGTCGGCGTTTCCACAGCGGGTTGGTCTTCAATGTCATTCAACTGCTTACAGCACTCTACATGTCATTGATTTCTACGAAACAGGTGGTTTTCTTGCTTTGTTTTATTCGGTTCCAATATGATTTTGGGTAAATAAAACCAGTTGAATATCCTGTTATTGGCATGACTCCCTCAAGCAACGATTTCCATTCGAATTAGTTACAAAATATTGTACAGCTTACTTCTATGGTGGTTTAAAATTCATTGTAAATGTTCGTAGTTAGGTTCTGTGTCTAATGTACCCACATTTCAGTATGGCATGGGCCATTGCGCCCCGGTTTTATAGATCCAAGAAAGAGAAAGTATTATGTAAACTATAAAAATCTTCGACTTGGCCAAAGGACCAAACTATTTACCACAAGAAAGCACAAGGAACGTCGTTGATGCCATCTGAGAGCATCTGGAATTGTTCGGGGGACGCCCCCCCCCCCCCCACCCCACCGAACGCCCCTCGCCCACAAACAGCTGGATCGCTTTCCAAGTTTGCCTGTGTACGTGCGTATATGTTTATGCGCGTGCGGGGGGGGGGGTCGGGGTTCAAATATTGCCTGCCCTTATCACACGTGCTACGCCACTGAAGCTTAGCATCCTTTCATCCACTGAGGAAAACAAAATGACAGCATCGATAAACACATCATACTGTCAAGACCATCACAGTCAAGACCATCACGTTCCTTATTGCTAGGGCATAGAAATGTGCCCATTTCTTTACATCAGAGATGCCGTATGCTGCTATGTGTCCTACTAAAGTAGTTTATGTTATCAAGAGACAATTTTTGCACAATATCAGAGAAATGTGCATGTTTATGTTATTTCATGGTAAGACTATAACATGTTCACAAATTCACTTCAAAATCTTGACGTCATGAAAGACTCGATATAGTCCGCCTTTAACGCTTACTAATCCGGCACGTTTTACGAAGTGTATGTCGTGTGTGATTTACTAAACGTTCTGCTGAATATTGTGAAACAAACTTGACTGGGCGCTGTTGCTGCCATAGGTTTCCCTGTATAGTTTTCTGGAAATTGATAGTCAAGAGGTTCAGGGATCGATCGATCCCTACACGAGCGAGGTGTGAGATTGGCCGGGCATAGCTAAAACTGAAAGGTTCATTATTATCCGTCGTGTTAGTGGCGGATTCTGTTGTATTAAGTTTAAGAATTTCGCAATGGCATAGTCCTTTATTTCTACTTCTTGGTTTCAGACCCTTTTAGCATTCGTGTTCTCGCGAGATCTCCGACGCTAAACGGGAGCGAGCACGAAGCTACGGCTCTATGTTTAGATTGACCCTTTTAGGTGTCATCGCTAAGATATATGAACTTCAGTGCAGACCATCGTTAAGATGTATCAACTTCAGTGTAGAACTACTTTTATAAATAATTAAAATAAAATAAAATACTACATTAGGCCTACACTATTGACAATGGCCATGGAAACACATGCTGAAGGGTGTGCATTGCGTAAAAATGGAGCACGTTCCATTTCTATACACAACTCACATGTGTAACGCAACTCAGACAATGCGCACTGCATCTGGTGTAAACACGTCTACAGTATAGTATAGTTTCATTTCGATGCGTTGACACAAAGCCAAAACGCAATACAAATCGCATACAAAAACGCACATCGTATACACCTATCACAACACGCGCGCATGCACGTACGGATAGGTACATACGCGCGCATACACGCACACACGTAATCCAACGCCATCAACACAGTTACGACTCAGCAACCAACCCAAACATCTACGACCACCAACTCGCGAACGGGTGCACGCGCGTGCGCTAGCACACACGCGCCCACCTACGCAGCCAAGCAGACAGGCTGCGGGCAGGCATGCACGTGCGTTCGCGCGCTCGCAAGCACCCACATACCGTCCTAACATACACGCATGGACGCACGGGCCCTCAAACATACATCAGTATACAATGCGGATTTCACAGGTCTTTCTCGACACGCGGTACTACTTCAGTAATAGTTGAGGAAGGCTGAAACAGTCTTACTGTAGAAACATGGGCATGAATATAGGGTTCGAAAAAATGTGACAATCGTTGTCTGTTTCTGTTTCTGTTTCTGTTTCGTAAAATCTTTTCAGAAAAATGGCAGCAAAATGTTTCGACATTGGACTCGATCACTCAAAAGGATCCGTTGCTGCCTGCTTGTAACATGCAAAGGCCACGGAAATACATAGGCCCCCACCCCACCGGCAACCTCGTCAATTCACCGTTGTTTAATATTATTTTCCATGAATGCATGTTCTGTCGGGCTAATGGGCTGTCGGACTAATGGGCTGTCGGAATATTGGGCTGTCTGTCTAATAGGCTGCAGGACTAATGTGTTGTCGGACTATTGGACTGACGAACCAATGTGCTGTCGGACAAGTGGCCCGGCGCCGTGTATGGTGTATCTAACGGGCATTCGTGTATTAAGTACTAGCGCGCGCTGTACACACTTGACGCGGAAAATTACTTCGGGCTCCCCATCTCATAGTATTCGCGCTACATACACCGTGTTTACGCTTTTTAAAACTAGGGGAAGACGGGGCAAAACTGCCCGCCTAAGAAAAAATCCTTCAGTTTCTTAATGTTTCAAGCGCCGGACTATGTGCTTTTAAATTAGGGTTAATCACAGTACAGCAGTAACTAAAAGCAAGTTAAAATAGACGTTCGACAAGAAAATGCAAAAAAAAATGTTTTTTGCAAAAATGTCCCTTTTACTTTTTAGCTCTATTGCCCGGGCACAGCGGGACAGCGTGTTCCTTTTTACGCTATTGGTCAAACATATGTTTTTGTTGTTGTTGTTGTTGTTGTTGTTGTTGTTAGTAGTAGTAGTAGTAGTAGTAGTAGTAGTAGTAGTAGTAGTAGTAGTAGTAGTAGTAGTAGTAGTAGTAGTAGTAGTAAGTAGTAGTAGTAGTAGTAGTAGTAGTAGTAGTAGTAGTAGTAGTAGTAGTAGTAGTAGTAGTAGTAGTAGTAGTAGTAGTAGTAGTAGTAGTAACCGTGTCCTCCGGCATATTTGTGTATGGGTGGTACAAATCTATCTAAATACACGTAATGCTGCGGGGCTCACATGTACAGTACTCTGTTTCATAAAATCCTTTCAGAAAAAATGGCAGCAAAATGTTTCTACATTAGATTCTATCACTCAAAAGGATCCAAGTTGCTGCCTGCTTGTAACATGCAAAGGCCACGAAATTATATAGGCTCCCGCCCCCATACTACGTGGGCAGATTGTACAATGTGGGTTGCAGAATGTATTGTACAGTGCGTGCATTGATTTTAAAAGCATAACTAGAGAACTATAACATTCCGAAATTAAGAACTGAACATATATATATAAATGTTTTTGAATGTTTGAATACAAAAGCAGGACTGACAGCAACAGTGGTGCATTGGGATAGAAAAACAGGACATCTTGATAACGCTGGTTATTGGGTCAGTACTAGACCAATACTGTCCCCGTATCGGCCCTATTACCGGCGTTATCAGGGATACATTTAAGTATTTCGGAGTCCATTTCGATGCCCCCGATAGTCTCAGTTGTGTAATGTCAGCCGTTCTTTAAACACATATAAATCAAGCTTCGGAATATAAAATATAGTATTGTGAAGTTGGGATTGTAGAGACGAGACAATTGATTAACCCGGTTTTAGCTATGCCCAGCCCATCTCTGACTGATCCCCAATGGACCTTTCCATTTTTAGCGATGCCCCGCCCATCTCTGACTGATCCCCACCCACACCTCGTTCGTGATGGGATCGATCGATCTCTGAACTCTCTGACTGGAAATTTCCAGAAAACTATACAGGTAAGCTGCTGACTATGTTGGAACTAATTTGCCTGGGCGCTGTTGCTGCGAACTAAATCTAGTCATTCATGACGCAATTGATAATGACACCAACTTACATGTGAATTTTCAGAAAGGGAAACATTCCTGACATGATTTTAGGGCCCATGACTCCGATAGCTTAATTAACTCGATTTTCATTCCGATGCTCACCTGATTTAACCCTATGGCCCTTAAATTTCTTCAAGGAAATTTCAATTTTCTCATAGAAAATGTCGATTTGAAGAGCAAGAGAAGACTACTTTTTAAAGTTACCATAGGAATGACTGGCTCGGTTATCGATCCAGTCATTCAAGTGGTAAATTTAAACAAATCGTCTTCCCTTGGTCTGCAAATGGGCATTTCTAAAGACCACTGCAGAAGCCATTTTTGGCTGATATGAGTGTTAGAGAGTTAAGGCAGAACACCCACGTTGGTTGATCCGATTGACGTAAAGACGCCAGTACCATACATATTATTAGGGAATTAGGAATAAGTATCTTATATTTTCCAATTAGGATTTAACTGCGACTGCATAGCCACACTTTTACATCGTTATTAGTGTAATTAGTTATTCAAGGATATCGGAGATTCTCGAAAATCAGCTCTCATCGGTCTATCGGACTATGTTTTAGGAACGAACGTCCAGCCCAGCCGACTTTGATGCAGAAAGCAGTCTGTCTAACCGGTACCTCCTGGAAAGTTGGCTGCGGCGTTAAAGAAGGCAGATCATGCCATATAACCTGCTTCTATTGTCACAGAATAGGTATGGTATGTGATGAATTAGGTTAAGATTGGAAAGATGGATTGGAGCCACCACATAGGATTCTTTCGGATCTGGCCAATCGTCTATTAGACAAGCCTCCATAAACATGATTGTTTTTGCAATCGTAATAACTGTGTTGCTATGGCAGCAATTTATGTAAGTTTTCAGACATCCGTAGCCACCTATTGATTACATCCATTGCTGAAAGAAGGTAGTTCAGATTCCAAAGGCGCTCTTCGTGATTGTGGAAAAAGTAATTTGTATATGCTTTATTACGTCCTATTTTTATAGCGCAATGGACAGCGCAGCTAGGAAATAACTTGGACTTCTATAGGCCATTGTCATCGTGCATATGCAGCTTGTAGCATAATTGGAATCGGTCGATTTCGTTATCAAGTTATTACAATTTTAGTAAAATTATATTTCTGCCATTGCTGCCATTTCTCTATTTAACGTGAACTTATAGATCTACATATTTTGAATGTCTGAATGTATGGACGTCATAAATCCATCCATTTTTTACCTCAATTTCAAGTCCCAGTCCGTGAAAATAATGTGTACAAGTGAAAAAGCGGGATAAATAGCTATCCCGTCCTGGCTCCCAGCAAACATACATAATTGACAACTCGGCCCAGTATATAGATATTTAGAAACAGTCAATTGACAACTCGGCTCACACATTTTAAGGGCAACTTGGTCCAGACGACTTTTGTGACAACTCAGTCCAGAATCTCTATTCTAGTTCACGGATCTAGGAGCATTTGTATCTCGCGAGATCTCCTTTGATTCAAGATCGAGAAAAGTGTATTCTTGTAGAAGGCACGCTTCTATTTTTAGATTGATCTAGGAGCAGTAAAATGGCAGCTCGTCCCATTAATTTTAAGTGCAACTTGAAATCCTATACACCCCTAACTACAATAATGGATGTAACCGTTTCAGGTAAAACGAGCAAATCAAACGGCTGGCTGTTTTGTTGACATTTAGGTGCTGGTGATTGTTTCAAGGACATTTCCCCATTCAGCCATATAGTAAATTCTGCAGTTAGGTAACAGTTTGCGAGGACCACTGACAGGATAGTCCAAGTCATCAACTAAGTGGTTCCGATGACTTGATGCCTAGCAACTCGCTGAGATA
Source organism: Chaetoderma sp. LZ-2023a (assembly GCA_034401795.1). NCBI lineage: Eukaryota > Metazoa > Mollusca > Caudofoveata > Chaetodermatida > Chaetodermatidae > Chaetoderma > Chaetoderma sp. LZ-2023a. The sequence goes on along the minus strand of CM067372.1, from coordinate 160,429,720 downwards.
GCAGCCTGTTGCCTAGGAAGGTAAAAAGTTAAATATATGCAAATCGGATATGATGTCAAACATACTCTTCTAACTGGATCATATCACATCATCCCCATTGGTCCTCCAAATAGAAAACACCATAGGTTTACTAAGGACAATTTTCGTGACAAACTCAGTCCGAAGTGGATTGCCGATTTCAACCAGATATCATTAAAATATGTCGGAGTTACCATCTTGTACCAGGCAGGCGAGCATGATCTCAGACAATACAATGATAACGCAGCTTATTGGGCCGATTTGGGGCCGATACTGGGCTGATACTGAAAGTAACGGCCCAGTATCGACCCAGCATCACCCCAGTATTACCGCGTTATATGGGTAGGTAACCCTTTATTGAGGAAGAGTAGTGAAAATCTTCAATATGACCTGTACTGCTATTACTTTTATTTCAGATCTGACCAGTGTCTTTGAGATAAGTCACCATAAGCACGATAGTTGTGCAATTGTAATAATTCTGTTTGTTATGGCAGCCATTGATTTGAAGTTTCACATACTATTACTCACCACTGGACTACGTGCATTGATGACAGAAAATCAAAGGGAAATTCCAAACCCGCGGAGTATTATCATTACTCAAAAAAACCATTCAAACCTATCTTCTCCTACAGTTTTCAACAGATCGGATCCAAACTTGGTGAACTTATAGTGACCATATGCCCTGTATTGCTATTGCTTTTATTTCTGATCTGACCAGTCGCATTTGAGATAACCTGCGATAAGCAAATCTTTTTGTACACGCGATAACTTCGTTGCTATAGCAGCCATTGATTTGAAATTGTGAGTACTGGTAGGCAGCTAGAAGGTACATCGCGTAGCTGAGGAAACTCATTAACATTCCTAAAATCCTCTGCGTGATCATGATAAAGGTACTTTTTATTTTCTTTCTAACGTCACGAATACGAAACGAAACCGACGGCGCAGCTAATAGATACGAGGACCCCTAGAAACGCAATATCATGGCCTATGAGTATCTTTTTACAACATTGAAATAAGCCTAGTCGTTATCGAGATATTCAAATTTTCGTAAAACGATATATTTGCCTTTGCCTCTAATGAATCTGCGTGGAAACGCAGAGTAGTATAATTACTCAAATATCCCATTCAGACCTATCTTCTACTAGGGTGTTCAACTGATCGGCTCCAAACTTGGTGAACCTATGGTGACCCGTATGCCCTGTATTGTTATTACTTGGATTTCGGATCTGACCAGTCGTCTTTGAGATAACCTACTATAAGCACAATTGTATTGTACACGCGATAACTTCGCTGCTATAGCAGCCATTGATTTGAAATTGTGCACGCTGGTAGGGAGCTAGAAGGTACAACGGGTGGCGGAGGAAAATCATTAAAAGTCATCTGCGTGATCACGAAAAAGATACTTTAAACCAAAATCTCTAGCATGTGTTGGTTTGCATCTCCACCAAAATATGTTTCGGGTACGGCAACCAAAGTTGGAAAAAACTTGGCATAGACCAAATTTTTGGAAATCAAGATACTTCATATTTCTAGGGCTGTCAGATGGTTGAAATTTTGCCTCGATCATTTTGAATCTGGAGAGACTTCTAGCATGTGTAGAGCCACATGTTGAGCCAAAATATGTTTGGGGTCTGACGATCCGTTTTTAAGAGAATCCGGCATAAGCCCAGTTTTTTTTAATCAAATAATTATTAATTCATATTTCTCGGTCGGTCAGATATTCGATATTTGGCATATACGTAGATGCATTATACTACTATTGAGTAATAAAAGAAAATCGTTTGCGTAATAAAAGAAAATCGCTTGCGAACATGTTAACCTGTATGCGGGCAATATTCAGTCAGCGACTGCTCCTAGGATTTTTTCCACGATCATCTTGAAACTTAACATATTTCTATGATCTGTTTACCCACAAGTTGACCCAAAAAATCGTCTCCTTCCAGTAACCTGTTTTGAGAAACTGCTGCATAAATACATTTATTTGACATCATTAGAATTCTTACTTCTGTCCCTGTCAGAGTGTTGACATTTTAGACATCCCTAGATACCAGAGGCTAATATTACTTACTAAAATAAAATCGTTAGTGCACATATTAACATTTCTGCTATTTCAAATCTGCACAATAAACTATATTTCCGGGATTTACTGATAGTTGACGGAATTATGGTCGGATTGTTTCAGCCTTTAGATCGCCTGGTCCGGGACCGAATTGCCACTCAGATTCCATTTAAAGAGCTCCGATATCCTGAATGGTTCATGAGATATTGCGATTTTTGTAAGGCAGGCAAATATTTCCATAGGGAATGTATAGGAAATTGATTTGATGATGAAGGACGTTGTTTTGGAACTAACATCTCTAAACGTGGTACACTTCAAGTACGCAACAGGATATGCGTGGATCGTCTACATAAATTGGCTCTGGTGTATTGTTCCCGAGAATACCACGTTTTCTTGAACAAATATTTCCCATAGGAAATGTAAGGGAGTGATATCCGGACGGCAACTCGTCCTAGAGTTTCTTGCAAACCATGGGGAATCTCAACATACCGCTAGCATCTGTTAGACCGCATCTGCCACCTAAATATTTTCCTGGCCCATTGAGTACTATTTGAGATTTCTAACCTCCAAACATGAGACACTTTCAGTACACCTTAAGGTCTGGGATGCTTTTTTTAAATTTTAGATCCAGTGAATAATTTCCGAAAAATATGCATAACCGCGCCCAAATGTCCTATAGGAAATGTACGAGAGTTATATCCTGATGACGACTGACCATTAAGTTTTCTGCAGATCATGTTGAAACATAACACGCTTCCAGAGTCTGTAGTCACACATCTGATCCAAAATCAAGGAAAAGGCCATGAAATGCCAAATAAAGTGGAAATTAATTAATTTTGTTTGGCCCGGATAGTCAGAGACAATCGAAACTCACCAGATTTAAATGTCTCAATCAACTTCAATAGGTAAATGGAAGTAATTCTTGCCAAAACCTAAAATTGGTCACTTTGACCCCTGACTGACCTTGACCTATAACGGGTTACTTTCAAACCATCACCATTGGATCTGGCATGCGTGATATACCTTTGGTAAGTTTTTCATGAAGATCAAGGTAAAAGACCTGAAGTTTCAAATAACCGAGAAAATAATGAATTTTATGTGGCCCATGTAGGCAGAGAGGCTCGAAATTCGTCATATTTAATTAACTCGATCAAGTTCAACAGGAAAAGGGAGGTAAATCATGCCAAGCCAAAAAATGTTCAGTTTTTTGCACGACTTGCCCCCCTTTACGTCTAATTCATTAATGTCTCCTGTATTTGACATTTAATGACATTTTCCTTGTTTTTGGTACAATTTCACTGCAGCAAAGCAAGACACATTATTTTGTACTTTATGGTCAAGGCTATCTGGTTTCAAGAAATCAGCTTTTCCATACCCTGTGTAAAACTATGGGAATTTCAACTATGGATGTTTGAATTGTGACAACACTTGAACCTTTTAAGAGATCAACATCAGACATGTTTAATGATCCTATAAGAAGAGGGCATATAACACTCCGTAAGGTCCTGTCATCGCAGATTTACAGTTACTGCGTTCTAGTTCTTGTATTTTCTAGGTGTGCCAGTTTAGATGTAGTGTCATACCAATGCCGAGTACCATTTGGTCGTGTAAATCAATTGCACAACATTCTCAGAAACCATAGACGGTCTATTAGGATGTGCTATCATTGGTTGTGGAGCACAGCGATTGCTCTGGCTGGTGTAGCGCATATCGACCATCAGGGACAAACTGTCCCAGTTCATCTAGGTATGGAGCGGCCGGACCTGGGACGTTCCAATCCCCCTCCACCCACCTGGGTAGGACGATAAGCCTATATAAGTCATATAAGAGAGGTTCAGAATAACAGAGTCCATGGGATGGCCCGGTGCGCATGCACGGTCATAGCTTGTTAGCATGCGCAGAGAATGGCATCGTATGAATATTTCGGGGCTGTGTCTGTAATTTCTTAGATACATGTCATCCTCACTGTTTTTGCAAAGCGTCGTAACCAGAATCGAACGAGGATTCCAAAACTGTTTACAGAATCAAAATCGGTTCAGAAATGGCTGCGATATCCGAGAATATTCATCCAATATTTTGAGCTCCCATCTAAAATAAACCTCGCCATAGTGCACGTGCTTGGTAGGGTGAAGGCCAGCAGACCATGTGGTCGGTAACCATACATTTTATATGACGCGCGCGCTGATTGGTCGAGACGTCCTGGCGTGACGTCACCATTTAGTATAAAATGAGCTCCAAAATCACAATCGACAGACAGTTGGTGGTGTGACTGCCAGAGAGAAAAGACGTGTACTACCGCTTACTGTTAGCCCCTACCATAACCTGCAATAGTGGCATTCCGTTTTCAGCTCAGCTCTCTGGAGCACAAGCTTTTTTACGCTCCTGGCAGATATCACCGGATGAAAAATCTAAATTAAAAGACGGCTTCCCATACCCGACAAAGTTCCGAGGGGCATTCTCTGTGGTGCAGAATTTTGGCCGTTATGTACCATCCCAATCAATATTAGGACGTCTGGTGTTTGATGATATCTCGCCAGATCTGCCGGAGCACGCTAAAATGTGGTAGGACAAACTCTGCACATGTCTAGGGCTTCCAATTAACGTTTTTGACCACAGCCCGGATAAGGACATTACTTTATGCACCGCACGAGCTTTGCGGTGGGTATCGTATTGTGCCTCAAAAGATGTATCATGCATCAATTTAACTTTCACTGTAGCCCTCCAGTAATAAAGAGGGCATCTTTAATCCGCATTAGTACGGAACACTTCTTGACCGCTTAATCTTCAAGCTTTGTATTCGGTACGTGACTATCTACTAACCATCCAACTCGAGTTCTTCTTCACCATTCCTGAGTAAGAACCATATCAATTGGACCGTCTGTGGCTAACCACCAAGCAGCGACGACAGAATTGTGCCAGCTCGCGCCGCATGCATGTGACGGTTCAACTACAGTGACGTTCTAGGATATTTTTGTACCGATGACCAATAGATACTCCGTAATATTATTATTTGACTATTTTTCTAGTAGGTACCGACTACTTTTAGGTACCGCATTGTCGGATGTGGCGTTTTTTAATGTTAATGTATATATTTAGTTTACCTAGTGCTGATGACTAACAGGCACCGCAAGGTCTGATGTTACCTCGATATTTTACTGTATTTTATAGTTGTGTAATATGGCAGTAGCCATCCAAGTCAGTACTTTTTGTTTAGTTAATTATTTATATTCTACAAAAATACTTGGACCACACTTCGCTTAGGTTACACTCTACACCAACAACAATCACGCCAGTTTGTTTCTCCCTACATGAACTAAGGTCACTGTTCATGTTCTCACTAGCGAACATGACATGCTGTCACTAAACCTAAATATGATAGCTCGGTAGGATAGGTTTAAAAATAGGTAGGGACGATTACTCTAAAGGATACTTGTTTGTGTAAAGCCCCTTTTCCGAGTGCTGCGGGCCCGTTATACCCAGCGCACTGGGAAGTTTGTATAATTTGGCCATCTACCTTAGGGCCTTCTAAATTCTATATATTGAGTAGTTGTCTCTTCCTACTCTTCTCTGATCGTCATCTAACTCAACGGTGACTGGATGCGGCCTTCGAGCCCTCCATGCCTCCACTTGAAGGTCACCATAGATCGATATCTGTTTCTTTCTCCCAACCGCATATAGATAGGTGCTTTCTAAATTGCGTGTGTAATGTGACTTGTTCCCGTGTTGTTATTTGTGGGCATGCTGTGGTATGCGAAGGGATCGTTACTTGATTCCGAAGCTGCCACAGACGACATGTTTGCGCGCAGTCCGTCTGAGGGGATGCTGCATGGGGGTGCCCGTAGTGAGCGCCGAGCATTCTCGCCAGGCAGACATTGCTGTTAAAGATAGAACACAAAGCCACTTGTGGCCTAAACTTTGGAACATTTAGAGCTAAAAACAAACTGAAAGATTAAGTTCTATTAAGAAGGCATGCATAAATAAAGCGGCATCTACTAAATCACTATCTTTAATCCCCATGATGTGACCGTGTTGAATTCTACGGAAATCATCCACCCCACCATCAGGTAAACCAGCCTGCATCCTAATAACTTATAATTACACTAGTTTGATAAACTGTCTCACTCATGGCATTGTTTGAATAGGAGAGTGGCCCTTTTTCACATCTCTCCTGTTCCACCTCGGCATTGTAGGCATTTTCCTGTGACGGAGGCCCGCGCGTGGCACTTTCCTCTCACAGCCAAAAAGCTTGGCTGTCCTGAGATTATTATAGTTTATATTAAACCTGCCAAAGTAGCCGCGCTAGGACCCTCCTTTGCAGGGATACCTCACAGATTATACAGATCAGCGATCGGCGCGGTACCGCTGGCGAGGATCAAAATCGACAACGCCATACTGATCTTACATACTATAACTAATTTAGCAGCAAACGAGCAAGATTGTTTGACTCTAATATATTTCTAGTTATGAACCGACACACCAGTGACACTAATAGTGGGGAAGAGACGGTGTGGTTCAACTTCTCGACAATGGTCGCAAGACCGCACTGGAACGTGATCGTTCCACCGACTCTAGAGGTCGGACTTTGCGGAGTCCAGAGAGACGCAGTTATTCTCCGGAATCCCTGAGGCTAGCTAACCAGCATCATCGTACCGCCGCACTGTGTACCTGCGGTGCGGTGGTACGGGATGATTACTCCTGGAGGCTACACTGTTCAAAGATGACTGTGTTCATAAATATGCAAACTCAATTTCTACCACAAATATATATGGCAGTTGATTTTGCCATATTTCTATTGCAAGGAATATGCGAAACAAGACCAGTTTTAGACGTGTAGCTTTATGACAACATGTAGATGTATAGTAATCAATGGTTGTATTAAACCGCTAGATATAGTCTATAGATTCCATATTATTCATAGTCTGTCATACTGCCTCATCCGCATCACAAGTATCTGCTTTGTAATATCGGGTAAATGTTGAACAATCACCGCCTCCATTTTGTCGATAGTGTGTGATGTCATATAAGTGCCAATGCATTACGGAATGTGTTATATATATTTTGGAACCAATTTGACTGAATGTTGTTGCTGCTTAAAGGCATGTTGCTGCTTAAAGGCAGCAACTTCCAACAAATTAGTTTCAAAATCTACAACAGCTTACACCACATTGTCAAACTATAGATGACACCTCTATGACTGAGTGTATATACCGAGGCAGACACGCTAGGTCTTTTCTGATTGGTTGAAAAGTAAAGCATGACAGCCATTATTGGGTGTAGAACTGTACCCACATTTTGCTACTAAAGCCGGAATATCTTTCTTTAGTGACATGATAAAAAGTTTACAGCTACCTGCATAATTTATGAGTGGCATATTAGATCACCTGAATAGTTATCATGAGATGAGATTAGTTATCCTTCAAAGACTTGCAATTGTAAAGGAAAACTCATCTTAACTTCTACTTCCCCTTCAGATAACACAACATTTCTATACTTTTGTATTGGATTTGTATTGGATTTAGTTTTATTGGCCACTCACACCTAGCTGGATTCGAGGAATAGCATTCTTTGAGGTGCTTCCCCGAAGGCGTGCGTTGCTTCCCTGAAGGGTTGCTTAAATAAGTAAAAATTGAAAAAAACAAAAAATGAAGATGGTGCTAGGGGTGTATGCGTTGCCTCTTGTTGCCTAGTGAGCTGCTGTTGCCGGGTGTCAATGTGGTATGCCGTGTAAGGCAGGAAATGTATATCTCTAGGTGGTTGGGTGGGAATGGAGGGCAGTACGTGAAATAAAATCTAAAGATGGAAATTAGTCAGATAATTTTGAAATAAAAACTATTAAAGATGAAACTGAAGACCATAATATCAAATAAAATATAAGTAACTTAAAGTAATGGCATGTGATTAAATAAACAAGAAACGGGGAGAATTAAGCCTAAAGTTTCGTGTTTGCAAACGAAAAATCCAAAGTTAAAATATAAAATTATAACATGTTGCTGTTAGAAATAATAAGTTGAATGCAGGTGGCGCTATTTGGGGATTAGAATGAGCATGTCACGTCGTCAAGTCGCTAAGATATTGATCAAGCGCTGGACAAAGAAGAGCACAGCGGAGCGACAGCAGCTACACCAAAAGCAAAGCCACGCCACTCGTGTCCAGTTTTCGTGTTTCCAGCGCCACACACCACCACCCACGTCTGCCTAATTGCATCATCCGGCGTCACTAGGAACACAGCAGCAAGCAAGCAAACAGCGCCAACAGCGTCTCCACGCGATTAACGGCATCTCTCATGGACGGGTTGATTGCGGCTCAACCATTAGACCGTCACGGGTACATCGTGGAGCCAATCCCACATCCGGTAATGATCGTCCTGGCATTCATCCGTCGTCAAGTCCGTCCTCTCTCTCAACATTTCTGTGTGCTTCACGTGCTGTCAAATAAAGATGTATAGACGTTAACGCTTTCAGTGGTATATCCCTGAAACAGTAATCTTTTTTTAAACTATTCATAGCATACTATGTTGACGATTTTGAAATTAATATGACTGGAACCAATTTCTGCCTACGGTAGCAATGACTTCCCTGCCATATTAATTTCGAAATATTCAACAGCTTTCCAATGTGTTTGCCTTGAGTTTGAGATATGGGGAATTTATTGGCGTCAGTGTTACTAGCTAAATAACATTTCCTCAGTTCAAAAAGATTGCCATGACGACGACAACACCAAGATCAACGTCAATATCAATAAATATTGATTGGGAAAACAGAGACCAGAAACCAACCACAAATTCCTAAGAATAGTTATTTGTCATGGGAATCTATCCGGCATATCTCCGCTTTACAGTTCCGTAACACATTACACACTTTGCCATTGAACATGGCAGATGTTCTATATCAGCGTATTGTCTGAAGAACTCGTGAATTGCTTAAGATTTATTATTCGTATAAACCCACTATATTATTAGATTAGTTTACAAGTGTATTAGTATTGGTCTTTAACACCCACATACCAGAAAGGATACATTCCGTATTACGTTTGCAGCATTCTGTTGAATATTTTAAAACTAATTTTACTGGGAGATGTTGCTGCCCATGGCAGCAACATGTTCTAATCAAATCATTTAACATATATATTCAACAGCTTCCTTGTAAACTTATGCGAATGTGATGTCTGAAATTCCAAGAGTTAACATCTTAATGCAATTATATTTGTTTGCCCGAGGTATTAACCTCGTATTGAGTACAGATTTACCATCAGTGGTGTTGTCTGTGTAACGTTGAGTTGTTTTTCATTTCTTTAGACGAAGGAAAATAAGATTTGCAAATGATTTCTAGCGGAATGATTTGTGTGTGTGTTACATTTGTTGGAATAGCATGATGTTGATGTGAAAGTAATACAATTCATGTGTCAGTTATGAATCAAATACAGCTCTACAGTACACATGTTTAATGTGTTAAAAGAAAGGTTATCCGGTGTCCGCACAAGTACGGCACATAGTCTCTCAGATAAAAGTCTCACTATAGAGCGATCCGTTTCTTCTAGATATGCCACACAAATGTAACTTTTTAATGGCTAAATTTAGTCAGGAAACTCGAAAAACTTGCTTGTGAAATGTGTATTGAAATTTTTTTACTGGATTGACCGTCTGGATTATCGAGCCAGTCATTCCATGGCAATGTTTCGAAAATAATATTGTTTCGATCGGCAAATGTACATTTCTCACATCAAGAACTGGTTTGTTTCGGGCAGCTTCGCCATGCGATTTAAGACTCCCAGTGGTTCGTACTACAGCTGTGAAGATGATCTTAGAGTAATTGGAGAATCCAGAGCTTTAAACTTTATAAAATAGCATCCCATGTAAAACTGTGGTATCTATGATTCCACACAATACCAGTAACTCTTGCATAGGTAATACATTGAAACCAAATAGCCTTAAAGTAAGTAGAGAACCCACAGCGTTATGCTTTATAATGTGGTGCCTCGTGCAAAACTTTGATATCTGAGATGGCAACCAACATCTCTAATTCTTCACCACAGTTGCCCACAGGTGGTAGGGTCTCTGGAAATGTATCGTTAGTTTTCTACATCAAATTCTACGAGAGGGATCCATGTCTAGCTATAGCCCTACCATGTCTAGCTAAATTCTGCCCACCTTACATGCGCTTAATATGTGGTCCCTATGTCACTAAGTAACCGGTGCGTTGATATCGAAATCGATATTGGTCTCCGCGCTGTTGACCAACGGGTGCGCTGATATCGAATTTAATATTGGTCCTCTGTGGCATTGATCAACGGGCACACCGATAAAAAAAATTCTATATTGGACCTGCGGCATTTACCAATGTTCTCGCCGATATCAAATTCGATTTTGGACTTGCGCCATTTACCAATGAGCAGGTCGATATCAAATTCGAAATTTGTCCAACCAAAGCCGCAAATTTGATATTGGTGCATTACATTTCCGTCAAGAAGGTAGCTAAAGACTTGCAGTAAAGTTGATTACAATTTATTCTAACAGATCCGCGATCATTTTCATTGAAACAATTACCATTATATGTCTGTGTTACACAATTCACGACAAGGGCCCACACCCACATTTCGTCGAACATTTGGGAAAGTGATATATTGAGAGCCTGTATAATGTAATCTGCACCAACACTCAAATTTTGATTATATTTCAAACGAGTTTCCAGATAATCAATATTTATCTTCATTTAGCTTCCTGATAGTCAGATATTCTCAAATGTTCAATATATACAGGGCCCTGCATGTTCAGGACGAAGCCGGTCTAAAACTATCATTGCGGCGGTCTTGAGGAATGTCGTTTGGCAGGCAAAATGAACAATGTGTTGAAATTGTGCCACTAGAAATTTAGGCATTAAAGGGCTAAGGCATGCTAAAGTCTGTGTGTCCCATAGTCGGTCGGTCGGTCGGTTGCTCAGTCGTCGTTCCTCCGTCGGTCAGTTGGTCGGCTATCCAGCCATCCTACCAGTCAGCCACACAATTGCATTCCACAAGGTAGTTTCAAGATTACAGAAATAGAATTCGTTGTCTGCATACATTGTAGCCATAAGATCGGTAGCATAATACAACTAACCTAGTGTGACCTCAGTGTGATCTACTTTTCAAGCTACCGAAATTCTATCGACATTGTCTTTAAATCGGAGTCTCTGACCACAGCAAGGAAAAATAAGTCTCCTAACATAGTCTATATTTTTCATTGAACAAGATATGGCCTTCCTCAATATCATTATAAAAATATTTATCACTTATCTGTCCAGGCTGACGGAAAAATAGATGATCTATGAAATCAATTTTAAAGAAATATATATTAGTGACGTGAATGTCCACACCCGCATGTCAGTATAGGTCAGGTGACGCATAGCTCGTACGTGGACGAAGAATAGAAGTCAGGTAATGTAATCGTTTGACATTTCCTACGTTGCTTAGATAATCCATCGTCTACATTTAGCACATTTTGGCTGACATCATTAAGCAGCTTTAAGCAGATCGCATCCCGTCACTCAGACACTTTGGACACACGTCTTCACTCAAAGGCAATTACGCACCACATAGTTTATTACCCTCGCCCTCATGTGAAAAACTTATTGCGATCGCGCCTGCGTGTGCGTACGTGCGTGTGTGAATGTATGCATGCGCGCATCCGTACGTGGGTGCATGCATGCATGCGTGCCTGCGTGTGTGTATGCGTGCGTGCGTGTGTGTGTGAGTGTGTGCATGGGTGGGCGATTGTATGTGTGCCATTGTGTGCGTGCGTGCGTGCGTGCGTGCGTGCGTGCGTGCGTGCGTGTGTGTGCGTGCTTACGTACGTGCGTGCGTGCGTGTGTGTGTGCGTGCGTGCGTGCGTGCGTGCGTGCGTGCGTGCGTGCGTGCGTGCGTGCGTGCGTGCGTGCGTGTGTGCGTGCGTGCGTGCGTGCGTGCGTGCGTGCGTGCGTGCGTGCGTGCGTGCGTGCGTGCGTGCGTGCGTGCGTGCGTGCTTACGTACGTGCGTGTGTGCGTGTGTGCGCGTGTGTGCGTGCGTGTGTGTGCGTGCGTGCGTGTGTGTGTGCGTGCATGCCTGGCTTCTTGCCTGGCAGCCTGCCTGGCTGCCTGCCCGGCTACCTTCCCGGCTACCTGCCTAGCTGCCTAGCTGCCTGCATGTTGGCCAGCCCGCCGGTTGGTCGGTCGGTCGGTCGGTCAATCTGTCTGTCCGGCTGGCTGGCTGGCTGGCTGGCTGGCAGGCTGGCTGGCGTGGTCCGTACCTGTATTTTGAAAACTGCTAGTCTAATTTGGCTCAACTTTAAACACAAGGAGCTTGCAGTGTAAGAGGATTTCTAGACTTCGGCGTGATCCGGATAAGAGAGCGTGCATCTCGATCGGATCAATTTCCGGATCTATGGATATCTCGGGAACTACTGGCTCATTCTAACACAAGATACGGTGCGACCGTACACTAATGGTCCGCAACTTTGGACGTGATCCGAAAAAACATGAAAATTCTTTAACACCTTGACCCCTGAATTGCCCGAATTCCAATTTCAATGACACTATTTGGGTACGTAGTTGAATATTTTAAAACTTATTTGACAGGAACATGTTGCTGGCGTAGGCAGCAACAGCTTCAGGTCAAATTAGTTTCAAAATAGTCAACAGACTATCTATTAAATCTGAAAAATAATTTTGTTGTGTGGCCTTTCGCGCTCAAAGGGTCAAAACAATCGGAAAATATGAAAACTTTGATAAATGTGATAAAGAGAGGAGAGCGGAGGTATGAAATCTCCGATGGTTCTTGTTATTGTCATATTTTTATATTTCACAGCTATTTATTACGTTGCAATCGGTTTGAAGTTCCATGATGGAATCCAGTTTTAGCTATGCCAGAGCCATCTCTAGCTATGCTCCACCCTTACTTCACCCGTATTAGATAGACCAATCCCTGCACTCCCTGACTATAACTTTCTAGAAAACTATAAGGTAAGCTGTTGAATAGTTTGACACTATGAACAACGCCAAGTCCAATTAGTTGTAAGATATTAAACAGCATGTGCATTAAATAGTAATGGCATATAATTCGTACAACAACTCTTAGTCCGTCATCAATTAGGCGTTCGTGACGAACTTAGCTACGCCATTCATGACGTCATCATACAGGCAACGTAGTTGATTATGACACAATATTATTGATGGATAAACTGTCATCCTCAATTAGATTTACAAAGGGTGCCACTCGGCTTTCCTCTCTGTTCACAATTTCAACAGAGGGTAAATAATTATCGTCTTAACACTTTAACACACGCCGAACAGATACGTCACATTCTTTCGTATGTACGGAATAGTATTTGAGCATTTTAAAACTAATTTGAGTTGCAGCTGTTAGTGACTATACCCGCAGCAGGTTCCAGTCAAATTGGATTTAGACTATTCAAAGCCTTCTTGTTGAATTGTCTTGAAATTGAAACAAGGAAATTACAAAGCTAAAATTGTTTAACATGGATGTAACAGGCCAGCAAAAAATCAGCTTTTATTAAACCTTTAATGACAAAATTTCTTCGAAAAATTAAATTATTTTTGAAAATTTACCACTGTAATGACTGTATCTGTTACCGCGCCAGTCATTTCAAAGGTAAATTTTTTTTAAATAGTCTTCTCTTGGCATGTAAATGTACATTACTCAAACCCACTACAGAGGCCGGTTTTGGCCGGTTTCGTCACGAAAGGGTTAAACTAATAGCTTAACAAAAACGCATCGCCTACACAACATGTCCAGCCTGGAAAAATGAATTATCTGTTTTGGGCTCGCTACCGAGTGTGTTGGATATTGTGGTGAAAGGATTCGTAGTTAATCCTCTTACCTATACGGTCTTGTCCAAGTATATTGTGATAAGCAAGGTTGACTTACTTGTCTATCATTGAATCAAACACTTGAAGTATCCCTGTCATATTGGGTTAAGCCTATTTAGGCAGAGTTCTGTAGTGAGATATATACTAATGAGAATAACATTATTATGCAATAACACAAACGTAGTAACGGCAATATTGACAATAGGAGATACGATATTGATATTCTCAACAACAACAAGAACATGATACAAACAATGATGACAATAATAACTGGTCCAATGCGATTCGCATCACTTGAAAACAGGCTTACGAAATTACATTATTCTTTACGACAGACAAAGAGATATCAAAATTTGCTCATCTACCTGATGAAACGATGTACCCTCGTCGATAGCTCCACATTCTCCTCGGCCGAAATATTGTCACGTCCATATAAACTGAGCTATAGCAAGACATCTGGGCCAAACTGACGTATGAGCCCACCAAAGGTGTCTTTCATCAATTATAATGATGTAAAGTTCTCCGGCATGAACCTGGACAAGGCTGTAACGTGTTCTAATCGTATGTCTTTAATGGATTTACAATTTAGGAAGCAAGAGATCCCAGTAAAATTAGTTTCAAAATGTTCAACACCTTATATTTTAAATTATCTTGCAAATAGGATTCCGATACGACAGGGTTAACATTATATACCAAGATTCAAACAAACGTAAGATGTGGGCGGAGCGTACCTAGAAATGGGCCGGCTATAGATGGAGACGGATCGATCTATTTCCTCTGTGTTAATGGCCTTGCCATACCACACAGCCATACTTTATCACACATCTTTCATCCATTTTATATCCAAACAATTTTTTTCAGAATAACTGATATGCAAGCTTACCTTCTGAAAGAACACAAACCCCAGAAGTATCCTATCTAATGAATATTTATGATGGCCACTAGCAATACGGATCTAATCACATGTAGGCATCGACCTCGCTATGCCACCCTCTCTCTCTCTCTATCTCTCTCTCTCTCTCTCTCTCGCTCTCACTCTCTCTCATCACATGGTGATACACTCTTTTATGGCGTATCTCCCATGATTGTTCATACAACAGCAATGTTTTTTTCTTGCTAACGATAATTACATTCACACTTAATCTCTTATACGATAGCATGTCTGGTGGATGCATGGGATGGGGTGGGGGTGTGGGTGGGTGAAAAGGATGGCGGTGGGGACGGGATGGAGT